>OX638300.1:32235609-32835609 GCA_951812265.1 Taphrorychus bicolor | reverse complement strand
TAAAATTAAATTGTTTATTTTATTAATTTCCCAGAAACATTGTTTCCAATGGAAACCATAGAACAACAAGCAAGCTGTTATGGAAGATAAGACCTACAGTGAGCCATCCGGAAATTCCTGCAGCCCACAATCCTCCAAGGCCTGCAATTATCAACAGTACAGCAGCTTCGTCAACCAGGAGAGCTACCAGGGCGGCTCTGATTGTTGCATTGACGGCCAGTTGCAAAATAAGGTTGCCAAAAGCTTCAATACCGCTTCTAGCTGCCAATATAAGAGCCAGATCTATGATTATGTTCAAGGCGACTAACTTAGCTAGGGACCCTGTAAGATTTATTATATAGAGATGGGTTTGGTTAGAGCTTGATGAGTAAAATTACCGGCGACCTTAACAACGATTTGGCCAATGGTTCGTAGTACCACAAGTAGAGCAGCCAAATCGTAGATTACAACTATCGCTTCTCCTGCGGCAATAAGCTGAAGAAAATGCGTTTTTAACTGAATTTTTCTAGTTCTTAGACTGCGACACTTACTGCTAGGGCTCCTTTAAGATCTCCATTTAGAAGAGCGGTAATTTCGACAGCAATGGCTAAGAGAATCTCTAGAGCAACTTTTTGGTTTGAGGCTATGTCGGCTTTTATTCCTGCTACTAGGACGCCCACCACTCCGGCGATTATGGTCAGTTGAGCTTTAGTGATTGATGATACGTTGAAGGAAACAACTGAAAGAAAAGTGGCAGTTTTAGACACGTTGAGATGGTTGTGAGTTAAGAGCAAACCTCCTGAGAGGCTCCAGATGGCCTTGAGACCACCACTCAGCTTTCCAGTGATGAGGGTGGTCAAAGCAGCGCTACCGCCCACCCATAATCCTCCAGAGATGGACACTCCAACTTGTTTGACAAGGTCGATAGCTATACCGGCTCCAGTGGTTCCTATGGGTGACAACTCAAAAGTGAATATTATGCTTCTTAAGGCTCACTTAACAGTATACCATTTAACACCAAGACAATCTGCTCAGATACGTCTAGTACAATGGCTCCTTGTCCGGAGAAGTTAGCCACGACCAGCAGGTTCTCGATCACTTCAATGGTGATTCCCACGGTAGTTGTGAGGTTTCCACTGAAGTGACATTCCTGTTGTAACAAAATCCATGAGTTTTGTTAATTTCCACAGAAATGCAGCCAAGAGCCAATCAGCGTTCTTAGTTTTATAGTCGTTGTATGTTCGGTAACTTGTCAAGTCTTTAATACTTTGCCACTGGCTCAAGGGACAAAATTATCAAGTTGGTTGTGAATGTCAAGAAGAAACGATGGAGCAAGAGCAGTGTTATCTACTTCTATTGCTTCATACTTTCCTGAAGTTGATTGGTTTGCCTAATATAAACTCGTTCACAGTAAGAACTGTGGAACAACAAAATGAATCAAGTAAAATGAATGTGTTGCCTAAAATGATGAATTTTCGAACGTAGCGACCTGCAACTTGTAATACTGAGAACATAAATAAACTAAATGCAAAAGTACCTGTCGCTGCGTTCCAATTTTTTTTTAAGTAGCGTTGTGATATAATTGCTATTTTTGTTATTTGAATCTGAAAATAACTTTGGTGCAATTATGTTACACCTGCATTAATTTTAATAAAGATTCAGTGTTAGTAAAGTACTTGTCTTATAATTGATAACATTTGTAAGATGTCAACTCTATTGATAAATTTTCTAATCTTCAAAACTTCAAATTGTTTTCTAATTGGTCAAAATACAACGGGTGAAGCAATGTTTGTTATTCAATCCTTGTAATTTAATTCGAAAATAGCTGCTTTGGGCTCTAAATAATAGGATTACTATTTGTCTGTCACAGATGTCACATCCATCAGTTTGTCTGTTAAATGTGAACAATAACAAAAATTTGGATCACTTCACAATAACAAAAAAGTATTTCTTAATAATTTGGTGCCTGATGAAAGATTTCCAGGTGCAGAATCGAAGAACTGAGAATTTTCTTTCACCAACTCTCATACTCTAACAATAATCGTCAGTTAACCGTAACAACTTGCTTTAACTCTAGAGAGAGAAAGGGTAAGCCTGAAAATTATTATCAGCCTTTGCGGCGAGAAGTGAATTCTTATTGGTCTCGCAGGCGGTCACCCTGGTAACCGTGCTGCCAAGCCGTGTCAAGGTATACTAAATTGCCGTGATTTTAGGGTTGCTCTAAGGAATGCACGACTAGCTTAGGTCAACGAGGAAAATCCATTAATATGTTCCATATTTTGTTCATAGAGTTCCAGGCGGTTACTCAAACGTAGATTGACTTGACAAGAAAATACATAATTTCAATAAAGGGTAGAGAAATTATAAAAAAGGAAAGCAACATTGACCCAACATAGACCTTAAGGCTTAACAGAGTAATATCCTGACCACTCATCAAAAATAACTTTCCGAAGTTGAAAGGAATTCTTTGCGAGGTAGGTGTTTGCGAAAGGAACTTATTCTTTGCCTTTTTTGCATAATTAAAAACTATAGTTTCTCTATTAAAAACTTCTCTACAAATTGCATCGAGAAGGGTTGTACTTTGTTAAATTTTTCACTTTTTGACTCCTTTCTTCAGTAATTTTTGAACTGAACTTTCAAGGTTTTCAATTTTCACTTCTTTTTTTTCACTTTGAAGATAATAAAAATGACAGATGATTGGAACATAGATGTAGGCAGTTTTATTAATTTTCTCTGGAAATTATAATCCTGCTAAAATTTCGAGGTTATTCGAGGATCCAGTGAGTCTAAGAAGGTTAAATAGATGTAAGCCTGCAACTCAGTATTAGCCTTTGACGCGTGATGTGAATTTCTATTGGCTACGTAAGCCGTGACCATTGCAACCGTGCTGTCAAGGTTTATTAAACCGTTCACATTTTCGGGTTGCGCTACAGATTTAATGACTACCTTACACCAACAAGAAAAATCCATGACAAAAAATTACAATAACCACACAAATGGCTGAGAAAATACCAATAAAGTGTAGACAAATTATAAAAAATGATTGCTGATGAATAAACTTCCCAAAAAACTAATTTTTATTAAAGCAAGTTGAGAGCATCAGGAGATACTTAGATTACAATCGTTTGCGTCTAGTATAGATAAGCAAGTAGTAAATGGGATATATCACATGCATATTTACATCAAAAATTCATAGCCAACTTGACGAATTCTACTAATGAACATTTGATGGTATAAGAACATTTATTTGGAATAAAAGGACGTACTTATGGGGAGCGAAGTGTTGTTTTGACTGTCTCAAATTGTGTCAGCTGTATTACAATCAACACAAAGCAAAAAAAAATTAGAAAGTATCATAAATAGTAATGAGTATATTATACAATGAAACGGTTATACCCATCAAAGAAAGCGCCATGTTATAATATTCTATTTTTACTGAACCTATACAGTCACTTTTTGGCGATGTGCTCCTGTTCTGGAGAACTTGATTGATTTGCTTAATGTAAATCTTTTTCAGAATAAAAGACTGAGTAAACACTAATCGCCAATTAACCATAATTCGGGTTACGCTTTGCTTTCACGATAGAGACATTGGTAAGCCTGGAACTTATTATCGGCCTTTGCGGCGAGAAGTGAATTCCTATTGGCCACGCAGACGGTCACCCTGGAAACCGTGCTACCAAGCCATGTCAAGGTTTATTGAATTACCGTCATTCTAGGGTTGCTCTATAAGTGCACGACTACTTTAGGTTAATATGCTCCAAATGAGCTCTGAGGAATGATATCCTGACTTGACAAAAAAACATACAAATTATCAATAAAGGGTAGAAAAATTATAAAAGAGGAGAGCAAAACATTGAATAGAGCCTAAGGCCTAACAAACTAAAAACCTGGCAACTTTCTAAAAGGAAAATATTTATCAAAAGGGTTGTACGTCCATTTTTTTCACCCTTTGGCTCTTTTTTTCTGTAATTTTTGATCTGGATGTTCAATTTTCATACTCTTTTTCTGACTTTAACATAAAAAAAATTGCAAATATCAATAAAGGGTAGACAAATTATAAAAAAGAGAAAACAATATTGAATAGAGCCAAAAGCCTAACAGGTTAATATCCTGTCAACTTGCCAAAAGAGTCATTTTCATGGAATCAGGTTGTTCTGTACCTTCTTTTTTTCACTTTTTGACCTTTTTCTTTTTCTGTAATTTGTGAACTCTGAAAGGTTTCCAATTTTCATTTTTTTTCACTTTGAAAATAATAAAATATGGCACATGATTGGGACATGGATGTAGCGAGTTTTAATAATTTTCATGGGAATTATATTCCTGCTAAAATTACGAGCACGTTGATTTAGTGGATCTAAGAAAGTTAAATAAATATAAGCCTGCAACTCAGTAATGGCCTTCGCAGCGCGAAGTGAAGTTCTATTGGGTACGTAGCAGGTCACCTAGGTAACCATGATGTCAAGCACTGTCAAGATTTATTAAACCGCCATGTTTTTAGGGATGACCTACAGATGTTTCATTTGTCAGTTGACAACAAATGTTTTTAATAAAGTTCCGTCACTACTGTTACGTAGTTGACATGTTAAAAAATTACAATAATTACACAAATGACTGAGAAATTACCAATAAAAGATAGAAACAATATAACAAAAATGGCAGCTACAGTGAATAGAGTCAAAGAACAAACAGATTAACGTCCTAGCAACTTTGTAAAAGTGTAGTTGTGTGCATTAGAAGAGACTTTGAACACACAATTGTTACACACATTAGACATCATTTTTGTTTCCCACCGATTTTGGCTCTGGTTAGTTCAGGTAATAACTAGATCCAGAACCAGTGTGAAACAAAAATGACTAATAGCTAACTTATTTCAAGCGGCTCTAAAGGGCTAAATTTAGCCCATGAGAGCTGCAAAAAAGCATAGTAGGTCACACTTACCAATCTACAGACTTCATTAGATGATGCCCTTGATTGCAGCGCTTTGTGATGACGGTGGGAGCTAACTGGCCCCAAGCCCTTAGCTCTCAACTCTGAAAAACCCAGCGACCAGTTAAAACAAGATTTGAATCGATTGTGCTGGAGACTTACCATGGACAAAACTGCTGGCCAAAAGGGCGCAGAACAAAACCGAATATGCCGCCTTTTGGTTCATCTTCGATTTTGTTGTGATTTGGTAAGGCAGGGTTTGCCATTTATATGGGTGGGTTATCACAAGAATTCCGCCATTTGCATTCGGAGGAATGCTAGTTATGGGTGCATACCTTCTCCTGAGGTTTTAGCATAATTTGCATTGTCGTGTCATTGTTATTGGCAAATTGGTCAATTTGGTGATTCAAAGCGATTTTTGGACTTTTGTGAAAGGATGAAATAAAAGAGTAGGTTTTGATTAATTGGGTAAAAAAAAGAGGTGATTAATACAATTTTTGCTTTAACGAAATGTAGTTGAAAATAAGCTGAAATAAATCGTTTCAAAACATGCAAAATTGTGATTGTCGAGAAAAATTTTTTTTTTAGTTTTTATTAATCGACCACAGTTTTTCTCACTCGACCACCATCGTTCCGGACTACGTTCTCGTCTATTTTACGAGTTGCCTCATCAAGAACACTAAAGAAACAAAAGGGGAAGACAAACAAATAGAGCTACAATTTATAAACACATTTCAAATTTAAAATGGCCCAGAACAAATTCTAATAATTTAAATAAAAGTCAGTTTTGCTCTCAGATACAAGAAGTTGTTTTGAAACCCTATTTACAGAGTGAGTTAAGTTTTGAATTACTCTGTTTATTTAAAATACTAAAAACGAAAATGATTAGGATTCATCTGATTTCTCGTCTCATGCGATGATCTACAAAACAACGTGAGGAACTAGTGGTTTGGTGTGTGTCTTTGATTTACAATTTATTAGTCTTTTAGACGGATTTTAAAAATTTTCAATTTTTAATTTCTTTTTCATTTTGAAGCCATTTTTTTTATTTTCCATGAAAATTATATTCTTGCTAAAATTGCGAGGACATTAATCTAGAGGGTTTAAGAAGGTTAAATGAACGTACCTAAGCCTGTAAATCAATATTGGCCTTTGATGGGCTTTACAGAGTGATCCAAAATAAACTTAACAGTTTACGTTAACTTTTGAATTACTCTGTACATTTAAAACACTAATTAAATATTTGAAAACCAAAATGATTAGGATTCAACTGATTTCGCATCTCATGTGGGGATCTACAAAACAACGTGAGGATCTAGTGTGTTGGTGTGTGTCTTTGATTTACAATGCATTAGTTTTTGAGACGGATTTTCAAAGTTTTCAATTTTCAATTTCTTTTTCATTCTGAAGTATTTTTTTACTTTCTATGGAAATTACATTCTTGCTAATATTACGAGGACATTGATCTAGGAGCTCTAAGAAGGTTAAATAAACGTAAGCCTGCAACTCAGTATTGGCCTTTGATGGGCTTTACAGAGTGATCCAAAGTAAACCTAACTTAATAGTTTACGTTAATTTTTGAATTAGTCTGTACATTTAAAATACTAATTAAAGATTTGAAAACGAAAATGATTAAAAATCATCTGATTTTGCGTCTCATGTGGGAATCTACAAAACAACGTGAGAGTCTAGCTGTTTGGTATGTGCCCTTGATTTACAAATTATTAATTTTTGAGACGGATTTTGAAAGTTTTCAATTTTCAATTTCTTTTTCATTTTGAAGCCATTTCTTTTTACTTTCCATAGAAATTAAATTCTTGCTAAAATTACAGGAACATTGATCTAGGGGGTTTAAGGAGTAAGCCTGCAACTCAGAATTGGCCTTTGATGGGCTTTATAGACTGATCAAAAATAAACTTAACTTAGTAGTTTACGTTAACTTTTCAATTACTCTGTACATTTAAAATACTAATTAAAGATTTGAAAACGAAAATGATTAGGATTCATCTGATTTCGCTTCTCCTGTGGGATCTACAAAACAAGGTGAATATCTAGTGTGTGTGTCTTTGATTTACAATTTATTAGTTTTTGAGAGGGATTTTCAAAGTATTCAATTTTCAATTTCTTTTTCATTTTAACGCCATTTTTTTTATTTCTGTGGAAATTATATTTTTGCTGAAAATACGAGGACATTGATCTAAGAGGCTTCGGAAGGTTAAATAAACGTAAGCCTGCAACTTAGTATTAGCCTTTGATGGGCTTTACAGAGTGATCCAAAGTAAACTGGATCCAAATTACACTGTACATTTAAAATACTAATTAAAGATTTGAAAACGAAAATGATTAGGATTCATTTGATTTCTCGTCTCATGTGGGAATCTACAAAACAACGTGAGGAACTAGTGGTTTGATGTGTAATTTTGATTTACAATTTATTAGTTTTTGAGACGGATTTTCAAAGTTTTCAATTTTCAATTTCTTTATCATTTTGAAGCCATTTTTTTTACTTTCTATAGAAATTATACTCTTGCTAAAATTACGAGGACATTGATCTAGGAGGCTTAAGAAGGTTAAATAAACCTGAGCCTGCAACTCAATACTGGCCTTTGATGGGCTTTACAGGGTGATCCAAAGTAAACTTAACTTAATAGTTTACGTTAACTTTTGAATTACTCTGTACATTTCAAATACTAATTAAAGATTTGAAAACGACAATGATTAGGATTCATCTGATTTCGCTTCTCCTGTGGGATCTACAAAACAACGTGAATATCTAGTGTGTGTGTTTTTGATTTACAATTTATTAGTATTTGAAAGGGATTTTCAAAGTTTTCAATTTTCAATTTTTTTTTCATTTTGATGCCATTTTCTTTTACTTTCCATCGAAATTAAATTCTTGCTAAAATTACGGGGTCATTGATCTAGGCGGTTTAAAAAGTTTAAATAAACGTAAGTCTGCAACTCAGAATTGGCCTTTGATGGGCGTTACAGAGTGAACAAAAGTAAACTTAACTTAGTAGTTTACGTTAACTTTTGAATTGCTCTGTACATTTAAAAAACGAATTAAAGATTTGAAAACGAAAATGATTAGGATCCATCTGATTTCGCGTATCCTGTGGGAATTTACAAAACAACGTGAGGATCTAGTGTGTTGGTGTGTGCCTTTGATTTACAATTTATTAGTTTTTGAGACGGATTTTCAAAATTTTCAATTTTCAATTTGTTTTTCATTTTAACGCCATTTTTTTTAATTTCTGTGGAAATTATATTCTTGCTAAAAATACGAGGATATTGATCTAAGGGGCTTGGGAAGGTTAAATAAACGTAAGCCTGCAACTCAGTATTGGCCTTTGATGGGCTTTACAGAGTGATCCAAAGTAAACCTAACTTAATAGTTTACGTTAACTTTTGAATTACTCTGTACATTTAAAATGCTTTAAAAAGATTTGAAAACGAAAATGATTAGGAATCATCTGATTTCGCTTCTCCTGTGGGATCTACAAAACAACGTGAATATCTAGTGTGTGTGTCTTTGATTTAAAATTTATTAGTTTTTGAGAGGGATTTTCGAAGTTTTCAATTTTCAATTTCTTTTTCATTTTGAAGCCATTTTTATTCCTTTCCATGGAAATTATATTCTTGCTAAAATTACGAGGACATTGATCTAGGGGGTTTAAGAAAGTTGAATAAACGTAAGCCTGCTATTCAGTGTTAGCGTTTGATGGGCTTTACAGAGTGATCCAAAGTAAACTTAACTTAATAGTTTACGTTAACTTTTGAATTACTCTGTACATTTAAAATACTAATTAAAGATTTGGAAACGAAAATGATTAGAATTTATCTGATTTCGCATCTCGTGTGGGGATCTACAAAACAACGTGAGGATCTAGTGTGTTGGTGTGTGTCTTTGATTAACAATTTATTAATTTTTGAGACGGATTTTCAAAGTTTTGAATTTTCAATTTCTTTTTCATTTTGAAGCCATTTTTTTTTACTTTTCATGGAAATTATACTCTTGCTAAAATTACGAGGACATTGATATAGGGGGCTTAGGAAGGTTAAATAAACATGAGCCTGCAACTCAATACTGGCCTTTGATGGGCTTTACAGGGTGATCCAAAGTAAACTTAACTTAATAGTTTACGTTAACTTTTGAATTACTCTGTACATTTCAAATACTAATTAAAGATTTGAAAACGACAATGATTAGGATTCATCTGATTTTGCTTCTCCTGTGGGATCTACAAAACAACGTGAATATCTAGTGTGTGTGTCTTTGATTTACAATTTATTAGTTTTTGAGAGGGATTTTCAAAGTTTTCAATTTTCAATTTTTTTTTCATTTTGAAGCCATTTTTTTTTTACTTTCCATCGAAATTAAATTCTTGCTAAAATTACGGGGACACTGATCTAGGGGGTTTAAGGAGTTTAAATAAACGTAAGTCTGCAACTCAGAATTGGCCTTTGATGGGCTTTACAGAGTGATCAAAAGTAAACTTAACTTAGTAGTTTACGTTAACTTTTGAATTGCTCTGTACATTTAAAAAACGAATTAAAGATTTGAAAACGAAAATGATTAGGATCCATCTGATTTCGCGTATCCTGTGGGGATTTACAAAACAACGTGAGGATCTAATGGTTTGGTGTGTGCCTTTGATTAACAATTTATTAGTTTTTGAGACGGATTTTCAAAATTTTCAATTTTCTATTTGTTTTTCATTTTAACGCCATTTTTTTTTAATTTCTGTGGAAATTATATTCTTGCTAAAAATACGAGGACATTGATCTAAGGGGCTTGGGAAGGTTAAATAAACGTAAGCCTGCAACTCAGTATTGGCCTTTGATGGGCTTTACAGAGTGATCCAAAGTAAACCTAACTTAATAGTTTACGTTAACTTTTGAATTACTCTGTACATTTAAAATACTAATTAAAGATTTGAAAACGAAAAGGATTAGGAGAATCATCTGATTTTGCGTCTCATATGGGGATTTACAAAACAACGTGAGGATCTAATGGTTTGGTGTGTGCCTTTGATTAACAATTTATTAGTTTTTGAGACGGATTTTCAAAATTTTCAATTTTCTATTTGTTTTTCATTTTAACGCCATTTTTTTTTTAATTTCTGTGGAAATTATATTCTTGCTAAAAATACGAGGACATTGATCAAAGGGGCTTGGGAAGGTTAAATAAACGTAAGCCTGCAACTCAGTATTGGCCGTTGATGGGCTTTACAGAGTGATCCAAAGTAAACCTAACTTAATAGTTTACGTTAACTTTTGAATTACTCTGTACATTTAAAATACTAATTAAAGATTTGAAAACGAAAAGGATTAGGAGAATCATCTGATTTTGGGTCTCATATGGGGATTTACAAAACAACGTGAGGATCTAATGGTTTGGTGTGTGCCTTTGATTTACAATTTATTAGTTTTTGAGACGGATTTTCAAAATTTTCAATTTTCAATTTGTTTTTCATTTTAACGCCATTTTTTTTAATTTCTGTGAAAATTATATTCTTGCTAAAAATACGAGGTCATTGATCTAAGGGGCTTGGGAAGGTTAAATAAACGTAAGCCTGCAACTCAGTATTGGCCTTTGATGGGCTTTACAGAGTGATCCAAAGTAAACCTAACTTAATAGTTTACGTTAACTTTTGAATTACTCTGTACATTTAAAATACTAATTAAAGATTTGAAAACGAAAATGATTAAGAGAATCATCTGATTTTGCGTCTCATATGGGAATCTACAAAACAACGTGAGAGTCTAGCGGGTTGGTATGTGTCTTTGATTTACAATTGATTAGTTTTTGAGACAGATTTTCAAAATTTTCAATTTTCAATTTCCTTTTTATTTTGAAGCCATTTTTTTTACTTTCCATGGAAATTAAATTCTTGCTAAAATTACAGGGAGATTGATCTAGGGGGTTTAAGGAGTTTAAATAAACGTAAGCCTGCAACTCAGAATTGGCCTTTGGTGGGCTTTATAGTGTGATCAAAAGTAAACTTAACTTAGTAGTTTACGTTAACTTTTGAATTGCTCTGTACATTTAAAAACACTAATTAAAGATTTGAAAACGAAAATGATTAGGATCCATCTGATTTCGCGTATCCTGTGGGAATTTACAAAACAACGTGAGGATCTAATGGTTTGGTGTATGGCTTTGATTTACAATTTATTAGTTTTTGAGACGGATTTTCAAAATTTTCAATTTTCAATTTGTTTTTCATTTTAACGCCATTTTTTTTAATTTATGTAGAAATTATATTCTTGCTAAAAATACGAGGACATTGATCTAAGGGGCTTAGGAAGGTTAAATAAACGTAAGCCTGCAACTCAGTATTGGCCTTTGATGGCCTTTACAGAGTGATCCAAAGTAAACTGGATCCAAATTACACTGTACATTTAAAATACTAATTAAAGATTTGAAAACGAAAATGATTAGGATTCATCTGATTTCTCGTCTCATGTGGGGATCTACAAAACAACGTGAGGAACTAGTGGTTTGGTGTGTGTTTTTGATTTACAATTTATTAGTTTTTGAGACGGATTTTCAAAGTTTTCAATTTTCAATTTCTTTATCATTTTGAAGCCATTTTTTTTACTTTCTATAGAAATTATACTCTTGCTAAAATACAACGTAAGGAACTAGTGTGTTGGTGTGTGCCTTTGATTTAGAATTTATTAATTTTTGAGACGGATTTTCAAAGTTTTCAATTTTTAAGTTTAAGTTTTGAATTGCTCTGTATATTTAAAGTACTAATTAAAAATTTGGAAACAAAAATGAATTTTTATCTAGTTTCGAACCTCGTGTAAGGATCTAAATAACCACATGAGAAACTAATGTGTTTCAACTTATTCTACTCGGTTTTTGGGCTTCATTTCTTGGGTTTTTTTTTTTTTGGTCTTAAAACCCTATTTTACGGATAAGTTAAATAAACGTGAGACCTAAAGCCTACGTAAACGATGTAATTCGGACGCAGGAAACCTTTTCAAACAATAAAAGATATATAGATATTAAACCTTTGTTTAACCACGAAATAAGTTATTGCAGTTTATATCTATAATTAAATATTTCACTTAAGCTTATCACACACGGGGAAAAGGTGGGTCATTTGGGTTATGTTTTTTAGGCACATGTGCACATCCTGATATGGTCTACGAGTTAAAATGGGCTTTGGGGTACCTACCTAGTAATTAAGTGGAAAAATAATTACTGGGTTTGCTGGTTATACTTCTAAACACTTTTTTTTGAAAACGATAAAAGGAGGATAAAAAATATAGACTGGCGGATTCAATTGGCTCAGGCGTATTCAGTATTTTTCCTCGGTTTTTTAAACATTAGGACTATAGTAATTTGTTTAAAATTAGAAAACTTTGTTTTCCTATTGTTAAGAATGCGTGTGAAGTTTTTTTGATACGTTAACATATAAAAGAGGATCATCAGAACCTTTAGTTATATTCGAACAGTTCGTCATGATGAATGTACAAAAGTGTACCCTTTTAGTTTGCCTGTTCCTATCGACGTGTTTTATTAATGGTAGTTTTTCGTTTTGTTGCATTATATCGTAAAATTATAATTTTCTCTCCCCAGCCCAGGGAGACTCATCTGGGCTCACGCAGCTATCCCTTCAACTTAATGCCATAAGCAATGTCCTGGTAATCCAAAACCCTTCCGCCAAAGTGGCTCTGCTTATAGACAGCACCACCAAAACCACTGTATTACTTAACGGTAGGTCACACTAACTATCCAAGACCACCACTAGTGGAATTCGTGGGGTTGTAGGTAAAATTGGAGCAGCTATAGCCATCACGGACACCTCGGGTCTCTACATAAAAAGCGGTATTTGGGAAGCCTCATCGCAAAATTTGAGCGATCTGGTGCCAACCCTTATAACGACTGTGCTAAAGAGCACCAGTGGTAAGTTGACCAGTCAGGCCAGAAAACAATCCCTACATTTACAAATTTTCAGCTGAGACCTTTACTCTTACGAGTGACATAGATTCCGAAATTTTGGACGCTGCAGAAGTTATAGGTTTGGGCTTGATTACCGAGCTTAATTTGGCGTTGAAGCTGAAAGAGGTGTTGGCTATAGAACTTCTGGCCTCAGCTTCACAAGTGATAAGGAGCCAATTGCAGGGAGAGCTCACAGGTCTGCTGCAGGTAAGCTGATCCATCCACAAGGTGTGAAACGTAGTTCCCCAAATGGCCGCCTAAGCGCCTTGTAGAGTCCGGCGCTAGTACTTCAAAACCTCGTTTGACCATCGCGCTAATCTGGAGACACTCTCCTGTTTTACACTTTTGGCCCCCTTTTTTAGCAGTGGAAACCTTTGACCTGCGGTGACGACTTCCGCCAGAAGTGACGTCTCGATGACGTCATGACGTCTTAATAAATACAGTCTAATAGAGCTGATGGCGCAGATATATTTCTGCAATCTCCTTCTTCAGCTCTATTAGATTGTAGTTAAATATATGCGTGTTTCTATTTAAAAAAAAATCAAGACGGCATGTCAAACCGCCGCGCTGGATCAGACGTCGGCGTTAGATATCATACGATCCCAATGTATCAAATTTTTAAGAGTTTTAACAGTAGCTACTAATCGAGTGAGTGACTTAAAATGATGTTCCTCTACTTGCCACATGTCGCTCTTGGAATACCAAAAAACAACGTGAAAATGTGCATACCACTGTGGTGACGATGCATACCATATCAAAAACAGTCTCCTGCGCCTCCATAACATTCCCACTCTAAAAATCTTGAAACTTGGAGAAATTAATTTCTCTATTATCTCTGTTCCTATATGGTTAAGTCAAATTTTCAAAACTCTGTGACCCTCTTTTGTTTTGTTTGCTACAAGTGGTGTAAGACTACCTTGAGGTGGCCCTAAAAATGACGCTTTTGGGGCCCAAAGGGTCCACTTCAATTTAATTGGAAAATTCTAATACATTTTCAGGTGATAGCCCAGAGTACGATCAACTTCGAAGGAGACGTCGCCTCCTTGGAGAACGTCCTCGCGACTCTCACTATCATTGTCAAGTCACTCGGTAAATACCGGCCCTTATGCGCAAACTAACGCACTTATACATACCTGCCAACAGGGGCAACTTCTGTGCAAACCCTTCAGGTGCAGCTCGACTGGAAGGCCATTCTGGAAGCTCAAAATGGAGTGATCAGCTTAAACATCATACTTAAAGCAGTCATAAAGGCCAACGTATCATTAAGCGGACTTGCTCTTGTTCTTAATGACATCACGGAGTTCCACTATATCCTGGCAGGACTTGGGGGTGGGCAGCTTCAGGGTGCCACAGGGCTTTTGAGAGTGAGTCCTTTGAAATCCTCAGCAAATTTACGCTGATTATACCTATGCTACTTAAATAGGTTGCAGCAGACATCTACAATTTGGCCTTCAAGAAACAAACTACCGCCTCTAATGTGGTGAGCAGCCTCATCCAACTCGTTGCAGCCAACAGTGAAGTCAACTTGAAAAAGCAAGGTGTTGAATTCACTAGCAGCGTTCAAAGTTTATACGAGACCTTAACTATCAAAAAGGACGTTTTTAAGGTGCCTTTTGTAGCACTTCAGGAGACCCTTGCAAGCCAACGCGTAGTCAAAGGTTGGATCTCTATATAAACCTCATGGTCATTTATCAAAAATTTTAAAACAGTTTCAGGAGGGAAAGTCAACTTCTCCGCAGTTGCCGACATCTTATTGACGAATGTCAATGGAAAAGGTGTGCAAATTATTTTGGAAGTGGTGGAAGAAGTCAAGGCAGTTATCCCAGAGAAAAAGGGAATTGCTCTAGTGCTTTTCCATCTTATCAGTAAGCTGAACAACGCCGTAGGGGTAAGAAAGTGAATCCAGATTTTATGTACCTGCATTTTTTACCCAAAAATAGCAAAAAGTTGCGACAAAATTTTGTCAAAACTGTATTTTGGGAATTTCCAATACAAGAATAATCTTTTCCAAAACAATATTCACATCTAAAACTAGTCAAAAAAGCTGTTTTGCTTTTCTAGTCAGATAAGCCAAGTAACATCCCATTTTCAGCTGCTTTTGAGTCAGAAATTTAACGGTGCATCCATATTTTATGTATCTGCATTTTTTATCAACAAATAGCAAAAAGTTTTAAAAAAGAAAATATATCTACCAAAAGTAGATTTTATCAAGACTAAATTTTATCATAACTGAATTTCTACTGCAAGAAAAATCTTCTCCTAAACACTTTTTGGTAATAAATGGCATTTTAGATTTTTTACTTTTAGAATTATTCAAAAACAATTTCTCTGGTGCTTTTCCACCTCATTTGTAAGTCGAACAACGACATAGGGGTTAGAAAGCACGTATTATCATCTTTAGTAGATAAGGACTTCCCTTTTTTCTCTATATTTTGCTAAAGATCTCCTACAGCTTAAGTGGTATTTTGGAACCAGCAACCGATACTCTACTAAATACCACAATTACGTCTATTCAAATAGCAAAAACTAATTGTAGAAACTTTCACTTCTTGTTACCTTGGTATACCTCGTATATATAATATCTCTTGGCTGTTTCTTCGGAGGTGGATTCATTCTATTTCATAATGATTTATAGCTTTTTGAGGATTATCTTTTACCATTTCTAACACTCTAACACTAATCGCCAGTTGACAAAAATTTGAGTTTTGCTTCAACTATAGAGAGTCATTGGTAAGCCCGCAACTTATTATCGCCCTTTGCGGCGAGAAGTGAATTCCTATTGGTCAGGGAGGCGGTCACCGTGGTAACCGTGCTGCCAAGCCGCATCAAGGTATATTAAGTTGCCGTGCTTCCAGGGTTGCTCTAATGAACGTAAGACAATTGCACAAACTTTCAAGATGTTGTTACCTTGATGTACTTTGTAGATAGAGATTGAGTCAAGTCTTCAGAGGTAAATAACGTACCCCACGAGCCAATGTTGACATGGGTGCTGTTGATGACGTTATACATTTCGCTCTATCAATAAATATACAGAGGGTTAGTCAAAATTGTAATTGACCTGTATTTTTATAGTTTTTCGTTCAGAATTCTGGACACCAAATTAGTTCGACAAATAGAAATATCAACGTGGAATGTGGTAAAACTGTATTTGCCATTTAAACTCTTTTTCTTCATTTCTTTCAACATAGTACATCTTGTTACCTTGGTAGATTTGTATTTATGGTATTCGTTGGCTCTTTCTTCGGAGGTGGATAACGTACCCCTCCAGCCAATGTTGACAATGGGCCTAATTCATAATGATTTGGAGCTTTTTGAGGATTTTCTTTTGTACCAATTCTAATACTCTAACACTAAACGCCAGTAAACAAAAATTCGAGTTACGTCTTACTTCAACTATAGAGACTCACTGGTAAACCTGCAACTTATTATCGGCCTTTGCGGCGAGAAGTGAATTCCTATTGGTCACGGAGGCGGTCACCGTGGTAACCGTGCTGCCAAGCCGCATCAAGGTATATTAAGTTGCCGTGCTTCCAGGGTTGCTCTAATGAACGCAAGACAATTGCACAAACTTTCAAGATGTTGTTACCTTGATGTACTTTGTATATACAGGGTGAGTCAAGTCCTCAGAGGTAAATAACGTACCCCAAGAGCCAATATTGACATGGGTGCTGTTGATGACGTCATACATTTCGTTCTATCAATAAAGACACAGAGGGTTAGTCAAAATTATAATTGACCTGTACTTTTATAGTTTTTTGTTTAGAATTTTTGAGCCAAATTAGTTTGACAAATAAGAATACTAACGTGGAATGTGGTAAAACTGTATTTACCATTTTAAACTCTTTTTCTTAATTTCTTTCAACATAGTACACCTTGTAACCTTGGTATACCTTGTGTATATAGTATTCCTTGGCTTTTCCTTTGGAGGTGGCTAACATACCCCTCAAGCCAATGTTAACAATGAGCCTAATTCATAATGATTTGGAGCTTTTTGAGGATTTTCTTTTACCAATTCTAATACTCTAACACTAATCGCCAGTTATCAAAAATTCGAGTTACTTCTTGATTCCACTATAGGGTCTCATTGGTAAGCCTGCTACTTATTATCGGCCTTTGCGGCGAGAAGTGAATTGCTATTGGTCACGGAGGCGGTCACCAAGGTAACCGTGCTGCCAAGCCGCATCAAGGTATATTAAGTTGCCGTGCTTCCAGGGTTGCTCTAATGAACGCACGACGTACAAACTTTCAAGATGTTGTTACCTTGATGTACTTTGTATATACAGAGTGAGTCAAGTCTTCAGAGGTAAATAACGTACCTCACGAACCAATATTGACATGGGTACTGTTGATGACGTCATACATTTCGTTCTACCAAAAAAGACACAGAGGGTTAGTTAAAATTGTAAATAACCTGTATTTTTATAGTTTTTTGTTTATAATTTTTGACGCCAAATTAGTTCGACAAATAGGAATACCAACGTTGAATGTGGTAAAACTGTACTTACCATTTTAAACTGTTTTTCTTCATATCTTTCAACATAGTACATCTTGTAACCTGGTATACCTTTGTGTATATAGTATTCCTTGGCTTTTCCTTCGGAGGTGGCTAACATACCCCTCAAGCCAATGTTAACAATGAGCCTAATTCATAATGATTTGGAGCTTTTTGAGGATTTTCTTTTACCAATTCTAATACTCTAACACTAATCGCCAGTTATCAAAAATTCGAGTTACTTCTTGATTCCACTATAGAGTCTCATTGGTAAGCCTGCTACTTATTATCGACCTATGCGGCGAGAAGTGAATTCTTATTGGTCACGGAGGCAATCACCCTGGTAACCGGGATGCCAAGCCGTATCAAGGTATATTAAATTGCCGCGCTTCCAGGGTTGCTTTAATTGACGCATGGCAATTGTACAAACTTTCAAGATGTTGTTACCTTGATGTACTTTGTATATACAGGGTGACTCGAGTCTTCGGAGGTAAATAACGTACCCAACGAGTCAATAATGACATGGGTGCTGTTATGACGTCATACATTTCGTTCTATGAATAATGACACAGAGGGTTAGTCAAAATTGTAATTGACCTGTATTTGTATAGTTTCTTGTTCAGAATTCTGGACACCAAATTAGTTCGACAAATAGGAATATCAATGTGGAATGTGGTAAAACTGTATTTGCCATTTAAACTCTTTTTCTTCATTTCTTCCAACATAGTACATCTTGTTACCTTGGTATATTTGTATTTATAGTATTCCTTGGCTCTTTCTTCGGAGGTGGATAACGTACCCCTCCAGGCAATGTTGACAATGGGCCTAATTCATAATGATTTGAAGCTTTTTGAGGATTTTCTTTTATACCAATTCTAATACTCTAACACTAATCGCCAGTTAACAAAAGTTCGAGTTACGTCTTACTTCAACTATAGAGACTCATAGGTAAGCCTGCAACTTATTATCGTCCTTTGCGGCGAGAGGTGAATTCCTATTGCTCACGGAGGCGGTCACCATGGTAACCGTGCTGCCAAGCCGCATCAAGGTATATTAAGTTGCCGTGCTTCCAGGGTTGCTCTAATGAACGCACGACAATTGTACAAACTTTCAAGATGTTGTTACCTTGATGTACTTTGTATATACAGGGTGAGTCAAGTCCTCAGAGGCAAATAACGTACCCCACGAGCCAATATTGACAATGGGTGCTGTTGATGACGTTCTACATTTCGTTCTACCAAAAAAAGTCAAAATTGTATTTGATCAGTTTTTCGTATCGAATTTTTGGCGCAAAATTAGTTCGACAAATAGGAATATCAACCTGGAATGTGGTAAAATTGTATTTGCAATTTAAACTCTTTTTCTAGATTACCAATTCCCGCATTGTTTTTCTTTTGCAGATCGTGCAGGTGAAAGCTCTTGTCGAGATCGATTTTACCATCACAAAATACGGACACAATTTGGAAATCGTTTTCAAGGGCGTTAAACCATCCAGTCTCAAAGGAAATGTCCTGGCCGGACTGGAAAAAGTGAAGCTAATAAAGATCATAATCGAGAAGTTGATTGCAGCTCTAAAAGTGGTTTTGTCTGAAAGCAAAGGCGGAAAGGGTGGCTCTTCAGGGCATGGAGGAAGCGGTAGTGGCAGCGGTAGTGACAGCGATAGTAGCGGCAGTGGTTCCAGTGAGAGTGGTGAAGGCTCTGACTCAGATTCTGGCTCTGAGTCAGACTCTGGCTCTGACTCAGACTCCGGCTCTGATTCAGACTCTAGCTCTTCGAAAAAAGATGATAGTGAGGATGGTAGTGACTCTAGCGGAGACTCTGGCGAAGAAGATGATCCAAGAGAAATCTTGAAGGAATCAGTAAGTGGTGAAGAAGGAAACATCATCATAGGTAATAAATTAAAATAAAACGTTCTGCAATAAATTATTATATTTTAACGTTGGCTTTTAGGGTTGGTGCAAGCGGAAACTAACATCACTGGCGTGGTGTCAGACAGTGATCAGCAACTAGCATTAGTAAGATTGAGGAATTGCACAAGTCCATTCGTATTCAAGCACATAGAAGATATAAATCCTGAAGATTATGATGATTAAAATATTGTTTTTAGGGCAGATTATAATTTTATGAAAACATAAAAGAAATATAGCATTCAAAATGTGTTTTTTTTATTTTGACCATATTTAAGTAACATCTATTGCAAGGCAAATTATGCTGGAAAATTTAAACTTGCTGCAGCCCCGGCTGCGAAATTGCCAAGGCACCAATAAATTGAAAAATATCTCTTGGAAGTTGGATACAGTTATAGTTCCCAAAGTATGGAAATTTATCGATGCAGTAAAAGCGTTTAATTTCCTTAATGGCTGAAATAAAAAAGACGTCAAAACGATCAACTATTTTCCTATCAAGACTGTGCTAAAAATTACTTAGTAATAACCAAGGTCGAAGTGTTTAAGTAGTTTTTTTCAACAACAATACCCAATGGTTTGCGAGCACAGGTATGCAAAGCCGATAAGGAGGTATGTACGGTTGAAAATATATGCCGTAAAAATCACAATAATATTCATAAAATTTGGAATAACTTTTAATAGTTAAGAGCTGGGGGAAGGCGCCAAAATAAAATAATTTCGATTTTTTTTATTTCCAAATTTGCATTATTAACTGGAGAATTTACCAGGGGAAAGAAGCTTACCAGGGGAAAGGGAAAGAGGAGCTTAACGTGCCAAAATAAAAACATCGATTTTTTTTATATCCAAATTTGCTGCTCTTTTCTCAGCTATCGAAGCAATATTAACTGAATATATTACTGAAGAAGTATAAATAAGAACACTTGCCTTTCATCCAGAGCATCTTTCTCAGCTATCGAAGCAGTATTAACTGGAGAATTTACCAGGGGAAAGGAGCTTACCAGGGGAAAGGGAAAGAGGAGCTTAACGTGCCAAAACAAAAATTTCGATTTTTTTTATATCCAAATTTGCTGCTTCATTCTCAGCTATCGAAGCAGTATTAACTGGAGAATTTAACATTAAAAAGAGTCAATAGGAGAATGTTTAAATGGTTACTAATAAGAGTAATTTAAATTATTGAGGTAGTTGCTAGTCTAGTTTTAAAGACTTTAGCAGACCTAATAGCTGATAGTAATTATCAAGCAGCATGTCTGTAGGTAAAGAAATTGATTCCACCCGATAATTAGGCTTTCTTTTCCCCAGAAAGTAGACAAAATCCTGCATGTTCGCAGGATTATTTTTCTCAGCTTTCGAAGCTGTATAAACTGGACACTTCATCGAAGAAAACTGAAAAGTATTAATAGGAGAATTTGCATTTTATTCAGGTCTTTTTCCTAGCTATCGAAGCAGTATTAATTGGAGACCTTACCAAGAGAGAAATTAAAAAATGTCAATAGAAAGATGCGTAAATGTTTACCATTTTTTAATGTTATGTAATTTAAATTATTGAGGTAGTCGGTAGTTTTAAAACCTTTAGCCGACATAATGGTGCATACTAGAGAACAAGCAGCACGTATGCAATTAACATAAAAACCACCCAATAATAAGGCTTAATTTTTTTCTAAACTATCGTCACACTATTAACTGGATACAATACTGAGAGCTAATACAATAGCAGTACTAAGCAAGTACTAATAGAACTTACATTTTATCAAGGATAACTTTCTCACCTATAGAAGCAATATTAACTGGAAACTTTATCAAATGAAATTGAAAAATGGCATAGCAAATTGGGTTTACCAATAATAGTAATTGAAATTATTGAGGTAGTCGGTAGTTTAATCGACTTCTGCAGATTGATACTAAAGAACAAGCAAAAAACAAATTGAACCCACCCAATAATAAGATTTAATCTTCCGGGGAAAGTAGAAGACAGGCATGCATTTCCCCAAGGTTTTCTTTCTCAGCTATCGATGCAGTATTAACTGGATACATTATCGCGCGAGGAAAACAGAAAAGTATTAATAGGAGAACTTGTCTTTTATCCAGGGCATCTTTCTCAGCTATCGAAGCAGTATTAAGTGAACACCTTACCAACGGAAACTGAAAAGTGTCAAAACTTATCAAAAAACACTTTATTGATACTAAAAAACAAGCTGAACGTCTGCAATGGACATGTACCCACCCGATAATAAGGCTTAATTTTTCCTGGAAAGTGGAAAACAGGCCTACATTCTCCAAGGATTTCTTTCTAAACTATCGACATAGTATTAACTGGATACATTATTGAGTAAAACTGAAAAGTATTAATAGCAGAACTTGCAGTTTATCCAGGATTCCTTTCTCATCTATATAACTGGAGACTTTTTCTATTGAAATTGAAATTGAAAAATGGCATAGGACATTAGGTTTACCAATAATACACATACAGTAAATGAAATTATTGAGGTAGTCGGTGGTTTGATCGACTTTAGCAGATTGATACTAAAGAACAAGTAGCTCGTCTAAAAACAAATTGAACCCACCCAAAAATTAGATTTAATCTTCCGGGGAAAGTAGAAGACAGGCATGCATTTCCCCAAAGACTTCTTTCTCAGCTATCGGTGCATTATTACCTGGATGCATTGTCGAGGAAAACAGAAAAGTATTAATAGCCCTGGATAAAAGAACTTGCCTTTTATCCACGGCATCTTTCTCAGCTATCGAAGCAGTATTAAGTGGACACCTTACCAAGGGAAATTTAAAAGTGTCAAAACTTATCAAAAACACTTTATTGATTCTAAAAAACAAGCAGTACCTCTGCAATGGACATGGTACCCAGGACAGGCATTGGGTTTACAAATAATAGAAAGTGAAATTATTGAGGTAGTCGGTAGTTTAATCTACTTTTGCAGATTGATACTAAAGAACAAGCTAAAAATAAATTGAACCCACTCAATAATAAAATTTTATCTTCCGGGGAAGGTAGAAGACAGGCATGCATTTCCCCAAGGACTTCTTTCTCAGCTATCGATGCAGTATTAACTGGATACATTATCGAGGAAAACAGAAAAGTGTTAATAGGAGAGAACTTGCCTTTTATCCAGGGCACCTTTCTCAGCTATCGAAGCAGTATTATGTGGACACCTTACCAAGGGAAATTGAAGTGTCAAAACTTATCAAAAACACTTTATTGATCCTAAAAAAATATCCAATGCACCAATGCACATGGTACCCACCCGATATCTTTCTTGGAAAGTTGGAAACAAGTCTCAACTTTTATGAAGCCGGCAACTTTGATAAATCCTGGAAAAGCCGTTGACGGAACGATAATAATACCAATTTGTCGATCAACCCATCTGCATACCAGATTCGGGGTCTACCCCTCACCAGTACAGCTTTGGCTGGTCAACAAATTGGAAACCTCGATTCAGCGGTTTAAAACCGAAAATTTACGGAGTACCGGTAAGGTAAGACGTTGTGCAGAGCAGAAGCAGGCGACATCCACCAGCGTATTTTAGATCAAACACTGCATGGCAGATGGCTCTCAGTTCTCATTTCCGGTTTTAAACAGCTGAATCGAGGTTTTCTATTTGTCGACCAGTCAAGGCTGTACTGATGAGGGGTAGACCCCGAAACTGGTATGCAGATGGGTTGATCGACAAATTGGTAACCACCTATACTCCAAGGACCAGTTTGTTATGTTCTTCTTTAGATTTAATTCCTTTTCTTTTCAGTGACTTTTGTCTTTCAACACATTTCTCGTTTCCAAGTCACTCAAGGAAGAACTTTTTGTTCTTCCTTGAGTTTGTTCTTCCTTGACAACTTGTTACACAACATGTAGGTAATTAGCCATATAATCATTTGAATCCTTGTCATTTATCTTTGAGCTCTTATTGTTATTAACAATCCCCATAAAGAAAGCTGTGACGCTAAGTATTAACAAAAAAATCAATACTTGCTATTGCATACGCAATATTTAGGTCGACTGCCCTGGTACAGGATGGCACACCACAAATGCGTTGCATTACTCCACATTTTTGTCTGCGTTTACGGTTTGAGTTCCTCGATCAGTACACCGTGTAATAGAAGTAGTGAAAAATGATTTTCGGCCATGAAAAAGAAAGAAGGAGCAGATACAATAGGGTAAGTGCCAAAGACCTAAAAATTTACCCTAAAATTGGCTTTCTTTACAATATTATTCAAACCCAAATTTTAATGTGCAAGTAACACACCAAATCTGGCTCAAACACCTTAATTGATTTATCAAATTCAAGCAATTATAAAATAACTTTGGTGAATGTAACCCTGCCCTAACATCTTAAATGTTAGGGTTTTTTTGGGGCCATCAGCCGATAATTGAATGTTAGGGTGTATTATACATTCTGGAGTACACTCAACCTTCTCTACAGCGTGCGTGTTTATACGTATTAAGGCAAATAAACAAAAACCATAAATATTCAAAACTTAGAACCAAACGATAAAAACAGTAGACACGTTAACATCGAAAAAAAAACAGAAATTATATCAAAAAGAAAAAAGAGAAAATATAAAAAATGTTGCTTTATATTTTTTTCTTTTAAAAGGACCACTAGGGCAAGAAAAATAGTTATTTATGTATGAAGGGCATTAAGTGGATGTTGATGATCTGAGGTCAATAACTGATCTTGTAACACAACCATAACACGGCCTAACTAAAACTTAACCTTATTGATCTTTCAAATTTGACTGCTGAGTGATTTAGATTTTTTTTAATCAAAACCATTAATTATCCCCTGAACCATGGCCCAATCGGAAACCGTTCTCTATTCGGTAAAACACTTTATCTTCCCTATAGAACGCGCCCCAATTCACTGACCCCAATGAATTGCAGCAACTGCAGCCGTGGAGCACCGTGGCGGCCACCCCTTGCATGGAGCAAGTGGCCGGTCCCCCAATGCCCGCCCGAACCGGCCAGTACTACCAAACGCCCCGTCCTCATCCCTGGAGACCCACCCTCGGTTACGAGACTGTGGAAGTTATGCCTCTGTAAATAACCACTTCGTCCTTTAACTTTAACTAAAATATTGGAGGTGTTAGGCCTAGTCAACATGCTACGAATTCCCTAATCGACCCTTGTTACACGCCCTACGGGATGGCTACCGAGCCTTTGAAGTTCCCCAATTTGGTGACGGGGTTCGAAAGAAATCCTGCTCATGCCGCCCGTGCTGCCTTGTACACTCGGTACACTCCTCTGGAGTGGACGCAGAGCAACCTAAAGAACTACAATGAGGCAGACACCAATAGGAATTATTCTGAAAGACTTAGGGGTGACTTTATTAGAGTTATGAGGTAGGTAGTAAAATAAGTTGGTATAACCCTTACTCAAATTTAACTTTTAGAGAAACAGACGAAAAGACTTGTCAAGGTCAACGAGAGTCTGGTCGCAGGCTTGGTGAGCGCATCACCGACACTACTTTCTGGAGAAACGAAGTACGAACCGAACTGGAGAGGCTCCTAACTGAGACCAGCCTCCTGCAAGACTCAAAACGAGCTATCGATAAGGCGATCAACGACATCGAGACTCCTCTGCATATCGCCCAAGAGTGCCTCTATCACAGGGAGAGAAGAAACGGTATAGAGCTGGTCCACGACAGCCCTGAGCAATGTCTCCTCAAGGAAATAGAGACTTACCGCAACGCGCAGGCGAAGCTCAAGTGCTTGGCCTCTAAAGTGGGCGATCAGTTGCGCAACAATAGGGCTGCGCAGCACGAACTGGAAACCGACATCACCAGTAAGGAAGGCGCATTGGGCATTGACAATATTTGCCATCAATTGAACAATTTCTCCAAGGGGATCAATTACTATGGCGGTATCGAAAAGTTTGATCCAACGTAAGTTTTGTACCCCTGTGCGAGATTTTTAATTGGGGAAGAGATAGGTATCAACATGGCGATACAGCATAGAAAGAGATTGAAAGAACAAAATTTTAAAACAATCTACTCTGAGACGTATTGGCATGTTGGTACCTAAAAAGAACTCAAAACCACTGACTTATACCTACTTATAATCAACAGAGTGAGCACTACCCAAACTTGGGCCGAATATAGCAACCGCATCGTCCAAAAGTCTCAGTCCGAGAGAGGCCATTCTGCGCAAATGAGGTCGGACATTGACAACCTCATTAACACATGCGCGCAGGAAGTGTGGGACGCCTGGAGCAACACCAACAACTCGCTGGCTAGGAGAGCGGCAGAAGAATTGGAAACCAAGAGCAAACTGCAGAACCACCTCCACAAAGTGCAGCAGGAGATTTTCGATTTGGAGAAAAACATCGAGCTGTTGAAGAAGGGCATCTTGGACAAGAGCGCTCCCATGAAGGTGGCGCAGACTAGACTCGAGGCTCGAACCCACAGGAAGAGCATCGAACTGTGCAGAGATAATGCGCAGGACCGGTGCGTTGAAAAATATCAATATTAATCCTTTATAATATTTCATTTGTTTATAAAAAAGGCTGGTGACTGAAGTGCGCGACCTGCAGGACAGCATCGACTACCTGCACAAGAAGCTACTGGAGGCCGAGGCCCAGCACCAGCAGCTGCTGAAGAGCAGGGCCAACCTCGAGGAGGACCTACACAACAAGTGCAACTCCTTGTTCATTGACCGGGAGAAGTGCATGGGGCTGCGCCGCTCCTTCCCCATTACTGCCACTATCAAATATTAACCAGTTTCAACTGATTCCATAATGTGTTCCAAATTTTATGTAGGTAGTAAAACAAGTGTCATTTAAAAGGGAGTTTAATGGTTTGAGAAAAATATCTTGCATGCATTAAGAAAAACAGCACCTTAAGACCGCAACGCTACCTGTTTAAATAATCCGAAGAGTATTGTTGGTTGCCTGAAAAACACCTCAATGCGTGCGTTGATTTAAAAAAAAACTCAAGCAGACCATGGAATTAAAACAGTAGACCCATAAGATAACAACAATAATAATTAAGTTAAGACTAGAAGTATTCAACAAAACAAACAAAGACCCAAATACAAACCTTTTTCTCTCGGGCGGGATGCCAGAAGCTTATTGCATGCAATTAGCAGAACCGCACTTAAGACGGTAACATGCCTATATAAATTGAAGAGTATTGTTGGTTGCGTCAAAAAAAACCTTAAGATTTGCAAACTTGCTACTTGCAGCGTTGTCATATTGGCATATTTGTGCTCAATTGTGAATTATTCAACAGAGCTTTTAAGGATATTTGGTAGTTGTCACTTTTGGCTCCGCGGGACCGATATTTTTTAAAGAAAACTACTACAAAAGTGCTGCAATAATAAATTTACTAAAAATTAAAAAATTCTTGACTCACATGACAACAACAATAATAATAATTAATTAAGTACTTAAATAAGTTAAGATTAAAAGTAATCAACAAAAACAAACAAAGACCCAAATAAAAACGTCGTTCTCTCGGGCTCCCAAAAGCTTTTATTGGTTTCACTATATACACACTTTGGTGACTAAGATCACATGTTATATCTTGCACTGATGAAACTAAATTGAAAATTGCACGCTTATGTCCCGCTCTTTTTGTGCACCGACCATTAGAAACTGACTGGTGAGAGGGGCGTTACCATAACTTATTGTGATAAAACTTCAAGTCGAAGTAGCCTTGGTCGGTGAGCCCAGGAGTGCTCCTCCCGGGCGTAACTATACCCGCCGCCTCCATCCTGGGGCTTCTGAGACCTTTAGGCGTGATACTCCCCACGTTTCGAATCTCCTCTTCGACAGCCTCAAGGCTGTCAACGTCTTCTTCATGATGGGGCGCTTCGACGACAATTTCTTCCTTTTTTTCCTGCGGCACTTCAGGCTGGGCGTCTGCGGTAATAAGGGCCCCTTCGTCAATGTTGAGCGAATTGGGACGGTCCGCCTTATTAGCTTCTTGGGCGGGACTGGCACTGGAATAGTTTTTATAAAGGGGAGAGGTGTAAAAGTGCGGGTGTAGACACGTTGGTGGAGTGGGGTTTATTGCGAAACTATTTGGGCCCTGCAAAACGAAAAAAAAAAGAAAATAAAATAAAAAAAAATAAATAAATAGTGCAAACACAAAAAAAAATGTTAGAAGAAGCGGGGTACATGAGCTACTAAGAAAACTACTTACCGAGTACGATAAAACTTGAGGAGGAATCTAGAAAAGGGATTGTTTCAAGGACAGGAAATTTCAGTTGGTATTGATTTTACACGCTAATTTCTAATAATAATGGGGGTCCCGGCAGAGACCTGGTTCTGACTGGAAGATTATAAATAAGTACAAAAACCTCACAGAATACATTTAAAGCCCTTACAAGTGCTGAGGTGGGTAGCCCTTAGACAGGTCAACTTCGACAGGAGATAGGGGGTACCTTAAAAATTTCATAAGAGTATTAACGATTATTAGTTCGGGATTTTTTTCCTACACTAAAGAGTTTTGTAAAAATTCTTGTAGAAGTATTCCGACATCCTGTACAAGCTGTTTCTTTTATGTGATCCCACCATTGCTATCTCCGAAAAAGTAAGAGTTGCAAGGTTGCTTAAATTGGGAAAAAGTTGCTTTTTGTTGAACTCCTGAACCTGAACTAACTTGAACAATTCGAGTTCGCCCAATATAACAGCGACGCCCAAAGTGAATATCGCGTTATTCTTCTGGTCACCGGATTTATAAAAAAAAAATGAAACGAACACCCAGGCCGTTTTCAACGTTTTTTCGTAACTTTTTTCAAACATTTTTCACTCAGCACTTAGTAAACCCAGCGCTTCGTCTGAATGAGAAGAGATGGTCGCAAGGAGATGCCTTTTCCCGTGATACCACCCTCGACCATCTAAGAGGATCCAGCCCCCCGTAAAGACCACCCTTACATGCCACCACTTGAAGAATTTCAACATTTTGGCGATTGAAAGTTGCAACTTTGTGGGACGATCGTGGTTCAAAAATTCAAAGTACATACGACGAATTTTTATTTTTTCGAAATTTTTACTTTGGCACACCACTGCTCAGCCCCTGCCCCCCCCCCCCCCCCCCTCCCAGACTGATTTTAATTTCCAGTATATCCCCGAGAATCCCATTCAATTGCGCACCAATCACTCGTCCCCTTTTAATTTTATCTTAATAGTAAGAAAGTATTTGAACGACATGTTAAAGTGACAAAATATCTCCAACCAAGAGTGAGCCAAAATGGATGAGCTGAATTATGAATTTATTCAAATAATTAAAAGAAACGCAATGACATAAATTATGGCATTTTGTAAAGATCAAAAAGTTACTATACTTTCTAATTAAACATTTTCTCTATCAGGAATAGTTCACTAAATACAGGAGATTGAAGTTTTGAGAAATTTTCACATTTTTCCAAATAACTCGGAAACCACTGAAAATGTGGCAACTTCGAAGGAGAATCTTAAATCTTCTCTAATCTTAAAGGTGCTCAACGAAAGGCAACATTTCCCGAATTTAAGCCACCTTGTAACTTTTACCGTTTTGAAGATAGTGGGAGCACATAAAAGAAACACCCTGTATATCATTAACATGGATTCAAGAGCACCCTCATTAAAGTTATAATTAAAGTTATAACGAGACAAAGCTCTAAACTGAGTTCATTAATCGAAAATGCTGTCAAAAAAATGTGGACAAAATGGTGAAGGATTTTCTGTCTCTTTCTTCGTCTGGATACTATTAGTTTAATACGAATGGACGCTCAGGTGACCTAAACTTCTGCTAGACAGCAATTTGCAGGTTGTGCAAATTGAAAAAATTATAAAAAAAACAACTGGAAATGCACATAAGCTGTGTATACCTGTACTGCGCCGATTGTTGTTGCGCTTCAAAGTTAAACTGCGGCTCATTGATCTTCGCAACTCTGTCTGGATCATTTGGATACTGAACAGCGTTGGGAGCTCGATAATACTGCCCCTGGCTGGGCATAGGGCTGATGCCTTGAGCCGGCGAGTTTTGGGTGGGGAGAGTTTGGGCAGGAACATTTTGCGTGTGACTTATTTCCTCTGATTGGGAAACAAGCTGGTTTGGTGCCTGATACACCTGGTCTTGTGTGCTACCGGACGATGGATTTTGGGCGTTTACCATTGCATTCTGCATAGGAGCTGGAGAAGCAGCAGACTGCTGTTGTGTTACTGCAGAAGCAGCGTTTGAAACTTGATGATAATTTTCTAGAACGGGCTGAAGATTTTGCGATAAAACTTGCGACGGGTAAGTAGTATTTTCTGTAATGCCGCTTTGAAGCCCAACCGGTTGGCCTACCGTACTACTAACGGCTTGATTTAAGTGCTCCTGAGCCACTTGAAGGTTCTGCTGATGCGCAGGTACACCAGAATTCTGAATCGGGGGCTGAGGTACAGAAGGATTTAGTAGCTGCTGAGGGTTTTGCGTGCTATCTCCTTGACTCACTGCTTGAAGTGTTCTACTAGGATAATTCTCAACAATTCCTTGAGTGAGATTCTCCTGATGACCCATATGGTACTGATGATGATTTAATTGTCCGGCGTCACCAAGAGGTTGATGGTTAATCACAGTATTAGAAGGTGCCGTTTGTAGGGCAGCGACAGGATGGTATTCAGAGGGTTTTGGAGCATCAGCTGTATGAACATTATTATTTGTTTGATTTGGTTGGTTTTGAGCCGAAACCATTGTATGATATTGCTGATGATAAACATCAGGATGTTGGTACGATTGCTGATAGTTAACTGGAGCAGAGAGTGAGCTTTGAACCATTGCAGAGGCTGGAGGTCTTTGTAAAGGCATCGATTGGACAGTGTGAGGACCTCTGCGCACAGTACCGTCAAAGGTCTGAGGGATTAGAGCTTCCTTCGTAGGTGCTTTCACCGATTGTTTATTAGGAGTAACATCAGAAACAGGAGGGGAAAGCACATGGTACTGCTGGGTCTGAGGATTATAGTAATAACTAGATGAAACGTCACCTTGAGCCATCATTGAGTAATTTTGAATGGTCGTTGGATTCGAACTATATGGCATGTTTGGGACGCTCTGTGTAGCCTGCCAGGCCCCTGGAGGGTAATTTCTAATGGACGACACAAATTATGAAGCCGCTTGAGCCTTATATGTAATACAAAGTGTTGCAACTTAGAGGAAAATGTTCCAGAGGGTGATTGTTCGACAAACAACAGGCCGAAAACGTTATATAAACATAGGTAGGCAAAGAGACTTGGTGTTAACTTTTACAACTCGTTTTAACCTTATTGCATCGTTTAGGTTAGTGTGTCAAACTCTTTCGTTGAACTAAAGTTTAAACTGAATTTGCAAAACTCCTCCTTAGGGTGACTTTTACAACTATCAGTAAAACTTCAGTTTTAAGATAAAATACCAGTAATGACATAGAGTTCATTGTCACCAACAATGTAATCTACGTCATTACTGGTGTTTTATCTTCAAACTGAAGTTAGTTCAGGTTCAGGAAGTTAAAACACCAGTAATGACGTAGATTGCATACTGACAGAGATAAACAATGCAATCTACATCACATCTGGTGTTTTAGCTTCAAACTGAAGTTTTATTGATGGTTGTAAAAGCCGCCCTAAGTGTCACTTTTACAAGTCAAGTTTGAACTTTACCTGAAGTTTAAACTCCAGATTTGAAGTATATTGCAATGTTTGTTTTGTTAAACTCTTTCGTTTATCATCAAATTAAAGTTAAAACTGAACTTGGAAAAGTTGTCCTAAGGAAGCCAGACCCTTTTAAAAAATAACAAGTAAAATTTTTTTAATTTTTCATAAATTTTCGAATTTATCATAGAAGTTGACACATAAAATTTCATGATCCAACAATAAAAACTACCTTTAAGGATGTTTTTTAAAGGTCTAGTTCCCTCATTAGCGTCCATTTGCCGACTTATGTTCATTTTCTAGCGCACAATCACCCCCTGAAATATTCACCTCTAATTTCCGGACACCCAGTCTATAGGCCACCACTTACCCATTTTGATAATTGTTATACTGACCACCCGTCAGTATATTGGTAACAGGTTCGGATCTAACACTAAAAGCATGCAATAGTGTATAGCAAACTACCGTGCAATGTTAGTTCTAATAAGCCCCCTAATGAACTTACCCTGACGGTTTCTGATTCGTTTTTAATACTGCAGAATCGTTATGGATGATCTGAAAAAGTTTGGAAGATTACGATGAGAAGGGTGTGACAGGATATATGGTTAGTACCTGTCCCATACTGCATGGAGGTCTTGGGGCGCCGTACCGACCTAAGGCGCGCCCCGGGTAGCCCTGCTGCAGACCATTAGCCGACTGTTTTTTCGTTGGAGTATTACTGCGTGTTAGGTGATAAGGTTAGTAAAGTGAATATTAGTTTTTTTTACATAAAATATTCACCTGCCATCGGTCTCTACTGCCGGCCGTCGTCCAAGCTCCGCAGCCCTAGGAAAAAATCCGTCAAACACCACGTAGTTGTTCATTTGCTTCACAGGACCGTCGAGACCGTAATGTTTGTGCAGAAAACCTAGGAACTTCTCACTGGGCCTGTCAATCGCCATTCGGACCGGTTCAATTTGTTCTTTCTGAATTTAACACTCTTTTCATAAAGCTTTCAAATCTTTTCAAGTTTAAGCTTACATGCAGCATATGCTGAAAGAGCTGCCTGCCGAAACCTGATCGTTGTCTGGACTCGTGGACGTAGAAGTCTAAGACGCAGGGAGGAGACACTTGGTAGTGCTGACCTTCTCTATCAAACACGTAGAGGCTCTTTTCGCCAGTTTTTAACATGCCCGTTACTGCCCCTTTTCCACTATGAAAATTACAATTCATATTTAATACACCTAGGAAATTTATGCATATGAGGCGTTATTTTCCCATTAGTTGTACTTTCGTTAAAAAAAAGCGCTTTATGGGCGGAAATAATAAAGCCTCGTTAAGGCAGCGGAATAAATTGTTGCTGCAGCGTCAATGATATAGGTTTTGCAGTATGAAACGACCGAAACATCTGCTTTTTGCAACGGGTTTAGGATTACAACTTAAAAAGTCTTCTGTGGTTCAGTGCCAATAAACTTTGACCTTAATTTTACGCATCGTTAGTAGAATATTTGCACTATAATGTGGGCGGCCACCGTGAATATGGTACTTGCCATTATAACAATATCTAACTATGGCACTAGAAAAAGCGGTTTGTTTACTATGAGGGCGGCACAAACCGTTCTGTATAATCGGCATTTAGTTGGCTACTATTAGGAGATAAATGAGCAGTGATAGTTTCATTAGATTTATAACTAGAAACAATAGTTTCTGAAAAATATGGTGAAGGAGCCTCAGCATAGAAGCAATTACTAAGAATCTTTGCTTTCATGAGTAAATTAAAACGAACCGCATATTCTTTTGGTCTATAAAGTTTAGTTAATTAGTATCTACACCAAGACGAAACAATTCTCAGAATACCTTCATAACCACAGAAAAGCGATTTCACTATACGGCTTGCAGGCCCATTCAGAGCGTGTTAAAATAGTTAATATTGCAGCAATAATAATCGTGGCAGGAAACAATTTGATGCGAGTTTAAGTAGAAAGTGGATTTGTGGTAATTACAGCTCGAGTTTGGCGATCACCCTCGGTGGGGTTTCCCCATAAGAAAACACAAAAACTACCTTTTTAGCAAGTAATCATCGTGGCCATTAATGCAAAGGAAATTACAGGTGAAACAATGACACTTACTTATTTGCGTTCTGGTCGATCAAAAGGTACAATCGGTGCTCGGAATTCCTCAGTCGGTCCGCGGTGGTGATGGGCTTCGTTAGGCCTTGAGCATGGGCCGAGGCTTCCCCCATAGCATTGACTATTTGGGTCACTTTAGATTGGGTATCCCTTTAAAAGAAAAAGTTATTAGAAAATCCAGGGACCTGAATAGCTGCCTTTAATTACTATGGATTTTCACTCAATGGATTCATGAATAAATGAAGCAGATATTCTCAATAATAAAGGCTATAAAATAGTTGGCGATTGTTGTTGAGGTGATGGTTGAGAAGGTCGCCCTATTTATTGACTTTTTTATTAAATAAAATTACGTAAAGTAATCTATACATTACACTCAATCGTACATGGCTAATTAAGTTTCCTGATAAGTACCTTGGCCTTGTAAACAATACACGTACGTCTTGGCTGATGACAATAATGATAAATATTCATTGCACGCGCTGAATTACCGATACAGGACATTCTTGTAATCGTGTCTTTGGTGGTACCTGACCAAGGTACCAGCAAAGACACGGAGAAAATGCCTTTGCAAAGAAGTCCTTCAACGCCCCATTTATATGCATATAAACCTCTCGTGCTAAAATACGAGCATAATCTTGGACCACAAAAAAGGGCTTCTTGTACGTAAATTCGCGTGTTAGCGTTGATATTAATTTTCACCACATGCAACGACCCTTGATTTTCAGTGAAAGTTGGTCGTAAAATTGGGTGTTTGTTTGAGAGTTTATAGTAAAACCCTGGACTGGGGTGAGGAATATTTTCCAGCCAGACATCGGTTATTTAAATTGAACCGACGCCAACTGAAATGTTTATTTATTACTGAATTAATAAAGCTTTGGATTTAGTGGATTTCTTATGATTGTGGAAAGGTCATGTCGTGCAGATGATGTTTGCGTTATTGCAACTTCCAACTTACAAGGCATACATGGAAAATTATCGACTTCCGGCACGGTTTGCTTTGCATGGTTTTGCGCTGGGAATCCGGCGGGTAACCGAAACGCCCCTAAAAATTAGGTTAATGGGGCTTTATCAGCAAAATTATTGGCAATTTCCGTTTTTAACCTCACTGTATGTGACGTAAGAGTACGCATTGATCAAATAGACGTTAGACGAAAACAAGGACAAAGTTCTAAATTGGGTCAGCAATATTAATAACCCTATTATTTTATAAGCTCTCTTCCTTGCACTTGCAATCCGTCATCTATTGATTATAGTTTCGATATTAATGAAATCGGTGGCAAGTGGTTTTGTAAACACAAGTGGTTAGATATGACTGAGAAGCATCATGCATGAATAATTCAAAGTGGTCAATTATCCAGACTATGCTAAAACTAAGGCTAAAAGAGTAGAAATAAAATTATAAAAAAAATTTAAGGGGTTTTTAAGTAGTAGGTGTGTATTTGTTGGAATAATTCATTTTCCTAAAAGTTCACTAATCAGTAATATATCCCGAAAATAAAAAAATTACATAACACCCGCCCCACTTATAAGATTAACCTGTCAGCATAATCTAACACATCAGATTTTTGTCTCACCATTAATTCCACTGGTTTTGGATAATGTCCACTCATGGATTTCGGTCTTTTGGGAGGTCTTTTGGGAGTTCTCAAGATTAGATAAAAATGCATGCAAACATTTATAATACACAGTCAGACAAATACTTATATTGATTTAAGGGGTAAAGGGCAAAAAGACTTCTCAAAAATCATTCTGATAGTGCCGTCTTTGCCAATTTAAAACAAATGTAACTTAGGGATAAAACTGATTATAAGGCTTTTCATTCCTCTCCTGCAGCCTGCATCAAAAAAATCTATGTACACCATTCATTATTAAACAAATAAGTACTTTTAGACCTCCTATTAAGCATTTTTCATTATTAATACAATAAAATTGTATATCTTTAAAATGCAGATATTATGCAAGAATATTTAATAATTCAAAATTCAATAATTGGTCAAATTCTGGTTCTTTTGGTACCACTTCCATTCCAACCACTGGGGATCAATATTCACTATTTCTATCTATTCAGTTCTAGCCATACATAAGAACTAAGAAGGAAGATGATTAAGAGCATATTTTAACCTTGCATACATTTGTGGATCATTATTATGAAGACATTTTCGAGGATATTCCAATGTCCAATGGATGCAAAGAAACAAGGAAATCTGTGTATAACTTGGCCGGCTGGCTATCAGGACTTAAATTATTTGGATATACTGTTAGGGGCTTATTCTGTCTGGAAGTGGAGCCTGTAGCACAAAAATTTGTAAAGAGTAGCCTAATAGACATGTGTTCTATTTGAATCCCAAAGATTGGATATTCCAAGACACACTACAAATTCTGACCTTTAAATTAATAACTGGCAAATTTTGCATAACTATTAATAAAAATGCCTATTTCTGAATACTAAAACATGTATTTTTGAGTAATTAAAAAAAATTACCTGTTTCAACTTTTTCACTACACTACAGAAGAACAGTTGGCATAAAGATCCGGTAAAAAAATAAAAAGGAATATTTTAATTGCTTACTCTTGCACTTATCGATAATAAAACACACATTACACAAAGTCAAATTTGAATAAAAACAAAAATAATACAAAATAAAATCATAAACAATAAATCCATTTTGCAATTAATTAATTGATACCGTTTTCGCATGGCTGCTCCAGTCCGCTCTGAGAGTATTCCCATACTTATATTCTTATGGAGGAAAAAAGGATAGGGATAATCTCAGAGTGGTCACGCAAAAACACTGTAAATCTAATTTTTGACAAGTAGCTAAAAAGGCGTAGGCGCTACTTGACCCAATAGATGACACCGCTGGAACGGCAAACGTGCTTTTTTAGAATGTAAATAGGAGAAAGCATGGCGGCTAATTTAGGTATCATTTTATCATAACTACAGATTCGAGTTACCAATTTTAAAGCTTCTTTCTCCGAAATATTCAACGCGCACTGTGAATTTCTACCATTTCTATCCCTTGTTAAATTAAGGAAAAAATAGATACAGATTCAGTGAGCACGGAGTTAACCAGTGAATATCTAGAGTATATTTCTATTCTACAATATAATCAATAAACAATAATAATTGTGATGAGTGAATGCAAATGAACATAAATTATAGTGGGCGCCGAATTGAATAATTAAATTAAAGCATGTTTGAGATTTTAGTGTTATGCAAAAACGTTGTTAGCTCATGTAACTATCTCTCAGTTCGAAGGGAGTCCATCAATATTCTCTCACATAAAGTAGGGGGTAATGGAAAAATACAATTGGTGCAGTAGGCTTTTCAAATGATGATAATGACATATTCATATTAATCATATTATGTATGTCAGAGCTCAGAAATTTTGTTTTTATATAAAAATTATCATTTTTCTATTAATATAAAAATTAATTTTTATCCAGACAATTGTGATATCTTGCGTAGTAGAAGAAGCAGACACTAACGTATCACGTGATGTAATTTTGACATACGATGTCAAAAATGTTTCAAAAAATACATAACACAACTTTGTTGACAGTGACAGTTATTAAGTTTTAAGAGTTTTAGCGGCATTCTACAACTTTTTTCAGATTATTTAAATGAAAATTAATGATATTATTGTTATCTACACGCCTTAAAAACACTTCCAATAGCACACTAACTGATAAGTGGTTCTGCTCGGGCTGCTTAAAAAAAAAAGCTCTGGGACTTCTCATCCTTGCCCCTACAACTGCATCAAGAAAATACTGCTTCCTTAGTACTGCAGATTGCTATTGCTAGTACCTGTTTGCACTGTAAAGCGGAAAGCCCAGTGCAGACGATGCAATTTATCGCGGGGATTTCATCCCTGCGACAAAAGTTGCAGGGATTTTTTCGTTCAGACGGTGCATTTTAGTTGCTGCAATTAATTGCATAGCAATAGAAGTTATTCTATTTTCCATGCGATTTGTCGCGGGGATTTGGTTACATTTCTATTGCCTTTCCAGCGAAAACTTAAAATTTTAGGTTGAACAAAAAAGTGTGGTTAGGTGAACACTCTGAATCATCAGCTTTTTCAAACTCCTCATTAATTAATTGAAAGGCGCCCCCCAAAATCTCTTTTTAACACCCAGGGCCTCACCCATCAACTTTTAGGCATAGAGATAGTTTACAAAAATAATAAGACAGAATGGATTTTTTTTGATAAGTTGGTAGCAGTCTAGTAAAGTTTCTAAAAAATTGCATAAAAAAAGTTGCACTGTCTGAACGCAAATGCAAGGAAACGCGGGGATTAAAATTGCTGCAACTTTGCCCCCGCGATAAGTTGCATCGTCTGCACTGGGCTTAAGTACCTTTACAAGCTGTCCCATTACAATCATTACATTTTATGGAATTCATACGCACCTAGGTACTAGACATTATAAGACCTGCTACACTATTTTTTTTTATAATATCCTATAAACAAAATTTGTCTTAAATTGCATTGATGATAATGGTGAGTAGGGCTATGACCCCTTTCATGGAAAACGTTATTTTTATTATTTTAGAAGCTACCACCTATAATTCAAACAGAAGACATTTGTTTAGTTGGGTTAGTTTGAATTGCTTTTTTTCTATATTTGTCTGTATTACCAGAAAAATGCCCTAGCGGGAATGAAACTATACTGTATCAACCATCACTCCTAGTAGAAAGTACTAATAAAGATTTACTTATAGGTGGCCTCTGTAATCCTACTCATTAACCCTTTTCAAAAACTGCAAACACTTCAATCTGATGTACAATTTATGACCATTTTCAAAAAGTTATAAGATCAAAGTAATCACAATATTGTACAAAGGGTAATCTACCTACTTTATATATAATTATTTATAAAATTAAAACAGATATATGTTTGAAACAATTAAAAACCAATATATGAGTTCTCTAGAATTCAATTTATGTAGTTTCTACCTTCCTCTGAAGTTTATATTATAAAGTTTCATATTTTTCTATACTTTATGTCTGTTCTGATTCCAACTGGAAAATCATACCTATATAGTGGATACGATATATTATAGGTTAGCAAAAATTGTAAAAAAATTGTTGGCATTTTATAAATCAACCAAATAGAGTAATAATTTCTGAGGTAAATAAAAACATCTAAAAGTAGGAATTTTACCTCCTCTCAACCATAAATAACTCACCATAAGGCTCGCTTATCTCCGCTGAAACCGGGAGGAATCAACGTGTTTCCCACCTCAACAATCGGCTGGGTAAAGATCTCGTTCAAGTTGAACCGGAACTCCATCGTTTCCCGTACCAAAACTACCTGATAACCGAATTAAATTACGTGTCCGACAAGGCCGCCGGACTGATATCCCTTTTTTTTCTCCTCACAGCTTCACAGCGCCAACACACTCAGCAAAATCCATAAAAACGTAGCCGAACTTGTCTTAAAAATGTGGCATTTAGTTTGACACCTTAGTCACTGGTGTTTTAATTTTTTTGAGAGCCTTCCGAGATCGAAACGTAAACTAGAGGTTCACGTTAACCTGTCTCACAGCGCTTATTGTCTGATTCAATGAAAGGAAGCGGTGGTCGAGGTTGGTTGGGTTCGTCGCAGACCATTGGCGGCCTTACTGGGAGTACTGGGACTTTAACGTTTTCTCCACCTCAGACTTACCAACTATATATATTTTATTTATGTTATTTTTGCCGCAGGTATGCTGAAGCGTTAATGCTATTTGCGTATGTTTGAGGACCAAAAAAACAGTCTACCCAAGTTTTTACTAACTCCGCCACTGGCCAAGACGTGGATCGATCCTTCCAAGCGAGACACACAATCTGGCTTTGCGCTTTGCGCGATGCAAGGAATTACACATGGCCAGGTATGTACGCAGTGGATTAATCACACCTTAATAGAAGTCACCCAAAGTCCCACGCACTTTTTCTTTTTGCATATAAACACGCGTCGTTATCCGCTTCATTCGTCAAATTTTCCATGTCATAAGGCTCTTGAAGCAGTGAACAGTACTTACTATAGACAGTTAACACACTTTTCCATAAAGAACCTGCTGTTCTTCAATTTAAATTAATTACCTGATTGTTCTTGAAAAAATAAGTACGGTGTGGAAACGATTGGCAATTTGTATTAATTAGGTATTTTTTTTTTCTGAGGTTGACCCTCATGATTGCCTAACAAAGCTCTTCACTGCTGTTTAGCTAAAAACGGAGGATAATTAATGCGAAACTACTTTTTCTTGAAAATTACCTGCAAGTCATCATTCACCAAATTATCAAGAAAACTAGGTGGAAGGTCAAAAAAACACTATTTGAATATTTAAGAGAAAAAGTAGCATCACGTCGCTCATTTGGGTAGTTTCACATTTTTCTTAGACTACAACTAGATTCAGACTTGGCTGTTGAAGTTTTATATTGTTCACCTTTAATATTTACATAAATGTCCCAAAGTATAGTATTATGTTAATGATGAAAAAATTATAACTTATTATTACAGCCTAAAAACAATAATGTTTATTAAATTAATTTACCACAATATACAAGCTCTTCCAATATGGCATGCAATCAACACAAGACACACCTATCCTGTCAGTTTTCCTTCTTCTCCACAACAGTGTGGTTTTCATTATTCTCATTGTTAATCACGTGATCAGCTTCGTTCACATCCAAGTCTTTTTGCCGCTTCAACAGCTTACCACCTGCATACCCAGCTACGGCACACCCAAGGGCTGCTATTCCCCCGACTTTGAAACCAGCCAGGAAGCCAATTGGGCCTCCTAAGAGGGTGCCAACAAAAGCGCCAGTTGCTGGGTAGGCCACCATGTTTAACCTAGCAGGGATATATTAATTATTACTTTTGAGGTGTCTTATTATCAGAAAATACTTACTTATTGGCTTTGACAATATTGAGGAATCCTGATTGGATATTGTCTTGGGCTTCTGTGACATTAACCTGTGCCTGTTGGGTTATTAATAAAAAAATAATATTATAAACTCACTTTCTTTACCTATATAAAACTTTACAGCAGAAAGTTGATTAACCATGTTAGAAACCCTGAAACACTCTTTTAACAAAAGGCCTGATAGAAAGGCTGTTAATTAAACATATTTCCTTCACTCACCTCCTCCACTTGCTCCCCTTGATCTTTTACTAATTTGTGCAAGTCCTGGTGGATTTCCAACAAATCTTCAGATTTCTTCTGTATCTCCTTCACTCCATTCAGCCTAAAATATAAAAAAAACTTTTGTTGGAAAAGCAAATAATGACTATTTATTGCAACATAAAGCACACCTTGATTGCTGTTGCTGAAGCTTTAAATCATCTAAGTCTCCTTGAATTTGTATAGATCTAGCTCCTTCAAATGGATTGATTCTTTCATATGGTGGAGTATCAGGAGAGGGCTGCTGATTCTTTGGTAACAATCGATCTACTGTGCTCTCTAGGTCTAGAAACAAAAATGTGCATTTGATAATTGATATTTATAAACTAAAACGAACCTTGATAAGCTCTGGTAAGCTTTAAAATGGTGGTCCTTAAGGGCATAGTCTTTATATCAAAAGCATCCAAATCTGTGTCCTCAACTTGCGTTCTCAGGGTGTCCAGTTCATAGAGCAAATCTCTGAGCTGCTTAATTGCCCGTTTTTTGTCTTTTATTTCTTTCTCAAGCTGCTTAGTATCGTTTACAGCTATCAGCTAGAAACGGATTCGTCGCGAAAAGAAACCTTCAAACAATTTTGCGTCTTACCCTGTGTATGTAAACTTTGTGCTGTTCCAAAGCTTTCTGATGATGGGGTAACACTTCCTCTGAAAACTTGTTTAACGGAATTTCCACATACTTTAGGGGTTGCTTTATGATACTCGGATTGCGAACAGATGCCATTTTGTACTGTTTCATAAGGAAGGGATTGATTAATTTGGATCGTAAAACGATAAAAATGTGTTGTTTGTAAACAAAGACTGAGGATTTTGTGGAGCAGCTGTCAAAGAATGTTTGTTGCATAACCTCAATTCCACTCCAGTGGCGTTACAAGAAAGGAAAACCAATCAATAACTAAAAAAATTTATTTACAATGTAATTAATTATCAACTAAATTCTTAAATGCTCTTTTCTCTTGGCCTTGCCTCGTAAAATAGCCTCCTTAAACAACCGGCAGTACAGCTCAATAGCAGCAGAAGAGTCATCATTCCCTGGTACGGGGTAAGTTATAAGATTGGGATTGCAGTTTGAGTCAACTATTCCAATAGTTGCAATACCCATTTTAGCGGAATCCCTGACCGCAGTATGCTGAGTTAAAATAGTATTCAAAGTACTGAGAAATATACATAAATCAGGTAGGCGGGTTACAGCTCCAAACTGCTTCTCTGAATTAGTGAAAATTCCTCCTCGCCAAAAACGCGTGTGTGCAAACTCACCGCATTCTTTAGCATAACGTTCTATCAAATGAGCATTCTGCGAGGACCTCAAAAAGAAACATATAATACCATCCCTATAGGCTATGTGGGCTGCAACATTCAGGGCCAGCTTCAAATACTCTGCAGTTTTATCTAGATCAAAAATAACATGTCCTAGCCTGGAGCCGTAGATGTAGGGAAGCATGTGGTTGTCCAAAGAGCCCTCACGATGACCATAATGAACTCGAGCTTCGAATAGATCTTTGATTGTGAATAAGTTGTGTACTTGGAAGTAGTCTGGGTGCTTGAGGACCTCTGCTTTAGCGGCATCACTTAGTTCGGCTGTAAATTGTTAGGAGATCGCTTTGGGAGTTGTATAAATTGTTAATGGAAATTTAGACTTTACCAGTAGTGTTTGCTAAGGACGGTGCTTCCGATGGCTGGGTGGCAACGGCATTTGAAAGCAGACGAAGATTTACCATTAGTTTTTCAGGATGTTGAAGTAGTCTTCTTAGTTTAATCATGTTTTCTTAAGTTTATTGGTATTGATTGATACTTATTTTTTTTTTTAAGTCGAAACTCAAACACGAATCCTTTGCAAAAGTGGGGTTAAGGCTTGCTGTTTGACGCAAGGATGGTAAACAGTAAGATGGTCCACTGCCATTTAAACAACATGAGCCCAAAATCGTGACGTCAGCTTAGTGCGGACTTGGGGGCGATAATGACGTCATTATTTCCCGAGCCCCGTGCGCTCTGAGATTATTCCCGTCATTTGTTTTCTGAATAAGAATGTAAGGACGCATATAGTCTCAGGGCGCTCTAGAGGGGTCACCCGAAAACGCTGTGAATGTGAATATTTGATTTGACATCTCGATGATTATTCGCGGGCGAGGGTTATTCGTTTTTTTTATGATCGTATTCTAATTTTTGAATCTTTCCCTTGTTGTTGTGATTGTGCCGATTGAGTTGTGATTTAGTAAACATACGAGTACACAATACCTGGTCAGATTTGTGCTGTTCCTGAATGTAAAAGCAACAAACTAAAGTAGAAGAAAGAAGGCAGACAAAGATCCTTTCATTTTTTCACAAAAAGAAAAGATGCTCAAGATTCATACTCCAAAGATTCACTTAAAATAAGAAACAAGTGGACACTGATACTGATACATTCAATCCAGGTACCTCGGCAATATGCCATGCTCTTTGCATTTTACTGCAAATGATTATGAAAGAGACTTTCGTTATTAACTTTTGGATAAGTAAGTATCACATTCAGTATTAAGTACCTAGGCGGCTGGCTCTTGCTCTAAAGCAACCAGCAATTAGCAACGCACCACGAGCAATATTTATTGCACGCCGCTTTTACATTGAATTATGACGACTCGAGAAAACGCAAGATATCAAAATTTAAATAAATTGTTAATTGAATAGATTCTGTTATCAAGTGTTTTCTGTGCTGGGTCCATGAGGTTTGCAGGCTGGTATAAACAAAGAAGTCAGCAGTAGCAGACCACTCTTTCGGAAAGTCGCGATGTCCTTTTCAACGAAGTACAGTATCCGACACTAACTAATGAAGCCACTGAGATCTTCAAGCACGAGTACAACATTATTCAAAATATTCAGAAAATCTTTTTTAGTGGCATTATATATTTGTAGCAGTATTATCAACACTAATCAATACTAACTTATCTAGACATCAATACAATGTGACGGTACATTAATATGCAAGTATAAGTGTAAGTATTCCAAACTCGTAATTGCTTATGGAGTATTGAATATTGTTGCTTGCAACCCGGTCTGCATCAAAGTAATAAACCTACCGTTGAAATCATAACTATTTGTATTATTACTAGTTTATAGACCATTTCATACTTATCAACACTTCTAAAATATTATCTAAACCAATACAGGATAAACAGAAGCACAGCATATGTAAAAAAACTGTGTCCGCGGAATAAATTCTTAATGATATATCTCACCAGAGCACTAATGTGACGTCACGCCGCGAGTACAGAAAAAGAGGGAATTGGGCCGTCCTGTCAGTCTAGCGTCCTTGGTTTGACGTTTTAAAAAATCTACTGTCATATGTCATTATTATTGCTACATCCTTATTGGACACAAATAGTCATGAGAGAGAAAAAGAGACAATTGATTTTGTAAGTCATTCGTCTTTGTCTTATCAGTCTGTCATTAAAAAAATGTTTGGTTATGGTTTGTTAATTTTTGATTATTAAACAGTGTTGCCAATTGGCGTGTACTTACACGATTTGCGTGTAATTGGATACACCGGCGAGCAAAAAAAAACATCTTTTAAATTCGTGTAATCTAAGTGTAACACATTTTTTGACACTTTATTTTTTTAACACTGTATTCTTGTACTTTTACTCAGTTTTGTTTTGTATGACAGGCTCCTCTGATTGAAAAAGCCCTGAGGAAGACTTGTAAAAAGTGAAGTAGCTTTATTGTCCTACACCTGCTATTCAAACGTTCATAATAAATTAAAATGATAAACAAATATATGTGTTAAAAAGATAGGTACGTTATATGACAAAGACGGAGCGTATTTTCTCAGGATCATCACGTAAACACGTCACTGAACAAATTGGGTCTAACGGCGGGTTCGTGTATTTTCGGATATTTTAGGAGAGCTTGTAGGATATTTTATAAAGTTGGTATTGGCAACACTGTTATTAAATATTAATTTTTCATTTATCATCTACTAATCCCTTACAGTTTGTTTTCCATTTATTTAAAACTATTAGACCTCAAACTTTCCCCCATCATGGCCGTACCAGGACTACTCGTCAATTTATTCAAGTAAGCACCTCTTTACTTTACATGAGGTACCCAAAAATCTTGCCACTATTAAATTTATTCCTGTATAGACAGATAGACTCTAAAAAACAAAGCTACATTGATCTTCTCCGGGAAGCGGTGGCCATAAAATCTGTCTCGGCATGGCCCCAAACACGACCAGAAGTATTCAAAATGATGGAATGGGCTTCAAAGCATTTGCAAAGCCTAGGAGCTACAACTGAACTGAGACCACTTGGTAAGTACCTGAAGTATCTTGAAATGAACCATTCTTCTTCACTTTAAACATTCATGTAGATAATAGTAGGTTTATTTAGGTACCACTTGTCAATTGAATTAACCATCAATTAAATAGCTGTTAATTATCTAATTTTTGGCTAAAAGTGAGTACTGTTTGAATTATAAAGGACCTTTGCAACTAATGTGTTGACTTTTGAAACTCCCTTTTAAAGATAAAGAAATTTATAATATTCAGATAAAGAAAACACCGATGCAGTTTATTGCAAAATCTAGAAATTGATTTTTAGTCTATATTTTGAACATCTGAATTTCAATTTCAAAGTAAGTGCATTTAGTTTTGTATTAGGTCAAGTCAGTGTCTTGGGCTAGATTATGATTTTATATTATGTAGGTATCTATAGTTTGTTCATATAAAAGCTGGACTTAAAGTAAGCAAAAACTAGACTATAAAAAGCTCAGGAGAGTCATTAGAGAGTAATAGACAAGTGGTTCAAACAGACATGACTGAACTGGCCACTACCAAAAAGTGCTAATAGATGATCAAGATGACTGATGACTTGCCAGAGCTTTTTTTTTAACTAATTTTTATTTGCTTTGAGTGTACTATAAGTAAAAAGTAGGTAGGTATTTATTACTTATCTTGTTTATCTTTGCTAGGAAAATCATAAAGCCCAGTGCAGACGATGCAATTTATTGTGGGGATTTCATCCCTGCGACAAAAGTTGCAGGGATTTTTTCGTTCAGACGGTGCATTTTAGTTGCTGCAATTAATTGCATAGCAATAGAAATTGTTCTATTTTCCATGCGATTTGTCGCGGGGATTTGGTTACGTTTCTAGTGCCTTTCCAGCGAAAACTTAAAATTTTAGGTTGAACAAAAAAGTGTGGTTAGGTGAACACTCTGAATCATCAGCTTTTTCAAACTCCTCATTAATTAATCGAAAGGCCCTCCAAAATCTCTTTTTAACACCCAGGGCAAAATCTCTTTTTAACACCCAGGGCCTCACCCATCAACTTTTAGGCATAGAGATAGTTTACAATAATAATAAGACAGAATGGATTTTTTTTTGATAAGTTGGTAGCAGTCTAGTAAAGTTTCTAAAAAATTCCATAAAAAAAGTTGCAGTGTCTGAACGCAAATGCAAGAAAACGCGGGGATTAAAATTGCTGCAACTTTGCCCCCGCGATAAGTTGCATCGTCTGCACTGGGCTTAGAGATGGTATTGTTTACATCTTGATATGAAGACAATATTATCATGGATATATTATGTCCCCATATGGTTTATACAACTTGCCTATTTACCTTAAATATTACCTAATACTTAGAAATGGTGGCTACATTTACAACATTCTTATATTTACTTCATAAATATTAATAAGATCATGCATAAGTAAGCCTAAGTACAAGCTTAAGTGACTCTAAACTCATTGTTTTTGATAAGTTTGATAATGTATGTCTCCTGATAGTTAAGTTTCCTAAAACTTAAATAACCATCCACTTTGCATAGAAATGTTTGATTTACTTAAATTTGAATGACAAATATTTTTCCTGGAAGTATTAAAAGTCGTCTTAGACAAAATTCAATTCACTTTTGCCACTACCAGTTACCACTACTGTTGGGTATCGATAGTTTATGATTAGAAATTAGATTTCTACTGATTTACAACAAAAAACTGATGTTTTTATTGATCAACGATTTACAATGATGTTACTAAGATGACGATTCGATGATGAATGAATGTTTCCAGTTGTTGTATTTTTCTCTCTCGCTCCTAGTTAGCAGCGCCGCGTTGCCACTGTTCATATTTTACGTGGGTATCCGACAACTACTTTTCCGTCTCAACAGCTTCCAGAAAAAAGTTTCTCCAAAAATGTTCTATCTATTCCAAAAATGATAATAATAATAATAATAATAAAAATAATAATACCTTTATTGCCAGCAAAATTAACAAAGTTAACCATACCTATGATATACCATACCTACATATTATTTCATTATTTTTTACTAATTTGAAAATTAATTCACTTTTACTGCTCTTATCAAAACCTACTGGTATTTACCTAATAAGTAAAACATCCAAAATCCCATTCCAAAATATGGCTTCACCTTACAGGAAACCAGCAGTTTTCCGATGGCACTGTAGTGCAACTCCCACCAATATTACTTGGGCACCTTGGTTCAGATCCAGCTAAAAAGACCGTGCTGATTTACGGTCATTTGGACGTGCAGCCTGCCCATTTATCTGACGGTTGGGAGAGTGAGCCTTTTGCTCTGACCGAGAGAAATGGTAGACTGTACGGACGTGGAGCGTCCGACGACAAAGGGCCGGTGCTCTGTTGGATGCACGCCATTGAAGCATTTAAAGAAATAGGAGAAAGTCTGCCTGTGAATTTGAAGTTTGTGTTTGAAGGAATGGAAGAGAGTGGCAGCGAAGGCCTTGACGAGCAGCTTATGGCCGAAAAAGATAAATTTCTTTCTTCTGTGGATTATGTGTGTATCTCAGATAACTATTGGCTAGGCAAAAATAAGCCTTGTATCACCTATGGCCTACGGGGGGTGTGTCCCTTCTTCATAGAAGTTATGGGCGCTGGTAAAGACCTGCATAGTGGTATTTATGGGGGAACGGTGCATGAGGCTATGACTGATTTGGTTTACTTGATGAACAGTCTGGTAGATAAAGACGGAAAGATTCTGGTGGAAGGACTGTACGACGACGTAGCTCCTTTGTTGGAAAATGAACATGAAATATATGAGAAAATTGATTTTGATATCAATGAATATAGGGCAAATGTTCATTGTCAGAAGCTGCTACACAATGAAGTCAAAGAGAAGATTCTCATGCACCGCTGGAGGTATCCCTCATTGTCGTTGCACGGGATTGGTAAGAACTTTTTTTGTTGGTAAGACAAATTTGTATGAGGCTTCTCGTAGAGGGCGCGTTCAGTGAGCCTGGCCAAAAGACTGTGATTCCTGCCAAAGTAGTAGCCAAATTCTCAATTAGGATTGTCCCCAACCAGACCCCAGAAAAAGTGGAGCAATATGTGTGCGATTACATTCAAAAGTTGTGGGATCAGCGTGGAAGCCCTAATCACATGAGGGTCTGTCAGTTTATTTTTGGTAACTATCCAGAAGAGGCAACAAATTTACACATTTTAGGTGTATATGGCAGATGGTGGACATCCCTGGACCGAGAATCCTTCTCACCCTCACTACACCGCCGCCATTAACGCCACGAAACACGTGTACAACGTGGACCCAGATTTAACCAGAGAAGGTGGCTCCATTCCAGTTACACTCACGCTGCAACAGGCCACAGGAAAGAACTTGCTGCTGCTACCAGTGGGAGCAGGTGACGACGGGGCACATTCCCAAAACGAGAAATTGGACATCAGGAATTATATTGGAGGGGTTGGCACTCAATGGGGGTTTAGATTCCTTTTATTAACACCATTGCTTTCAGGTGAAGCTTTTCGTCGCGTATTTGTACGAGGTGTCGCAGTTGCAGTAACTAAACATTTTTTATATGTTAAATTGTGTTTTATTTACTAGCAGTTTTTAAAAAAGATAGAGGAGATATTTGCTTTAAGAGCGTATTAATGATACTACAGTTATCCTATTGTTACGAGGTGTCGCAGTTGCAGTAATTAAACATTTTTTGTATGTTAAATTGTGTTTTATTTACTGGCAGTTTTTAAAAAAGGTAGAGGAGATATTTGCTTTAAGAGCGTATTAATGGTACTACAGTTATCCTATTGTTAAGGGTCTACTATTTATTATATATTATTATTATATATTAGCGAAGCTCGAGGGTGTCGCATGGTGTTCATGATCAAGTTGAAACTACGGCTTTATAGATGCTGTGCTGCTGTGTCCAGTCAATTTGATTAGAACTTGGTCACTTGTTCCACTTTTGCTTAATGTACTTACAGTTGTTGTTCTGTTGGAATGATTCATAATTTTTGTTGTTTTGGTGTCCGTTCCAATCTTTGCTCCGTCTCTCCAAGAACCAGTTCGTTGCCATTTTGGATTAATATTCGAAAACAATCTGTCCGATATGTTACATTGGGTTGTCTTCTGCTTAAAAGTGGATTTTGCAAACGTACCGGACTTATCTCAGGACTCAGGTAGAATTTGGTATCAACCTTTGTCTCCTCCTTGACAAGTTTTTCCAAAAATTGGATTGTATATATTCAATTCTACCCGTCTCCAAATGCTCATTGGTCAGTGTTTTTTCTTGTGGAAAACAGTTTTAACAGGCTGCCGCTTTACGAACTCTCTCTACCCTAATTCGACTCACATTATGTGAAACAGCTTCCTTTGCATTTCTTCCGGATGATTTTCGTTCCATAAGTTTAGTATCTTTTTATATTCTTCGTAACTAAGTGCTTTAGAGTGTTATGATTTGATACATCTTTTTTGAAGAATTTTTCTTTTTGCATTGCGTGCGTCACGTGCTCTTCGATATTCGGGGTCCTTGAAAGGATCATTATTGTAATACGTATCTTTGTTGTAGCATCATCGAAGTGTGATTAAACATTTTTTTATGACTCCCGCTTTGTAGTCCGATCTATCTTTCTTCTTCATACTGAATCCCCAATCTTCTTAAATTACTCCCAGTTCATCTTTTGATATGCTGTTATCTAGTACGTAATTTCTCTCCTTGCAGAATGTTTCAAACTGCATCCACAAAAATTTCTTGGTTTTTGAGATCGTGTCTCCTATTGCTTTTTCTATTTCTGAAGTGCAAGCACATCGATTCGAAGTAATCTTCAAAAAATTAGAAACGTCAATTTGGCCACTATAGTGATATATCGACTATAATACCTCCCTTTTATTGGCCAGAAATATGCGTTTATGAGGATTTTATTGGTTCTTATCTGATTGAGTGATATAACCAAGTAAATCATTCCAGTCATTTGGATTCCTATCAATAACCCTGTTAAAAATATCGGATAGAAAACGATAAAAAAATATTAGTCGTTTTCTGAATCCGGATTAAATGTCGTGTTGAATAATGTAATATTTAATAGTGTTGAAATGTATAAAAACGAGATTTCATATATCCGGTTTTATAAAGCAATAACAGGGTATGTTCCATTCATTTTAATAATATTTTACCATCTATAATTTAATGTGTAGTTTATCAGGTACAGCCGTGTAACGTTCTATAGCATTCTTGACTCTAAAAGCACCACATGTTAAATTCTTTTCTATATGTTCTATCTTCCGTGAAATGTATTTGTTTCTAATGTTAATAAAAGTGTATTTAACTAATATACTTTTCTGGTACTTTGACCTTCAGTTTCTATGTTTTAATAGGTAAAAAAGGTTTAAATTTATATAGTTTAATAGTTTTTCTTAAGATTGAGCAAAATTGGAATTTTGGATAAATAGCAAGACTTTACACGATTTTAATTACTGAATTATTGGTATCAACTTACTTTTTTTTTATAATCCAACGTCATTTTTTATAAGGGAATAGCATATTTTTGCTGCGACTTTCCTATTCCTCATGTATTTGTTTTCTAAAAAAACAATTTTAAAACATTTTTTTTATTTCTTTTTACTTCTTTTTGAATCCAGAAAAATACAAAGTGGTAGAACTTATTTTCTGACTTCTTCTTTCATATGCCTTGTCCCGTCTCCCTGACGTTGGCGATCACCATGGCAAAAGCCTTACGGTCTTCCGCCAAGCGAAAAAGCTCACCAGCCCTTCTTATGCCGGTCCAATCCCGAATATTTCTGAGCCACGACTGTTGCTTTCTTCCAACTCCCCGGCACCCCAGAATCTTGCCCTTTAGTATGAGCTGTAATAGACGATATTTATCACCTCTCAAAATATGCCCAAGATATGATGTCTTTCGACATTTTACGGTCGTCAAGAGTTGCCTTTCGGTGTTTGCTCTTCGTTGGGCATTCTCGTTTGTAACATGTTGTGTCCACAGAATACGAAGCATTCTTCTGTGCAGCCACATTTCGAATGCCTCCAGTTGGTTCATTGTCTTGACCTTCAGAGTCCACGTCTCCACTCCGTATACAGCAATACCGACCACACAAAGCATTCAACCATGCGTTGTCTTAACTTCAGAGTCAGGTTGTCATTGCAAAGAAGGGATATCATATTATTAAAAGTTGCCCGAACAATCTCTATTCGGCACTTTATCTCGCAGTCCGGGTTTAGATCCTCTGTAATAATACTACCAAGGTATTTGAACTTAGAGACACGTTCAATTTGGCTTTCATTAAGTTCTAGGGTATAGTACCATTGTGGGGTTGCCTGATGAATATCATAAATTTGGTCTTTTCTATATTGATTTTTAGACCTTGGATCTTTCCCACGTCACCGAGTTTGTTTATAAGCAACTGTAGGCCCTCGATTGTGTTGCCAGAATCACTGTATCATCAGCATATTTGATTGTTGATATTGGCTCTCCCTTTATTTTGATGCCGAGGCGTGATATTCCTTCCAATGCTTCCTTAAATATTCGATCAGAGTAAGATAGGTTGAAAAGTAAGGGCGACAGTATGCAACCCTACTCCACGTTGTATTACAATATGGTCTGTTTTCATATTGCCTATTTTTACCTGTGCCTTTTGATTCCAGTAGGTATAGATTTTTAATTATGCGGATATCTAGATCATCTATTCCAACCCCATGTTGCATATCAAAAAGTTTATCGTGCTGTATGCGGTCAAAGGCTTTTCGTAATCGATAAAGCATGCGAAAACATCGTTTCGCTGATCACGGCATTTTTGGAGGAGAAGGTTCATTCCGAAAATTGCTTCACGCGTTCCGAAAGCGTTTCTGAAGCCGAATTGAGAATCATTAAGATCTTCCTCACATCTGCGTTTGATGCGAGCGTGATCCGTAGGAATGCTTTGAGCATGTGGGACTTGAGGCTGATTAAGCGATAATCACCACATTTTTTTGGCTGTTGTGTTTTTTAGGTAAAGCAATAAAGGTTGATGATTAGCTCCTCCTCCTCAGTCCTCTGCCCTCGAGAAAGCTTGGTGACATCATGTATCAATTCTCTTGATTGCCTCTTTCAAGGCAGTTTTATTCTGTGCCAGGTGCGCTGCATCCGGCAGCCTATGGTCCACCATGTGTTTGACTTGGTCCACCCATCGCTTCGGTGATCGCCCACGTGGCCGTCTCCCTTCAACCCTTCCTTCCACGATTAGTCTTTCCATCGAGTCTGTTCATCGATTCTTTCAACGTCCATGTCTCAGCTGCGTACGTTGAGTGGCAAATATGATCGCGCGTGCTATTCGCAGCTTAGTGTTTCGGGTAATTGCAGTTGCTTTTTGATTTCCATATTTTTGTTAATTTAGTTGTTGCGTTTCTTGCTATGGCAAGCCTTCTTTTGATTTCCATTTCGCAACCTCCCGAATTTGTGATAATGGAGCCAAGGTAACGCGTTAACCACCTCGAAACCAGCTATTCCTCGAATATGAGGTTGGTTGTTGTTCTGTCGATCTACAATCATTATTTTTGTTTTCTGTCTATTGAGTTCGAGTCCGTAACTTCGGCTAACGCTTCTCAACCTGTCCATTATGTCCACCATTTCTTCCTTTTTAGCTGCGATGATCAAGGTATCGTCGGCATATCTAAATTATTTATTTTTCTTCCTCCAATCGGCACTCCACCATTTCAGTCTTCTAGCCCTTTACGCATGATGTATTCGCCATATATGTTAAATAGCATTGGTGATAAAATGCATCCTTGACTTACTTCCGCTTTAGTTGTGAAAAAGTGTTGTTCACCCTAACTTCAGCTGTGTTTCTTTCGTGCAGTTGTTTTATTAAATGGACAAGGTGGGGAGGAGTTCCCATTTTTCGAGAAGAATAGTCCATAGCGACTCCCAAGCAGTAGTATCAAAAGCCTTTGAATAATCGACAAAGCATATCTTTATGTTAAATTCGCGTGCTTTTTAGATTGGTTGACGGACATTTAAAATTTGCTCTTTAGTGCCCTCTCTCCGTACAAATCCTGTGTGTTCATCAGATATTTGTGGTAGAAGGGATGGTTTTAGACGCTCATTGAGAATGATTAGAAATATTTTGCTGACATGCAGGATTAATGCTTTTGTTCTATAGTTTCCACACTCTAATGGCGACCACACTCTTTCCACACTCTTGTAAATTGGGACAAAGATGGATTGGCACCACTCATTCGGCCATATCTGCCAGATTTCTTTGCAGAGTGCGCGCATGATATTGATGCCAATCTCACCCATTGCCTTTACTACTTCAGCTGTTATAGCTTCCATTCTTAAGTTTTTTAATAGCTCTCTCTACTTCAGTTCTAAGTATGTCCAGTTCTTTCTGGAAGGCTTCCAAAACGGCAGCGTTTGTTTCATTTTTAGTGTTACCACTAAACAACCGACAGCAGTAGCGTCTCCATACCTCAGCAATTTCCATAGTGTTTGTTGCAGCATTACCGAATATCCATTACCCAATAACCAGTCAGGTGGAATTTCACCTGTCTCATAGATACTATTAAACAGTTTAACTACCAAGCCAATATTTTCCTCTGAAATGAGCTTTAGAGCCTCACTGGAAATCTCGTCAGTGCCCGATGCTTTCCTATTTTTTGCTATAGAGAATGCGTGTATCATTTCGGATTTAAGAATAGTTGGTCCCATGCCCTCATTCACGTATCAGCTCTATATAACCGGTCCATGTGCTTTTTAGTTCTTGTTCCTCCAAAATTAGTAAGTGACATAGTCGTTCTCTTCCTGTGGACTCCAGCTACTTCCTTTACTTTTCTGTGCATATTACAAGTATCATGTTTGGAGCAGAGGTCTTCCATTTCTGCACATTCCCTTTCCATCCATTCCTGCTTGGCTTGTTTGATCTCCTTTCTTATGATCTTTTGTATTTTTTTATATTTGTTAGGTTTGCTCTTCGCCGGTCTTCGCTGCTCCATGAGTGTTAGAGTGTCATCTGTCATCCACTTGTTTTTGGGTTTAAAGGTCTCGCGGAGATGTAATTTACACGTGTCCACAATGATATTCTTCATGTTATTCCAAAGAGTCTCTATATCTTGGAGCTGGTTTTCTTGCAGACTTGTTAACCTGTTATTCATTTCTTCGGTAACAATATGTCTGACTTCAGGGTTAGTTAGTGTCGTTACATCAACTGCTCTAGTGTTGGCAATTATCATCACTTAGTTCTGAAAAAAACTCGTAGAGTCTGTCACCTCTGTTATTGGAGCTACCAAGCCCAAAATTACCAACTATATCGGTGATTTTTTTTGTCCTTGACCAATTTTGGCATTGAAATCTCCCAACACAATAATAACACTATCGCTCTTTAACGTCTTCATTGGGGAATCAATTAGCTCATACAAATTTTCCACTTCCATATCATACCCCCCCTTCTTAGCAGTTGGGGCATAAACCTGAATAAGATTGATATTGAATGGTTTGCAGACCATTTGTAGTAAGCATATCCGGTTGGTTATTGGCACAAAATTCATAACACATTTTGTGTATTCTGATGATTGTTGGTGATTTTGGTCGTTGTCGTCACTACCTGAGTAGTATAATCTGCCGTGCTCATGTTGATATGATCCGCAGCCTGGCCAATAACGGTGTTCATTATACCCATTATGTGTTTGCTCATTCTCTTCATCTCCTGAACCAAATTACCGAGGTTCCCAGCTTGAAACAGGGTTCTCACCTTCCACGTATAGATACGCAACTTTGATTTCACTCATTTTGAGCCGAGGGAGTCTTAGCACCCCTGCCCATTTAAGGGCTGCCCGGGACTAGGGGCCGTCTTGTTTATGTTTCTCGCCATGGTGATTTCCTGGGAAAAGATGATCAAGGTGGTTTCCCGTTGCCTGCCGTGATTTACTTTCAGCCGCCCAATCTGGGAAGAGACGCTCTGTTAGTAGCCGCCCATTCTGGGTCAGAACGCTACTCGTTTTTTTCTGACTAAAAGAATAAAAACTAAAAAACATAAAGAAAAATCCTAGCTATCTGATTATTGAAGCAAGTTTCAGTTTTGATGAATAATCATAATATTTAGTGTCAACCATCAGTCGACGTCCTTATACTTCAAGACTGACAATTTTCTTTAAAACAATTTCTCAAACATTCTGCGACACGAAAAACAGGATTGAATGGTACCTACTGAAGTTAAAAAACAATTATAACGTTTTACAAAATTAGAAACCATCTTAGGACAATGGCTTATAGAAAACAATTAAATACGATTAAGATTTGAAATAAAATCTGTCTTATCGTGTTATAGTATAGAAAATGATTGATTCAGATAATAGTTGTATAGATTCTAATCGTTTTTCATAGTATATTTTTAATAGTGAATTAGATAACCCCCTGTATACAGTATTTCTTTTCTGGGTCAATATAAATTAGATCTTCTCCATTTTTTTATTAGGTCACGCGTGCCTCTATGTTTGACTGGAGTGGGAACTACATAAATGAGCTATTTTCCTTTAAAAGCCGGTTTTGTGGGTATACATTACATACAATCGAGTGCGCGGTCTCCACGAACGGCGATTATTTTCCACTAACAATTTTAAATAGGCCACAGTGTCCTTTCTAATCTAAATACAAACAAATCTTAGTAGAAGATTATAAAAGCGAGAAAAGGTAATTAATATTATCATATAATTTTGTTTTTAAAAAAATTCACTATCTAATTTAAATGGGCCACAGTGTCCGTTCAAATTTAAATACAAACAAACCTCAGTATAAAAATAGTTAAAGACGAAATAAAGATAACTGATATGATCATATAAATTCGCTAAAAAAATTTGTCTTATTCCATACTCGAATACAAGAATGCAGACTACAGAAGAACAGAAGTTGCAGAGAAGACATTCCATCCCTTTTCTATACACTAGAGGGACGCATTATGAGGTTGGTTTCGATGTGGTAAGTAAGCACAGTCCAGTTTCGTATTGACCATAATAGCTTTCATTAGGAAATCGCACAATGATGTCCTCATTCAATTATCGCTCAATTAGCACACAAATTGTTATGGTTCAAAGATGTTCCAGCCAAATAGGCGAATATAGGAAGTGAGAGTTTGTCTGTTATCAATGAAACTAATAGCTTTGCGACAAATTACCGCAATTAATTCGTAAACTAGAATGTTTTTACCGCGACTTTGATGTACAAGTGAAGGTCTAGGGAAAATGGATTTGAATATTGCAAATAACTTGTATCTTGATGCAAATTTAATAAATGTATAGAAATATTTACGCAAATCCAATGGGGAATAAAATATTGCTATTTGATCTTTACAGCAGTAGAAAAATGTTAATCAAGACATTTAGCTTTGTTTTCCTACTTTTGCACTTTGACTCACCACTTATCAGCTCTTTTATTTAGTTAAGTGGTGCGCAAATGACGAATATACTGCTACTAAAAATATCAGCTTATCAAAATGTCAGGTATGGACATAGATACTGCTTAATTACACCAATTACTGCTATACTATGCGAAATTTGTTATAATAATTATGTTTTTGAGTGCAGGGTCGTACATTTTCCGGCCTCATCCACAGTCTCCTGCAACAAGCAGAATGCCTGCCTCAATACCTGGAAGCTTATGCTACCCCGAAAGGCAAAAAAGCCTACGATGACACTCTGAACACCCTAAAAACTAATTTTCCCCAATACGTAAGGGAGCTTGAAGGAACCGCTGAAGGTGCTCGCGTTGAATTTCATAAGGTTTACTTTTCAATAATCATTTGATTTACTAAGTGAAGTCTAATTTGTTCCTCAGCTCTTTTTGCTACACATGGACAACATAATTTTGAGCGCCTTGGAAAAGAAATTGAGCCATCTACCTACAGGGTGTTCAACCATTTACACGAACCACAAAGACCAGGTAAATCGACACTAATTGAATTATTTCAACACATTATTGGATTCACGGAATGCGATGTGGTAATATCGGCCTTGGTGTAGGCTTATATTCTAATCCAATAAGTTTTAACTAAAATAACAAACAGGCATTTTTGGGACATACCGAGGACGCTATGGCTGCCACGTTAAACAATTACTACTTCGTGTCGGCTCATATTATCAGCGATCAACCGCAGGGCAAATGGGGCGTTAAAGAAGAAAAATTTACGTCCTTGTGCTATGCGGGACACTTGCCTGGATACACAATGAGCTACAATCATCATGGGCTAATTTTTTCTGTAAACACTCTCAGTGCCAAAGAGCTTAAAGCTGGAAAAACGCGTAAGGGCTACTATTTTCGTCACTTGATTGTTAACTCTGTAAAAGTGTCTTGCAGCAAGACACTTCATTGCTCGAGCGTTGCTAGCCTCCAAAGACTTCACTGAATGTTTGGACATTCTCAGAGATAGCGGCTGCGGAGCCGCGGACGGCTGCAGTTTCAATATCACGTTTTTAAATCAACCTGCAGTGTTTTATAACATAGAAATGGCACCCGTCTCCAATAAATATTCAAATGAATCTGAATTGGATGTTTCAAGGTTTACTGCTGGAGAGCATAGTTACCATGCAAACTCGTATATAAAAAAATAAAAAATTATAAACTAGCAAATATTATACCAGCATAATTTTAGGTATTTACGACTGAATATAGAAGAAAGCAATGAAGGGATGACTGCTAGCAGTGTAGCACGTGTGGACACATTCAATAGTTACCCAAAACCGAATAACAAAGAGGATTTGAAATGTATGCTCAGTGATCAAACACACTGCACTCATCCAGTATTCAGAAGTAAGAATGAAGATTTTGTGCAAACTATTTGTGTTGGTAAGATTTATATTAAGCTCCAAAAGGACCGAAATATACTAGCACATTTTAGGGATATTTGATATTATGAACAAAACTTGGGAATTATATGCTGACACTCCTAAAAACAATGAACCATTGGTAGTTCTTCCTATGAACATAGACTTATAAATATATAGATGTATTAGAGAAGTAATATATTAATGGCTTAATTTGAGAATAAATGCAATTATTGTTATATATTTTTACTCTACATTCCACAACTCCCACCTGGACACCCACCAACTCCCCGAACGGTTGGTGGATTTATATCCCTCATGGTTCGAATGTTGGGTCCACCTCCGGGCCTAATAAACGCATATATATTTATCAAGTAACAACATTACAAACTTAGACATACCCATAAGGGCCGTTACCACCTTGTCCTCCAGAACCTCCGCCGCCAAAGAAGCCCCCACGTCCTCCCCCGTTACTTTTTTTACTTGTGTCCATTCCTACTAAAGATTTAAAGCTGGAACATAATACTACAGTTCAGGAGTAGTTCGTAGACCGCACAATAGAAAACTTACAAAAAAATAACAAAAGAAAAGGCCCCAAAAATAAACCTAATCAAACGTTCGTGAATGGGGGGTTGTTGGGCCACGGTGCCGTCTAGGGATTATGCCAATTACTGACCTTTGCATATGAACTAGTAGGGTAGACTTACCACTTTTTACATATACCATTTTCGAAGATTTGTGTGTAGAAGAAGCTAAAAAGGAGCAAAATTTGTTGATTAATAAATTGATAAGACACGTCAGTTTGTTGTTTTGATAAAATTATAGCGTTTTTAAATGACCGCTCTAGGCTATGTCTATCCTTCAAGTCTCGTTGAGAAAATATGGAATGGGAATACTCTCGGAGCGATTACACGAAAACGCTACAAAGACGATTGACGTCGAGTAGAGGAGGTAGGACTGGAATTCCAAACATAAGACGATATGGAAGTTGAAATGTATTTATTTTGTACGGGGTTTGTTAAAGACAGATTTCAATTTTTAGCATATTTTAAATTAAAGTTTTCTGCGGAAAAGGTAAAAGTTCCAAACTTTAAGCCGTTATTTTTCTAAAATTATTCCCGTTTTCTGGCCCAAAGTCCGCCATGTTTGTGGGGGCCCATAATGTTTAAAGTGAATAATACGTGACATAAACATCATATCTTCATCTTTGTTTGTTTCATTGAATTATCTGAAAACAAAAATAAACGTCGAAGATTTGTGTCAAAGATTCTAGTGCGCTTTCCGGCTCGACCCGATTCTGGTAACCATATTTAAATTAAAAAAGTTTTACCCTTTTCAGTTTCGGGAGCTTCCTTCCTTTCCCTTTAGTTTACAAAGTGAAATAAAACGACTGTAATAAACTGATAATACTTTTACGTTCCACAATATCCTTATCATCTAAAATCACACGTCGTCACAGTATTTTATTACTCTACAATGTAGCGTTCCACAAAGACCTCCACGTTGGTAGCATGTTCCAGCACACTAGAAACGAAATTTCTTTGGCCAGGAAGAGCCTCAAAGAGCAGTTGAATATATTCTTGAGATTTTGGGTCCTCCAATAAGCTCCTTAGAGAGTCATCTTTTATGGCTAGTCTGAAATAGACCTTACATTTACTTCAATTATTAACAAAATATTAGTAGAGCTTACAAATTTAAAAGAACTAAAGCGACATAGTTCCAAATCAGCGATTTGAAGGTGATGTTGTTGGCTCTTAGGTGAAACGTTTTTACAAGAGATTGCACTTCCGATAAAACTGAGGAGTAAGGAATCCCTAAAGCTTGCAGTAGCTGCTGAATTCTGAGTAAACAGAAGAGATAAACAGGTGAGTGCTTTAACAAGGTATAACCACAATCTTACGCCTTATTAAGTGAACTAAGAAAAATCTTCCTGCGAAGCATGTGTTGAGAAATGCCATCTACCGGAGGCAGGATCGCTGGAGGTCCCTCTTGAGAGCTTTCTATATCCTTGCTAGTTTGACTGGGAAAGTTCTTGTCATCTTGTTCATACAAGGAACCTTCAAAAAATGCTTTAGCCTAAAACATTTACAAATGTCAAAAGTTTTCTACAAATACAATAGTACAAAACAAACCTTGAGCTTCATTTCCTTGGTGTCTTCTTTCAGTTTTTTGAAGTCTGGCAGTGGATCCAATTTGCGTCCCCCCACCAACGCAGTATCAAACTTCTCTTCAGCTAATTCTTGCAACTGCAACTTCCTAAATTAATTAATAAGGATATCAAAACTGTATAAATATTAAATAGGTTTATTCAAGACCCACCTGCAAATCTCCATATATCTGAGCTGCTGCTCCTTGCGCAGCTGCTCTATGTGCAGCTTTTCAAACCACTCACCTAGCTTCTTTTCATTTAGAATTTGTTTTACTTTAGGTTCTCCATAAAGGAAAATAAAAGTTTCTATGGTAATCCAACTTTCCAAAGCATTTGTGATCACACTTTCCAAGTCTAGGGCTTTGGAACTGAGTTTTTTCTTTAGTAGTTTTTTTGGTTTCATTCGCTTTTCTACTGGCTGTGCTAAAGCACATTCTTCGACAGTTACACTAATTTCCTTAACTTCTTTATTTACAAGAACCTGAACTTCTGGTCCAGCCTTTTCAATCCTGGCCAATTTCTCTTCACTTTCCTCAATGGGTGGTAAAGTTATCACATTATGCTTCTTGACACTACTCTTTTTGATAGCTTTTGTAGCTACTGGCAAACTGGAGGTTTCCTCCTCAACATCATTTTCTTTAATGGTTTGCATTGTAGTACTGCGTCTTGATCTACTAGGACGCTTGAATCCCCCCACTTTTTTCTGCCTACTTTCTGTCTCTGTGAGGTCTCCTAAAGAGGCCTGAGCAAAAGTGTTTATAGGTGTGAATGTGACTTCTTCATTTACTGGTTGCGCCAAGCCTTGGTCAATATATTGACCAGGAAGCCCACTGAAAATATTGAGGTTTAAAAAAAAGTTAAATATTTTCTAAAATCTTCTTACCCTTCTGAGGAATGTAGCAACTTATATTCAGGAATGTCTTCCAGTTTTCTGAGCCACAGTGGACTGTTATCAATTTGCTTCTTGATATGCAGACTAGCTTTGTAGCAAAAATTGCTACAGAAGTTCTGTGGGGAATATATTATTATGTCACAAAGAAAGTTCTTAAAGCAAACATAAATATGGTACCTTTCTTTCTGTGATGTCATAAACTTTATTGCTCTTTGATGAAATGAAATACTGTTTCTTTGGCATGTCTGGGATCTTTTTACCGCACAATGAGTAACCACACAGCTTAGTAATAGCTCTTTCCTCAACAATGTCCTGGTAATGGGACTGGTTGATGAAAGGTAACTAGAATATTTTCAACAATAATTATTACTTTACACTATAACATTGGAGGAGATTACATACACATCTAGTAAATACTTCAGGCCTAAGCTTTCCTTCAATGGAAAACTCCACAATCTTCATTGCTCGAATGTCACACTCTTTCTTCAGCTGTGCTGTAATTACCATTTCTTTGCTATAAACACGAACCAATACAAATTAGTAGTCCACCAATAATGGTGCTAAATCTTTTCGCAAGATTTTTCAATTATGAAATTTTGGCTACTTTCTACTATTGCGGTGAATGTGTAAAGAAAATCGTTACCTACCTGATTTTAAGTGGGTCGTTCTGGTTGGAATTTTTGCTCAATTTCAGGTAGTCCTCTAAGGAGTCTTGCATCGCAGCAATTGTTAGTGTGGCATTCGATCAAATATCATTGAAAAATCAAATATTTCTTTCCATTAATTATTAATTTAACTTTAAAATGGAAAAAATTCAACAAAGAATTCAAAACCACCATGCAACATGGATCATACGTCATGAAATTGCAAACATCTATCAAAACCATATGTTTTTGACTATGACAAATTTGACAAGTGACGGATCAATACAGATTTATGAAGGTGTACGTCGAGGCGTTTGTGTGTACCGAGCAAGAATGATATTATTGTCTCCAAAATCTCTTTGTTGTGCTCTATTAAAAAAAAAGTATATTTCTGGGCCTTCTAGAGATGGACATCTATTTGATCTTGACCCTAAATGAATATCTATTTTAAATTAACTAGATGTCATTCCCTCAGGACTAAGCAACTTAAGATCTAGTTTGTTGTATATAGATGGCGTGTGGCGACTTATTTTAAATTGAAATTTATTTAACACCAAACTCTCATACTCATAACTAATGTAAGAAAAACTCATATTAAAATTAAAGCGTTTTTTTCGGTATAAATTAAAAATAATTACAGTAAAAAAATAATACTACTTTCATTTCATATATAGATAAATAAAATAAAGTGTGTATGATTCAAAAAAATCAAAAATATCAATAAAAAAATGCGCTGACAAAAAGCAAAAAAAAGTGCTATTCTGGGTTTAAATAAATTGCAGCACACAGCAACACATTGCAAAAGTAAACGTCACCAGAAGTTTTGCTAAACCAAATTTTGCCTTCTGTAGGTGATCTTTGTCCTCTTCCAACTGACATTCAATAACATCCAGGCAAGTTTCCTCCCTCAAACAAGTCAAATGAAATTAAAATCCTTCCTTCTGCCTCGTACACGTCAAATGAAATTAAGATCCTTTCTTCTGTTTCTGGGGACTTCTAAATCACTGATTCCATGCCTGTTACGACAATTCTCAATCAACCTTTTCAGTCAGTAAAGCGAGGTTGACCAAGTGCCGCATGGTTGGCCTGCCATGGGGGCAGTTCCAAGGCTGCTCAATTTCCCCCATGTGGTTTACGATTTTGCGCATTTCTCCCATTGATAACGTCTTTCCTATCATGACGCTTTTCCTGCAAGCTCTTGAAGCGAGCATATCACGCACTCTTGATGGCCTGCAACTCTGACTTGCACTCGAGTCTTCCTGCAGCATGAATATCATCTCGTCTATGTCTCTTTTGCCAAACACCACACTTTCGCTTATGGGAAGAGATTTTAAGTAAATGGAACTACCAGATTCATCTTTTTGGAATATAAAACCACTTTTATTGAAAACAGCTTCATGCTCTAGTAAAGTACTTCTAGCTGCTGCAGTGAGCTCTAGCTGTTTGGGAGTGACAAGTTTTTGTGTATCCATAATGGTGTTTTTTTGAAGCTTCTCAAAGTTGTACTTTTCATCAGTGGCATGTTGGTCGATGATAAACAGGTCATCCTGGAGTTTGGTTACAATAAATCCTGAGTTGAACTGTCCAATTATTTCCATTAGGGAAAACTCAGATTTGGAGATATGCCTGCTAAGTTCTTTCTCAGCTGCACTATTGGCTTCAGGTTCGATCTTGTATCTGAATTTCACTATATTTGTGTCTGAGACGCTACCCTCGTTAATTAACAAGTTGTTTTGCAATTTGGCTTGTATGGAGTCAATAGTGAAGTTTAAAGGTATCTCCCGTTTATGACTTCTCTTCTGCGCAGTTCCAATAGTTACATTAGGAGCAGACACTATCTTCTTGTGTTGCCCACTTTCATCCTGTCCTCTCCTTTCTTCTACCTCATCCTGTTTAGTGAGCTGGCAGGCAATTTTCACCAGTTCTTCGAAATTCTTATCGGCTTCAGCTTGACTATCACTTATCTCCTTACTTGAGATTTTATCAAAACCATAAGTAAGTAGTGATGTGGAGCTAACATTGTCAGACTTAGATCTCTTTTTGAAGGTATCAAAGATGTTTTTACTTGCAATTGGCTCAGTTAAATGGCGCTTTATACCCTTTTTTGCATTAATGTCCGTGCTGACTTTAAATGTTGAGGGGCACTCTTTAAATGCTTCAATTAAAGAAGCTTTGATTGTTGCCAAAAGCAACTTTTCTTGGTCTATAAATACTTGTCTCTTATCAGGAGTAATATTGACATCAACAAGGCACTTTGAGATGATGTTGAGATAGACAAATGGGTATTGTTTGCAGTTGAACTCTTTGTAGACTTTATTGATGAGTTTGGCTATTTTCAAAGGATCACATGGACGACTGTTGATATAAAAAAATTGCCGGTCAGCAGAGCTGCGGCCATTACCATGGGTTGCACTGGATATTAGGAAATCTAGCTCAAAAGGAACTTCTTCACCAATCACTACTTCAATGCCATATTCTTTACATATTTCTTCATCAGGCTTCACAATTGGTACTTCCAACAAAGTAGCTAATTGCTTAATCCCAAAAACACTGATAATGTTTTCTCTCACAGTCTTTGAGCCTTGGGTTGAAACTACAGCATTTTTACTGCCTTTTACAGTGTTGACACAGTTAAACTTAACTCCACTAGGCAGTAGGCAGTAGGCATATAAGAGATTGCACATTTTTGCAAATTCTTTCTTTAAGTTCTTCTCAAATTCCTTTTTTCTGACTGGCAAAGTTGAGAATAAGTTACTGAGGCTTACTGTGGTACCTTGTTCTCTGGCTGCCACCTGCTGATTGATAATTTGTCCTCCATAGTTGTACCTGCAAATCCAGTTTGCCTATAATTTAAATCTATCTTGGTTATTTATGTGAAGCCTTACTGTAACTTAGTGGCTAATTCTGCTGAAGCATGCTTGGTGGTAATCTCTACATCAGCTAGGGCGCACAGTGAACTTAAGGCTTCGCCCCTAAACCCCAAGGTGCCAATATGAGCCAAATCATCGTACTCACGAATCTTTGAGGTGTAATGCTTCAAAGTTAAGGCTTGAAAATTATCCTGGTGCACCCCGCAGCCGTTATCGGAAACCGTCAAGGCCTCAGCTCCGTGTTCTTTTAGATGAATGTCGATGGTAGTGGCCCCAGCATCCAAGGCATTTTCCACCAGCTCTTTCATTGCTATGGCCAGGCTGAGGACCACCTGGCCCGAGCATATCCGATGCACAGTGTCTTGGCTTATAGGTTTGATTTCTTGGGGAATGGGAGTTGGTCCGTGTGTTAGTTCCATAGTTATCGGGGTTAAATGGGTCCTTTTCAAGAAAACTTATTTCTGACCGGTATTTATAATTTATTTTGTTAGGTTATGTATAATGCTTACTTAGCCGGGTTCGGTAATTCCATCCGAGCGCTCCGGATACAAACCATTTCCCAAAATCTTAACAAGCTAGAGTGAGATGGAATGATGCCCGAGCGCTCGGGATGTAATTACCGAACTCAGCTCTTGTCAGCAATGTCAGCTGTCATTGATGTCAATCGTGTCAACAAAAACTGTTTAAGGAGTAATAAAGCACAAGGAAAGGATTATACCGATTATAAAGGTGAGAGAAAGACGGGGCGTGTTTCCACGCACCAGTGTTTTGAAGTGAGTTTTTGGTAGGGTTGGTTTATAAGAAAGAGAAGAGAATAGGTATGCAAATAAGAATACTCATATGTAAGACAGAGATAAAAATATGAAATCATACAATTTAAGAATTTTTTAAATTTGAATTATTGGCCACTTCCTGTTTTCAGTTTTTACTTGTTTCTTGTTTCAGTTTATAACTAAAAAAACTAAAAATCCTGTTCTTGTTGCTGATTCCTGTAAACGTGAACTAAACATAAAAACGGTGCTGGTGTACGGACAAGTACGGGACATTACCTGGACCTTTGTATTGCTCTTTACTCCTCAATTCTATTTTCGTTAGGTAAGTTTCTTTTTGTACTTTAATAGTTTAATAGAGGCCTAGCCAGAAGGAGAGACTAGTTGAGTGATTCAAAAGGTGGTTGATGCTCAATCACCTAACAATTGCCCTGACCTGGAAGCCTTTTCAGGATTTTATTGACAAATTATTGTCCATTATTCAAAAATTTTCTGAATCTCTTTACATTCCTTGACAACATCGACCTACCAAAAAATGGCTCCTCGATTCCCCAAAATTTTGTAAACTGTCACTAGACATGAATTTCTAGGTTGTTGTGAACTGCACCTTTTTTTGAATGTGATATTGCTTGGTCTCTCCACTGGAACCTGGAACAAACCATTATGTCCTACATTGACACCATCAATGAGAAAGTGTACTGTATATTGCTCACTCGATTGTTCATATATAGATTTTGGTACTGCTGATGGCCTGTGTGCTGAAACTGGTTCACCACCGAAGGATAATAAAACATTTTGTATGAAGTATAATAAGTACACCTATAATGTGAGTAGTTTTCTTGCAATATGAGTTTTTGGTGTCACTATATTCTTAAATTTTCTTTTCTTGACAAATATATGGTGTTTTCTCTAAATATGTGGTAACCTGATGCCTGCACCATACCATGTTGAGCATGCTTAGTTAAGCACCTGGTAGTTCCTATAAATAATATACTGCCCCTTTTGATGAGTTTGTGGGCCCTGACAAAACTCTGTCTTTCTATTATTAATAATATGTTTGACATTAATTCAAGAACTGTCTGGAGTCTGATGGATACTTAACCTTAACGACACAGACTCCCAAGCCTAACCCGATAGAAAACTCTTATTATACTAATATTTAAAATTGGAATTAGACAAATTGTCGAGGCTGCGTAGGTATTTAGTGCACAATATTGTAATACTTATAAACAAAAAATTAAATACATTTAACACTGATTGATGTTTAGAAATCGAAATGTTAATTTAATTTTTAATTATCCGGGCCAACCTGATCCTTCACCATTATATGAAGAAGGGAGTATCCCATTTTCCGAACGATAAAGTGTAATCCCGAAATGAAAGGGTTTTGACAAAGTGACAGGCCCTCCACTCCACTAAAAAACCATCTCTGATAATCCGGCGGCTTTAGATAGGAACGACACGCAAATTTGAAGTGTTTAATATAAGCACAATAGCGCTAAGCTGGATAAAGCACTCAGGATTCCTTTTGTGAACACTATAAAGGATCCATTATGTTTGTATTATAAGGGATGATTTTTGGTGTAGTGCGGGGGCACGTCCCCACTGACTAGTCTCCGAGTTAGGTGGTACTGGTTCACCGGACCTTTAAATAATTTCACCAGGTCTCTGGTTGATCAGGTGTTCCGAATAGGATCAAAAGGTTTTGCTAATTTCTTTTTAAGCAGTTTTAAATGTGCAAATCTTCAGGGAACACGTCGAATCTCTGACTATTCTGAAGGGATATAACAGTGTGTCGTTACCAGCAAATAATATCAGCAGCTTTTATCTGGGCGTCCCACCCCTAATTGGTTTTAAGTGAAATAGCAGCCTTATGTTTAGATATTCGGTAAATGGGTCTTTCGATAGCTACAGGGCTCGTTAAGGAGCCCGTTTTCGAAAACGAGCTTTTACCGCAAATCTCTTTCAGAGGAAACCCCCTTAATGGCGATCGATTCAAGTTAGCGCGCTAAGTATTATTATTGTGGCCCAGTTATATGCACCCTGTTTTCCCATCAGGTGTAGGTATTTCAGCAAAAAGAGCGAGAGCCGAAAAGGCATTTGTTGTATATCTTTTGCACGTCCGGGAAGCCCATAAAGTCAGACCGGGCGGAATTAAAGAAAGGAACGGCCAGGCTATACTTGTCCCACGAGCCTATAAACATGGTCTCATAAATTTGATGCCCTTTGCCAAGAGCAGCGCATCCACTCGAATATTGATGTAACTACTGTGCTACATCACCCCAAGACTTTACACCGAGTATTATAAACTATGGTTAAAATGCCGGAATTGTGAAATACTGGGGGCCATCTCTTTTTCTTCGGGACAATTTGTCTTCATGTCGAGTGCTGGGTTTTTATCTGGATTATAAACTTTACATGGACCCTCCCCCTCTTGTGTTCCCCCGACCGCTTTTCTTTCGGCCTGGGGGTGGAATACTAAGCGCCGGTTTAGGTCGAAGCGTGCATTTATGCAATACGAGCACGCTAACATGTCAAAACAAGTGTAGGTAGATTCTCAAATAATATGTGATACAAGATTATAAAGTCTTTGTATGGATAATTGGTGGCTGTCTTTCGAACGACCGAAATAGCTGTCTGGCTTAATATGTACTTGTCATTTTGTTAAGTCAAGTTTAGCTTATATAGAGGTTGCAACAAACATTAAGTGTATAGGGCGGAATCTTAGAATTTCTAATTTTAATTAGCCTTACAAATTATCGCCAAAACTGAAAAAGCCCGACGAAATTTGGACAACAATAGCTCAGACAGGATTAAGGCCCTCTTTTACAAGTTCTGTTTAACTCTGTCTCAAAGTTTTTGTCACATAAACGATGCGATATAAAGTCTTATCTCACAGTTTGACAAGATTTCTTATAAAAAGGCCACGTTTACATGTCATGCTTAAACCTTACGTGAAGTTTAGATGTTCCAGATTTGACTTTGTTGAGCACCTTTTATCTATTAAAAATCTTTCGTTCCACTTTACGCCGAGTTGGGGGTGCAAAAGTTTTTACCGCAAGTTTAATCATGACTTGTAAAAGTGGATCCAAAAGCTGATTTTATTCAGTTGATTAGCGAATGGTAATTGATCTTCCTTATTGTCGTCTGCCTCAGTATTGTCAGTACTTCTTCAGGCCTTTTTGGCGCCTTTTTATGCTGCCAAAAACTGACGAGGACAGATGAGACATTTTTTTTCTTAGAAACTGTTATGTATCTCGCTCTATCTTTCAATGTTCTCAATATGTGACAAGGGCGATTTTTAAATAATGCACATTCCTGGAACGCCACATCTGGGTAGGCAACCTCAGATGCACCAATGACTAGAAAGGGTCACCGAATCGAACCTAAAACATCCTGAGCAGGTGGAAATTTTATGAAAACATCTCAGGAGAAGCCACATCTCAGAATATCATCTAAAACATCATATGTAGCGGTACTAGCTGAGAAAATCCTCAAAAGGGTCCAGAAAGTAATCTGAAATTTGCAGAGAAAGCAGAAAATAATCTTTCAAAATGAATAACGTTGGGATCGTCATTAAAACATCTTCGCAGTGCTTCAGAAGGTATCCGTACTCAGGAAAGCTCAGATGCTTGACAACCTGAAAAATGTGAACTTCAGAAAACTTTTTCAATCAAACAAGAAGCCGCCAACGGCTACACACAAAGATGTGGTTAAAGGCTCAACTGAGCAACCAGTAAAACGATGTCTTGGAAGTTCTCCAGAAGTCAATTTTACATAGATGAAGAGTACTATCTCAGAAGGAAATTGTTCTCATGTAGCCTTGTGGAGACTGATTTAAAACCTCGAAGGCAAAAGGAAGGAAATAGAGCAGGCGATAGCCCAAAACCCTTTCTTGCATTTGTTATAGAAGTTGCTGTTGTGGAAGGTAAGTCAGAAGTACTAATGTCTAAGAGAAGTGATGTTTGAAGAACTTCAAAATCTGAACATATAGAAGTAAAAATGTCTAGATTCTATGTTCCAGAACTGGTAGTGGAAATCATCTAGTTAAAGTAATGCGAACCACCACAGTTTTATAAAAGCCAAAACAAAAGTAGTATAGAGAAATTTCAATAAATGGACAAACTTAACCATTTAGCAGGATTTACTTTATTTATTTACTCCCGTAAGCTTTGCTCGCATGCAATAACAATGAAGTTCCATGTAAATGAAAATGTTCGACGTGCACAAACAAAACCGGGGTTTTCCCTGCGGTTCCGCAGGATTAATCCGGCCGTTAAAACCGGAGAGGCCAAACCTTGGCTACCGCCATAAATTTCCTGCTGACAAGCTACAAAGCGGGACAGAGACTAATTTACGATGATAATCAGCCAACTGGACGATGATTAACTGTATGAATAGCAGATTCGGTACGAAATTGCTTATTTGCATTCAGCGGGAATAATTCCTGCTGCTGTCCGAACAAATCCCGCTACGGCTTAAAACTCCGGAGGAGACGAGCCATTACATCTGATTTGTCTATACGTACACTGCGTGGTCAAAATTCAAAAATTATATAATTTGTTGGTAAATTGTTAGTGTAGGGTGTGCTACCTGAAAGCAGGGATGTTACGCCTATGTACTTTGTACTGAAAAACGTAAAAAGTACAAAACAATTGAGCAAAAAAGTAGTACAATCATCAAACTTGGAATAAAGCAAGGTTCAGGAGCACGACGAGCAATCGGAGGAGGTGTCACCGTCTGAGTTTAACGAAATAATTATCATATACCCATCGACCTTCAAACTAGAGAGACTCAGTGAGTCAATAAAAAATTGTCAGGTTTGTTTACTTCCAACATGCATATGGACCATGGCGGGCGCGATTGGAATGAAAAAATGGCCGCCGAGTCGGGTAATATACATGCACTTACCTGTGATACGAAAGATTTCTGTCCCACTTTTATAACTAGAAGTCTTACATATGCCACAATATCTCACCATAATGATAAAATCTTTAATAAAACTCCAAAAAATCGCACAAAACGTTCGCAAGCACTGTCTCAACTTCAAACACAAAGGAAATACGTTTTGACGTTTTGTAGTTGACATCAGTTCAATGAGGTCGACATACATTGAATTGACTGCACTGGTGCCAATTCGTCAATTAAGAAGATTTTCTACCTATGTTTTGAACGTGCTATACGGCTGCTTTTGGTTACACATCTAAACATATAGGTTGTGTAGTTGGACCCTGAGAGCGGGCAACATCGCACCGAACCTTTAGAAATGATACCAGAAAAAATTTTGTAAATAAAGGACCCAGTTAATTCTACCTCTGTGGGTATATGAGAGTATACAAGTACAATTGACCAAGAAATAGTACAATCACAAATAAATTGGAGTGGAGCAGGGTTCAAGAGCACGACGATCAATCGGAGCAGGTGCCACTGTCAGAGTTTGAGGAAATAATTATCATATACCCTTCGACCTTCAAGCTAGAGAGACTCAGTGAGTCAATAAAAAATTGTCAGGTTTATTTACTTCGAACATGCATATGGACCACAGCGGGCGCGTGTCGCTATTTTAATGAAAAAATGGCCGCCGAGTCGGGTAATCGGTGAAAACATGATACGTGCACTTACCTGTGATACGAAAAATTTCTGTCCCACTTTTATAACTAGAAGTCTTACATATGCCACAAAATCTCACCATAATGATAAAATCTTTAATAAAACATAAAAAATCGAACAAAACGTTCGCAAGCACTGTCTCAACTTCAAACACAAAGGAAACACGTTTTGACGTTTTGTGCTTGACATCAGTTCAATGAGGTTGACACACACACATTGAATTGATAGCACTGTTGCCAATTCGTCAATTAAGAAGATTTTCTACCTATGTTTTTATCGTGCTGTACGGCTACATTTGGCTACACAACATATAAACGTATGGGTTATGTAGTTGGACCCTGAGAACGGGCAACATCGCACCGAACCTTTAGAAATGATGCCAGACAAAATTTTTGAAATTAAGGACTCTAGTTAATTCTTCCTCTGTGGGTATATGAGAGTATACATGTACAATTGACCAAGAAATAGTACAATCACAAATAAATTGGAGTGGAGCAGGGTTCAAGGCACGACGAGCAATCGGAGCAGGTGTCCTTGTCAAGAGTTTGAGGAAATAATTATGATATAGCTAAAAGTGAATAGATAACATGGTTATTGAAAGCTGTTGAAAATGCCATAATCTACATATTGACAATATGGCGAGTTCATTCTAACGATAAAAAGTACAATTTAGCCGCCGATATGAGTACACTTTCTTGAAGGGAGCTTTGGTATATAATATTATCGAAAAGCACGCCTATGGCCTGTAGCATGGCAAAGCCTTTATTTCTAGGCCAAAATCTGAAGTCTATGTATAAAAAGCACCAGGGCATTGCATGTTTTGATATTTCAGTAATGATTTGATTTCGTTCTTTCGTATTGGTATAAGCTACAGTATTCTCCTTATAGATATCGAGCCGCCAAAGGTTCACTTCTGAGAAAATAGCCTTCCGTCAATCACGCGATTTCGTGTTATTTGTAAACCTTCGAGACATGGAAGAAAATTTTAATTAAGATCTAACAGCTGTATAGTAAAACCGTTGGGCACATTAAGCTTTACGTTGCACCTTACTTTAACATACAGAGAGAGGTATATAAGCCTGGAAGCTTAGCTGCACTGCCTGCAACCGTGATCCCGCTTTAATTACTCCCCGTCGCTGACGTTGCACGGAATCCCTTTGTTCAGTCCAAAATCCCGGAGTTTCCACTAACCAGAGAGTATAACAATTCCCGATTTGGAAATTTTCTTAATATGGAACGAAATGCGGGCACGACTATGGAGCGCCCTTTCAGGGGGCGACCGCCGAAATTTCCAGTTATTATTAGGGGCGCCGTGTAATCTATAGTCCCTGTCGGAAGGGTTGTTTTAACCCTACGTTATGATTGCCACCGTGAATATTTAATCGAGTAATTAATGCAAGAAATTACCTATTATGCGGATGATTCGAGTTGCTCTAATAATTGAGAATTACGGGCCGCCATTTTGTTGCCTTATACACGCGTGGAGGCGCTTTTCGCGATAAAATGGCGGGTGTACTAAACTTACTAATAAACATTGTTGCACGACGCTGAAGTAATACAAAGAGGACGAGTTAAATTGGCTTAACAACCTAATAAAAGCCGAAAGAAAGACGTACAAACCGGGTGAAAGAGATAAATAAGTAAAAACGTAACGCAAAAACGGCACAAGTGGGAAACGGTTAATTTTCTAATTTAGTGCTTAAGTTGCTAACGGGGCGGTCGTGAATTTCAAATAAGCGAAGAAGTATTACTTCGGAAATTGTTGCCTCAAACTCGTTGAATTTTTCACGCCTCAGGGGGCGTCGTTTTTTTTTTTGGGGCCCATTTAAATCGCTCTAAGAAACAGCCACCATTAACCAGTCATTTCCTGCATAAAAAATTGAAAAGTGCTAGCAAATATAACACACATACGCAAACATAGTCATATTGGAACGATAAACCGCTAATTAGCGGCCCACGACGTGACAGCCCCGGACGGGGGTAATTTTTCATGGTTTTTAAGGAGGTTGATTAATATGTTTGTGCGTTGGACGTGTGTAATTAGCGATGTTTGTTTTTGCGTGTATATATGAACGAAGGCCCTTTTTTAACTCACCGCTTATATAACACGCACACAAATACAGTAAACGTCCATTTGCGGTGCATGGTTTAAATATTACTTGGTCCTTAAGCTTTATGCACTCAAATCCAGCTTTGCTTTGCCAGTGCCGGGAACCAAAGTAACGTTTAATATACAATAAAACTCACATTTAAAACAAGCACTCCCGAAGTTCGTCCAAAAAGAAACAATCAGTAAAGACTGAACTTCTGGACAAGCAAAAAGGACATTGACGTTCTCCCTCGGGGTTCACGAAAACGCATCGAAACGAAAGCTCTTCGTAATTGTTTAAGAGTTCCGTTTCCCCCTCGGTAATTATGGTCGACGTTAAATAAACCTGTGTCCATTTTCAATCGATTTATCGATCTTAATTACCTATAGCCTGAAAATGTTTTTAAAATATACATATTTTTTTAGTTCAGTCTTTAATCCCCATTATTCGACAACCCGCTACATTTATTGATGTGTATTTACCTAATTACCGTCAATTTCTATTGGTTTGCCTCGGTTTCTTAAACTCTAATACAATTGTAGTATTTTTAGTGTCTGTAGTTCAATAATTCCACTAACTTAATAAATTCTTATAATATTTTTTTTCTAAGTAATCTGAATCACGTCATTGATGAATAGATAATCTAAAGTGACATCTAGTTTACAAAAAAGACGAGTAAATGACAGACCGTCAGACCAGCCATGACACTTTTAGTAGTTTTACGTCGCAAGATTCTACAACTAACTTACTCTGTCTTACAAACTACTCTGTCTTTGTAATTTCCATCTGTTCCAAATTTTTTTAGTTTAACTTTAAACACAAAATTAACATTATATATAAATATAACTACATTACTACATACTGGGTGTTCATTATAAAATTGCATCTAGCAGGCTATGAAATTTTGACAGAAAAGGATGACTTAATCAAAATAAATGGACTTTTGTTTCTCCACAATTTTCTTTTGACATTTCTCAGCCAAGTAGATTAAGTTTTATAATGAACACCCCTTCTATAAATTCTCCAAATGTACAGAATGCGATAAAACACAGTTCAACAAGAGAATACTGCTATTACTTTTATACCTTTACTCTATATTTTGTTGGTTTTTACAAAAAGTCGGAAGTATCGGAGTTTTGCAGTTTTATATGTATGTTAACTTTAATATATAAAGAGGACGAAAATTCCTGAGAAAGTAAACTTGAGCTAATTTAGCATCCAAGAAACCGATTGCAATCACAAATTGTATTTATCATAAATTCTATTAACAATGCAGGTACTATCCGTTAACTACGTATTCTTTGAGGAAAAATAATGCGAGTTATTGTATCATCCCATTGTTCATTTTGGAATCTAATGTTCGCTATACAGGGAGACAAAGTTGCCATTTTTAAGTCATTTGAAGAAGTTTCCATATTTGCAATATTTTTTATTTTATTATTATAATCAATCATCTTTAGGTACTTTCACAAGATTTTTTTATAAGCATTCACATTAATTTAATTTTTTTTTGTAAAATGAAGAACTTTATTACAATTTGACTACTTTTCAGAAATTTTTTTCATCGGACTGACGGTTGCTTCGGACTCCAGCTTAAGAATGAAAAAGGGTAGTTTAACAGGTTAGATAACCTAGCCGGAGTTTTCTACTTTCTTATTTTTATTGGTTCTTAATTTTTCTCCATTACAACTCATGTAAACAAAATATCCATGTTGTAGATAACTCCTAATCCTTTGAGGCGGAAAGTTCATTTTTTACTACTTACTTTTGGGTGAAGCGTCATCCACTTTTTTGCCTGATTCGTTCGTTGTTGGAGAAAGAATTTCGCACTACTAAATAGTTATTATTTAAGCTTTATTTTTTAGATAATTCTGAAGAAGGCAGCAGAGAAGTTGCCCAAACGTCAACTAGGTCGATTCGTCCGAGCCCTTTCTAGGGTAAATTGGTTATTCGCAGTAATTTTACTGTGAGTAGTGCGAAATTCTTTCTCCAACAACGAACGAATCGGGCAAAAAAGTTGATGAGGCTTCACCCAAAAGTAAGTAGTAAAAAAAATATCCATGGCGACGCTTTTTATCTGAGTTGTTTTGAATGAAAAATAAGCATACAATTAGGAATAACTATAAAAAGGTGAACCTAACTCTCATAAATAAAACTGTTACGATTGCAAAAATTCCAAGATACAGAAAAACGAAACCAAAAAAAAAAAACAGATGCAAAGGATAAATAAACCAATAAATCATTTTTCTTTTCTAATATTTTTAATGTTTGTTTAAATGTCTTTTTTACACATATCTGCAAGTTTTTGTAGTAAAACGAAGGGATTCTCAGCTATTTTCGGTTTCACAATACCATTTTTTATCGTTAAGTACGGAGCTCTTCATTATAAAACTTCATCTAGTTGGTTGTGAAATGTCAAAAGAAAAGGATGCAGAAACAAAAGTCCATTTATTTTGATTATGTCATCCTTTTCTGTCATAATTTCGAGTAGTAGTAGATGCAGTTTTATAATAAACACTTCGTATGTGTGTTTCGAATGCTCTTTCAATGTCCACAACATTGTGAATGTGCCAAAAAAACATACAAATGGTTTTGACGTAGTTTATTGGTCATTTGCGGACGGCGAAATTTTCCGATTAAAAGTATTCGTTTTTACGACGTGACAGATGATCTTTCTTCACTCAGACGTTTAAATGACATTTCTAGATATAACTGAGTTTTAAAGGTTGTTTTTGAATAGTAAAACAAATTTACAAATAATTTCAATTAAAAGGACCAGTTTGTATCAAATAATGTTAAACTCGAATTATAATAATAGTTTATTTACTATTATTACTTCTTTAATTTTATCACTATTATACCAAGGTGAAGTGAAATCAAGCCAGTTTTCTGCCGAAGATTGTCGCTTTCCACACAGATGACCAAGATTTCGTACCTACTGTTACTGTCTGGGGACGACGTTCAGCAGAGTATCAAACTCATTTCTCTATCAGGGAGAGGAACCACAGACCGGTTTCGCTCTTATTGCAGCTCATCAGTATGGTATACCTCAAACCTGATAGAAATACGAGTTCGAGGATGACTTGGTTTCCTCTATTGCTCAAGACACTGTGCATATATGCAAGTGGCGCCATCGGACGACGACAGGGCTTCCACTAGGGAATGCGAGATATATGTGAAGTGACACCAAGCCAGTTTTCTGCCAAAGTTGTCGCTTCTCACAGACAAATGGCCGAGATTCGTACCTATACTGTCTGGGGACGACGTTCAGCAGAGTATCAAACTCATTTCTCTATCAGGCATTTCTGTCAGGTTTGAGGTATACCATACTGATGAGCTCTAATAAGAGCGAAACCGGTCTATGGTTCCTCTGCCTGATAGAGAAATTGAGTTTGATACTCTGCTGAACGTTGTCCACAGGCAGTATAGGTCCGCATCTCGGTCATCTGTCTGTGAGAAGCGACAACTTCGGCAGAAACCTGGCTTGGCTTCACTTCTCTATTACCTCGCATACCCTAGTGGAAGCACCTGCCGTCGTCCGATGGCGCCACTTGCATCCATACACAGTGCCTTGAACAAGAGAGGAGACAAAGTATTTTTCGAACTCGTATTTCTGTCAGATTTGAGGTATACTATACTGATGAGCTCTAATAACCTTCTTTCTGATATTGACTGATTTGACTGTGGTGAGCTACGTCCGTGGTATTTATTCCCCCACCGTCGCGCTGGTGGAGAGATTGGGGTGGGAGTAGTGGTGGCGCACCTGAAGTATTTCGTAGAACTCGCTTCCAATCTGCATTTAGGAACGTAATTTCCTCCTTCCTGTTGAAATTGTTGTCGTGTTTAAAGATCTCAATGGCCTCTCTCGTTAGTCTCGAATAGAAACGCTGCGATTGATATAAGATATCCACCTCGTTGAAAAGGATGTCGTGACCTTCGGAGAGAGAGTGCTCTGCTACTGCTGACTTTTGTTTTTGTCCCAGCCTGCAACTCTTCTTGTGTTCCGTAATCCTCGTATAGACACTGCGTTTTGTGGTGCCAATATGTACCAAGCCACAGCTGCATGGAACTCGGTAAAGTGTTAGTGCCGATAATCTCTACGGTCTTTTTGGCCGATCTCAATGGTTCGAGTGGGTTTCGAGGTCTCATTGGTTCGAGTGGGTCTAAAGACTGTTTTAACACTGTGCTTTTCCAGTAGCCTGTCGATTCTGTTCGTTACTTTGTGGATGGCGAACAATACAACCGAGCTTGAGATCGGCCAAAAACCGCAAAGATCCCCTATCGGCACCCGGAGTTGACCGAGTTCCATGCAGCTTTGGCTGGGTATACATTGGCACCACAAAATGCAATATCAACACGAGGATTACGTAGCAGAGGAGTTTGCAGGCTGGGACAAACACAAAAGTTAGCAGTAGCAGAGTACGCTCTCTCCGAAGGTCAAGACATCCTTTTCAATGAGCTGGATATCTTATATCAATGGCAGTGTTTCTATCCGAGACTAACGAGAGAGGCCATTGAGATCTTTAAGCACGACAACAATTTTAACACGAAGGAGGAAATTACGTTTCTAAATGCAGACTGGAGGTGAGTTCTACGACATACTTCAAGTGTGCCGAGACCCTGCGCCTCCACTACCCCACCCCAGTCTCTCCACTGCAGGGTGACGGCGGGGGAATAAATACCACGGACCTCCCCACAGTCGAACCAGTCAATGCCGGGATTGATAATATCTGCCGTAGCTGTAGACGAAACGTCAGGAAGAAATTCCATTGGACCACGGCTTCAAAGCCCGGAAAACACTTTAGATTGTGTCTTTCGAGTACTTTCACCAGCTTCTTTATCAGTAGCCGAGCAATAAATTCAAATTTTAAGATAAACAGATACAAAGGAAGAACAAATCAATAATTAATTTTTCGTCCCTAAAGTGATTTTCGTTCCTAAACTTTTTTTACCTTAGTCGCAATTTTTTGAGTGAAACGAAGGAATTCTTTAGATTCCCAGATATTTTCATCTTCACACCATCCTGTTATCGTTATCTATGTGTGTTTCAATATCCATAACATTCTACATATGTCTCAAAACAATCAAAACAGTGATAAAAAAATTTCAACAAATTAAAAATTAAAGCTCCTAAAAATAAATTTAGCCTTATATTATGAAATTTCGTGCAATTCTCTACATTTAATAAACCAGTTCAATAAACTTTAATAAAATACTTTTCATTAACTATTTTTAGTGCTGTAGTTCATTTTTACTGCATTATTAAATATTCTTAAGTAATCTGAGTGATGTCACCGATGACTTGATAATCGAGTGCTCCATCTAGGTTTTAAAAAGATATAAATTACATTTAGTAACTAATTTTACGTCGCAAGAATTCTACAATTGTCCTTAAAATCTTAAAACGAGCTAATTCCAAAACCTCTCACCGGATCATCTACCGGGTAGAGGTAGATCATTCACTTGCTTAGTCCATAAATTGCTAGATGGCCATCACATGACCAGCTTAACCGGCATCTGACCCGGTGAATTTTGGAATTCGCCCTACATGACGTGTCCTAAGATATTTCGAGTTTTATTAAACATAGAGTTTAGATACATTCTGAGTTTCGAGACGGAATAATTTATGAAACTGTAGTATGTATAGAACAACTGCAAATGAATATTGGTGTCGGTCGAATTCTTTTCTATAGGCCCTTTACTTCATCTTTGAGGAATTTGCTTTTTCGTGTCTTAATAGAAAAGCTGGTTATCAATGTTTCGGTGCTCAGTAATTATATTATATACTCATAATACGTTTTCGAGTAAGTTTAAGACACTGGTTAGTGAGCAACCAAATCAACCAGCGCAATTTTCATTGTTGGACACAAAGCCCCTTTGTTTCCTCGAGCTCTCCAAGGGTGGCTTCTGCTCCCACATATGAGCGTGTAAACACTAATGCAACTTCGTCTTAAATAGGTCTCGATGGCATTGTCAAGCTAATTACAAAATTATTACGGCATTACGTATTGCATGGAAAATCGCTTGGATTAATCTATCTGGCCGCCTTAGATCGTAAATTGGATCCAATCGAGTAGCCAATCAATTATTTAATAGTTAATTATATCAATCAGTTGCAGCAGTAATTGGATGTCACTTCTAAAAAACGAACCTGCCGCCCCACTAGGAGGGGCAACTTAAAACATCGGAAAGGTCAACTTAAGTGGGGCCAATTGCCAGTTAGCTAGATCATTTCAGCAATAATTGGTTGCTTATCATGTCTTAGGCCGCCAGGTATATCGATCTTCTAGCTAATTCCTCATGCGACACTTTACCCGTCATCGTCGCGAAAAAGGGGTTAATCCTCCAGCGACCCGGCCCTTTGTCACTATTTGCAGATTAATTTTTAATAAGGTTAGATCAGATGTTATGTTTAAAATTAGTGTAAATCAAAGGGCAAACCCTCGTCCCGGGAGGGCAGGCCGCCGCCCCTTGGGAGGGCGAGTGCATTATCAAATTACCGCCCTCCGCCCCTGCGTTCGCCGTTAATCTGTTTTCAATGGAGTTCGAACCAGGGGGTTATATTGTGATACTCTCTGAAAGCGACCCCTGCTAGAGAGGAGGGTGGAATTTTGTATACGCAACTTTATGTGTCCCCGAAGCGCCACAAAACAACTTTTTTAATTACCCCCACGCAATTTGAGGGCAAGGAGAGACACCGGTTTAACTGTCGCTAAAGGTGAATTTAAGACGCACTTGGCGAAATTAATTTTTTCTTCGCCCCCTTTCGCCGGTGCTCAGTTTTTTAATTCCCCGTTAATTGTGCGATAAATTCGGGTGGGTTTATGACGTCGACTTGCTCCGGGTTTTTTTCTCAAATAATCAAGTCTCCGTTTGAATTCGAAGCAGCGGCGAGACCTTTTATGTCGGGCCGAAGGTACGAACCCTTAAATAATTTATTTTAAAAGCAGATCCTAACATGCTGCAAGGGACGAATGATGGGCCAAATGAGCAAACATGGTTGCGAAATGGTTTTTCGATGCTTCTGTTCCGCCGAAATTGTTCCCGTGCATGACACTGACGCGCGTTTTAACTTTCCGAACGCTGATGTGTTTCTTGCCCTTCTCAGCCCTGTGTTTTTTGTCTGTTTTCACTAGCGATCCTTTAACGGAATATTACATTCAAGGTTGTTGAGCATGCTAGAAGCCAAAAAGTGGGGTCTAGGTTTTCGTGTTGTTCGAACACAGCCAAGAACACCTGTGCTTCCTGACAGGAAGTGGTTAAGTTGAACTTTAATTGGTTTAATATTGGTATAAGGTGTTTGTGATATATTCAGGAAAATAATTACTCATGTTGATTTGTGACACTATTAACTAATGACTGAGTCTATTCGATACCAATGAATCTTCAATTAATCCCTACTTTTTTTTTGATACTATACAATTTTGGTACTATAAATTCAGGCACAATTCTCAAACTCAAAGAGGGGTAGAGGGCACTCTGAGTATTCATGCATCCAAATCTCAGTGCTCCCTAACACACCTGTTTACAGAATAAAAAGTTCAGGTTCAGGTTCTCAAAAAACTCAAGAGTTTTTTCAATTTGTCCTTGATCTGATGCCTGGTGCTCAACGACTCGCCACTATACTTTTCTAGTCCACTATATAATACGATGTATTGCGTGTATTCCATAAATTAGCTTGGAACTTACCAGATCCCGTAAGTCTTTAGTGACGTAACAACATGGGTGTCCCAAACAAGCGCTAATATTTTATTTTTCTGATTTACAAAAAAAGGATTTGTTTTCTGTGAAAAAATTGTGGCATTTTTGATGTATTGAGTTCAAAACTTTAAAAATTAAAACAGTCTTGCTACGTCTTATTTTCGAAGTTTTACATGTTATTGGGTCAAAACACACGAATTTTTCAATTAAAGTCTCGACGAAGCAGACTTGTGTGAAAACAAGTGTGACATAATTGTACTGTTTAGTGATGTTTCAGTTTCAGTATGGAGATTTGTTGCTGATGTTATGATAGCACATTTTTCTTTTTTTTTGCTTAAGTTTCTTTGAAGTTTTACAGGTACCAATGGTGAACCTAAAACTTGTCTGTAGGTACTCCCTTTCAATCCCAGTACTTCAGAAGGACAGAGATAAAGATGTTAACTACCATAAGGAGAAGTCGTTCCAACAAGAAAACCTTCAATTCCATTTTTTTTTTTTTTTGAACGAGTGGACCGATTGGAGTGAAAACAGTTTTTGTTTCTTCTCGATGTTCTCTTCCACTTCCCGCAACGTTTCCACATCGTTTCTCTATTTTTTTGGGTACTTTTAGAATTAACTTTTTCACTATTAAAAAAAAACTCACAGGATCACTCTGACACGTATTAAATTTGTTACGTTCATAGAAGATTAAAATCGTCTCATTTCGATCAAAAGCAACCTTAAAAAAAAATCAATTTTTTTTTTGAAAATTACCAAAGTTTAAAATGTATTTGGTATTTTTCTCCTTTCGACTCTTATAACTTTAAACTGTTCATTTGACGGGATTTTCACTCGACGGGCCTAGGCACAGAAATTAAAAAAAAAATGTCGTCGGTTGGGTGATACGTGCGGGGGGGAGGGGGGGCTTCCCAAACACAAAAATGCGTTTTTTTTTCGCTATGCAAGTTTACGACGGTTTTACCGTAGATCCGGGGCTATGTGGGGTATAGGGCTTCCCATGTGTAGATTTCACCATATGTGTAGATGATACATTTTGAAGTCTAATTCCGATAAGTCAAATAGGAAAATGTACAAAAATTCGCAAAGTTGGAATGGCTTTTTTAGAATTTTTTTGTAATCGTCAATTTCTTAGCCTCCTAGACCCCCTTAGTTAGGCATCTGGCCCAATGAGCGTGGTACCAGGGGAAAGTGCATATCCTTGGGCGCTTTTAATCCTATCCCGCCAAAGGTGTCTGTAATACACAGTGGTTAAAAAAATATCCAAAGACGGTTACAAAAATTGTCCGAAATAGTATAGTAGGAATATACGATTATAGTGGAGCCCTGTTTCGATTGTCAATGTCTAACTAGAAGACGTGGAGAGAAAAAAAACAGTTGTTAGTTTTGGTCTAGCCCTTATACCGGGCGAGCTACAAAAGCTTTTCTGTACCACACTTTTTGTCAATTTGGATGTACTTTTCTCATATTTCACCCTGTAGATTTCACATTTGTGCAGCAAAAAATCTGACCTAATTTAGAGACGTAGTACACATGTGAGCCCCGGGCCTGACCAGGGTAATTCCAATAAATTCTCTGGAGGTTTTCCCCTCATCACCAATTCTGTCTTTATTGGTGTGAGACCGTACCAAGTCTCCAGTGAGTAATACCAATAGATTCTCAAGAAGTTTTGCCTTCATCACCAATAGTGTCATTATTGGTTTGAGACCGCACCAACTCTCCAATGAATAATTCCAGTAGATTTTCCAGAGGTTTTGCCTTCATCAGATCGCATCATATGCTGCATGGGTAATTCCAATAGATTCTCTACGGGTTTTGCCTTCATCACCAATTCTGTCGCTATTGGTATGAAACCGCTCTAAGTCTCAAATGCGTAATTCCAGTAGATTCTCCAGAAGTTTTATCTTTGTCAGTACCTCTGTCGTTTTTGGTGTGAGACCGCCTCATATTTCCAATGGGTAATTCCAATAGATTCTCTGGAGGTTTTTCCTTCATCACTATTTCTGTCGTTATTGATGTGAGGACGCCCTAAGTCTCCAGTAGGTGATTCCATTAGATTCTCAAGAGGTTTTGCTTTCATCACTAATTTTGTCATTATTGGTGTGAGACAGCACCAAGTCTCCAATGGGTAATTCCAATAGATTCTCCAGAAGTATTGCCTCCATTAGCAATTCTGTCGTTTTTTTGGTGTGAGACCACATCATATTTCCAATGGGTAATTCCAATAGATTCTCCAGAAGTTTTGCCTTCATCAGTACTTCTGTCGTTTTTGGTGTGAGACCACATCATATTTCCAATGGGCAATTCCAATAGATTCTCTGGAGGTTTTTCCTTCATCACTAATTCTGTCATTATTGATGCGAGGACGCACTAGTCTCCAGTGAGTGATTCTATTAGATTATCAAGAGGTTTTACTTTCGTCACTAATTTTTTCATTGTTGGTGTGAGACAGCACCAAGTCTCCAATGGGTAATTCCAGTAAATTCTCCAGAAGTTGTGCCTCCATTAGCAATTCTGTCGTTTTTTGCTGTAAGACCACATAATATCTCCAATGGGTAATTCCAATAAATTCTCTACGGGTTTTGCCTTCATCACCAATTCTGTCGTTATTGGTATGAGACCGCTCTAAGTCTCCAATAGGTAATTTCAGTAGATTCTCCAGAAGTTTTGTCTTCGTCAGTAATTCTGTCGTTTTTGGTGTGACACCGCATCATGGTTCCAATGGGTAATTCCAATAGATTCTCTGGAGGTTTCTGTCGCACCAATTCTGTCGTTATTGATGTGAGGACGCACTAAGTCTCCAGTGGGTGATTCCGTTAGATTCTCAAGAGGTTTTGCTTTCGCCACTAATTTTGTCATTATTGGTGTGAAACAGCACCAAGTCTCTAATGGGTAATTCCAGTAGATTTAGAATAAATTTTTTTACTATTTAAAAAAAAACTCACTTACGGGTTCACTCTGACTCGTATTAAGTTTGTTACGTTCATAGGAGATTAAAATCGTCTCATTTCGATCAAAAGCAGCATCAAAAAAAAATCAAAATTGTTTTGAAAATCACCAAAATGTATATATTTGGTATTTTTTTCGTTTCGACGCTTATAACTTTTAAAACTGTTCATTTGACGGGATTTTCAAACAAGAAATGAACGGGCGTTTCAAAAATGTTTCAAAATGGTCAGTTGGGGGTGATCCGTGCGGGGGGGGGGGGGGGGAGGCTGAACATTGGCGTCCCAAACTCAAACATGCGTTTTTTTCGATATGCAATTTTACAATGGTTTTACCGTAGATCTATGTGGGCTAGATGATAAATTTTGAAGTCTAATTCTTATAGGTCAAATAGGAAAATGTACAAAAATTCGCAAAGTTGGAATGTTTTTAAATTTTTTTTTTATGATGGTCCATTTTTTGGCCTCCTAGACCCCCTTAGTTAGGCGACTAACCCAATGAGCGTGGGGAAAGGGCATATCCTTGGGCACTTTTAATCCTATCCCGCCAAAGGTGTCACTTTAATACAGAGTGGTTAAAAAAATTTCGAAGGACGGTTAAGAAAAATTGCCCGAAATAGTATAGTAGTTTTTTGCGTTTTTTACGAAAATTATAGCGGAGCCCTGTTTCGGTTGTCAATGTCTAACTAGATGACGAGGAAAAAAATCAGTTGTTAGTTTTGGTCTAGCTCTTATACCGGGCGAGCTACAAAAGCTTTTCTGTACCACACTTTTTGCCAATTTTGGTGTACTTTCTCATATTTCACCCTGTAGATTTCACATTTTTGCAGCAAAAAGTCTGAACTATTTCAGAGAGGTAGTACACATATGAAGCCTGGACCTGACCAGGGTAATTCCAATGGGTAATTCCAATAAATTCTCTAAAGGTTTTGCCCTCATCACCAATTCTTTATTGGTGTCAGACCGTACCAAGTCTCCAGTCAGTAATTCCAGTAGATTCTCAAGAAGTTTTTCCTTCATCACCAATTCTGTCATTATTGGTGTGAGACCGCACCAACTCTCCAATGAATAATTGCAGTAGATTTTCCAGAGGTTTTGCCTTCATCAGATCGCATCATATCTCCCATGGGTAATTCCAATAGATTCTCTACGGGTTTTGCCTTCATCACCACTTCTGTCGTTATTGGTATGAAACCGCTCTAAGTCTCAAATGGGTAATTCCAGTAGATTCTCCAGAAGTTTTATCTTTGTCAGTACCTCTGTCGTTTTTGGTGTGAGACCGCCTCATATTTCCAATGGTTAATTCCAATAGATTCTCTGGAGGTTTTTCCTTCATCACTAATTCTGTCGTTATTGATGTGAGGACACACTAAGTCTCCAATGGGTAATTCCAATAGATTCTCCAGAAGTATTGCCTCCATTAGCAATTCTGTCGTTTTTTTGGTGTGAGACCCCATCATATTTCCAATGGGCAATTCCAATAGATTCTGTACAGGCAGCATTCCAATAGATGTTAGATACAGGTTTTGCCTTCATCACCAATTCGGTCGTTATTGGTATGAGACCGCTCTAAGTCTCCAATAGGTAATTCCAGTAGATTCTCCAGAAGTTTTGCCTTCGTCAGTAATTCTGTCATTTTTGGTGTGACAGCGCATCATAGTTCCAATGGGTAATTCCAATAGATTCTCTGGAGGTGTTGCCTTCAGCACCAATTCTGTATCTTTATTGGTGTGAGACCGCACCATATCTCTATTGGGTAATTCCAATAGATTATTTACAGATTTTACGTTCATCACCAATTCTGTCGTTATTGGTGCCAGAGGTTTTGTCTTCAACAGTAATTATGTCGTTTTTTTTGGTGTAAAACCGCATCATTTTTCCAATTAGTAATTCCAGTAGATTCTCCAAAAGTTCAAATCAAGGGCCTAGCTTTGAATTTGGAATTTTGACGAATTTTTTAACTTGAAATTTCAAACTGCCACTTTGAGGTATATTTGTGGCGAGACCTTGCATCTAATCGCGCTTTCTATCCCAGGGGATACCTTGGAATGCTATCCTTTTGGGACTTAGGAACCACTTTTTGTTGGGACGGCGCGAAATGGTCTTAATTGAATTTCGAAGCGAAAGATGCAGATTTTTGCAAATTTTGGCCCCGAATGCTTCCGAAGACCGCTACTTAACTGGTAATCGGAACCATTCGGCGGCGGCGGCGGCTTCTGCCACTAACAGCTGAGATTTCCGAAATGTAAACATTAACTTTAAAGCCTCAGACCAGGGAAAATCTGCCGAAAAGCGTGGAAAACTGTGTGGCAGGAGAAAATTTGAACATCTCTAGGAAGATTATTGGCAAAATGCCAGGTCCTCGAGAACGTTTTCAAAAACATTGGTCGATTTGAAAATTTCGTGTCCGGATTTATGTCAAAAAATTCACCTAAATCAAAGACCCTCTTTTTCAGATGTAGCGTTTCAGCTCGAATGTAAAAATGTATCCCAAATATACCTGTCATTAACATACTGGCCGTGACGTACGCGATTCAAGATATCACTGAGATCTTTGAAACGATTCAAATTAGAAAGCTGTAATTTGGTATGTGTGTTACTACGGCTACATATGGTGCGATACGACGTTTTGTTCGTTCAATATACGCCATCATCAGGCTTTTATATTATGTCTGTTTACCCATTGGTTCATATTTGAATGGTGGGTAATCTACTGAGGGTCTGATGTCTTCTTTTTTCTGAAATTTGAACTTTGACGGCCTTTAACTTTAGGACGAGTGGACCGATTGGACTAAATCCAACATTTTTTTTTCTTCTCGATGTCCTCTTCCACCTAGGATAGAGGGTACTCTGAGTTTTCACGTATCCAAATCTCAATGGTTCCTAACACAATGACTTGACTTTCAATTGTTTACAGACTAAAAGGTTCACACACTTGTTTTCTCAAAAAAATCGTGAATTTTTCAATTTGTCCTTGATCTGAAGACTGGTGTTCCATCAATATGCACTCATTCAATATGTATCTGAAAGATCAAGAAGAAAGCGATTTTTTATGGCAACTTTGTCAAATTCAAGTGTCATTTTATCTAATGAAGCTGAAATTATGAATAGATCACCCAAGTACGTCAATATGTCAATATGTACAGGACATTCCTTAGTGACCTTGAGGCCAAAATATGGATTCGTGGACACGTGGCATTATTTATTTTTAGGAGCTTTAACTTTTAATGTACTGATATTTTTAACTATTTGTATGTTTTGAAGGATATGGTAGTCTTGTGATGTTTAAATAGCATTCAAACATTACATAACGATGAAAATATAATAGAATTCGTTCATTTGACTTTTAAAATTATTTAGAGATAAATGCAAAAATGCAGTTAAACGGAGTTTTGGATGGAAAAGAATATATTGCTGTATTGTTACTTTAAATTTGTTTATCTTGCTATTTTAGCAATAACAGACCCTTTATGAGACTTAAAGACTTGATAAGATAAAAAAAACTAAGAGGGTAAAAACGAAATAACTGCTACCGATACTTTCATGAAAACTTTTTTCTGGTTTTCAAAATTATACGATTCAGCCTCAGATGACATTTCCAAAGTTTTTTGTCTTTGCACTGAGAAAAAATACGTTTTACTCTAAAGTGTCTTTATAAACCAAAGAAAAACCATTAGCTTAGGAGATTTTTTTTTCTGCATCTTAACAAATCCAACAGCTCTTTGTTCTTCTCGATGTCCTCTTCCACATCTCACCAACGAAAGTCCCATTGGTTCAATTATTTCGGAGAAAGACCTCTTTTGGATACTTTTATAATCGACTTTTCTACTCATTTAAAAAAAGCTCACTTACGGGACCACTCTGGCTTGTATTAGGGGATAGAAATAGTCTCAGTTTGATAGAAAAAAAACTAAAGAATAAAAACAAATAAAAAACTTCTTTTTTTTTCTCAAATTCAGGCATCGTAACTGAGATTTGAGAATATGAGGCCCTATTATTGGTTTATTTTGGTTAGTTATTGGTCGCTTTTTCTAAGATAGCGGAAATACCACGAAGTTTGGGCTTGTTACTACCGAGGTGGGGCAATTTGTATTGAATGCTGTTCCACTCACTTTCACTACTCTAAAAAAGCAATTTTTATCTAAAGTACTGCTTTTATTATACTGAAAAAAAGCTCTGACTGTACGTCATTTTTCAGCGAAAAACACCGGTTTCGGTTTCTTTTTCCCTATTTTCTAATCCGGCAAATTGCGGCCGGAGCAGCGCCTGGCAATATCCAGGAGTGTAGCGGTCATTTTGAGAAAATATGCCCTTTCAACTGACCAGACCGGCGGGTAATGAGGTAATTTGAAATGCAGATGTACGACCGGCGATTCGCGTAAGATGTGTACAGATGGCCGAACCTTCATGATTTGTTGGACCGCTAACGGAGTCCCGGAGGCCCCGCGGCCGTTACATCGTCCGGAATAACCCCCGGGCCCCTTTCCTCATCATTATTAAAACGGCCATGAATAAGTACTGAGCGAAATTAACCGGCAAAATAACCCTTTCGCACTCGTGTTAAGGGTGCTTTATTAAAACTCGGTTTCTGACCGAGTTGCCGCGCGTGTTTAGCGAATTAGGTTTTTCCATCAACATGGACAAGACGCGCTTTCTCGATGATAATGGGTCTCCTCCGCGCGTGAGGCATCGGCAAAACTAGAGAGCGATTTTCCTTTGATGTTCTCGGTTAATCCCCCCTCAGTTCCAAGACATAAGGAAAAGCGGTAATTAAAACCGGGCCGAAGTAAATAGGGACGATAAATAAAAGCCCGGGGAACGAAGTACATAAATCCCCCCGAAAACAAGAGAACGTCGCCGTCGCGACGCACTCGCAGGCCTAATTCAGCGATCGGGGTTGCGAATCGGCCGCCCTTGCAGCAACTCCCATCGCCGCCCCCGCGCCTCTCTCGTTCCCCCGCGTCCTTCATGAATAATAGATGGGGCGGGTTCTAACAATGACGTAACTACAATCGCTCCACTCTAAGCACAGATTGGTACAAATTCCCGTCCTGCCGCTGCGAAGGGCTTTTCTGCACTCGAAGGGACGGCCGTCGGCATGGTGCCTTTATCAGTCCTGGTATATGCTTACCCTGCGAACACGCGGGAGGTTTTATTTTCCAGTTTCTGCAATATTGATGAGCCCTTAAATGTGTGTCCGCAGTTAGAATGGAACTTGGGCCTTAAAGTGTAAATTGGAACCCATTGAAAAACCTCGTTCGGCGTCGGTCGGCTGATGGGATTAATTTTCCTTTAGAATCGATTTGAGGCCGAAGAAAATTGAGCGGCAACGTCGGCAATTTACTTAAACTTTCCGGAGAGCCGTTTCGGTTGGGAAAGGGGGACGCGGGGGGATCATCCCAAACAACCATTTCCAGAAACTGCAAATACTATAGTAGTTCTGCGGAGCGGCACGAAGTAAAGGTAAATCGGGTCTGTATTGTGGAGCGCAGAAAAAAGCTCCAGGGAAATCAATTTTGGGCCCTCTCCGTTTTTGCGATATTCGCGGAAATCTTGCCGAAATTAAAGGAAAAAGCTTATTCGGAAAATGAGAACACAGAGGAGGCAATATAGTCCTTTTCAGGAAGATATTCATCTAGCCAAACGTGGAAATTTCGGATTTGTAGTGGCAGCCTTTCTTTCAAAAGTCTTTCAACTGAAATTTCGGGAAATTCTTATCTTCTAGTGACATTGCCGTCAAAATTTAAGAACTGGCATGACGCTTATGTTCCATCCTTGTTTTCTTCAAGTATTTTGAGAAAGAGAGCATAATATTACGTCCATAAATTCGTAAATATTGTGAATGTAATTCTCATATTTATTTTTTTCTTACTCCAATTTTGATGAGTAATTTTCAAATAACTAGACTGCCTATTATCATCAACCTGTCCTTTATGGGACTACTTTTATACTCAACAACTCATGTAGTGAAAGCAGAAGGTGCAATAAACTTACGACGAATTTGAACCTCCCCCCCCTCCCCCCCCCCACTTTGAAGCTCTGCTAGTTTCTGGGATCTCTTCACAAAATATTTAAAAAAACTCAGTCAATAATAGTGTTATGTTTTAGAGTTGTTGAACGCAGTTGGAAATAATTTTGCACTACTAACAAAGGGCGACTGGCAGTTATTTCAAAGAGCTGCGTTCGAAAATACATATAAAACGAGAAACCTGTTTAGTACCCAGTGACCTTGAAAAAAAGTGCAATGCGCAGTACTACGCGACAGAGGAAGTCGAAATAATGAACAAGTTCGTATACACTTTTCTCGAAATCCTTTTTGTTTTCGAATTATTATAATAATATTTCTTTCAAATATTATTATATATATGACATATTTTTTAAGAGCTTTTTAATCCGAATACATATTCTATTCTTGACTTCAACGAGATAATAAATTTGACCCTGTTTTAAGGTTAAAACTAAAACAACCATTCAAAGAAATTTATCCCTTCCTTCGTTAGGATAAACTAGAGTAACTGTCAAGGAAACCGTCAGAATAATATACTGTTACGGGATACGGATTCCAATAATTTATCGTCAATTACCTACACACTTTTATTTACATTTATTTCGCTTATTTACTATACTGCACTATCTATTCCGCCCCAATTCGCGCGGCTCGCTGGTTTTTATACCCGGCCTGAACACACCCTCGTACTTTCGATAACGGAGGCGACTATTCCCGGTTCTCGTTTATTCTAGATGAATCTATCTCTTCGACCCGAATCTCTGTGGATCGTCGGTCGGGCGTGTCATTGCCCCCCTCTTAGTTATGATCGTCCTGTTCAGAGAAATCTCCACGACTGTAAGTCTTTAACCGTTCAAGATGAACCACTTCCATCTTTACTCTAGGGGTACGTTGGATCCTGTATACCGACATCGTTGATCCGCTTGATGAATGTATATGGACCCTCCCAACTTGCAGACAACTTGGGAAACTTTCCTTTCGAATGAAGAATGAGAATTCGCCCTTAGGTCATACCTAGCTTTCATCCGATCGCTGGCAATCTTTACCTTTGTCCTCACGTTTCGATGGATTTCCTTTAATCTTTCTCGAAGTTCATCAGCATAGTTCTGGACATCTTGCACCGGTTCTTCTGCTGATCCGTGCACCAAATCTACCGGAAGGCGAAGTTCTTTACCAAATATAACGTTGGCAGGGGATGTCCTATCGTGTTATGCACTGCACCTCTGTAAGCCATTACTAGGAAAGGCAGAAATTTGTCGTATCTTTCTGGTGGTCCGCTACCATTTTGCAGAGGTATTGTTCCATGGTTGGATTGCACCGCTCGACCATACCATCTGATTGTGGGTGGAGCGGAATTGTCCTTGTTACGCGGCTCCCCACAAGTACAATGATCTTCTTGAAAAGTTGCGATTCAAAATTCCGTCCTTGGTCCGAATGAAGCTCTAATGGTACGCCGAATGTACAGAAGAATTCGTCAACCACGGTGTTAGTTTCCTGATTTGGCAGTGCATAAGCTTCAGGCCATTTACTGAAATAATCCATGGCAACTAAGATTATTTGTTACCATCGTCCGTGTCTGGAATATGACCTGCCACGTCGCCCGCAATTCTTTCAAATGGGGCGCCGTCTTTGTATTGTTTCATTTGCCCCCTATTATCACAATTTCTGCACCACTCTTCGACGTCATCTCGGCAATTCACCCAGTAGTACTTTTCCCGAATTCCATCCAGGGTCTTATTCACTTCAAAATGGCCTCCTGATACTCCATTGTGCATTTCTCGCAAGGCATCTTTCCGTTTACTGTCTGGTACGACAAGCTCGAACGTGGTACTTTTCCCGTCTGGGCTTTCCTACGACCTCTTCAGTAAACTATTCTGAATCACCAAGGAACCCCATTGAGCCCACATAGCTTTTACTTCCGGGTTCTGTCCTTCCAATCAGGTCTTTGATTTTCCAACTTCCCTTCCAGCAGCATTATCGTTTGTTTGTTCGACCTTCATTTGTTTGGTGCTCTAATGTTCGTCGACGACAATCCTGGTTCTCCTAAGAATGCTTGGTCCTTCTCGTTGTTCTACTCATTGGCAGTATCGACATTTCCCTTTCGACAAGGCCTGCGTGATAATGCATCTGCGTTGCCATGAGATCTGCCTGGACGATGTTCAATTTTAAAATTGTACTGCTGAAGGCGTTCTATCCTTCTTGCAATTTGGCCTTCAAAATTCTTCATTTGGAGAAGCCATTTCCGCGCTCCGTTCCTCTAACTCCGTCATTTGCATCTCTACTTCATGTTTGACTTGATCCACGTCTTATTTGACTTGATCCACGTCTTGTTTGACTGATGTACGTCTTGTTTGACTTGAAACAGAGCAGCTTGATTTTTTCTTTGTTCCTTTATCTCAAGTTGCCTTTGTTTTTCTTGTACCTTTTTCTCAAGTTGCCTTTGTTTTTCTTGTTCTTCCAGAAAATTCTTTTGTTCCTCTTTGTCCTTCTTCAGCATTTCCATAAGTGCTACCAGTCTTGCACACACTGCACTATCTATTCGATCCCATCTCGCGCGGCTTCCTGGTTTATATACCCGGCGTGAACACACTCTCGTACTTTCGAGAACGGAGACGACTGTTCTCGGTTCTCGTTTAGTCTAGATGGGTTCCCGGGGTCGCGGTCGGCGCTCGGCGTTGCCGCTTCGGCCCGAATCTCTGTGGACCGACGGTCGGGCGTAACATTATGAATAGGAAATACACATCACAATATCAAATATACACATTTTTATTTATTTTTTTTTTGATGATAAGACATATTTTTTACGGACTTTTCCGAATACATACTCTATTCTTAACTTTAACGAGATAATAAATTTGACCCTGTTTTAAGTTATAACTGGAACAAAACCATTCAAAGAAATTTATCCCTTTTTTCATTAGGAGAAACTAGAGTGCCTGTCAAGGAAACTGTCATAATAACATACATATGAGGGTGTTCTATTTAGATGTGCCCACTACTGCTATCTCAAAAGACGTTAACGCTAAAAAGTCAGTCAAATGGGAAACAAATTGCTATACCTGGAGACTTTTAATGCAACCTGAAATATATTATTTTGAATTTATTGATGCTTCAAGTTAAGGTCCGAAAATACTTTAAATTAAAAATCTTGGAATACTAAATTTAAAAAATATGGCAGCTTTATTTCCATCAACCGATTATGCCACTCTAACCAGTTTAGAGATAACAATAGTGGACACATACAAACCCCCCATAATTTGCAATATTTTACGAGTAATTTGAATAAATAAAACTGCTTTGTGTCAGTTTATTCTTGTTATTTATGCGGTTCTATTCGACATGTTCGCATGACTCTGAATAATTTATCACACTTTCCTCACATTTTATACCCAAGACTATTCAACGTTACTTTCAGTAATTTTTATTGCAAACACGGAAAATTCCATATGGTTGGCAGCACTGTTTGGTTACCCTCCCAAAGAAATACGGTGGATCTGGTCAAAGACACGTGTTCTGCAATGATCAAATCAAGTTCGTTCTCTCTGAACTTATTTTGATTTGATCACGTCAGTCATGAATTTTCTCAACCATTTCTTATCGAAATTCTTTTTTTTTAAACTTATATTCTATATTTTGCAAACGTCTAACCGAATTATTTTTGCTTTGGTACCCTCAAAGCTACAATATTGACAATGTTTTTCGTAGAAAAAAAAACAAACTGATCTAACATAATTCCTATAAATTCTTACAAATAAAAACAATAAGAACTATTTTTTTATAATTAACTAGAGCCGTGTCCGAACGCACGCCACTGGTAAAACCAAAAACAATTTTTTGTTACAAAAAATATGTCATAAATTGCAAAATTCTATTTCGTTATTTTAGGCCATCTCGAAGAAATTGAAAAATATGCATTTTTTTCGTACAATTTGATTACCCTGCATTTTGATAAAAATGTTCACAAACTTTTTTATTTTTTTGACTTCTGTCTCATCTCACTGCATATTCATACAGTGTGGCATGGCAGGATTCTCAATTTATAAATTTTCGAGCGCAGCTCTCTGAAACAACTGATAGTCAGCCTATGTGAGTAGTACAAAGTTACATTCAACTGCGTTCCAAACCGCTAAAACTAGAAATACTTAACAATACAAAAAATCAACTTCTGTAGATATCTGCACGTACAAATGAAAAGGTCAATTTTGATCCAACAATGAAGCCTTACACAAATGACAAACCAAATGTGATAACAACTTGGTTGTAAACATTTGTAAATTGGCCTAAGGGGATAAATGTATTGTCTATTACCAATGCATCTAGGCAATAAAATAACAATTTTAATAGCACGTTTGTACTGATATTTTTATAAATGGGTTCAATTATTTAAAGCCTGTAACAATTTCTGATCGAGTATATTTGGAACTTTTGGAAATCTTGTTCATGTTAGGTGGCTCCATTTCCAGTTCTTTCGTCTGCATATGCCTACTAATTCAACGCTCGCCCTAGCGGTCAATAATCAATCATCATTCCTCAATCCTTCCTTGAATGTGGTCTTCGTGTCTCAATTTGTGTCACTGTACTCTGGCATCTTATTTTCCAGAAGTTGGAGGTTGCAGATGAGCTTTCTGGATCCTGTAATTAACTGTGTTAGTAGTTCTGGGCGATAGTCACTTATTAAGCCACTGTATATTTCCTACATTACAAACCGAGCATTGTAATTGGTTTTGAGCTGAATTTGGGAAATGCATAAAAATGTTTGAAAATTACAAAATTTTAGTTTAAAATCCAATAAATACGTTATTTATGGTCGCTTCACACAAATCTCCGATCTAGTAACCTTTCTGGTAACTTTTCGATTGTTTTCTAAAAAATCTGTTTACAATGTCATGGATGGCTAGATGAATATCTTCCTAAAATGAACTATAAAACCCGGCAAATCACTGGAAGAAGAATTATATCATCTATAGATACATGTGCATACCCTGTTGTCAGCTAAATAATTCCGTCCGTTCTGGCTTCGATTGAGCCTTCGAATTGCGGCCCCGCTGGAAAAAAGGACGACTTACCTTTCCCGGGCTTCATTTGTTTCCAGACACAGCCGGAGAGTGGTAAGATTTGTGTGCCAGTCAAGCGTGCTGACGGCAGGGTCGAACTGCTGAATAATCCAATCCTTCTACATAGTTGATGAACATCCTAAACGACCTGGGTTAAACTCCGCGACTTCTGCACCGTGTGTCTGCCAACCGTTTTAGCCCCATGGATCAAGAACGTCATAATATTCTTCTTAAAGTAAGCCAAAAATCCATTTACCCCCCCCGTCTCAATCCGGAGTAATCTAATATAGCTAAGCCCCGAATAGGAGGAATAACACTGATCCAAAAACGGTTACAGATGCCAAAAATGAACATCCCGGCCCCCCGATATGGGCCCGCGCCCCGTCCCACGGGGACGTAACAGTACAAGGGAGTGTCTGCGAGTAGGTATATATACGACTATGATCATACAACTCCTGTCAACCGTAAAATCTGGATCTCTTAAGATTATTCGTGTTTAGGGGCGCAAAAGCTCGTTTGTGCTTAGGAGGCACAAGTTCGACATGTCTGAATCGATTTGTTATACGGCTTAGGTTCGGTTTTATTCCCTCAGTTGAAGATAAACCAAAGATTTTACAGATAAACCTTAATTGATGTTGAAACTAATGCCAAAACTCAACGTTTTAGTGTCATGATGGATTTTCCAGAAAGAGAAAGAATGATATAAAATATATTCAAAGATTAGATCGAGATAGATCTATAAAAACGTCATCCTCAAAGTTGACCTCACCTCAAAAGTTCCCTTATACAGGATGAGTTTTCTTCAAAATTCGTCATTTCGAAATAGATTCATAGAAAGATGTGATTTCTCTGATTCGACGTTTGACACTTTTCAATTATCAACTTCAGAAAGAGCTTGAAATACAGGCTTTTTTTTAGGTAACTACTTACTTTGGCACTGATGTACATTTAAATCGGAACTAAATAAAGATATTTGTTTACTTCTGATTTAAATGTACCATCCCCGGGATTGCAAATACGTGGTGCAAGGATTCCAGGTCCAGGATACACAGAACTGACTTTTTTTTTCACCCACTCTCATGCTCTAACACAACTGAGAGGCACCTTGCGTTAACTGTGGACGCTCACTGATAAGCCTGCAACTTATCATTAGCCTTTGCGGCGAGAAGTGAACACTCCTATTGGCCACGAAGACGGTCGCCGTGGTAACCGCGCTGGCAAGCCTTGTCAAGGTTTATTAAATAGCCATATTTGTAGGTTTGCCCTATACAATCCTTAAGCCTACTAGGAATATCCAGTTGTGGCTTCCAAATCTTGTTGATAAAATCCCGTGGGTACTCTAACGTAGACAAAAAAATATATAGAGAAATCACCGATAAACGATAGAAAAATATGAAAAAGGGGAGCAACATTGAATAGGGCCTGAAGGCCAATACAAACCAAAAGGATAATATTTATCGAAATATTTATATTAATAATTAATTTTTCTCTCTAATTTGGTGTTTTTTCAAGATTTTAATTTCTCAGTTTTAATTTTTTATTTGAAAATAATAAAATGTGAGAGATGATTGTAACATAGATTGACCACTATTTTTCATTAAAAAAAAATTGTTGAAATTTTGAGGAGATTGATCTGGTGGTTCAAAGAATAGTAAATGAATGTGAGCCTGCAACTCACTGTTAGCCTTTGAGGCAAAAAGTGAATTTCTAACTAATAGAAATTCACTTTTCGCCTAAAAAATCACAATCAAAAACAGCAAAAAAATACAAAATTTTTTTTAGACCTTTTTAGACTCCTCTTAGATCGGTGGTTGGTTTCTTGATGTTCTCTTTCACCTCCCGCCATCGGAAGTTCTGAAGGTGCTATATTTTTGGAGATAGACCCTTCGGTGCTCGATTTTTAGACACTTTTAGAATCGCATTTTTTGACCATTTAAAAAAAAACACACTTTAGAAGTTAATTTTATTCGAATTGAGTTTGTTACGTTCTTAAGGGATTGCAAACGTGCTATTCTGATCAAAAATTTCAAAAAAAAAATCTTTTTTTTTTGAAAATGTCCAAAGGTGGGATATTACCACTTTTTTTCAATTGCACCTTGAACAAAAGAACCTCTCAACCGATTGGAGTGGATTGAACTGTTTTTTCTCCTTGTTGATGTCCTCTTTCACCTCTCATCATCGGTAGTTCCGTAGGTGAAATATTTTTGGAAATATACCCCTTCGGTGGTCGATTTTTAGGCACTTCTAGAATCGCATTGTTTTGAACATTTTAAAAAAAAAACTCTTTAGATGTAAGTCTTATTCGAATTGAGTTTGTTACGTTCCGCCATTCCGATCAAAAATAGCAAAAAAATTTCCCAATTTTTTTTTTTTTGAAAATGTTCAAAGGGTATTACGACTTTTTTCTCAATTGTCAAATTTGACCGCCTGTAACTTGAGAACGCCTCTACCGATTGGACTGAATCCAACTGTTTTCTCCTCTTCTTGATGTCCTCTTTTACCTTCCGCCATCTTGTAATACATATCCCTCATTCACTTATTTTTGGCATCTCGTTACCTTTGAAACCTTCATTTTTTTTATACCTATCTCTTTTCGGCACATGTTGAGAAGATACGATAAAAATGTCAAAGTCAGATTTCCAACGCCTACTTCACGGCAATAATAAGTGAATGGTTTATATGTCTTAATTCATAATACAATGGATGTGAAGGAGGACATCGACAAGAACGAAAAGCAGTAGGATTCACTCCAATCGGTCTACTCCTATAGTTATAGTTTGTCAAAATTGAAAATTGAAAAAAAAAGAAAACATTTTTGGTTTTTCTGATTCTCCAAAAAAAATTGGAATTTTGTGTGTTGTTGCTGATTAAAATGAAACGATTTCAATCCCATATAAACGAAACAAACTGCATTCTGTTGAAAATTGCCACAAAGTCGATTCAAAAAGTGTCTAAAAATAGATCTAGAAGAGGTCTATATTTAGGTCAACATATCTCCAAAACTATTAAACCAACAGGGTTTATATTGGTGGGAGGTAAAGGAGGATATCGACAAGAACGAAAACCGGTTGGATTCACTCCAATCGGTCCAGTCCCTCTAAAATTATAGGCCATGAAAGTTGGAAATTGAGAATAAAGAAGCATATGGTCATTTTCAAAAAAAAAAATTGAAATTTTAATATGCCATTCTTGATCGAAATGAAACGCTTTCAATCCCCTATAAATGGAACAAACTGAATTCGGGCAAAATTGGTTACTTAAGTGAGTTTTTAAAAAATGGCAAAAAGGTAGATTCAAAAAGTGCCAAAAATAGACCACTGAACGATTCTATCTCCGAAATATTGTAACCACAAGAGTTCTTTCACAGGATGATTAGAGGTGAAGGAGGACATCGACAAGAATGAAAAACTGTTGGATCAATTCCTATCGATTCACTCTTTCTAAAGTTAAAGGCCGTCAAAGTTGGAAATTGAAAAAAAAAGAAGAGGTTATTGGCCTCCTTGGTCATTTTGAAAAAAGACATTCAAAAACTATTGCACCAACAGGACTTCGGTTGGTGAGAGGTGAAGAAGGACATCGACGAAAATAAAAAACTGTTGAATTCACTCCAATCGGTTCATTCTTTCTTAAGTTATAGGCCGTCAAATTTGAAAACTAAGAATAAACCCTCCATTTAGCAATTTAAAAAAAAAAATTAATTTTTTTATGACTTTTTGATCGAAATGAGATGATTAAATTCCTCTGAACGAAACAAACTGATTTCGAGCGAAATTAGCCCCTTAAGACAGTTTTTTTAAAAAATTACAATAAAAGTCGAATCAAGGAGTGCCTAAAAATAGACAATTGAAGAGTGTCTAGCTCCGAAACTTTTGAACCAACAGGACTTTTGTTGAAGGGAGGAGAAGGAAAACATCGATAAGAACGAAGAAGTGTTGGATTTACTCTAATCGGTCCACTTCTTCTAAAGTTATAGGCCAAAGTTGGAAATTGCGAAAAAGGAATACATCCCCTTCACCCTTTTATCATTTTCAAAAAAATATTTTACAATTTTTTATGGTGTGTTTGAGACAATTTCAATTCCCTATGAATGAAACAAACTGAATTCGAACGAAATTGGCAAAAAAGTCTATTAAAAAGGTGCCTAAAAATAAACCACTGAAGGGGTTTATATCCAAAACTATTGAAGCAACAGAACTTCCGTTGGGGTGGGAGGTGAAGGAGGACATCGACAAGAACGAAAAACTGTTGGATCAATTCCTATCGATTCACTCTTTCTAAAGTTAAAGGCCGTCAAATTTGGAAATTGAAAAAAAAAAGAAGAGGTTATTGGCCTCCTTGGTCATTTTGAAAAAAGACAATCAAAAACTATTGCACCAACAGGACTTCGGTTGGTGAGAGGTGAAGAAGGACATCGACGAAAATAAAAAACTGTTGAATTCACTCCAATCGGTTCATTCTTTCTTAAGTTATAAGCCGTCAAATTTGAAAACTAAGAATAAACCCTCCATTTAGCAATTTAAAAAAAAAATTGAATTTTTTTATGACTTTTTGATCGAAATGAGATGATTAAATTCCTCTGAACGAAACCAACTGATTTCGAGCGAAATTGGCCCCTTAAGACAGTTTTTTTAAAAAATTACAATAAAAGTCGAATCAAGGAGTGCCTAAAAATAGACAATTGAAGAGGTCTAGCTCCGAAACTTTTGAACCAACAGGACTTTTGTTGAAGGGAGGGGAAGGAAAACATCGACAAGAACGAAGAAGTGTTGGATTTACTCTAATCGGTCCACTTCTTCTAAAGTTATAGGCCAAAGTTGGAAATTGCGAAAAAGGAATACATCCCCTTCACCCTTTGGTCATTTTCAAAAAAATATTTTACAATTTTTTATGGTGTGTTTGAGACAATTTCAATTCCCTATGAATGAAACAAACTTAATTCGAACGAAATTGGCAAAAAAGTCTATTAAAAAGGTGCCTAAAAATAAACCACTGAAGGGGTTTATCTCCAAAACTATTGAAGCAACAGAACTTCCGTTGGGGTGGGAGGTGAAGGAGGGCATCGACAAGAACGAAAAACTGTTGGATTCACTCCAATCGGATCACCTCTTCTAAAGTTATAGGCCGTTAAAGTTGGAAATTAAGAAAAAAGAAGAAATACCCCCCCCCCCCTCCTATGGCCAAATCACTAATAAAAATTATTGGTTAGGTTCGCCAGACACGCTTTCCAGCAGATTAGAGTGCTTAGAGAGTCATCTGCCTTGAAAAACACATCAAAAAAACATCAAACCTTCCCGGACGTCTTAATTTTTGCCGAATGTAGAAGTTTTTTCTTTATTTGAAATGGAAGTTTTTTCCTTTATTGTTTTCACCCCTTATATCACTCGGTATATCACTCGCCATCACCATTGACAGTAAATGTGCAAAAACGTAAGAAAAGCGGACCAAGAGAATCGAGGCGATCATCCAACCTTTATTGCGTCGAGAGCTCGGTTCTGAAAATTCAAAATCGAGCTATCGACGCAATAAAAGTTGGATAGGTGAGCACGAGTATCACGGTGACCATCTAATCTCATTGCGTAGATAGTTTAAAGAATTCAAAATCGAGCTATCGATGGAATAAAGGTTGAATAGTCACCTTGATACTCTTGGTCTTCTCATTTCGAACTTCCACTGTTTGCTGTATTTACTATTGTTGATTTTACTTCTGAACAAATTATCAGTTAAGGAACATTAAAAATAGTTGGTCCATTTTCGATTTTAAGATTTAATTTCTAATAATATTGGCCAATGTGTGACCAACTGAATATCTCAATAGACGTTCGACCAAACCATCTCAGATCTTTGAACCACAAATTCTGCGTCTGCCCGCAGATCTTCTGTCCTCGATCTCCCTCAATAATAAGGCAGACTATTTCATATCGCTCTCTTCTCATGAAGTGACCGATGTATTGCAGTTTTCTTTCTTTTATTGTTGTTAATAGTTCTTTATCTTTATTCATCGGCCTGAGTAACTCTTCGTTGGGTATTCGGTCTATCCAGGATACGCGCAGAATACGTCGATATAATCTCGAATGAGTTAATCCATCGCTTAATCCGCTTAGTGCTTCATTCCAGGTTGAATCCAGGTTTCAGGTCCATATAGAACGACCGGAAAGATACAGCAGCAGCTTAGCATTCACACACGCATCTGCAGACTCAGGTCACGGCAAGCGAAGAGCTCTTCATTGATGTAAGTGAGCGTCTGGCCTGTTCGATCCTTTCAAGAATTTGGACTTTAGGGTCATTGGTTTCGTTGACGAGCACGCCAAGATATTTTAGAGCCGAGACTTGTTGTACAACCGCGTTGTTAATTCTGAGGGTTGCTAGTTTTGGTGTCTTGGAGAATATAACAATCTTGGTCCTGGCAACGTTCATTTGCAGTCGTGCTGCATGCTATGCTCGACAATGCCCTGGAGATGCGGCAGGCTGTCAGTAAGCACGACCCTGTCATCAGCAAAGCGTATCTTGTTAACGCAAATGCTATTGATCTTGATGCCCTCTCTCACATCCTCCAATGCTTCACGAAAAATCGCTTCGGAATATATATATTGAAACGAAAATATCACCCAATATAGTTGGGTGATACTGCGAAGGTCTTCCTCGTCAACAAATTGATTTGGTGATCTCAGCAAGTCTCTGGTGCGAAACGAGGTCGAATGCCTTACAGTAGTCAATAAAACATGCGTATTCATATTATTGCTCCGAGGCGGCAAAACGCTGAGTGTAAAGGGAGCCTCGCGTGTACCCATCACGTTCCTAAATCAGAATATTCACTTATTTTTGGCATCTCCTTACCTTTAAAACTTTCATTTTTTTAATATCCATCTCTTTTCGGCACATGTTGAGAAGATACGATAAAAATGTCAAAGTCAGATTGAAGAAGTCACAGAAGTGAATGGTTTATACGTGTGTTTATACATGGACATCAAGCTAATGATATGGTAGTCATCGCACTGGGAAGCATTCGGTGTTTTGGGTATGATGATGAACGTCGATTTTAGCCAGTCCACTAGCATTCCTCCAGTCTGATGCAGATGCGGAGGGCTAGGCCCTCCCCACGGAAGCTCCGTAGGTGCAATATTTTCAGAGATAGACCCCTTCGGTGGTAGATTTTTAGGCATTTTTAGAATCGTGTTTTTTGACCATTTAAAGAAAAGCACTTTAGAGGTTAATTTCATTCGAATTGAGTTTGTTACGTTCTAAGGAGATTGCAAGCGTGCCATTCCGATCAAAAATAGCAAAAAAGTTTCCCATTTTTTTTTTAAACATCCAAATAGGGGATATTCCGACTTTTCTTTCAATTTTCAACTTTGACCACCTGTAACGACTTTAGAAGTGAGTTTCATTCGAATTCAGTTTGTTACGTTCTTAAGGGATTGCAAACGTGCCATTCCAATCAAAAATAGCAAAAAAATTTCCCAATTTTTTTTTTGAAAATGTTTTTGAAAAAATGTTTTTAAAAGGGTATTACGACTTTTTTCTCAATTTTCAACTTTGACCGCCTGTAACTTGAGAACGCCTCGACCGATTGGAGTGAATCCAACTGTTTTCTCCTCTTCTCGACGTCCTCTTTCACGTCTCGCCATCTAAAGTTCCGCAGTTGCATTTTTTTGAGCTATAGCTCTTCAGTGGTTCATTTTTAGGCACTTTTAGAATCGTGTTTTTTTACCATTTTTAACAAAAAAACACTAGAGGTTAATTTAATTCGAATTGAGTTTGTTACGTTTTTTGTGTGCCGACTGCACTTATATTTTGTTGATAAAGTTCAGTGGTTAGTCTGACGTAGATTGACGTGACCGAGAAAAGTAATTATCTCGAAGTATAAATTTTGTAACTTACCCCCTACACTATTCTACCTATAAACCTACTTTTTTCGTCTCTGTCAACGTGAAATCTGGCCAAAGTTGCTTCACATACGGCACTGTTACCACTCTTATACCCACATCTATTGCCTACTTTAATTACTCGGGTTATTAAACCACTACTAAAGATCTCGAAAACAGTAATTGTAAGAAATATAGCTATACTTTAACCGACTTTGTATCTCTCTTACGAGTTTGGAGATTTCCACAGTGAGCTTCCATGCATTTACTTCCCTAGGCAAATAAACAACAAAGCAAAACAGTAAAAAAAAAACCTGAAAGATTTGGCCTAATTGTTAAAAAAAAGGAACTGCTCCTTTATTATGCAAAAAAACATGACTGTTGCCTGATTGAAATCAAACGATCCGTGTGTACGGTCGGACACAATGGTCCTTTCAAAACAGTAATCAGCATCAGCAGTCCATATTTGTATATAATTTGTCCGTATAAAGGCGCTCCCCACGGTATCGCCCTTACAATGCGACAGAAGGGAGGCGAGAAACAACTCTCGGCAAAGATACACACGTCGCGGAGTACAATAACAACTCTCCTGAAGTTTCAACTTTCCGTCTGTTTGTACAACCATATGTATATCGTACGCATGGATACTTTTAAAAGGGTCACTTATCTTTCGAATTCCGAAAGAGAGAGAGTTCCGCTCCATTCACTTTCCACCCCTCAACCCCCCCTGACTTGATGGTGCAGATTTGAAGCTACAGGGGCGTCGTTTGAGGTAAATAACTCTCGAACTGTTGATACCCTAAAAAGTAAAGCGAAAGTACTTTTCAACCTGCACAAATCTAAAAAAATATATATAAACGGAATTTTCGGAAAGGTTTCTTAGAGAATTAGCCCTTGACAGAGTGAACTAAAAGGGCTACACCACTGGGTACGTTCTGAAAGAACGATTTATTTCCTCCTCGGTCGAAAATTGAACAATACGGAAGGATCAAAGTCGCGTTATGAAAGCAAATTTGCCGGGAGCCCTTTAATGATATACGAGGGATGCTGGCTTAATGTGTATTTGTATGGATTATAAAGCTTTAAAAGGGCCGTTAAAGTCTACCTGTACCTGCCGGGGTCAAAATCGATATGGTGGTGCATGACAAGCAGGTGTTTATGTATTTGTAATTATTGAGAAAAATTCCTAATAAATGGTTTTGATTGATTTTGGACAATTTCACTTAACGTATCTTTATGCAAAACCTTTAACAATTACAATTATTTGTTTATATCTAAAAGCTTTGATCTATGAAATCGACATTATGCTCCCTTGGTGAAAAATGGCGTCTTATCACTTAGTAAAAGAAAAGAAAAAGAAATGCTTTTTGTTAAATTTAAGCACATTTTTTGGTTAAAATTTTACTTGACTTGGATAATACTTCTACACAAGAAAGGTGCCTTATGTCGTTTGTAGAAGTAGTATTAAGTAAAAAACTGGAATTATTATCGTCCTTTTTTTTTACTATTATACAGGGTGTAGGGAAACTAAACCGACAAAGACAGCATATTCGTTTTGTCTTTTTTTCAGTAAAAACTCGCAATTGAATGCAATGCAAGCCAAAAGTTCTAATTCCAAGAGAAAATTTCTTACAATATTTGGCGATATGGGGTTCTTATTGTTTCTGCAAAATAACTAACGTCATAGTTACACTCCTTTGTTTTAGGATTTTGGAATAGAAATTTTGTTGCCCCTGGTGGGGTAAACAGTTTTTTCTTCTTCTGCAAACACGCTCTCACCGATCCGTAATCGACTTATATTCAAGTCTAAACAGAAGAGTTTTTGAAACATTTCGCTTATTTACTTTTTAAAGATTCTTAGAGCTCCTTGTTCTTGTTCTTCGTGCGGTACCATTTAGGTTTTCAGTAGTCTAAGACGTAGACAATGTTATAGTTTCAGAAAGTCAAACGCGGTTAATTCTGGAAGGCACGTAGTCCAGGAAGTAAAACATTTTAAAAAATATATAAAATAAATCTCCGTAGTAAATGACATTGTTATGTGCTGGTGTCAATAAATAACATTTTTTACCGACTGTCACGTTATGTGAATTTTCTATAACTTACCTAGAGGGTGCATTCAACAATTACTACAACTCCTCACCTTTATCGCTTTGACAATAAACTTCTTTTATAGGTAAATCCTTGACTTGCTTGCGTCGGCAACTGAAAATACATTTTTGTCCAGAAGTTGGGAGTAAATAAGATAAATCGAGGAATTAGTTTGGACTTTATTTAATACGGTTGTCAATTAAACATATGGTACAATAGCCTTCAATAGTAAACAAGAATAATAGAGTAACAAAGAAAATAAATAATGACTAGAAAGAGAGAGAGATAGAGACAGAACACAATTATCTGCTAAATCAAATAAGGACATTGTTATTTACAATACTTTTTTTTTGTAGTAAAAGATTTATGTACAGAAAAGTGGGCTCGTCCTCTAATAGTTAGCTAATAAGTGATATGTTTCGGTTACCCTGTAGAAGAATCGTGAGCGTTCGATTAAGGGCAAAGTTTTACTTTCTATCAGTTAAATTTACCTCGAGTATTGCTTCTAATAGTCTTGTCATTACAGTATAGGAGTATTTACACTATAATATAAGGTATTTACACAAGGTAGGTACTTACATAGAAGAGAATCATTATCTTCTTTCCAAATATTGCACTAATCAGTATTAAAGGTCATCAGAGAGCAAGGTGAGCTACATGAATACTGCATATTTTCGATAATACTGTTAAGGGTTCTACTGAGCTTAGGAGGCCAAGTGCCCCTTTCGATACTAGATATACCGGTTGTTCATTAGTAAACAGAAAGCTAAAGCAAGCCATGGAATTGGAGCAGTAGTATTCATAAAATATAACTAAAAAAAAATATGAGCTGTCTGAGTTGCCCATCTCTAGTGTCATTGAAACAACCCCAATGCCATGGATTGTTTGAGTTTTGTTTTGTCAATGAAGTCAAGTAGTAATAATTATTATATTAACTATGTACATCACATTATCATAATATACGACTGCTTCTCACGTATAACAAATTCGGTTCCATGAAGTGTTTTGGTATAAAAAATTGTACTACTTATTACTCTATACATCAGCTACTAGTTACGCGGGCAAAGTCCCTTCTAGAGAAAATTTTCCCCAGTCAGCGGTAGCAAATTTTACAGGAGCAGCTTTGGCCAATATATCACAGCACAAAACAGTATTGCACGTTTTTTTTTTAAGAATAATCTCCGCCCCTTCCCTAGAGGGCCTCCTAAAGCGCCCGCGCACTTAGAACCCGAAGTTGACCTCCGGTCAGTGTTGCGCCGCGAACTTCATCCTTTTCTGCTTCTGCCGCTGATTGCAGAACCACACGCGCACCACATTTTTCTTCAGATCCAACTTTTCCGCAATGGCGGCGATTTTCTCGCCGCTGGGTCGCGGCTGCACCGCGAAATACGCCTCCAAACTCCTCTTTTCCGGCGCCGCTATCGAGGTCCTCTTCCTTTTCTTCTCGCCGGCAGGAAGAACGCTAGGGGCGTCCGGGTCCCGACGCTTGTTCTTCGCTTGAGCTTCGGCCTCCTCCAGCCACGCTTGCAGGATCGGCTTCAGCGCGATCATATTATTGTGGGACAGGGTAAGGGATTCGAACCTGCAGATGGTCGATTGGGAGAGGGCGCCCACTCCGGGCAGTTTCAAGTTGGCCAGGGCTTTGCCCACGTCCGCCTGCGTCACGCCCAGCTTGATACGCCGCTGCTTGAATCTGGAAATAAAACTGAAATGTTGTTTTTTTTTGCATGATGTGCAAGCTAGTTTGAGAGCACAGATTAGACACTTGATTGAGAGAGTAACGTTTTGACATGAAGCCGTCATTGGGTCAGAGACGTAATCGGCTTAAATCATTCTAAATTAGATAGTAGAGATAGGGGAGAAATAAGTCTCTTTTGATGGTATTAGCAGGTTTTTCAGGCAAATTTATGCAAGTATTGTCAAGTATAAGTGTAGAGGCAATATGAGACACTTCTCCCTTCTACTTAAAACCTAAGAAAGTACCCCCTCTTCCTCCGAATACCCAATGCACATAACTTCGGCCTATCGCGAGGTCATGAGCCAACGAAGATGCGTTCTTATAGAAATTTAGTAATTTTGTTACCTGAGATGTCATGGCTAAACCTAAACTCCAGAAAATCAGTCAACAAATTTTTAAGCATTAGCCACGAATTAGATTCAAATAAAGATGAAACGTCGGAAAATCTACAGTAAAAAAGAAGATTTTTATTAGTCCTAAACACACTTCTCTCAACAGTTGTAAATAACATGGACGTCAATTCGTTTAATACAGTCAAGCTTAAGACAAATCTCCTTGGGATAACTAAATCGACCATTATAATAAAAATGTAAATCAAAATTTAGTCTTTTTACTAATATTTCTAGCAATTTGTTCGAAATGACAGCAAAAATACGGCTTTGTAACTTTTTAAATTGTGACTACCGCGGCGGCCATCTTGGCTTTAAAGTCGCGTGGTTCGTTGTCTGTCTTTTGAAATTGACAAGTTTGACGTTGACATTTTGTACGGTTGCGCGTCAGTATGCGTTACCGTTTTGTATGGTTTCCAGTCTCATTCCATTTCATTGCATCATATTTTAGATATTTTCTCACCAATTTGTTGAAATAGTTAGTGAAAACGACAATGTTATATCTAGGCCAGGTGCTTGTAGTTATCCCTTAATGCTGCCGTCAAAATTAGAGTTCTACTTTGTATTTTGAAATAAAATGCATCTTGATGAGGAGTGAACGGCATTGGATTTGAGTGCAGTGAGTATTTTGTATTTTATGTATGTAGATTAGCAGCTCTAAAACTTTCTTAGAGTATGCCTTTTCTTTGTTTTATTAATAATTGTGTAAGGAGAGGGATGCTTTTAGAACACTTAGGTACAAAAAAGGGAAAAATGCAAGGACAAAAATGAATAAACTTCAACTTTTCCGGGTGGCCGCTCTAACCGCTCTGAGAGTATTCCTGTCCTTGCATTCTTCTTGAGAAAACAAAGGATGGATGTATTCACAGAGCGCTCTAGAGCCGTTACTCGAAAACCCTTTTAGATTGTACCAAAGAACGTGATTTTCATATTTTTCATATTATCCTTAGAAATGAGCAAAATTTGATAGCACTGTTAAAAAATCTAACATTTTCTAAAATAGAAAGAAAGAAAATAGGTTGAGGGAACAAAAAAAGTAGAGAGAAATGCAGGTGCAAAAACGATCCAATAAAAAGGATAATCGATTCTTGCTGTTAAACAAATGATTTTAGTTCGTTCTGATTATCCAGAAAAGTAAGCAAAATCTTGCATCGCTGCGAAAGAGAATAGAAGGTAGTAAAACTTTGTGAATCAAAATGAGAAAATTCTAGTCGTAGTAAGTACAAAAGAGACAGAAATGGAAGAGCAAAAATGAGTAAATGAGACGGAGAAACGGAGTTTTGTCGCTACAATTATGATTTTGATATCTTTCTGATGTTTATCTCGAACACTAAGCAAAAGTTGGCAACACTTTCAAAGAGTATTAAATGAAATAAGTTTTTTTGAAACAGAGTAAACCAACCAGGGTTCAGGTTACAACAAAAAACGAGAGAAATGCAGGTACGAAAATGATCAAATAAGACCGGAAAATAGGTTCTTGAAAATTAAGCAAAATTTGGCAACGCTGCAAAAATACCCGAAAACATCCTGACATTTTCAAAATAAGAAAAAAATAATGAGACAGAAAGGCCGCTTTTTGTTGGTAAAAACATAATGTTGATATTTTTTTGATGTTTTTCCTGAAAAATATGCAAAAACTGGGAACACTGTCAAACAGCTTAATATGGCATAATTTTTGAAACAGAGTGAAACAGTCCAGGTTGAGATAACAACAAAAGATGAGAGAAATGCAGTTGCGAAAATGATCTTACAAAAAAAAACAAAAAGTCTATTCTTGCTGATAAACACATGATTTCGGAATCCTTCTAATTATACAGACAATAAGCAAGGTCTGGCAACACTGCAAGATTCCCAAAAATATTCCAAAATTTTATGAAAAAAAAAAGAAAAATTCAGTTAAAGGTATGTACAAAAAAAGTGAGAAATACAAGGGCAAACATGAGTTAATGAGACATAAAGGCGGGATTTTGTGGCTAAAAACATAATTTTTATTTTTTTTTTTATGTTTACCCCCAAACAAACTGGCAACACTGTCAAAGAGCTAGGTTAAAATAAAATGTTTTTTTTTTAACCGAGTAAAACAGTCAAGGTGGAGGTAATAACAAAAAAAAGAAAAATGCAGATGCGGAAAATAATCATATAAAACCGGAAAATCGAAACTTGAAAATTAAGCAAAGTTTGGCAACACTGCAAAAAGGTACGAAAACATCCGGAAATTTCCAAAATTAGAAAGTCGGTTCAAGATATGTACAAAGGTGTGGTAGAAAAAAAATTGAAAAAATGTTTTGGAACTAAGATCACGATTTTGATATTTTTTTAACGTTTAGGTACCTTGAAAAATAAGAAAACTGGCGACACTGTCAAAGAGCTTAAAATTAAATAAATTTTTCTGAAACAGATTAAAATAATCCAGGTTGAGGTAACAACAAAAAAGGGAAAAATGCAGGTGCGGAAATGATTATCTAAGACCGAGAATTCGATGCTTTTCATAAGTACATGAGTTTGGCATGTTTCTAGTTATCCAGATAATGAGCAAAAAAAAAACGCCTTGAAGTTTTCTGAAAAAAAAAAAGAAGTTCATGGTATGTACAAAAAAGTGAGAAATGCAAGAGCAAAATGAGTAAATACGACAGAAAGGCGGGGTTTTATCGCAAAAAACTTGTTTTTCATATTTTTTTTATGTTTACCCCGAATAATAAGCAAAAACTGGCAACACTGTCAAGGAGCTTAGAATGTGAATCGGAGTGAAATAATCCAGGTTGAATGGATTGTTTGGGCAGTAACGATAAAATGACAGAAATGCAGGTGCAAAAATGATCATATAACCAAGGAATGGCTCCTTCCTAATTATTCAGAAAAATAAGCAAAACCTGACAACACTGCAAAAGGCCTTAAAATGTCCTGAAACAGACTGGGCAAATTCAGTTCGGGGTAAGAAGAAAAAAGTGAGAAATACAAAAGCAAGAATGAGTAACTGAAAGAGCAAAACAGAGTATTATCTCAAAAAAAGTCTTTTCTGTCTAATGATTCGAAAAAAAATCGAATCTGTGGCTCTGTCTTATGTGTTTTGTATCGATTCACTTGTAATCGAACCCGGCTTTTTTTTCACCTCATCCTGTGGATTTTGATCCCTCAAGTCCGAAAAATTGCAAGGAAGAATCAGCATAGGAATGCCTTAAGAGCCACTTTTACATTACATGAAATTTAAACACTACATGATGAGGGACTCTGGTTTTGACGAATTGTTGCGGGAATTTGTGCGGGCCGAGATCGGTCCCGATAACGTCGTCTGAGCGAAATCGGGTCTATCAATGTTTGGGTAGTAAAAGTCCTCGATACTAGATGGCGAACGCCCTGAAATGTGCTGACCCAAGGTTTGTGTGCTTATGTGTATGCGTATTGTTCTTTCTCATTTCGATTGATATTTTTTTATTTGAATCGCTATTTCGCAACAGTTGGTGTCAGAAGCGAAATTTCAGTGGAAATTTGAGGACTTTATAGCGTTGTACTGTAGGTGAAGGCTTAAATACTGGGAATGGCATTTGTAGTAGCAAGTAATAGAGGATCAACTTGCCATTCTGCGTACGATTATGAAAAATGTAAAGGAAAAAGTGCTGAGGGAAGCGAGGAAAGACGCGCGGAGTTAATGGATGAACAAAAAATGTGTCATCATGAATGAATGGACCCTCTCGAAGGTGAATAATCGAATAATTGAAAAAGTTGAGGATGTTGTTAACTAGAAAGTTTTTAAACTTCAAAGAAAATTCCTACGACAGCAAAGCGAAGATAACGACAATTTTGTAGAGAGTTTTAGCGCAGTCACTTTAAAACTACTCGTACCCTATAGACAAAGAGTCCTATAATATCATCATCGTGATTGCGAAAAGTCTTGAGGTTTAGCATAAAGTGTTGGTGGCCAAGATCAAAAACGAATTTATTTTGGGAATGGATCTCACCAGGAAACTGGATCTTAGACGAAATATTCTCACATTTGGCGATGAGGAGTTTGCATTAACCAATAAAAATGAGGAAACGAGTTAGGGCTACTGGTGGCTGAAGATATGAACATTTCTTGCATTGTTGAGTAAGCGTGTTTTATAAGTGATCCAAACTTAATGGTTTAACTAATGCATTTTTAAATGCAATATTTTGTTGCAGACGCAACATTCAGAATTGTTTGTAATAACGAAAGCCCGGGAGTAAGAACCCCATTAAAACTCATTATGCAATTACCTGCCCAGTATTATTCGACATGATGTACACTCACAGCCGATAAATCGATTTTTCATTATAAATTCAACGCATTTATTGCAAATAAATTGATGCATGACCTGAATAATAAACGGCCCTTTAAAATTTAATTAGCCTCAGCTTATTTGCATGTAAACTGTGCCGTTTGCGTGTCCATATATTAAATCGAAGAATAATATTTTACCTTTCGGCAAAAGCCTCCAACTCCCTGGGATCGGTGTCGGCGTCTGGATGGAGTCCTGCGACGGCAGCAGCGGCGGCCGCCGCAGCCATCGCCGAGGTGTGATGCGCCCCGGGGTGCCCCCCATGGCCTGGATGGTGTCCTGCAACAAATTACCATGTAACCTTAAAATTCTGCCTTAAAGAAGAGAGCGTTGTTGACCAACCTGGAGCGCCGTGTCCAGCTAGAGGCCCGCCATGATGGTGGTGGTTCATGAAGTGGTTCGTCCCGTAAGCCGAGTGCATATGCGAGGGATTTTCAGACATGGGCGTCAGCGTCGTCATGGAGGACGAGGAGATGGGGTCCAGCATTTCCAGGCCGTCCATGTGGCCCATCTGAATCGAAGCATCGACAACGTCAGTTTCCCATTGCATAATTGACGAGCGCAGGCAATTAGTTTTTGCGCAACAAAAAGCCCGAGCAAGCAAATTGTACGCGCCATGGACAAAACGCAAAAAAAAAAAAAAATTATCCACAAGCGTTTCCATTGCATGTTCCAAGCCAGCAGCGCGTGTGTGTACATATATGTGCGTCCCGAAAATTACGATGCAATCATGACACGGAGCCGTAAAAATGGCGCAATAAACGGGAATTTTATTTTATGGAGCCTCGTTCGGGGGCCGCATTCAGTGCCCCCGCGCGATATTTTATGCTTCATTTGCATGGAAACGTATTGCAAAATGCACTCGCTCCGCTTTTATGATGATAGAAATGGGCCGCGTTATTCGAGAAATTTTGAATGTCAAATGCCATAATCAAGTGGACGTAGTTTTTAGTCCAATTAGGTTCTGTTGTAATGTGTGCAAAGAGCACTCGTGTGTTGTAGGTGTCAGCACGCGTCGAAGTATTTTTTAATTTCCGTTCAGTCACTCACACGTCGCCATTGTCTCATAAAAAAGTATTTAGCTTTCTTTTTTTTTCAACACTATTCACTGTCTGAGGACAGCTCGTGAAGGGCGAGTGTGCTTTTGCAGAGACCATAAACCATAGATATACAAAAAAAATTTAAAAAAAAAGTTGTCAGAACTGGGTATTGAACTCGCGAACGCAATGCAAGCGCTCTACCACAGATCTACGCCTTACGTCGATCAACTAATGTCGATCATTTTGATAATGTATAAGCGGGTAATTGTAAATCTATTTTTTTATTAAATTCTTCAATTAAATTTTTGTTTCAGGGTGGTATTAAAAATAGGGTCCTAAAAAATGAATTCTTAAAAATCACTTTCGTAAATATCGTCCATTTCAAATAGATATTCATCTAGCGGGCTGAGGAATTTACAGATTCGTCCTATTCCATCCATGTAAATGCGTCATTTATATGTCAATTTCTCAGCTTACTAGATGAATATCTATTTGAAATGGACTATATCAAACAGAATGATGTGCGCTTTAAAAAAATACCAGTATTATTCCAAAATATCTAGAATACATCGAAATACTGGAGTTTTTTTACTGCCACCCCTATAGGTTATTTATATTATACACATAAATCAGAGGCATTAAAATACACGAGAAAGCCTTCCTTTCTATCTTAGATAGTAACTTATCTCTATAACTTACAACATGCCATCAACTTTCAATAAAAAAAAAATTGATTTTTTTTTAAATTAGTGGTAAAATTTCAGCCTACTACTAAACAAAGTTTTTCTTATTTTCTGGTCGAAGATCCATTTAAATTTCCTTAATAACCCAAGATTTTAAATGCCCAGAACGAAAACCTTTTATGATCTTTTTCTAACACTAACGCGGTTTTAGGTCTCGTCGAAAAGACAAATTTGTGATTTTTTTTTGATCCAACCAAGGTGCATTAAACTACATATAAACCTTTGTGTGTAAAAATACAAATATGAAGGGTTCGGAGAAGTTCAAATTAATTTTAGGGCCAAAATCAGTGAAATTTTAGTTACAGTTATATAAAATAAAACACAGTTAATGTGTTTGTGTTGGTTTACATCATGCATTATTATGCACAAGTGATACCTTCTGCGTATTTTTGTAATTTAAATATTATTCTTCTAAGAGAACCTTTGTGTAGTAAGGTTTCTGCGTATGTTTCAGCCCTGATGAAGACGTAAATTAAACATCGAAACGTTTCGAGAGAAAAAGGAGTTTTTATTTGTCCTAAAGCCACTAAAACACGAGCTTTTGGAATCTTGGAGACGCTAATTTGCATCAATGTTACTACTAAGGTTAAAAATGACTTAGAGCCTCTAAAGATGACAATTTAAAATGTTTGGAAATGTGCGGGTTAGAAGTAGGTTTATAAAAAATATTTAATAAATTAATTAAAAATTCCCACACATATTCACATTAAAAATGTAAATTTTGATGTTTTTGTGGAAACCCAATTTTAAAAAACTGACTCAAATCCTTTAATTAGTTGTTGTTTTTTAAATACAATTTTTGGACTAAAATAAATAAAATTTGGCTCAAAATGTTTCCAAATGCAAATTTTGTATTTTTTAAGAAAGTCAGGTTATGATTAAGGTCAAAATCGGTTAAGAATGACTCAAAGCCTTTAGAAATGCAAAAAATTGGGATGTGTGTGGAGAAATTCTGGTTAGGAGGAGAGCGAAAATTGTTTAAAAATTACCTAGCCGTCAAAAAATGCAAATGGAGAAATTAAGGTTAGAAATAGGGTTAAGATTGGTTAAAAATTACCCACATTGTTTAAAAATGCAAATTTTGACGTAGAAAATCAATTTTTAAAATTATTTTAAATTATGCAAAAAAATCCAGGCCCGTATTTAAAAAAAAACTTTATACAGATAACTCGGTTGATAAGCGTCACACGAAGCTAATCGAAATGTCATATGGGAGGGGTTACAGTGTAGCGAAACTTTGTAATTTAAACTTTTTTTTGCGTCACCAATAGTTTTTGAAGTAGAAGAGATTTAAGTTTTTGGCATTTTTTATATATTTTTTTAAATATTTCAGAAACCACTCAAAATATGGCAACATTGTAAAGGTTTTTTAAACAGGCTCTACAAAAGTCAACTTTTTTTTAATTTAACCGTCTTCGTAACTATAGTGCCGTTTCGGAGATAGCAATTCTGCACGCACTTAAAAAAGACACCCTGTATATGAGAAACCTATGTCTAACCCGCACTTTTCGAAAAATTTCAAATTTTCATTTTAACTTTAACACTAACCTTAAGGTTTCCAAAAACTTTTAAACCTCTATTTATACATGCCCTAAACCTGACTTCCTCGAAGAACACAAAATTTTTATTTTGAGGCGTTTTTAGTCAGATTTCACTTATTTTGGCCAAAAAAAGTTCTTTTAACTCTTAATATAGCGGCGTATTCCATAAGTAGGATGTTACACATTCTTTTATTTTTCTAAATATTTTACAAACTACTTAAAACGTGGCAACACTGTGAAAAAAAGTCTCCGCAAAAGACAATTTTCTGCTAATTTAATCGACCTTGTGACTACAGGCGTTTCGGAAATAGCAATACTGCACGCACTTTAAAAAAAGACACCCTGTAGGTATATATAAAAAAATTATCAACAATGACAACATCGACAAAAAATTGAAATTTTGAGGTTTTTGTAGAAACCCCACTTTAAAAAACTGACTCATAGTTCCTAATTTGTTGTTTCTTTTTTTTTGTAAAATTACACTTTTAGACTATAATAAATGAAATTTGGATCAAAACGCTTCAAAAAGTCAGGTGCGGATTAAAGCCACAATCGATTAAGAATGACCCAGAGCGTTAAAGAATGCAAATTTGGAGTTTGGATTTTTAGGATTAGAGCCAAAATTGTTTAAAAATTGCAAAGGCATCAAATAGTGTACATGTGAAGCCTTTTGGAAAAATTGAGGTTAAACTTAGGGCTAAAATTGGTTAAAAATAACATTGTCTAAGAATGCAAATTTTGTTGTCTGTGGAGAAATTATCTTTTAGTGCAAAATTGATTGAAATGTTCTAATTTGTTGTTTTTTTTTAATGTTTTTTTTTTAACTAAAGTAAGTGAAACTTAGCTAAAAACTTCTCAAAATGAAAATTTGGTGTTTTTTGTGGAAGCCAGGTTCAGAATGTCAAGCCAAAAATCGTTGAGAATGTCTCAAAGCATGTAAAAATAGAAATTTCAAGTCTTTGGAAAATTTCAAGTTACCAATAAGGTTAAAATGACTTAGAGCCTCTAAAAATGGTGACTTAAAATTTTTGGAAAGGTACGGGTTAGAATTATATCTTTCAAATATGCATAAAAAATTAATAAAAAGGTACACACATCGTCAAAAAATGCAAAAATAAGTGAAATTTAACTAAAAACACATTAAATTCTGGTGTTTTCGAGGAAGTGTTTTTCAGAATGTCAGAATGTTCAGATGGTGTTTTTTTTTTCTGAAACTTTCCAATCTAATTTATCTAAGGTTATTTATTATGTATTTAATGAGGGTAATTCAAAAATATTTGAGGATCAGAAGTAAAAAAATATAAAGTACGTAAAAGGTAATAACATCATTAATCACTCATCATTATTTTTTAGGTAAAACGGTTGGAGATTTCTTCTAATTTCTCTTATACCGTACCTTACTTAAATGCCTACTATTTTAACTTTCCAAGATTTCTTTTTTTATAAATCTTCTTTAAAACTGGTGGGAGTCTTCTGGTCTGTCCAAAGCATAGTTTTAAGTTTTGTGGGTTATTTATTTTCTCAGTTAGATCGTTAGTTCAGTTAAGACTTTACTAATTTCTTCTATCAATCTTCTCACAAGAATAAGAATCTTCTGATCTGTTTTATGCAATATCCTCATCAACTTAAATTTCTACTAACTAAAAGCTTTAGATTTCCAAGATTTCTTAACATTTTGCTCTAAATACAGTTCTACCTAATCCTTTTCTGAGCCTTTAAAATCAGTACGAAAGACTCCTCTGATTCAACTAAAATTGTCTCTATATTTTAACTTAACTGTCAAGTCTTTTAGACCACATAGATGCCAAAGGAATGATGTACTTTTTCCATCCAGTACCATGAGGTTGATTGCTAGAAGTTGAAAAAATCTACTTGTACGGTTTTTCAATGCATGTCCTACTTCTAACCCTTTTAAGTGGCGAGGAAAATGGTGTGCGGTCTCAGACAAATGACATTGAAAATGACCTTGGAAATGCATTGAGGTCATTGGAGTTGAGGTTGAGGTTTTGCTTTATCTATCTATGCTTTTTCCCGTGTCGAGAAGATACAGAAAACATTTCAATGTCATATAATGTGTTTTTTTTTAATTGCTGAGATTGCTCCGATCCGACATAGTTTGAAAAAGGTTTTCCGAGTCGTTTCATGTCTTTACAATAAATTTCTATATTTGAAAGTTTCCAAATCGGAAATTTTCTACCTTTGGTCCTTCATCCATCTGTTGCAAATGTGGATTATCTCAGTTATCATTGACGTTAGATTCCCCTTTTTTTTACAAATATAATTCTTAACCCTAACTTTTTTTTTCTAAAAGTGTTCTGATGACTACGTGAGGATCACTTGTTTGATAACATTTTCTTTACAAACACTTTTCAACACAGAATCTTTTTACAATTGAAGGGAGTGACCGTATAATGCCGCTCTTATGGTCCTTCTGTTGTGAAATTTACCACCCTGATGAAATAAGGCCGAATATAGGACAATAAACCGAGGGGCGTTGTAATACGAACATTTGGCGGTAATATGGGAAAATGCGCATTAAAAAGTCCCCCCAGAGTGTCCTAAATTTTGGCCGTGAAATTTACGGCAAAAGATTCGTTGCGACCCGGCAAATGCTCATTTCGAAGCATAAAAAACGTACGCAAATCGCCGCCCACTAACGTTATTTGTTGCATTAAAATAAATAATTGAAGTTTGAAAATTTAAACGCGCCGATTGCATAATTAATCGGCAATGAAATTTACGCATGAATGTTTAAACGCATTCGGTAGATTAGAGGTGAAATTTTCACCTCAGTTTATTATAAATGATTAGTTGTACGCCGCTGACTATTAGAACAAAAACAAGCGTTTATAAAACAAAAGAACTGCCTCGGGGGCCTACTTGGCCACACGCGACCATCATTTGTTTATCCGAATTTATCTTCCCGGAACAATCTAGCAGTTTAAACTTAACCCCGAATAGAAACAATGGCAGGAGAGCAAACACTCGAAAAAAGCGGGCCGACGTCACATAAAGTACGGTATAGCTACGTGTGTGTGTGTAACATTTGACAAACGGCCATAGACAAACACCAAGGGGGCCTCGGACATTTCCCCCGGGGGCCTTGTGGGGCCCGTCGGGGAGCGCGAGTTCTAGTGTTATAGAACGTCAAATGACCACTTTACACCATTGCCGGGGCCTTAATGATGAAAAACGACCCTTGAGGGAGCTTATGTGTGTGCTGTTGTGAATCATTGCGCCGGGTGCCGAGTCTGACTTACATGATACGGTCTACTAACCGGAGGTGGTGCCGTCATGCTATGGTGGTACATCATGTCGTGCTTGAGCTGGGGGAGTCCCCCAGGACCCCCGGAACCTTGGTGCTTAATATCTACGGCGGCCAGCGCTTCGGCTCGACTGATGAGGCCGTCGTTGAGGCCCGAGAAGATGTCACCCTGAAAGGAAAACAATCTCGATTTACATTACCATATGAATAATATTTGAAAAATCTAGGCCTCTTTGATCGTATACCGTTACTACTCGGATATTATCGAGCAGTGCATCTAACTACGGTCCGTGTTTACATTTCCCTATCGATCGATCCACTGAGGACAATATAAAATCAAGTTACACACCGGTTTTAACATGAACACGGCGTTATTATCTAGATTTCGAAATTGCCTTGTCCGCTTTGTGCTTTATGACTGTCCACGTGCAGGGACAGCCCCCGGTGCAGAAAAAAAACATGTTGCTTCATTGCAGGATTGCACCGACCCAAGCATTGCGTCATTTATCAACAATTTCCTCATAAATTCGTTCTTTGCGAAGTTAAACCCCTTTCTAGCGGTGTTCTGCCTTTTCTGTAAAGTGCTTTAAATCGGCGAAGTAACTGACAAGGAGTACTCTATTTGCCCGACAACCTTTCTTCTTTATTCCTCACATTGAGGCCAACCAAAATACTTATCAGAATATTACAATACTTTTGTTTACTTAATGTTTTTTTTCAGGATCTTATAGATAAAGCTAGAGATAGACCTTTTTTCTTTGCAAGTGGAACCTTAATCGTCGTGGCTTGAAACCTACTATTGAAATGGAATTTTGCCTAAATACCACATATAAAGGGTAAGCGAATGTCTTCGATTATAGTAAATGTTAAGTTTTTTTTTAATAGTTTTGTTTTTGCTTACAACAACTACAAATCGACTGTAACGATGACAGTCGTTACAGTCTTGCAGTATAGGAGCAGTTTGGAAGTTTAACTGGTTGCCTAACCAGATGGTTTAGTGGACGGAATAATCGTGTTCGCTATATTATGTGTTTGTTTATTTTTTTTTCAACGTCTACAGTGCCATGAGGTGCCTTTTTCTGTCACTTAATTCAGTAGGTGTAACGGTATTTTTATGCATAAAAGTATTTTTGTTTTATATATTCATAAAACGAGTATTACCGTGATAATCGTTACAGTCTTGTAGTATAGCAGCAGTTCGTAAGTTTAACTGGTTGCCTAACCCAGTAGTGCTGGGACCATAATCATGTCGGTCATATTATGTTTTTGTTCATTTTTTTACAACTAGAGATGGGGTATGCGGCGAAACAAGAGCCAGGTCGCTTTAGAGTACCTAGTACTGTATCAATTCAAGTTCTGAATCTTGTAATATTTCACCTAAAGTTGCCATATGACTTATTAAAATAAACTACAAAAAGTTTTTTTTCTGAACATATTTCAAGAAGTTTTCAAAAATTTTAAATTAATTTTTAAAATCTAATTTTTATTTTCTTATTGGCACTTTTTTTCTACGTTTTGTACTTTAGTAACCATCATCAAGTGTTTTTTAATAGGGACGTTACCTTCTTATCCTTCTGGAACCTATTTCTTTTCTCACCCGGTCACACCATCTTGTAGAAAATAAAAAGTGCCAATGACAAAGTGAAATTAATTTTTCAAAATCTCTTCAAATCAAGTTGAAGTATATATTGCACCAAACTTCGATTTTTTTTTATATTTCCGAAAATGGAATTTTTTGTAAGCTTAAAAACAACATCTCGTACAATACTAAAATTGGAAAATTTGCCCCAATTTAATTTAATTCGACAAATTTGAGTAACCTGTATACTCTGCGTAATGGTAAATAAATCGTTAAAAATGACAAACTCAAACGAAAATATAGTTTTTTGGAACACCCAGTACCATTTAAAATAGAGACCAATACCTTATTTATCATAAAACTCTCAAATCTAACGAATAAAATCGATTACTGTAGATTTATATCAGAAAAATCGGAACTTGCAAATGTTGAGCAAAAAAATTTCGAAATTTTGAGATAAAATTCGTTCATCACCGCCTTCAGCATCTTATAACTCGTTTCAGTGAGGATTTAGCCGAAAATTTTTAATACGAACTAAGAAAGCAGAAGAATCAAGGTACGCTTTGAGGTAATTTCGAATGCTCCCCTGTAATAAAAACTAAGCACGGGTGGCCCAAAAATTAGGTGCAAACCTAATTTTCTCGAAAACTGTAAACACTAGCGCCATTCTGAGTGCTCTATCTTACAGCACTCTTTATTTCACATTTTACATGCGTATCGAAAAGTCTTTCCGTTTTCAAAATAAAGACGAAAATCTAAAAATTTAAAAAAATGCGAAATATTTAACTGAAATCGATTACGAAGACAACGAAGTTTACTTCAATCCAGAGTTTCAAAAACTTCATGTAGGATGCAAACTTGAGATGTAAAAGTGACCCATAGCAATTATCAAAACTTTAAAATCGTGACTCACATATTATCGTGGATTGTGTCAAATATTTAATCATGTCATCCAATAGCACTTTCTGTTCCCGAACAATTGTAAAACAAAAGCAAAAATCGCTCTCCCAATCATGCTTATTAGACATATGTATCTACAAATGACGGGAAATTATCATCGATACAACCCTTGCGTGTTCCTCACTCTATTACCGGGGGAACATTACCGGTCTTATTACGGAAATTTCGTTTCGAGTAGCCTCAAAGACTTTAAAACGAAATTGTCAGTTAAATATCGTGTTGTGGAGGATATATCGACGAGCATTTTTTTCTACAGATGTCAATTGTCAGTCTATCCTTGGTTGTACGTTAGGTTAATATTCGGCACCAAATATTTGACCTTGACATAAATATATAAATAAATACAAAAGGAGGATGAAAGGAAATTCCTCGGGAGCATCTCCCGATAAAAACCGGCTTAAATATTGAAGAAAGACGGTCTAATAAACATGTTGCAAAATTTATGAAGTCCCGTAATGCTCCACACGGTAAAAGGTCCTAAATTATTTATGATTTTTTGCGCCGACTTCAGCCGTTTAGGTTTTAATTCCGACGGTCGCTGGTGGTCGTTTAATTTTCGGCCATTATACGATATTTTGGAAATTTCCTTTTGTCACCTAATGCAGCAGGTGTAACTGTACTTTTGTGCATAAAAGTACTTCTTTCTTTCCATAAACTGATAAAAACAAATAAAACGATGACAGGTGTTACAGTCTTGTAGTATAGAAGGAGTTCTGATGTTTAACTGGTTGCCTAACCAGACGGTTTAGAGGACAGTGGTGCTGTCACAATAATCCTGTCCGTCGTATTATGTGTTTGTTCCTTTTTTCAACGTCTACTGTGTCATAGGGGTGATAACTTCTTCTGTGACCTAATTCTGCAGGTGTAACTGTACTTTTATTCATTTCTTTCCACATAGTAGATTATCTCATTAGGAGTAAAAATGGGTCTTTTCGAGCTGAGCCCAGATATTGACGGCCGAAGCTAAGCTGAGTCATGCAACTGGGCGAAGCACAAAAAGACCTTTTACTCCGAGTAACATATACTTTTGTTTTTCAAGCAAACAGGAAATAAGAAGTCTATTTTAGAGTGATTCAGTTTTGCAATTTTGTTTCATCCTCTTTAAGCGGGTCTAGGTACTTACCCAATTAGTGGGTAATATTATTTGTAAAATAGGCCAAATTTCAAAATTAACCGGTAGGCCTATCGGTGAGGCCGGTCATGTAATGGTCATCTAGGAATTCAATGAATTAAGCAGGTGACTGACTTAACCGGCAGACTCACCGCTGAGTTTCGAAATTCGGCCTTTAATAGAATGTTTTAAAACGGAGGTTTTCAATGTTCAATGGTTTTAATGGTATTAAATCATAACCAATGATTTAGATGGTTTACGTAAATCATGGTAAACAAAAAATTTATAGCATTATTATCAATACTAAATTAATAAAAATTACATTGACAGATAAATATGATGCGCATGACATTTAACAGACGAACTCAAACGTCGAGAACATATGCGATTTGGACTAATAACAGTCTCGGGTGGTGATCTCGAGCGCTCTGAGAGTATTCCCATCCTTTGTTTTTTCAATAAGAATGTAAAGATGGCAATATATTAAGATCGGTCTATCTGGTGCCATCTAGTGTTCAAATAGTTTTAATGAATGAAAATCGTTTATTTGTGCGCCACCAGACAGCAGCGACGACTTTTGGAAATTACTTTTACTGCCCAGGACCTCTTTATTACTTTTTTTCTTAATAGAATTAGAAAACGCACTTTAAGTGGCTGTAACGACAAATAACGTACTTTTAGACTATTTGGAAAAAATACATATAAAATGACTATAACGATGATACTCGTTACAGTCTTGCAGTATAGGAACAGTTTGGAAGTTTAACTGGTTGCCTAACCAGACGGTTTAGTGGACAGTGGTGCCGTCACAATAATCCTGTTCGTTATATTATGTGCTTGTTCATTTTTTTTTCAACGCCTACAGTACCATGTGGTGCCTTTTTCTGTTACAACTCAGTAGACGTAACGGTATTTGTATGCATAAAAGTTATTTTTTCATATACCCATAAAACCACTATAACGATGAGAATCGTTACAGCCTTGTAGTATAGCAGCACTTCGGAAGTTTAACTGGTTGCCTAACACAGTGGTGCTGTCACCATAATCCTGTCCGTCATATTATGTTTTTGTTCATTTTTTTCAACGCCCACAGTACCATGAGGTGCCTTTTTCTGTTACTTAATTTAGCAGACGTAACGGTATTTTTATGCATAATTTTTTTTATATATACTCATTAAACGACTGTAACGATGATAATCGTTACAGTCTTGTCGTACAGGAGCAGTTTGGAAGTTTAACTGGTTGCCTAATACAGTGGTACTGTCACCATAATCCTGACTGTCATATTATGTTTTTGTTCATTTTTTCAGCGCCTGCTGTGCCATGCAAGAAACTTTTCGTAATTTTTATTCTTTCTCTTCTTCTGGGTTGTGAAGGACTCTCGTCAGAGAAGTAACGTTCAGCCAAGTATCATATTTTTTCTACGAAAGGGATGGCCAGGCTTAGAGCCAGAGAAAACTATCTCTTTTCGTGCTCTCTGCCATCTAATGGCAATATCCCCTGGACGCAGAATCGACTCCTGACCCCCTAAAAACTAACCTCAACTAAGACCCCACAACTTGTACAACCACGCGTTCGCGCCACAGCTAAATCGCAAAAATCGGAGGTTCACTTACGGTATCAAATAATTACCCAAAATCTTTTTAGCCCAAAACCCGCCATTTTTGTGTGTCCCGTGACGCGTCATGTCATCGTCAGAGCCAGAGACCTTTCATTACTAGACACCAACATGGCAATACAACTTGTTGCCAAAATGTGACGTACTTCTTTTAACCTCTTTCCTCATAAAGAAACTTTGATATTTTGTCTTTGGCGTACCACTGGGTTACAAGATGGATACCTTGTTTCTTGATGTTTTATTTTTTCTACTTTCTATCTTTAACTTTTATTTTCATTTTTTTGATTTTTCTTTTTGGGTTTGCCACTGTTTTGAAAAACACCCTGTACAAGCAAATAAGCAGCGAAAGTCCTACAGGTTCTGGATTCGAGCCTCGGTCCTAGACTTTTTGAATGAAATGATCAATTATCTGATAACCAGTTAGGGGGATGATCTGTATTAGAAATAAAGTAGTAGGTGTGAGCAACAGGAATGGACGATATGGTAGTAGAAATGACAGGTGACGTGTGCACTTCTGCAATTAGACATTTATGTTGAAGGCTGAAAAAGTGACAGTTGACTGGTGGGACATGTTGATATGAAAGTTGACAGTATGAGGGTGGAGCCATTTGGCGAAACAAAATAGGCATTAATTTAGTTATGAATACTATCAGATGCAACAACAAAAACAACTTTAATATTGTTTTTTTTTCATGTATTGTATGTTTTTATAAACTTCTGGCAATGTATTCACATTAAAAAAATATTGAAAATTTGCTTAAAACAGTTAAAAAAAAATTGTTGAATGTTTGTATAATTATTTATTTTTTATTTTATGGCTTCTGTTAGCTTGGAAAGTTCGTACAAAAGTTTTCTGTAAAATAGACCTTATTTCTCCTTTTGGGTATTCACATGAAAAATTAACTAAAAGTAACCCCGAACTCTCCTTGCTTATCTACTAAGAATGATCGCTCTATAGAGGTCATTGTCAGTACCGATACTATAAAACATATAAAACGTGTGGAGGACGGAACTGAGGCTATAAAACGTAAAAGTCTTTTACGTGTGGTAAATCTACGGGGTTTTCAGTAGGAAACGTCATCTAGCGGCTATGATTTTTTGACAGAAAAGAATGACATAATCAAAGTAAATGGACTTGTTACTTCATTTTTTGTTTACATTTCACAGCCAGCTAGATGACGTTTTCAAATGAACACTCCCTATTTCAACCATGTTTTGAGGCTCCACTTTTGGAATGTAATTCAGGCTGCTTTACCTCAGTAGCATGACTGACGTCTGACGCCTCGTCAGGCAGATATCACTCTGAAGTTTAAAAGTTTTGCAATTTTAGGGCCGCGTTCTCAGGTCCCTCGCGTATTTTTAGATGAGAAAATCAATGTCCCGTTTATTTTATAGCGCCTTTTTATGCTAAAAAGATATCCGCCATTACCGTAGCGACATAGGGCGTGTATAGACGAAACTTTTAATAAGCACCCATCTCCTGCAACGCGGGGGTTCGTTCTTCACTCCCACACGGAGCAAGGGCTGAGAGTGGCATTAAAGTGCAAATCGTCATCAAAAATCATTTAAAAACTCCCGGAGATAAAGCACTTTAAAGCGCCTAAAGAGGAATTAAGACATTTTAAACATAAAGCTTAAAATTTTGAAATGTTGTTTGAGGAATACGGCAGGCATCAGGCGGGGATGGGGTGCGTCTAAAAGTACAAAAACAAGGGCCTGGGGGTGGTCGGAGTTAGTTCTTACTGCTCATTTATAATTCATCTGCCCCACTGTTGGCCCCAGCCGTGGCGCGGGCCAGTGGCGGCGCCAATGTTTGTTCGGTCGCGGGCAAAATATATAACAGGGCCTATATAATTTCATCCGGGTATTTTAATAAATTGTATCCAAAGCAAGATGTTATTACATATTTCTAGAAATAGTAGTATATTTAGTTAGAGTAATAACAGCTTTCTTTGTTCCTTTCTGATCGAAGCCCATTCATTAGTTGAAAAAAAAACAAATTTGAAGGCGGCCTACTTCCATGTATACCTGTAAAGGTGCTCTTATATGTGCATATAAAACTCTGCTTAAATATTCAGTGATTTAATGAAAAATTACCTGTTAGGCCGCGTCGAAATATCAACAGGTGTAAACGCGCCTTTAATCATTCAAGCGCGTTCATTAGTCAAACTCTTGGTAATAAGCCTAATATGGCGACATCAAAATAAGTCTTTTAAATAAATTATGCAACAACAGTATTTGAAAATATAACAGAATTGTATACCATGGGGGGTATATCTCTTTAAGCTGTATATTGTATTTAGCTTTTCTCCTACGGCAGTGTGTTACCCTTTTCCTTTTTTTTTCGTTTTTCCACCAAAAAATGAGTAAAATGAACTAGATACGGATGATTTTCATTGGGAATAGTACTGTTATCAATCTTTCTGTGACTTATTGGACAATTGCAATTTTTGCAAATTAATACTTTTCAATTTGACACTTTTGATATCTGACACATTTATAATATTTCTGAGAAAAGAGATTGCTGTTGAATAGCAATTTCCAATCCACACAAGAAACTACCTACCAACCTATCTTGTTTGGATATTTCTGCTTTAATAACTTCTTTCAGGGGTTTGAAAGAGAAATATCTGAGCATAACCTCGATTTCATGTATTTTTGTTATTGAAAAGTGCGAGTCTCTGAGACCATAAGAAATGTTGATCTTAAGAAAAATCTCAATTTCTAAGAGTTCTGCAGAATTTCTTAAACATTTTCAAAAAAAAATATTTTCCTTACAGCTTTTGAAAAATTTCCAAAATTTCATAAAATCAACAGTTTCTGAATCAATAGATTCATTAGTTAGATTGTCCAATGAAGCGCAACTGAAAAGCAATAAATACCAAGTGGTACATTCTTCGAAAAAAAAATGTTTATGAAAAGTCTGAAATTTCTATTACTAATGTAGAATCCTGTCTGTTTGACTATTAAAAATCAAAGTTTTATAAAATTTACAGTCTTTCTGAGTCAATAGATTTATTAGTTAGTTTGGCAACTGATTCAGAAGCGATTTGAGGATACTTTCTTAAAAAAAATTATTTTTGGAGACCAGAGAATCTCTGAAACTATTGCATGTAATTTCATTATTGAGTAGTGTAACTTTCTGAGCCCCTAGGCCTCAAGTTTCTAATACCAGTGCAGAATTTCCTCATTAATTTTGGAACCATTTTCGTAACAATCCGATAGGGTAATTGCTACTTTCCACTGTTGCAGATTTGCATCGTGCTTTTGGAAAATTGTAACATCTGCGACTACTCTGAAATTTCTGAGAAACATCTATCTTTCTGGGTCAGAGCCCATTAATGCCAAGTGGTATTTTTTTTATAAAAAAAAAATTAATTTCTTGGACCAAAGAATTTCTGAAACTATGGTGTGTAATTTCGTTTTTGAGTAGTGTGACTTTCTGAGCCCTTGAGAAAGGTGTCAATTTCTAGTACCAGTGCAAAAGTTTCTCATGAATTTTGGAACCATTTAGTTGCTACTTTCCATTGTTGCAAATCTGCAACGTGATTTTGTAACATTGTAACATCAGCGACTACTCAGAAATTTCTGAGAAACATCTATCTTTCTGAGTCAAAGTATTCTTTAGCTAATTGGTCCAGTAAAGCGAAACTCAGAAGCCATTTATGCCAAGTGGTATTTTCTTATAAAAAAAGAAATTAATTTCTGGGACCAAAGAATTTCTGAAACTATGATATGTTATTTCGTTATTGAGTAGTGTGACTTTCTGAGACCTTAAGAAAGGTCTCAATTTCTATTAACAGTGCAACACTTTCTCATGAATTGTGGAACCATTTTTGTAACACTCCCAGAGGGTAGTTGCTACTTTCCATTGTTGCAGATTTGCATCGTGCTTTTGTAACATTGTAACATCAGCGACTACTCTGAAATTTCTGTGAAATATCTATCTTTCTTGGTCAAAATTTTCTTTAGTTAATTGGTACAGTAAAGCGAAACTCAGAAGCAATTTATGCCAAGTGGTATTTTCTTATAAAAAAAGAAATTAATTTCTGGGACCAAAGAATTTCTGAAGCTATGATATGTAATTTCGTTATTAACTATTGTGACTTTCTGAGCCCTTAAGAAAAGCTCCAAATCAAATTTCTAATACCAGTGCAGAATTTCCTCATGAATTTTGGAACCCTTTTCGTAACAATCCGATAGGGCAATTGCTACTTTCTACTGTTGCAGATTTGCATCGTGCTTTTGTAAAATTGTAACATCTGCGACTGCTCTGAAATTTCTGAGAAACATTTATCTTTCTGGATCGAAGTTTTCTTTAGTTGATTTGTCCAATAAAGCGAAACCCAGAAGCAATTAATGCCAACTGGTATTTTCTTAATAAAAAGAAAATAGTTTCTTGGACCAAAGAATTTCTGAAACTATGGTATGTAATTTTGTTATCGAGTAGTGTGACTTTCTGAGACCTTAAGAAAGATCTCAATTTCGAATACCAGTGCCAAATTTCCTCATGAGTTTTAGATCTATTATTGTAACAATCCCATAACGTAGTTGCTACTTTCCATTGTTGCAGATTTGCACCGTGCTTTTGGAACATTGTAACATCTGGGACTACTCTGAAATTTCTGAGAAACACCTATCTTTCTTGATAAAAGTTTTCGTTAGTTAATTTGTCCAATAAAGCTACACTTAGAAGCGATACATGCCAAGTGGTATTTTCTTAAAAAAATTAATTAATTTCTGGGATCAAAGAGTTCCTGAAACTACGGTATGTAAGTTCGTTATCCAGTAGTGTGACTTTCTGAGACCTTACGGAAGGTCTCAATTTCTAATACCATTGCCGAATTTTCTCATGAATTTGAAACCATTTTCGGAACAATCCCATAAGGTAGTTGCTACTTTCCATTGTTGCAGATTTGCACCGTCCTTTTGGAACATTGTAACATCTGCGACTACTCTGAAATTTCTGAGAAACGTCAAAGTTTTCTTTAGTTATTTTGTCCAACAAAGCGACACTCAGAAGCGATTCATGCCAAGTGGTATTTTCTTAAAAAAAAATAAATCAATTTCTGGGACCAAAGAGTTTCTGAAACTATGATACGTAATTTAGTTATTGATCAGTGCGACTTTCTGAGACCTTTAAAAAGGTCTCAATTTCTAATACGAGTGCCGAATTTTCTCATGAATTTGAAACCATTTTCGGAACAATCCCATAAGGTAGTTGCTACTTTCCATTGTTGCAGATTTGCACCGTCCTTTTGGAACATTGTAACATCTGCGACTACTCTGAAATTTCTGAGAAACATCTATCTTTCTGGGTCAAAGTTTTCGTTAGTTAATTTGTCCAATAAAGCGAAACCCAGAAGCAATTAATGCCAACTGGTATTTTCTTAATAAAAAGAAAATAATTTCTTGGACCAAAGAATTTCTGAAACTATGGTATGTAATTTTGTTATCGAGTAGTGTGACTTTCTGAGACCTTAAGAAAGATCTCAATTTCGAATACCAGTGCCAAATTTCCTCATGAGTTTTAGATCTATTATTGTAACAATCCCATAACGTAGTTGCTACTTTCCATTGTTGCAGATTTGCACCGTGCTTTTGGAACATTGTAACATCTGGGACTACTCTGAAATTTCTGAGAAACACCTATCTTTCTTGATAAAAGTTTTCGTTAGTTAATTTGTCCAATAAAGCTACACTTAGAAGCGATTCATGCCAAGTGGTATTTTCTTAAAAAAATAAATTAATTTCTGGGATCAAAGAGTTCCTGAAACTACGATATGTAAGTTCGTTATCCAGTAGTGTGACTTTCTGAGACCTTACGGAAGGTCTCAATTTCTAATACCAGTGCCAAATTTTCTCATTAGCCTTGGAACCATTTTCGTAACAATCCCATAAGGTAGTTGCTACTTTCCATTGTTACAGATTTGCAGAGTGCTTTTTTTTGTAACATTGTAACATCTGCGACTACTCTGAAATTTCTGAGAAACATCTATCTTTCTAGGTCCAAGTTTTCTTTACTTCATGCTAAGTGGTATTTTCTTAAAAAAAATAATATAATTTCTGCGATCAAAGAATTTCTGAAACTATGGTAGGTAATTTCGTTATTGAGTAGTGTGACTTTCTGAGACCTTAACAATGTCTCAATTTCTAATAGCAGTGCCAAATTTTCTCATGATTTTGTCTCATTTTCTCATTTTCGTAACAATTCCATAAGGTAGTTGCTACTTTCCATTGTTGTAGATTGCCATTGTGCTTTTGTAATATCGTAACACCTCCGTCAGCTCTAAAATTTCTGAGAAACGTCTTTCTGAGTTCATGGATTCCTTAGTTAGTTTGTCCGATAAAGTAATACTCAGAAGCGATTCACGCCAGGCGGTACTTTCCTAAAACAAAAGAGTTGTAATGTCTGAGGATAGTTATTATTTCTGAGCCCAGGGATAAATGGTTGAGCATGACCTTGATTGTATGTATTGAAAAGCATGAGGTGGATTGTATGTTATTTAAAAGTGTGACTTTCTTAAACCTTTAGAAATGTTTCAATTTCCAGTATCAGCGTAGCAATTTCCTAATGACTTTTGGGAACGTTTTCATGTCTATCTAAAGATTTGCATCGTGTTCTTTCAGAACATTTGGAGAATTTTCTGACAACTTTTGTCGTATCAATATCCTATAGGAAAATAGTTACTTTTCCAATGATGAAGTGTTGCATAGCATTCTTGTAAAATCTGTCACTATCTAGAAATAACTGAGAAAAACCTGAGTTAACACACAACAATTATTCAACAAGACACAAAATACTATTCCGAATTAGACTTCAGTTCCAATCTCTGAGTTATTTTTTACATTGAAGTCAGTCTCAGAAGAGATTTAAGCCAAGTGGAAGTTTCTGAGTTAAAACATGTTTTATACTGAGGTCGAAATTTGCTGTGCTTTGACCACTTAACGTTCTACAATTTTAACTTCAGATGAGACTCAAAAGCGATTGATGACTATCGAGGCGTCCTGATTAAATGTCTGAGGGTTCTTGTCAAGGTAAAAGTATCAAAACAGAGCGGTTTTGTTCCTTAAATTTGACCGCAAATTTTATATAATTTTTGTACTGCTGTTGCTACTTTCCAATGCTGACATTTTTTTTTTTGAAAATACTGTAAACAATGTCAATAACATTGTTATCGTTTTGACCTCAGAATAACCAACAATGATGGCTATGCAATACCAACAAAGCCTTTCTCTCGCTAAAGGGCAGAAATGAAAAATTAATTCCTGCTAATTTCGGGACGTAGCTTTATTAATCCTGCGTTTTGCAGGGCGGCCCCGTAATCATCATCATCCCCGGCTAATTTCACAGTAGGCCGGCATCTCCACTGTAACCGAAAGGGAAAAGACAAATGAGGGTTGTAAACCTAACCTTTAAATAAAACCGGGCACTCGTGATAAATCTACCCCGGAGCTACCCCTGCACCGGCGGAACTAACGAGCAGGCAATGGAATTATCGCGATTATCACTTGTCACGGTTGCCATAACTCTTCATCTGTTTCAAGGTAGACTGGATGCAGCAGCGGCATATCGGGAAGAGCGATTGTTTCCCTTCCGGAGGGCGGCGGTGGTGGTGTAAACAAATGAACGACGATCGTTAATTATTTACGCCTCGGGCGACTTAATCTTGCGCTTCATTTGTCAACGGATCGCTTAATTGCGTCATCTTAAAAATTGACTTTTTGATATTTAATTAGGTTTTAGAAGAATTAATTAGATCGCAACTAATTTGACAGAGTTAACGAAGTTAATAACTCCTAACGACTAAAAGTTCTATGAGCAGCTGTTTGTACGAACAGTGGTTTAGCGTAAGGAGGGTAGGTAGCAGGTGAATGCACATTTCACTTTTTCGAATTCGCCAACGTTTTCACCTTTATTGTAGTCTTCCCCAGGGCTTTCTCAGTCAGTGAAGAACGTCACCAGAGCATATGGTAGTACAGAAACTCCATTTTTCATTTCGTTGAACGTGGCAACAGACATGTTGCGTGCATGTTTCTTTTCGAGTGTTTTTACTACTGACTGAAAAAGCCCTCAGCAAGTCCACAATAAAGGTCGAAACGTTGGCGATTTCGAGAAAGTGAACAAACACCTTTTCTATGGGTAACAAATTGCATCTTGTTAGGCATGGAAATTTGTCTTTGCCTATCGTCTGGATATATAAAACAAAACGGAGATGGATGGAGAAAAAAATGGAGATGCAAAACTTTTATGAACTAAACAAACTTACATTGTGTCGCGGCGACCATGAGTTGCACATTATCGACGCATCTTCGAGGATTCGGCTCTGAAACAAGAGAAAAAAAATTACGCATTCAATATACAGGGTGTCTAGTTACAAAATTGCACTTCACCCCCTAACGGCGTCTTAATCCATCTTGTACCGGAGTTGGAGTACGATTTTCTGCACGTGCAAGTGAATTGCCGGTAATTGAGGTGGCACGTGGCATTAAGTGATATGAATATAATTTGTTTAGTGTGCGGATGTTGGCGGGCGTCAGTCGGGGAAACACTTGACAGCGGAAAGGGGTGCGTCTAACAAGGAATTTGACATTTTAAGGCGTTTTAGGTTGCGCAACTCTCATTGATCTTAACAAAATGTGATTTTGAAAGTTGAGAATACATTTGAAGAGGGTTGGAAATTAGTTTTGATTGGGACTGCAGCGAACAGGCAAGAAATTTGTCAAGATCTCCAACACTAATTGAGACGTAAATGAAAGAGGGAAAGAACTTTGGGGACAATGGTAATATCCGAAGTGGTTAAAGGAACAGAACACTTTTCTTTCTGTCCTAATTTGTTTTATACCGGTATATCTATGTAGTAACTTAAGACATGTGGGAATTCTAAACAAACATAATCATCACCCCCAAAAACCGATCGAAATATAGGGCGCATTAATAATAATTATTCGAATCATGGACACATGCACGTGCACTGGCCCACACACTCACACACATCACGCGGAAGGCTCGAAACAAGTGTTTTCCCCTTTGGAAACGGCCGAAAGGCCCCAAAAACAAGGAGCACGTGCCGAAACCACTCAACTAATAAGTTACGAATTATTGAATCAATTTGGTGGCTTTCGAGGGGCCCGTTTCGGAGTTTATGAGCATAGTTAAAACTTGTTGAGGGTTTGCTGCACCGAAAGGTGGACTTTTATTTGCTGCTGGTGGAAAATTAGCACAAAATCTGTTGAGTTTCGATTTTTTCTTTATTTTGGCCACTTTTCACTAATATAACTAGTTTGGGCACTATCCCAATTTGGTAGTGCCTACCAAATCCCCTATCAAGCAAGCAGTAGTTTAACCAACGTATACAGTGTTGACACGATAAGTAAGTGAGTTCATTCTGTATATCGGCTTGCTCTTGTACCTACAACCTACATCACTCGACGTCAACTTGCAATTCAGACGGAATGCGACCCTCGTATGCCGTTTGAAGCCGCAACATCAAAAAAATAGCCGGTATTTCGCAGATATGAAAGGACCTGTTTCTATTCTTTAGTATGTGCTTTGGTTAGCAAAGAATATAGTGAGTGTGAGGACCCAAAAATTGTTCCCATTTAATGCAGAATGTAGACGAAGTCTAGGGGTTGGTTTCTTATGAAAAGCATGACAGGAACATTTCCCAACTTCGACGATCTGTTGTTTCCAATTGATTTGAGACTGTAGAAAATAAGTCATCTACCCGTATTTTTAGTACAACCTAGCATTGTACGTCTTCATCTGCATATGGACATCATCTTCACCACGCCTTTTGACCAACTTTCTTCTTGCTTCATTTGCTCCCCTCAAATTTTATAGAAAGGTCGCCGGTCACTTAGTTGCTTTTTGCATTTAGGCGGATTATCAACTATAGATCTCGACAAAGTGTCTGCAGTGACATTCTTCTTCCCTTACTCTTTTCCATATATCCGCAAACTGAGGGCCCCTCGTGCAAGACGACCTATCGCCGTTTTCAGTTCCGTCAAGGGTTGGTGATCACTTCGTACTTTGACCTGAAAATCCTTCAAATATGAACTAACCTGAATAACGAAATTTCTAGAAAAAGTCTTCAGTTGGTTGAATGATTCTTCTTCTTTCGGACACCTCTCCCATTTAGCGGTTTCTTAATCTTGGTTATTCTGGTTAGCAGCTGAGTCACTTTCGCAAATTGTTTAACACAACAACTAAACCAGAGAAACAAGTCTAATCCCAGTTCCAAATTTCAGTGAGTGCTTAACACTTGTTGGGGAGGTCATTTCCATAATGGCTGCGACTTTCGACATATCTGGACGCATGCTTTGGGCTGAAATGGTATGCTAGATCACGTACCGAGTCGCGGTCAGCAGAAGAAGCATTTTGAAAGGTTGAGTTTTAGGTTGTGTTGATTTAGTCTTGACAAGACTTTACAAGTCTAAAGAGTCTAAAGAGTAAAGAAGGATGAAAACATCTGGCAATCTGACACAGTAGGCAAACCGAAAAAGCGTTCTGTTTTAACAGAAGATCATAGATTAGGCATTTGGGAAGATTCCAAGTAACCTGAAATGCGGTTTTATCTTTGTCAGTTGCCTTTATGTTACTCTGATGATATTCGCTTTTCAAGTAGAAACGTGGTCTTTGTCTTCTTTGCTTCATTTGCCACTGCGAAACCATAACTATCTACCCTGCCTACGGCATTAAAGTTAGCTACAGTGCATGCTACGGCTACCTTCTGGAGTACCAAAGGTACTGGGGCATCATAAGAAATTAGAAGATTTGCAGTCATCATTGTCTTTTCGGAGCAGCTGCTTTTTTCTTCGGATAGTGAGTAACTCAACATATGATTCAAATACTCCTTGTTTATTAGAAAACGACATCTAGAAGGATATGAATTTTTGGCAGAAAAGAATGACATAATCAAAGTAAATGGACTTTTGTCCTTTCATCTTTTTGACATTTCACGCCCATCTAGATGGCGTTTTTAAATGAACACCCCCTATTTAACGATATCTAAAAATGCCCAAACGTAATGTTGAACGTAGTTGGGAATAGTTTGGTATGACAACTGTCAATTGTTAGAGCAACTTTGTTTGAAATTTCGTTTGACCTCAGTGAATTGCATATAAAGCGAAACCGTCATTTTATGAGTTAAGGGATGAGTCAGAAGAAAACTTTTCAAAAGAAGATTTCCTCCCCAATGACAAATAAAATATCTATTTTAAAACGTTTTATCAAATAAATTCCTTCATCATGCACTGTAGCTAATATTAAAAATATACAGTGTGTCCTAATACATCTAAGGATGGGTTTTGATTTATTGGACGAACACTTTAAGCCAATTATAGATATCCTTTAAATGGTTAAAAAAATTGAAAACAAATTTAACAATTTTTTAAATTCTAGCTAAGGCCATCCCTAGTGTAGGTTCAGTATTTGGTTCAAATGTAGTAGAATTTTGCGGCGAGAATAGAGCTGATCTATTTTCTCTCTTAAGGGCTCAACGAAGGCCCTTCATTGTCAGGCAACTTGTCACGTTAGTCCACAGTGTAGATTATGACTCAGGAGGTAATCTTGTTCTCTTCAGCGAAGCAGTATTTTATAATAGATATTATAGAGCAAAAACTGAGGTACATATAAAATAAGGCTTCTTTTGTGCAAACTTTGCTCAAATATCCCTCCTTTGATTCCATTGGCCACAATCATCTCGAAGTCATCGGTTTCTGTGTGAGAAACATTTTTCTGTGGATTTCGCACCAGTGTTCAGATTAGCACATCCATGAAGGCCCGGTATTTTAATGGGCACTAAGGATCGAGAAAAGCTTGTGTCACTGTGAGTACATGTGGTTACCCTGAATTCTGATGTTACACAAATAAGTAACTTCTAAAATGGGTGTCCTTGATTTTGTTTATTTCAAAAGGTTAGGACAATTACTGCAAACAAAACCAGGATTTCTACAACTACAGAGCATCTGAGGCTCGTCCAACAGTGTAGATGTCCAAAAATTTTGCAGAAGATACCACGCTTCTTAACTTTTAGATAAAGTCAGATCATGGTCACAGTTTGGTTGGTGGCACATCAGACTGTCCTTCATTATGGATACTGGAGGAAGTGAGATTTTCTAACATCCTCTAGCATTTTAGATAAGAATTTGTTTCGAGATCCTTTTTACCTGAACTCAGGTTATAAGGAGTATTCACTAACCCAAAGTCTTTTACACTGCGAAACTTCATAAGACTTGAGACGCTGTCATGGCTAGGTTACTATGGCAACCACTGACAGGGCCAATAAAAATGTTTTGCTGTTCGTACCTTGCACGCCCGAATAAGTTGTAGGCTTAAGTCTTAATTGTAATGTCTTGATGTAAAAGTTTTTATCCTTAATTTTTTTGGAGTTACAAATTCGGTGAAGTTGAAGGTCGGTTCAAATTGAAAATTAGAAATTAATTGAGTAGTTTGATGGGTGTCTCTCTAGAGCAACTTGAGATGAGATTTGACGGTATTCAACACTTTACCAATATTTTGCACGAAAATCTGTAGTTTTATGTTGTACTCTCTTATCACTGCCTGAGTAAATGAAAACATATCACCCTTTCAGTCCCACTCAAGATAAAGAATTTTGTATTACTTTTTGACTTAATCTTGCCTGTTATATGCTAAAAAGTGCAGAAAAGGGTGAAACTCGTACCCACGAATGTTTCTCAAGGCCTCTGGGGCAGAAAGGAAAGTTAATTGCATTACCCCGCTCTTTTTGACAGCCCGATAATTTTCCCGAAAAAAAAAAGTTCCATTCTTCAGATGATGCGACAAACAGCTGGCGAAACGTCACGACGACGACAAAAACCGTTGGTCGTGGAAATCACGGAAACAGTGGAAACTGGGCTATTAAAATCGGCTGTGCCCGCCCCCGCCCTCCCTGACCAATCGTAGACCGGGCCGTATCGATCGGACACGTCATTTCCATCGGCCTGAGTCGCCGCCATTTTACCCCCACTTCGCAATTTCCACGAGGGTTTTCCGAGTTTTCCCGGCTGTCGGCGGATTGATGCATCCAAAATTCCTGGCCAAACTCATTTTCTTACTTACTAAAAATATCCCAAAATTTGCCCAACATTAGAGCTCCCGTTGATATCTTTTGTCCTCCCCACCGTTCCTAAATATGAGTTTTCTTAGTGAGACCCAATATAACGAGATTTCCACCCACTGTACCACTTGCCTATAATATTCAACAAGATATACAAAGACACGTGGCATAAAAGTTCGTCACTCTCTGTCAAGTATTCAAAAAGAGTCAAAACTGAACCCAACGTCCATCATCATCCTCTTCGACGAGGATTGATATCCAAAAAAAAGGCACGCGCCCCCTAATACGTTTAAAATATCCGGATCGGCCTAATGAATAAAATATGGGGGATGAAAAATGCACCCACTGAAGTGGAACTGGAAGGGACATATGGAGGCATCACCTCCGGCTTACCAGATTTGTTTGCGTGCCAGTCTTTTGTTCGAGGGGCTCCCTCTTGTTACGCACCTGTCCGCGTACCACTTGACTGGTTTAAGGGCAGGTTTACGTTGTTTTGATTTCTGGTTTCCGAGTGCGTCGATTATCCCCTGAGTAATGCATAATACATTTAGCAACAATAAGAGGGGTTTTTGGAAAATTTCGACCATTTGATGCGGGGAATTTGCATGTTTAATCGGACAACGCAATTAGCTTTTAAGGGATTTGCTCTTTTTTGCGCCCGACTCTCTCGGCTGCTTAATGGGTTTGTATTACTGCGCACCGTGTTTGCCTATTTGTTATATTTTGAGGCATTTTTCAAAGTTTATTAATTTTGCAATTCTTCACTGATGCACATTGGTTTTTTTTTATAAAAATCAAGTTTTATTAGGGGTTGGTAGATGTGTGCCATGTTTCTATTTAAAAAGTCCTAAAACTGACAAAAATGATTTTCAGTTTTCTTGCCATTCTCACAACTGGCTTAAAGTCACCCCTCAGGTCATAAAATTTGTCTATCTTGCACTAGCGACTCGTGTCCAAACTGCACGAGTCACTAGCATGCGCTATCTGTCAATGTAGTTTTCTAGGCGGTAGACAAAGACCACTATATGAGCGATTTCATCATAAGTGGCTTACCTCCTAATTTGCACTTCTGCTAAATTATTAATTTATGAGTTCTAGCTTTTACTTTTTAAGTACCATTTCCACACAAACCTGGCCTCAAAAAGCCCCCAGTTCTCCTTCAAGTCATGAACTTTTTCTGTCTTCAGCTAAACAAAGGCGCACATATCCCAATGGCAGAAAATCGTATGTTTTCTACCTAACAGGGCGTCTAATTAAGCTTTCATTTCAATAATCGATCGGCTTTTTAAGGATACAAACTTAAAGCTGAATAATGTGATAATCTGAGTGACGTCACTTTTAGTTGACAGTTTCGACACAACCATCTAAGAAACGTCAAAGCGGAACGATGGCATTTGCGGGAAGAAGATTGTTTGATGACGTCAGCACAAGTAGTCGAAACTGAAAATTCAATAAAGTGAGTTGGCTTTATTACGATCTGCATACAGGGTGTATCAGTTGTAAGTACGCAAACTTCAATGGAATTTAGACAACAGTGTGCATTATAAACCAACTACCAATAAAGCTGTGCTGTTTTGGAATTCATGGACCCTTGTTGAATTGTTATGGTTGGATTCTTGGGATGCAGTCCTTGGAAGATACATATATGATGCAAAGAACTGACTCGTTGGTATTGTTTATTAACGTTTCGGCACCAAATTATGCCTTCATCGGAACTACAAAATACAAAAATACAAGAAAAAAAAATCAAAAACTAATACTACCTGTAGATAACAGGAAAAAACATTTCGTTCTTTTTTGTAAAGTAAAAATAATAGAGAGGGTTAGTAACTCCAAGCGTTAATTGTATGATAATATTTTCAAAAAGAAAACTGGAAGTTTGAAGACTTCCAAAATGCAATAAAAGTGTTTTTGCAATTTTCTCCTATTTAAAAATCCACAATTGTAACAAAGTGTAAAGAAAAACCCACCCCAGCTATATTAAGTTTATGTTTCATTAATTTCTTTGATAAAATGTGTTTTAAATTGATTTTTTATTGAGGAGGAAAATTCCTCAGAAATTTTCGGAAAATTTTCTTGGAAATTGCCTCAAAAGTCTTCTTTAGACTCATCACTAAACTCATAAAATGATGGTTTTGCTTTATTCACTGAGTTGACCTCAGTGATTTGCAAAAAATTATAAAACAAATCTCGAACGTAGTTGCTCTAACAATTGACAGTTGCCATACTGTCAATTGCCGCATTGCCATAATAATAGCATCCCAACTACGTTCAAGGTTTACGTTTGGACAGTTTTATATATACTTAAATCGGGGTGTTCTTTGAAAAAGTCATCTAGTTGACTGTGAAATATCAAAAGAAAAGGATGAAAGAACAAAAGTCTATTTACTTTAATTATGTCATTTTATTCTGTCAATAATAGATGACTTTTTCTAATGAACAAGGGATCTGGAGGCTTATTCTATAGGAAAGAGTGAAAGTGAAAGTGAGAATTGCTGGCCAATGAAATTCGCCAACAGAATTTTTTGACCAATCAAGGTTGTCAAAATTCTCACTTTCACTTTCACTCTTTCCTGTAAAATATTGCCCCTTGAATTAATAGTTAACGCCTTTAGTATGAAAGCCCATAATTGCAGTTTACATTTTACGAACAAAACAAAATGCCTGTGCCTTTTCTCAAAGTATGATCTATGTCTCGACTCTAACATTTTGGAATTGGTTATGGTTGGTCCCAGTTCTGATTGAAATAAAAAAGCTTTTAATTACAGTCTTATACGTTACAGAAAAATGGCAGCGTCTAATTAGGTTTTCATTTCAATTATCGATCGGCTTTCGAAGAATATGAACTTAAATCTGAATAATGCGGTAATCTGAGTGACGTCACGTCTAGTTGACAGGTTTGTGACAACCGTCTAAGAAATGTCAAAGCGGAACGATGACATTTGTGGGAAGAAGATTGTTTAAGATTACATATGACGTCAGCACAAGTAGTCAAAACTGAAAATTCAATAAAGTGAGTTGGCTTTGTTACGTTCATCAAACCTTAATATACAGGGTGTATCAGTTTTAAGTACCCAAACTTCAATGGGATTTAGTGTGTCAAAATACGTAAAAACAGTGTGCATTATAAACCAATAACCAATAAGGCTGTGCTTGTAAAATACTGGGTGTTAAATTCAAAAAAAAATACTTATTATTATTATACGTTGCAACGTTTTTGGAATTCATGGACCCTTATTTAATTGTTATGGTTGGATTCTCGGGATGTGGTCCTTGGTAGATAAATATATGATGCAAAGAACTTACTCTTTGGTATTGTTTATTAACGTTTCGGCATCAAATTGTGCCTTCTTCAGAACTACAAAATACAAGAAAAAACACAAAACTAATACTAGGTATAGATAACAGGAAAAAACAATTCGTTCTTTTCTGTAAAGTAAAAATAACAGAGAGGGTCAGTAACTCGAAGCACAAAAGCGTTAATTCCATGATAATAGTTTCAAAAAGAAAACTGAAAGTTTGATAAACTTACCATAAAACCAAAGTGCCATAAAAGTTTTTTTGCATTTTTTTTCTATTTAAAAATCCACAATTGGCTTAAAATGAAAAAGCTATTTATCCTAACTGTAAATAAAAACCCATCCTTAGCTGTATTGGGACACGCTGTATATTTTTAATATTAGCCACAGTGCAGGTTAAAGAAATTTATGTTTCAGTAATTTCTTTGATAAAATGTTTTTTAAATTAATATTTTATTTTTTATTGGTGAAGAAAATTTCCAAGAAACTTTCGGAAAATCTTCTTGGAAATTGTCGGAATAAGTCTTCTTCGGACTCATCACTAAAATCATAAAATTATGGTTTTGCTTTATTCACTGAGTTGACCTCAGTCATTGACAGTTGCCATGCAAAGGCAAATTGTTCCCAACTACGCTCAAGGTTTACGTTTGGGCAGTTTTACATATACGTAAATAGGGGGTGGTTATTGGAAAAAGTGATCTAGACAGCTCTGAGTAGTTGAGAGAAAAAAATACGTAACAAAAGTATTGGGTGTTTATTTGAAAACGTCATCTAGTTGGCTGTAAAATATCAAAAGAAAACAAAACTATCTACTTTGATTATGTCATATTATTCTGTCAAAAATTCATAGCCGTCTAGATGACGTTTTCTACTGAACACGGGATTGTTGAATTAATACTTAACGCCTTTATTATGAAAGGCAATACTTGCAGTTTACATTTTACGGACAAAACAAAATCCTTGTGGCTTTGCTCAAAATATGGTCTATGTCTCGACTGTAACATTTTGGAATTGGTTATGGTTGGTCCCAGTTCTGATTGAAATAAAAAAGCTTTTAATTACAGTCTTATACGTTACAGAAAAATGGCACCGTCTAATTAGGTTTTCATTTCAATTATCGATAGGCTTTCTAAGAATATAAACTTAAAGCTGAATAATGCGATAATCTGAGTGACGTCACGTCTAGTTGACAGGTTTGTGACAACCATCTAAGAAATGTCAAAGCGGAACGATGACATTTGTGGGAAGAAGATTGTTTAAGATTACATATGACGTCAGCACAAGTAGTCAGAACTGAAAATTCAATAAAATGAGTTGGCTTTGTTACATTCATCAAACCTTATTATTCAGGGGGTATCAGTTTTAAGTACCCAAACTTCAATGGGATTTAGTGTGTCAAAATACGTAAAAACAGTGTGCATTATAAACCAATAACCAATAAGGCTGTGCTTATAAAATACTGGGTGTTAAATAAAAAAAAAAAATACTTATTATTGGAACGTTGCAACGTTTTTGCAATTCATGGACCATTATTTAATTGTTATGGTTGGATTCTTGGGATGTGGTCCAATGGGATTTAGTGTGTCAAAATACGTAAAAACAGTGTGCATTATAAACCAATAACCAATAAGGCTGTGCTTATAAAATACTGGGTGTTAAATTTTAAAAAAAAACTTATTATTGGAACGTTGCAACGTTTTTGGAATTCATGGACCCTTATTTAATTGTTATGGTTGGATTCTTGGGATGTGCTCCTTGGTAGATAAATATATGATGCAAAGAACTTACTCTTTGGTATTGTTTATTAACGTTTCGGCATCAAATTGTGCCTTCTTCAGAACTACAAAATACAAGAAAAAACACAAAACTAATACTAGGTATAGATAACAGGAAAAAACAATTCGTTCTTTTCTGTAGAGTAAAAATAACAGAGAGGGTCAGTAACTCGAAGCACAAAACGTTAATTCCATGATAATAGTTTCAAAAAGAAAACTGAAAGTTTGATAAACCAAAATGCCATAAAAGTGTTTTTGCAATTTTGTTCTATTTAAAACTCCACAATTGGCTTAAAATGAAAGAGCTATTTATCCTAACTGTAATCAAAAACCCACCCTTAGCTCTATTGAAACATGCTGTATATTTTTAATATTAGCCACAATGCCGGTTGAAGAAATTCATTCAGTAATTTCTTTGATAAAATGTGTTTTAAATTGATATTTTGTTTTTTATTGAGGAGGAAAATTCCTCAGAAACGTTCGGAAAATTTTCTTGGAAATTGTCTGAATAAGTCTTCTTCGGACTCATCACTAAACTCATAAAATGATGGTTTTGCTTTATTCACTGAGTTGCTTAAAGTATGGTCTATGTTTTGACTGTAACATTTTGGAATTGGTTATGGTTGGTCCCAGTTCTGATTGAAATAAAAAAAGCTTTTAATTACAGTCTTATACGTTACAGAAAAAATAAAATGCCTCTGCTTTTGCTCAAAGGATTGTCTACGTTTCGACTATTAATTTAGTCTTTTTCAAAACCACCATAAAAGAAAAGACGTGCATTGACTGCTTTTCCAGACTGTATCTTTCGACCGTTGCTATTGCTAACTAATGACAGTTGACACAACAGCGATGCTAAATGGTTGTTCTCCTCTATATCTACCCTAATAAATATCTTTTCTTGAGCCCATTACTAAAATCATAAAATGGTGGTTTGATATTACGCTGATATTATGCAAGTTTCTGAGGTCAACTTAGGGTAAGACTCGTTTTCTCACTATAATCATTGTTTTAAATCAAATATAACAGAATGGAATTGGTTATGGTTTTGGACCATAACCATAACCAAAAAGATCAAAATTTTTTAATCTTATAAGTTTTGCGATGTTTAGAGAAAAAGTTGTCATTGCGAACGTAGTTGCTCCAACAATTGACTGTCGCCATACAAAGGTACTAATAAATTTTTCCCGACTACGTTCTAAGATTTGTTATTTTGCATTTTAAGTAGGTACAAAATAAATACGCTGTCTTTACAGACGAATAGCTGATGTTGCGATTTTTAAAAGTTGAAAAATTTTTAAAGATGTTATTCTTGTGTTTTTATTGTTATCCATTGTCGTTATTTCTGTTTCAGTTTCTTAAATTGTTTTAGGAATTACAGACGCTATATACTACCCAAATATCGGCCCTTGGGGTGCTGTTGAACCGTCTTATGTAGTAAAACAGGGTAAGTTTTTCTATTTTTCTTCGAAATGGGGTGGTCTTGCGTGCCTGTCGCTCATTTCCTGTCCCCATTTGAAGCCGTCTTAATTCAATAATTGCCATATGCCCATAATTCGGTGCTTGATTAGCGGTGACACGCCAGTTTCCGTTTAATATTAAAATAAACGCCGAAAAGAGCCGGGGTAGTTTGTAGACCGTATATGTAACTACTGGGAACGAATTTTCCACATCCACTGACACTAAATTTCCTGGTGAAATCCCGGGGGCCCGATAAATTGCGGCCGGCAAGAGCCACTAAAGTTGTTAAATGAATTTACGACCGCCGTATGTCGGACATTGGTCATTACTAAATTTATTGCGCCATAGCTCAGTTTTATCAAGAAAAATTCACCTGCGTGCGATCGGCACGTAACTCCCTCTTAAGGTTTACCCGTATCAAACTTGAGTCGTAACTTTTATCTTTAAAGAACTAGAGCAGAAATATTCCATTATTTATTTATTAATAAATATCATATTGCGTTGCATAAACTCAAACTTTACAGCCGCGTAACGAAACTTTCAAGAAAGGCACCGTAATTTCTTAATAACATGCTTTGACGGTGGTTTTGTGCCCCCTGTATGTTTAAATTGAAAGTTTCAGGGACAAAAGGGCAAGAAAAAATTAAATAAAAATAGGTTGTATTATAGCTCCTTTGGAAAGTTATTTTCCTCGATATTATTGCTTAACAAAAGTTGTGTCGATAGCCGTTCATTAGACACAAAGCTCTCGCTGTCTATACGGTATTATAGTTTTCTAAATATTTAATGTAAACGATAGGCGATAAATGGGGGTCTTTCTTGTTTTTGGTAGGTAATTGACATGACATTGTCCTTTTAAGATTAAGCTGTCGTAGACGTAATAACTGTTTAAATACGCACGTCTTGTGATGGACACGTAAGAGGGCTGAAAGCGTCTAGGAATTCTCCGATCTTTGATGTTCCTCTTTCACCTTTTTTTGTTGTTTAACAATGTTATAACTGATTATTATCTCCTGCTATTTTTTTTATAAATTTTGTATTAAAGATATAGAAAGTACGCCAGTACGGATTCAATCTTAACTCAAAGAAAACTTGTCCAAAGTCTGTTTAATAATGTACGTGCGTTAATAGATCTATACTTAAGTTTACTTGTAAAACTTTCTCCTCGGACCATCATTATAAACTACCAAAGTAGCTGTCAGCATTGTTAATAAATCATGGGCCGACCTGACGAAAGCAACGTTTGTTTGTAATAGAAATCGAAAGTTGTGAGGTTTGGGGTTTAAACAGCTGAATTCCGTCGTTATTTTTAAATCATTCGGGTTTTTTAAAAAGATAGTTTCGTCATTTTTCATCATTAAATTCTGCTGTTGCAGGACAGTAGTAAGAGACAACTAAACGTTTTAGCAAAAAATGTCATAATTAATTTATTTGGGTAATTTTAATTTTGTGGATGTTAAAGTTATAAGAAATGTTAAAATAAACAAATGTTATTAACAAAAATTTATATGAGAATTTCATTCACCACCTATTAATCAATATTTGTCCAATATTCTATTGTTATAGAACAATTGTAACCATAGTAATATTCAACAACAGAAAAATTATGGCGATAATTTTTCTGTCAAAAAAAATCATCGCGATAATTTTTCTGTCAAAGTCAAATAAAAAGTAACTGGCTCAATGTCATAGCATAATACATGCAAACTAATTTATATTCAATCCATAGTCATACCATCTGGCCCCGCAATACGTTTTCTGATATTGATTCGAATCAAAATAGCTATACCTACAGGGGTGTCGCAAGAGTTTTTAATTATTTTGTTGATAAAATTCTACTCGGAATATAACTCGTGCATTGAAAATTATAGTTAATTTTAGACCGATATGCAATTCATGCAATTTGGATCAGAAAAAGAGAGAGAGAGAGGGGGAGAGAGAGAGTCTTGATGAAGCTCTAAATGAAACGTCAGCATTTCTTCGGTGAGAAAAAAAAGTATTATTTGTCATTTACTCACGAATTACTCGCTAATTCATGATACGATCTCTTACTTATGACTGCTTTTTTCCCTTTTTGAAATAATACTCTAGGTGGTCAAAGTAAAAGATGATTTTAAAAGAGAAAAATCTCAACAATTTCACTTCATTCTCACGACCAAAACTACAAGAAGAGAGAGAGAGAGAAACAGTACGAAATCCACTGTATAGAAAAAAATGTTGTCTTTATTATTGCTATAGTTATGAAAGATACTATTACATTCAACATGACATAGTTGCTAGATGTAACGTACTCAAGTATACTCCAAAGGTTCTCGGGAACAGGACAAACGAAAACTTCCACAAATTAAGCAGAAACTGCCGACGTTTCGACGTTTATTGACGTCTTTATCAAGGCTATTCTACGACTAGAGTGGAAATTGTGTCATAAACTCATACTCATGGAGATGATGGAGAGACCTGGAGAGGGTTTTGAAAGATACATTTGTGAGCCAGTTTGCGGACGACACCTTGATTTGCATACATGGTAAGAACTTTAATCAATTAGTAAATAATATGAACTCCGAACTAGACATTTTGTACAATTGGCTGTGCGTGAACAGACTAAAACTAAATGTAAAAAAAAACAAAATACATGGTTTTTGGTACTAAACAGAACACTAATAAATTTTTGAATAATGATTATAGTATTAAAATAGATAATAACGTAATTGAGAATACATCTGAGATGAAATATTTGGGGGTTGACGTAATTGAAAATACGTCTGAGATGAAATATTTGGGGGTAGTTTTGGATAGTCAACTCAATTTTTCACTACATGTGGACTATATTTGTAAGAAAATTGGGAAAAAGATAGGGTTTTTTAGAAGAATAGCTCAAGACCTTAGTCACTGGAGTCGCTTTCTTGTATATAATACAATAGTATATCCTCATTTCAGTTATTGTAACTCATTATTAATATCGTGTAAGAGTAGTAACATTCGGAGTCTCCAGTTGTTGCAAAATAAAGCCATGAGAATTATATTAGCTTGTACTCGGTATACACCAATTAACTTAATGTTAAAGTCTCTTGAGTGGCTTTCAGTGGAACAGAGTATTAACATTTCCAATATTGTGTCAATTTTAAAAAAAAAATAAATAGTAGATTATGTCACTAGGAGTAAAAGTGGGTCTTTTCGTGCTGAGCCCAGAGATTGACGGCCGAAGCGAAGCTGAGGCCTGCTACTGGGCGAAGCACAAAAAGACCTTTTACTCCGAGTAGCATATACTATTTTTTTTTCAAGCATGCAAGAAATAAGAAATCTATTTAAAAGTGGTTCAGTTTTGCAATTTTCTCTCATCCTCTTTAAGCGGGTCTAGGTACTTACCCAATTGTGTATATTATTTGTAAAATACATAGAATATGTTAGAATGGTGGTTTTCAATGTTCAATGGTTTTAATGTATTAAATAATAACCAATGATTATGGTAAACTAAGAATTTGTAGCATTATTTTCAATACTAAATTAATAAATGTCACATTGACAGATAAATATGATGACGCGCATGACATTTAACAGACGATTTCAGAATTCGAGAACCTATGCGATTTCGACTAATAACGGTTTCGGATGGTGCTCTTGAGTGCTCTGAGAGTATTTCTGTCCTTTGTTTTTTCAACAAGAATGTAAAGATGGCAATACACTCAGATCGGTTTATCTGGTGTCATCTATTATTAAAATAATTTTGTTGAATGAAAATCGTTTATATGTGCGCCACCATGACACTAGCGGTGACTTTTGACTTTACTTTTACTGCCTAGGATTTTTTTGCTACTTTTTTGGTCTCAGGATTTGAAAGCCCACTTTAGGTGTGCGTATGGAGAAAACAAATGACGTACTTTTAGTCCGCTTGAAAAAAAAATAGATTATTGCCTGAGTATTTAGAGGAATACTTAGTTCCAAGATATGAGAGGCACTCATATGACATAAGATCAAGAGATAATTTTGATATTGAATTTGCTAGAATAACTCATATGCAAAAAAGCCTGTTTGGGGATGGCTTAAGACTTTTCAATAGACTACTTCTAGAAATTAAAAGTGTACCTACTATTAGTAGGTTTGTTCGAGAAGTTAAGAAACTGTACTTTGTAGAAAAAAAAAGTTTAAATAATAGAGAATTTAGACTAATTTTTTGGGAATGTTTAATCAGTGCGGTGTCGGCGGTTGAATTAATACGATATAAGTGTTGCAGATGTACAGGGTGTTCGGATTTGGAGTGTTTTGACAGGAAAAACCAATTTCCCGGCTAGATAAGGAAAAACTAACATACATGTCTAAAGGTCGATTTTTGAGAAAAAATCAATGGCTAAAACCGTATTTCGATATCATTACAGTTCACGGCGCTAGAGGGCGTTTTTCGAATTTTGTCTATTTTGAAAATTCCGCATAACTTTTTTGTTTATGACAATATTGAAGTGAAATGAAAACATTCTTAGGGCATTTTTCCAGCCTGAATTCAGTGGCGTGCTTGGTTTTTTGCTATAGACTGCCGTTTTGTCAAAAATTGACATAACTTTTTTATTTTAAATAGAAATCATAGTCGGCTATGACTTTAAAAAATTCTCCATTTTAAAGCATTTTTATTGATATCAGTATGTCTATAGTTACTTTCAAAAATAAGTGAAATATTAGATTTTTTGTGTTTATATTCAAGTTGGTTTTGGAATCAGCTGACAAGTAATATTATTTATTTCGTATGCTTCCATGGCAACAGTTGAATGCAACAAAAGTTATTGCGTTTTAATTTTTGCGTAAGTTTTTAGTTTTTAATGTTGATTTGGTACTTATTTTACAAGTAAAAATGATTGATAACTATGAAAAATATGACATGATAAAGTGTTTTATATTGTCAAACGAAAACTCACAAGAAGCCAGTGAGTTATACTTCCATACGTATCCCTAGCGACATCAACCAGATAAAAGACTGTTTAAGCAGTTGAAAATGAATTTACAGAACTATGGAAGCTTCATAAAGTGTAGACCAAAACACTACAATTTAAATGAAGACAACGAAATTCAAGAAATAAACGTAGTTGGAGAAGTTTTAGAACCTTCAAACATTTCTCTGAGGACAATTGCTGGTCGAACGGGTGTTAAAAAAACCAAGGTCTTGTCGTACAAGGAAGGTACATTAGCTTCAACATGGAGACGCCGCCAGACGATTAACATTTTGCAATTGGTTTGTTGATAGATGTAATACCGATATAAATTTTCCCTTGAGTGTTATTTGGTCTGACGAAGCTAAAATCGACAGTTCCGGCATATTTAATAGATATAATTCTTATCAGTGGTGCATGGAGAATCCTCACATGACAGTTTCTCAAAACCGACAGGGTCGGTTTGGCTTTAATGTATGGGTAGCTATATTTAGAGGTAGATTTGTGGGTCCTCACTTTTACGACGGAAATCTAACAGCAGAAATTTACGTATATATTTTACGCACGTACCTGTTACTGTTTTGTGAAGACTTACCGCTTGCCGTTAGTATGAATATCTTTTATCAGCAAGATGGTTGCCCTTCTCACAATGCTCGCATGACTAGCGAACTATTAAACCAGGAATTTGGAGAACGATGGATGGGAACAAACGGTCCTATCCGATGGCCTGCTAGATCTTGTGACCTTACTCCGTTAGATTTTTTCTTGTGGGGAAGATTAAAAGATCTAATATTCAAAGGAAGAACAATACAAAGTAGAGCGGAGTTGGAGGTAGTGACTCGTCAAGCCTTTAGAATGGTCAGTCCCGTCGAATTAGTAAATAGTTGTCGTTCAGTACGAAAACGATGTTTACAATGCTTTCAACAAAGAGGTGCACAGTTTGAACATTTACGTTAATAGCAAATTATTATAATAGGCCAGTTTAGTAAATATTTGTTGCTGCTTTGAAATATTAAAACTAGTTACTTTGTTTAGATACTTTTAGTTGTGTAAAAATAATAGAAAAATAAACTGTTACCTACCTTGCAGTCACTGTGAAAGCTAACTTTATATTTTAGTTGTTGTCGTGGAAGCACATAAAATAAATAATATTACTTTGACAGCTGATCCGAAAGCCAACTTGAATATAAACACAAAAAATCGAATATTTCACTTATTTTTGAAAACAATTAAGACATACTTATATCATTGAAAATGCTTTAAAATGGAGAATTTTTTAGAGTCATAGCCGACTATGATTTCTATTTAAAATAAAAAAGTTATGTCGATTTTTCACAAAACGGTAGTCTATAGCAAAAAACCAAGCACGCCACTGAATTCAGATGGAAAAAATGCCCTAAGAATGTTTTTGTTTCACTTCAATATTGTCATAAACAAAAGAGTTATGAGGAATTTTCAAAATAGACAAAATTCGAAAAACGCCCTCTAGGGCCGTGGACTGTAATGATATCGAAATACGGTTTTTGCCATTAAATTTTTCTCAAAAATCGACCCTTAGACATGTATGTTAGTTTTTCCCTATCTAGCCGAGAAATTGGTTTTTCCTGTCAAAACACTCCAAATCCGAACACCCTGTATTTTTGCATTAGGATTAGGATTGCGAGCAGGCGATCATAAATGCGGTGTGTGCGAACATAAAACTGGTGTGAGTGTTTACTATCCGTTAATAGCCGATAATCATAGAATAGCCTTGATAAAGACGTCAATAAACGTCGAAACGTCGGCAGATTCTGCTTAATTTGTGGAAATTTTCTTTTGTCCTGTTCCCGATAACCTTTGGAGTATATTCAGTATGCTCCAAAAATACCTACATGTATAAGGTCACAAGGGTGTTGTGCCTATTCACGAAAAATAGAAAAGAGGGTGACCTTTACTGGCACGGATAAAGTTCTTCACGAGTGTATATCTTTCTTTTTCCAACTCGCGCGAAATTCAAAGAATAGAAATAAACTAATCCGCTCAGTAAATAAAGAATAAAGGTGAGCAATGACCTTGAATGAGCACATCCTGTTTTTGAACACCCCTATACAGTACCATCTAGTTACAGGCTTGATCAAGTTTGAAAATTGGAACTAATCTGAAAAAAGGTGATCTAATTGATCAGAACACGTGACATTGACACAGATACGTCATACTGCTTTGAGGGGCAACCTAACCAAACATTGAGGCCAAATATACGCGTTTTTTATTGTTAATACACGAAAACGAAATTAGCGTTTATCCGTATTTTAGATGTTGTTTACACCTTTAGGAAAACGAACATTTTGTGCCAACAATTTTCAGTTGTTTTTATATTTGATTTGTCAGGTCAAGGATCTAAAAGATGTAGCCAGAGCCAATAAATGGCAATGTTTCCCTAAAAATGGTCCCATTTTTTTGGCCAAAAGACCGCCCTTTTTAAAGTACTTTTGACGTAATTTCTCCGTCAGAGCACGTCAATTCGCGAATCATCACAACTTCAAATGATTTGACGTAAGACGAGTGACAAGTGACGTTAATTTAAGCGGATATCGCTGCCATTTTTTAAACTAAAAAGGGGGGCCAAAACTGTAAAAGAGGAGGGTCTCTTCAGATTTAATATAATAGCTGGGTTACGTGTATCTTAAATTTTGATAGGCGGTCGGCCACACTGTTTTGGAAAGCAGGCATGTAAATGATCTCGTTCTGGAATGGTGAATTAGAACCCAAACGTGAAAATATTCCCATTCTTCAATTCTGATAGCGAAAACAAAGGATGAAAATACTCTTAACGCCTGAGAACCACTTGTAGACCTCGGAGATCGATTTCAGGTCATCCGAACATGTCCCAACTAATGTCAAATGCAAAACTGGAGGGATATTTAAAAACATAGTGAATTTTAAAAGAAAAATTGAGGGAAATTTGAGATTTAATTTTAGAATGTTCACATATTGGTAGGAAGTTTTTCGTTTTCTTGTCTCGTTTTTAAGTTCTTTGTTTCTCTGCAAACTATTATCTTAATGCTTTCTAAGAACCATTTGTTAATTTTGAACAAACATGGCAGACAAATTATTATTGTTATCCCCACACTCACTTTAGGCACTCTAACTGTAGATATCATCGAGCGACACATACATTGAACTATTCACTGAAATTTTTCAGCACTAGATGATACTACTGTGTAATGGTGAACAATTTAAGCAAGACCAATTTGCCTTTATCAGTAGTGTGTAGTAGAGTAGGAGGCCGCTCTTGAGGGCTGTGATTGTAATACGGTTCATTTCAAATAGATATTCATTCATCCCCATCTAGCAGGCTGAGGAATTGACAGGTTGGTACCTATTCCATCCATGTAAATGTGCCACTTATATGTCAATTTCTTAGCTTACTAGAAGAATATCTATTTGAAACGGACTCTACCTTCTTTTGTTTTCAGTAATACTTTCAGAGCAGTCTAGAGCGGTCAACCGAAAACGCTATATTTTCTCCACTGCTGTACAACAACATTACTCATTTTCGTTTGGCAGCAATTCTGCTTATGGTTGACATAAAAATGACAGACCTGCTAACTTTCAACAAAGATGACTGGACGCTTATTCTATAGGAAAGAGTGAAAGTGAAAGTGAGAATTGCTAGCCAATGGAATTCAGTCAACAGAATTTTTTAACCAATCAAGGTTGTTAAAATTCTCACTTTCACTTTCACTCTTTCCTGTAGAATAAGCGCCCTGATTATAAATCAGCTGATCTGTCATTTTTATGTCAACCAGAACCAGAACCGGTGCGAAACGAAAATGACTGTGGTGATCATAACCAGTTTCCATCTTGTCGAAGGAGTAGCTCGGAACAGTTCCGAATCGTGAAGTTTGTTTTTATGGTTTTCCAACACCGCCGTATTTGATGCACTTAGGCGCTCCAAACTTCCGCCTTGTTGCCCTGCGAGTACCTACCGATGTTTTGGTGTTTGAAGTACCTTTGGCTCCCTTTGACAACTATCAAAAGCTGTTCCAGCTCCAATAATTCAAATTCGTATGGACTTAATGCTCCAAAAGCATGACGCTCAAATCCATTGCTTACGTTCCGCCGATGGCAGCAGCTGAAAAGTTTAGTCAGCGGATCGGTCATTTTCTAAGCGCAATAATTTAGCGCTGACCGTATTCTAATATGGCGTATCAAAACCCTGCGTTCACCCGACTGCTGACTAACCTTCTGAGCTGCTGCCGTCGGCGGAACGTAAGCATTGCTACAGTTGCGGAACGCGGCTGTGGAAGTAAACACCAATGTCCTAGGAGATATGGACAGAGCAAACCAATGCCGATATTTCCCTAAAAATGGTCTCGTTTTTTTGGCCGGAACTTCGCCATTCCTAAGGTACCCATGATGTAATTTCATCGTCACAGCACATAAATTCGCGAGTTCGAATTGTTTGGCGTAAGATATCAGGTGATGTCACTTTCGGTGGATATCGTCGCCATTTTTAAGGTACCCACTGCTAAAAAAGGGCGGCCAAAACTGTAAAACAACAGGTTCTCTCCAAATGTAATATACTAGCCCTTTGGTAAACACATAACGGGGTGTGTCATAATCTTTGAACTGGCATGAAAGTCAAAGCTTATCATCATCAGCTCAAACGTCACCTTCGGAATTGATGGACTGCTTTATATGCTTATTGGATAATATACTATAAATGGCGCATCCGCTGTGCGTTGTCATGGAAACCGGTGGCAACAGACAGATAAACAAGTCGTTGAAACAAATCCGTCACATGTGATTATTGACAATTAGTGCGAGCGTATTTTAAAACATTAACCACAATGTTGAATTCAACTTCATCTCAAGCACAGGAAATCCTCTCAAGCGATGCTGACGAAGAAATCGGGGGAACACCACCAAGTATTAAGAAAGCTGCTAAATTAACAAGACTAAACTTGCTGCCTGAAAAATCTCGCCACAAATATGAGATGGTATACTCAAATTTTATGGACTGGAGGAGCAAAAATAATGCCAGATCGTTTTCGGAAGACGTTGTGTTAGTGTATTTTCAAGAACTGTCGCAGAAATACAAATCCTCTTCCTTATGGGCGCAATACTCGATGCTGAGAAGCACACTCGCACTGAACAATGAAGTTAATATTGAAGGATATTGTAGGCTTCGGGCATTTTTAAAACGCAAGTCTGAGGGATACTTTCCAAAAAAAGCCAAAACTTTGACGGCTTTGAACATTAACAAATTTATTGAAGAAGCTCCTGATGATATACACCTTGCAACAAAGGTAATTTGAATTAGTTGATGTTTTTATGATCTAAAAAAAAATAATGGTTACTAAAATTTTAGGTTGCGCTCATTATGGGTCTAATGGGAGCATGCCGTACCAATGAACTACATTCAATGCAAATGAGCCATTTTCAAGACCTAGGCACAGCGTTTCTAATCACGATTCCAAATACAAAAACCAAAATTGTTCGAAAATTTACAGTGACGGAAAAATTCTATGAAATTTGCAAAAGGTACATCAGTCTTCGTCCTAGCAGTGTCAAATGCCCACCATTTTTTTTCTTAAATTTTCAAAACGGAAAATGTACAACCCAGAAAATCGGTATTAACAAATTTGGACAAATGGGAAAGCAAATTGCTACATTTCTGAAGCTGGAAAATCCAGAAATGTATACGGGTCACACATTTCGGCGGTCCTCGGCAACGTTGCTCATAGATTCCGGAGGAGACATCACCACATTGAAGAGGCATGGTGGCTGGAAGTCGACATCGGTCGCGGAAGGATATATTGACGATTCGTTGAAAAACAAAATTGATACTGGTAATAAAATTATGAATTCTGTTATAGCTAATAGTTCCACAAATTACAATGTAACCCAAAAAAATCATAACATCTTAAATAATGAAGATATTAATTTAGATATTAATAATATTCCTTCATTAACTTTTAATAACTGTTCCGGAATAACAATTAATATTACTTATTCCCGTCAAAACGAATAATAAGTTATTAGTAGGTACCTCAAAAAAGTGTTCGAAACAGCTAATACTTCTAATTATAATAATGTTTTTATAATGTTTTTCTAGGTATGAACTTTATGATAACTCTTTTATGAAGTTAATTTGATGTTGTAATGTTTCTGAATTATTGTAAGTAATTCAGTTAAAAAATAAAATTCATTCAAGAACTCGTAAATTTGACAACGTTGCAATGATTTAAAAAAGTTTGTAAGGTAGATCATGTGTTGATGATGACTCAACAATCCAAGTGATATCTCCTTTGGTTCTCCAGATATGTCTAAGGGACCATCGACTATGAATCGCCCTGTATAATATAGTCGTAGAAAAAGTATGATATTTGACTCGCATATAATGGCTATTACTCACTCGATATATTACTACACTCGCCTTCGGCTCGTGTAGCAAACTTTATCTTCGTGAGTAATAGCCAGCATTATATGCTCATTAAATAATATACTATTGGTTGATGGCATTAAGTCAAGTGTTCTTTGGGAAAAACTGGATTTGTATTATCTTTTTTTTAATTTCCGAAATGTCTGGGTTTTTTAATCAACCCATCTGTATACTAGTTTCGGGGTCTACCCCTCATCAGCACAGCTTTGGCTGGTCGACAAATTGGAGACCATGAGTTCGCGGCTTAAAGCCAAAAATCTACGGAAGGGCGGTGAGATGTTGGGTTGATCGACAAATTGGTGACCACCTACTCTTTACACTTCGTTCTGGTTCCGATAACCTGCGAAGTACAGAGCAATGTGGGCTGCTTCTCGAACTGAAAGCCATCTGCCATGCAGTATTAGATCTAATACACTGGTGGATGTCGCCTGTTCCTGCTCTGTGCAACATCTCACCGCTCTTCCGTAGATTTTTGGCTTTAAGCCGCGAACTCACGGTCTCCAATTTGTCAACCAGCCAAAGCTGTACTGATGAGGGGTAGACCCCGAAACTATAGTATGCAGATGGGTTGATCGACAAATTGGCGACCACCTACACTCTTTGCACTTCGTTTTGGGTTCGATAACCTGGGAGGTACAGAGCAATATGGGCTGCTTCTCGAGCTGAGAGCAGCTACCGTGCAGTATTGGGGATCTAATACGCTGGTGGATGTCGCCTGTTCCTGCTCTGTACAACGTCTCACCGTAAACTGAGTATGTTATTGATTGAGATGTTCTTTAATATTCCATAATATTTAGCTTTTACTTATTCGATAATTATTACTATTTCTTGAAGCCGTTTGTAATAAAGAATATGTAATAAATAAGGAAACTAATTAAAGAACTACTGTACCCAAAAATATTCTTTGCCCTAGTATGCTCTTCGGTGATAGGAAATTGATGTTCTTGGTACTCAATTCAGCTTGAAACATACACGACTGGTAGTTGAATTTCTCCATTTAGCTGCCATTTATATTATATTGCTCACATTTGATTCATGATTAAAAAATAATAATCTGAGTACTCCACATTCTTTATTCTTTCTCGTCCTTTGTTTATATTTATTATATTTTGCCTCATTTTGTAAATGAGAACACTGGAGTTTCATCATTTCTTCCTTAAGCCCATTCTTGCAAGTTCAGATTAAGCTTTAGTTTGAAGATAAACAAAAGATTTTGACAGATAAATAATGCAATATACGTCAAATTTAGATTTTAAACTTCACTTGTAAACGTGTGGCACTTAGTCTACAATTCGTATGGCACCATACCCATCTCCGGACTTTATTTGTGGTAATAGGCGTCTATATATGGCAATAGACATAGAAATTTGGGCTTTTCGGGTATTTTTTAAAATTTCAGCATTTGTTAATTTGTATTTACTGAAATAGGATTAGGCACGTTGTGGACATAATGATTGGCCCTAATCCACATTAAGGGCTACGTAGCCAGCATTGATCGATTACTTGAAATGTAATCGATGCCTTTATAACTGATTTATAATTAGGTCTTATCTAATAAGCTTTTACAAAACAAGATGTTTTGGGCACCAATGGCAATCTTTTGTAATATAAAAGTCGAGTCATGGTGCCTAGGCGTTGGAAGTGCAAGAAAGAGGGTCACGCTTCAAAGAATAGACATAGACTTTATTTATTGACTCCAAAAGTTGAACCAAATCGGAAGAAATAGTACTAATAAGACGCTACTGTCAGCTTTGGGGATAAACGTGAAACTTGACAGAGAGGTACATACGACCTGTTGCTGCAAACCTTATAAATGGCCATGCAGTGGTAAACTACAAACAACAAAAAGAAATTGGAAAAAACTGATGCAAACAGTGCAAAGATGAATACTGCTAGTATTAGCTATTAGCTAGATAAATGTGATCTTTTTGAGGTGGGGTGGGGTTTTGGGGGGGTAATCAATTCCAATCAAATCAAATTGCTTATTTTGCTGCTGGCATCGAGGCATTTCTTTGCTATAAAAGGTTAGATCACCTGAGCAGGGTAAGTCCAATCTTAACGGGTATATATTTTAAGAAAATGGTTCTTCAATATTGTTACGGGCTACGGGCTCCAATAATTTATCGTCAATTAACTACCCACTTTTATTTGCCTTTAACTATTACAGCACGATTAAAACACAATTACTCTCTACTAACAATTCGCACTGTTCGCTTGTCCGCTTATTTACTACACTGCACTATCTATTCGATCCCATCTCGCGTGGCTCGCTGGTTTATATACCCAGCCTGAACACACTCTCGTACTTTCGAGAACGGAGGCGACTGTTCCCTGTTCTCGTTTATTCTAGATGGGATCCCGGGGTTGCGGTCGGCGCTCGGCGTTGCCACTTCGACCCGAATCTCTGTGGACCGACGGTCGGGCGTAACATTGCCCCCCCCCCCTCTTAGTTCTGATCATCACGATCAGAGAAATGTCCACGACTGTAAGTCTTTAACCGTTCAAGATAAAACACTTTCATCTTCGCTCTAGGGATACGTCGGATCCTGTATACCACGTCGTTGATCCGTTTGTGTGTGTCAATGTTTTTTCATTAAAATTTCATTGGAGTGGTTAAAAAATTACTTAACAGGCAGATAACAACGAACGAAGATCAATAACATAGTGTCTTCTGGGATCAAATGCGATATTGGTGTACCACAGGGCAGTGTTTTAGGCCCTTTATTGTTTATAATCTATGTCAAAGTTATTTTCTGATGACACACTCGTGTCTGTGTCTGGACAAAATTTTGATGCAATGATCAACACTTTAAATAAACAGCTTGATATCCTTTACGACTGACTGTGTCGCAATAAACTAAAGTTGAATGAATCTAAAACCAAATGCATGGTTGTTGGCACAAAATCAAACTGTAAAAAATTGTTATGCCTAGGAAAACATCTCAAAATTAATAATACCTCAATAGACTTTGCAACTCAGATTAAATATTTGGGCGCCCATTTGGAACCTCAGTTGAAGTTTTCTGTTCATATTGATTATCTTTGTAAAAAAAATTGCAAAAAAAATTGGATTTTTCGCATATCTTCATGCTTGTCCAAGTGGGCTAAGATGCTAATCTATACGACTATTATATGGCCTAATTTTATTTATTGTTCTTCACTTTTGGTTTCAAGCACCCAAGAAAATTTGGACAGGCTTCAAGTGCAGCAAAATAAAGCAATGATAATTTTATTAAATTGTAATAAATATACACCAATTAGGGATATGTTGTCTACATTGAGTTGGCTATCAGTAGATGAAATAATAAAACATTCGAATTTGATATTAATATATAAAGTAGAACATAAACTTATGCCACAATATCTACATAGCTTCATTGAAAAAAGATATACTTTCCATGACTATGACATGCGCAATAAAGACAATTATAATATATCGGCGGTAAGATATACATCATTGCAAAAAACCCTCTTTTATGAAGGGCTAAATATGTATAACGCCTTGCCAGACAATATAGAAAATGTAAAAAATTTAGGATTATTCAAGACACACACTATTTCATACTTAATTAACTTAAGATAGTTTTAGTATGGTTTTGTAAACTTATTAGCCAAGGGCTAAATAAAGATTCTATTTATTATTTATTTATTATTAGAAGAACAGATTTATCCTTTTTTTTAATTAAGGCAGATGGATAGAGTCGAACTAATTCCACTAAGAAGTTATAACTTTATGTGTTCTCTATAACTTTCTGTGCTCCCTCTGACGTGACAAATATGAAACTTTGACTTTAGAACTAATTTTTAGAACTGAAAATACAAATCCCGATATTTTGTGAACTAAACGGAGTTCAGAAAATTATAGCATGTCGTTGGCTAGTTCAATAACCCTTGCATCTTTCCCTTCAATCCGTGAAAGAATATTTTCAATTCTAATGAGAGCAGCATGGAAAATTGTAAGAATATTGGAAAATGTCAATGTTTTTTTCCATTAAAATTTCATTAGAAGAGCAGATTTATCCTTTTTTTTTTAATTAAAGCAGCTGGATAGAATCGAACTAATTCCACTAAGAAATTATAACTTTCTGTGCTGACGTGACAAATATGAAACTTTGACTTTAGAACTAATTTTTAGAACTGAAAATACAAATCCCGATATTTTGTGAACTAAACGGAACATTTAAGAAAGTTGCGATTCAAAACTCCGTTGCTGGTCCGAATGAAGCTCTAATTGTACGCCGAATACTGAAGAATTCGTTACCGAAGACCCTTGCCACGGTGTTCCATGGCAACTAAGATGTATTTGTTGCCATCGTCTATTTCTGGAAAAGCACCTGCCACGTCGATCGCAATTCTTTCAAATGGGACGCCAACATTGTATTGCTTCATTTGCTCCCTAGTCTTTCTTTGGGATCCCTTTACGGAGCAGCAGGTATCACAATTTCTGCACCAGTCTTCGACGTATTCTCGGCAATTCACGCAGTTCCTTTCCCGAATTCTATCCAGGGTCTTATTCACTCCAAAATGGCCTCCAGGCATTCCATTGTGGATTTCTCGCAAGACATCTTTCCGTCTACTTTCTGGGACGACAAGCTGGAGCGTAGCACTTTCCCGTCGGGGCTTTCCCAAGTCCTCTCCAGTAAACAATTCTGAATCGCCAAGGAATGCCATTGAGCCCACATAGCTTTTACTTCCGGGCTCTTATCTGCTATGTCCTTCCAATCAGGTCTTTGATTTTCCAATTTCCATTGACGTATTAACCCACAGCATTATCGGTTGTTTGTTCGACCTTCATTTGTTCAGTGGTTCAATGTTCGTCGACGTCAATCCTGGTTCTTCTAAGAATGCTTGGTCCTTCTCGTTATTCTACTCGTTGGCAGTGTCGACATTCCGGTTTACAAGGCCTGCGTGATAATGCTCAATTTTGACGGACGATGTTCAATTTTGCCAGGATGGTGAGGCTTCTTCCAAGCTGTTCAATCCTAATGATCCTGGGTGCTTCAGTGGGGCCAGTCAGCGTTCGCTCGTTGATTTTTTCTTTGTTCCTTTATTTCAAGATGCCTTTGTTTTTCTTGTTCTTCCAGAAAATTCCTTCGTACCTCTTTGTCCTTCTTCAGCATTTCTATATGTGCTGCCAGTTGTTCATCCATGACTTATTGTCGCAGATCGAGTATATGGCATGTATAAACACCAAAGTTCTTGCACTGTCTTTACCACGCAAAATTCCACGCGCGCGACCACTCCTTTGTCAGTACAGTCACAAGTTTGACGAAAATTATCCCACTTTACCCTACTACCTGGATTATCATCCTCCTACTTTTAACTATTACAACACGATTAAAACACAATTACTCTTTACTAACAATTCGCACTGTTCGCTTGTCCGCTTATTTCGCTTATTTACTACACTGCACTATCTATTCCATCCCATCTCGCGTGGCTCGCTGGCTTATACCGGGTGTCCAGCAGAACCCTGGACAGAGGAGATTAACATGGGAAATCGGATTTTATTTTTTTGCGCCTGTACGGTTGATTTGATTGAAAAACTTTTAAGAGTAAAGTTGTAGAGTTTATGGTCAGCTACCATCCTGTAATTTTTTCAATACCACAGTTTTGGCTGTTTGTTGGAAAAACGCCTCGAAAAGTGCAAGAATTTGAATTTGGCGCGTCACCCCCGCCATGCATGTGCAATGTGGCCAACATAATAATTTCTTATGTCAGAGTCAGAGCCGATTTTCCTTTCTTATTTATTTTGAGGGACTATCATGTGGTTATTAACGTGATTATGCAGTGAAAATTAACCGAAAACCTGACGATCATGTTCTTAAATCATACGGTAAGTAAAAGTTACGTTTATTGTTATCATAATTAGTAAAAGGAAAATCATTCCAATTTGTGTATTGCTGGTTGTCTAATTCATTTTAGATTAGCAACAGACAACGGATCGACGATATGTCTCTTGTCTTTGTCATTGGTAAAGCTAAAAGCTAGGTTAATGTTAAGAATTATACATTTTTTGAGCAAACCAAGAACCAAGCTTGAAATGTGATTGTACTCTACAAATGAGTTATCGGGGAATTGGCGAAAAGAAAATACGGATAGGCGGCTGTTAAAAGAACCATTTAATTACATACTACAAAGAAAGTGAATAACCACCCATGTGTTTAACATCAAACACAGAGGTAAACAAGAACAATAAACAAATAAATAAAATACAAGACTAGATGTGGCACATCAGAGAAATTGTTCAAAATGACCACCTTCTGCAGAGGTACAATATGCAAGCCTGTGTTAAAAATTTCGACATGTATTGTCCAACATCACCACCGTGACTTGACCACAAATGTCTTGAATGGCAAGTTTCAACTCTTGAACATTTGCATATTGTTTATTTCTCTGGTAGAGACGATCTTGAATGAATCCCCAAACAAACAAATATCACAGGGATTCAAATCCGGAGAGCGAGGTGGCCAATTAATTGCTCCAAACTTTCCGATCCACCTATCACCAAATGTTTCGTTTAAAAAACTTCTATTTTGCGGTGCAGTGTGACACGACGCCCCATATTGCATGTAAAAAACCCGTTCTAATGGCTGGAAGGCTTCTACAGCAGGCAAAATGTCATTGCGAAGCATATTGCCATATTTGTTGGCGTTCGAACTGCAATCAATGAAAAATGGACCTATAACATGGCGCCCCAAAATGCCGATCCACACGTTTACGGTTGCTCGACGTTGATCCCGATTGTCATGCACTAGATGTGGGTTTTGGAGTGCCCAAATCCGATCATTTTGTTGATTTGAAGAGCCAGTCAATCCAAATGAGCATTCATCCGTGAAACAAATGTTTCTAACAAATGTTGGGGCTGCAATAATTTTTTCGGTCAGGATTTCACAAAACTCCATTCGGGCGAAAAGGTCGGTCGGTAAGAGTTTTTGACAGTTCTCTTTTTGTAGCTTTTAAAACCTTCTTTTTGCAGATAATTATGGATGGTCGATCTACTAAGTCCAGTTTCTGGCCAATCTGTCGAATACTCTTGGAAGGATCATCGTTTACTGTAGCAAGAACAAGTTTTGCCACATTTTCATCTTCTAGAGCCGCACCACCTTGAAGTCTTCGCTTTCGCTCACAGGAACATATCGGGTTAATACTCCCAGTTTCCTCAAAACGAGCAACCGCCGCCTGAAGTGAACTGCGTGCTGGTATTGGTCGTTCAGGAAACAATGCAGCAATATTGTCTCGAATTTGAGTAAAGGAATTATCAGCCCAGTATTGTTTTAAAACAAGTTTTCTCCCCTCAAAATTCATAACTAATGAAACATTTAAATAAGCAATAATAAAAATAAAATTTTACACTGTATCAACAAAATCGTTCCTAATTTCGATGTTCAAATGTTTTTTGCTGTCAAAGTGAACAAATGAAAATCGAACCTTTAATATAATCAATAAATACAAGCTTTTTGTATGCATTACATTTTTATTTCGGGGAAATTGTGTGTGAAAAAGTGGATGCAACAAGTATCAAAATAAGTATATTTTTATAATCAATCTATACATAAATTTCTTAACGGAAGAAATTAACAAGTGGACATGAAAAAGAAATATAACATAAATTTAGGTAATAACACAGATATAGTTCGTACACTATAACTTTACTTGTGCAGTAGGTCATGGAAATTTGACATTTTGCCCCCTGTATACTATGACAGGCATTGCCAAATCTTTTAGGTTATATTTATAACTTTGTAGGTTATAATTTTTAGTACCATTGTTGCCAAGATGAAGTAAACTACTGAAATCCTCTGATTTATAATATTTAAATTTGTTTTTCTCATTTGAGTAAATTATTGACATTTTAAAGTGAAAAATTGAATGAAATAAGTCTAAAGTGTAAATGTTCATCGTGAGTAGGTAACGAAGTAGGTATAGCTGATAATGTTATCAACTATAAGCACTAATTACTTAATTAAACATTTTCTTCATATTTATTTATATTCGTTTTACACACCCACAAAAATAAAATACACACACTTTATTGAAATATTATATATTCTCCTAAGATCGGATTACGTATCGGTATCCGGTTATATTTTGATGCTCATGAAACTAGTGAGCAGATATCTTTGGTGTCCTTTATATTTCATAGACAAAATTCTTGGAAAGAGTAACAGTTTAGGATGTTTTACTAGTTAGTGCCGAATTCACTCTCATGAGTGCACCTAACAACTACAAAACCCGGCTGTGAGCCTTAGCCTTGCGCTTTCGGAATAACATCGCTGTCCAAGTTTGGTCTTTATGGTCTTTGATGGTGAAGGTTTACTGGTTCTCTTCCTCCATAGGATTATTTGAATGCACCCTCACTCCCAGTTTTATACCAGCCTTTTGTAATTCCACCTTTCGCATTCAAAAAATTTCCAAAATCTCATATTTTATTTTCAAATAAGGTTTTTCTTTTCAAGAATTGTAAAATTGAAAAAAGCCGGTCAGCTCCAGTCTTGCGTCAAGAAGTAGTATGAGGGTTTCCAGTAGGAAAAGTAATCAATTTCGCTGTGAAATGTGAAGAGAACAGATGAAGTGACAAAAGTGTCATCCTCCTTTATTACTTTCTCTTTTTTTTCCACAGTTTTTGCCATTTATGGGCTGTCGCCTCATTCTTTTTATACCTCTTGCTGCGTTAGTATGAGTATTTTCCTTTCAAGTCACCAAAAACAATATTTTTGTGTTTATATGTATGTATAGGTAAGTACTTAAGGCCCAAACGATATTTTAAAGAAAAAATGGGCCTTTATCAAAATTTGATCCTGCCTTCTCTTGCTACTCTAGTGTCCGTTCTACCAACTTTTGATAGCACTAGTTTCCTAACATATTTTCTCAGGTTTCTTATCAAATTATAACCAATATTCCTACGGCACTTCCATGTATATCTGTTTAGGTAGTTGGTGAATAAGATGCTTGGTACAATTAGGTTATGTTCTGCAGTCAAAAAATTAAGCGATTTTCCTCTTTCGTTTCGATCTCCAAGCCCATGGCACAATTGTTTAGCTAAAACTGTTAAATTGGAAAACTTATAGTCAGATTTCCAACCGCCTTTTGCACCTGTTTAATTATTCCATTTTACATACTTATATCCGATTCTGAACCGTTAGCGTCAGAGAAATCCATTCCATCATCGACGTGGATAATAAAAGACCGGACTTCTTGCCGCTCGGATACTCTTTCCTTCTCATACCACTCAAAAATCATTTGTTCAGTGTGGTTTATGCACTTAGTCCATATTTCTGGAGTGACCGTATTCAGAGCTTCTTTCCTCATGGCCAAACAATGATTTTGCGAGTACCCATCTCGGCCAATATTTGTGTTATAGTAGATTATGTCACTAGGAGTAAAAGTGGGTCTTTTCGTGCTGAGCCCAGAGATTGACGGCCGAAGCGAAGCTGAGGCCTGCAACTGGGCGAAGCACAAAAAGACCTTTTACTCCGAGTAACATACATTATTTTTTTTTCAAGCATGCAAGAAATAAGAAATCTATTTCAAAGTGGTTCAGTTTTGCAATTTTCTCTCATCCTCTTTAAGCGGGTCTAGGTACTTACCCAATTGTGTATATTATTTGTAAAATACATAGAATATGTTAGAATGGTGGTGTTCAATGTTCAATGGTTTTAATGTATTAAATAATAACCAATGATTATGGTAAACTAAGAATTTGTAGCATTATTTTCAATACTAAATTAATAAATGTCACATTGACAGAAAAATATGATGACGCGCATGACATTTAACAGACGAATTCAGAATTCGAGAACCTATGCGATTTCGACTAATAACGGTTTCGGATGGTGCTCTTGAGTGCTCTGAGAGTATTTCTGTCCTTTGTTTTTTCATCAAGAATGTAAAGATGGCAATACACTCAGATCGGTTTATTTGGTGTCATCTATTATTAAAATAATTTTGGTGAATGAAAATCGTTTATATGTGCGCCACCATGACACTAGCGGTGACTTTCGACTTTACTTTTACTGCCTAGGACTTTTTTGCTACTTTTTTGGTCACAGGATTTGAAAGCCCACTTTAGGTGTGCGTATGGAGAAAACAAATGACGTACTTTTAGTCCGCTTGAAAAAAATAATAATTTTTTGTAATGCCCCAAACAAGCTCGATGGGGTTAAACATACAGTGATATGGTAGAAGACGTAATACTTTATGACCATACTTCTCTGCTAGCTCATAGGTGTTTGCTAATTACAGGTTTATTCCTAAAAGCAACATTTATTAAACTGGGTTCTTAATAAACATGTTCTGATTTAGCCATACCGGCCAACCAGTTCTAGAAGTTCCCTTTTGAACATACGGTCAGAAAATCCAATATTTTTACTTCTTAACCACTCCTGAATAGCATCTTTAGATCAGGACGTATTTGGATTTTTTTCTACTAGCATGCTGTGATATGGAGCATTATCCGTTATTATCATAGCGGGTTGAGTTAAATTTTGAAGTAACTGATTTTCAAACCATTTTAAAAAGTTATCTTGATTCATTTCTCCATGATAATCGTTTAACTGGGTTTTTAAAGAGACTAATAAAATATTGCCTTTGCGCCATCAACAAAACCATTATCATTTCCAGCATGTAATATTATATATCTAGAAATACAAGGAACTATTAAATAAAATGAATTTTTTTTTCAAGCGGACTAAAAGTACGTCATTTGTTTTCTCCATACGAACACCTAAAGTGGGCTTTCAAATCCTGAGACCAAAAAAGTAGCAAAAAAGTCCTAGGCAGTAAAAGTAAAGTCAAAAGTCACCGATAGTGTCATGGTGGCGCATATATAAACGATTTTCATTCACCAAATAGTAGATTATGTCACTAGGAGTAAAAGTGGGTCTTTTCGTGCTGAGCCCAGAGATTGACGGCCGAAGCGAAGCTGAGGCCTGCAACTGGGCGAAGCACAAAAAGACCTTTTACTCCGAGTAACATATACTTTTTTTTTTCAAGCATGCAAGAAATAAGAAATCTATTTAAAAGTGGTTCAGTTTTGAAATTTTCTCTCATCCTCTTTAAGCGGGTCTAGGTACTTACCCAATTGTGAATATTATAAGTAAAATACATAGAATATGTTAGAATGGTGGTTTTCAATGTTCAATGGTTTTAATGTATTAAATAATAACCAATGATTATGGTAAACTAAGAATTTGTAGCATTATTTTCAATACTAAATTAATAAATGTCACATTGACAGATAAATATGATGACGCACATGACATTTAACAGACGAATTCAGAATTCGAGAATCTATGCGATTTCGACTAATAACGGTTTCGGATGGTGACTGGTCGGTCTTGAGTGCTCTGAGAGTATTTCTGTCCTTTGTTTTTTCAACAAGAATGTAAAGATGGCAATACACTCAGATCGGTATATCTGGTGTCATCTATTATTAAAATAATTTTGGTGAATGAAAATCGTTTATATATGCGCCACCATGACACTAGCGGTGACTTTTGACTTTACTTTTACTGCCTAGGACTTTTTTGCTACTTTTTTGGTCTCAGGATTTGAAAGCCCACTTTAGGTGTTCGTATGGAGAAAACAAATGACGTACTTTTAGTCCGCTTGAAAAAAAATTATTTTAATAATAGATGACACCAGATAAACCGATCTGAGCGTATTGCCATCTTTACATTCTTGTTGAAAAAACAAAGGACAGAAATACTCTCAGAGCACTCAAGAGCACCATCCGAAACCGTTATTAGTCGAAATCGCATAGGTTCTCGAATTCTGAATTCGTCTGTTAAATGTCATGCGCGTCATCATATTTATCTGTCAATGTGACATTTATTAATTTAGTATTGAAAATAATGCTACAAATTCTTAGTTTACCATAATCATTGGTTATTATTTAATACATTAAAACCATTGAACATTGAAAACTACCATTCTAACATATTCTATGTATTTTACAAATAATATACACCACTAATTGGGTAAGTACCTAGACCCGCTTAAAGAGGATGAGAGAAAATTGCAAAACTGAACCACTTTTAAATAGATTTCTTATTTCTTGCATGCTTGAAAAAAAAATAGTATATGTTACTCGGAGTAAAAGGTCTTTTTGTGCTTCGCCCAGTTGCAGGCCTCAGCTTCGCTTCGGCCGTCAATCTCTGGGCTCAGCACGAAAAGACCCACTTTAACTCCTAGTGACATAATCTACTATTATTACAATCATAAAGTATGTAGGTACCTTTTGCCATCAACCTTAACAGATTTTACGCTTTTGTTATTGTGGTCCTGCCAGGAATGATGTGGTGTTCCATTTTGGAATATCCAGGTTTCATCGATAAAGACAAAGTGGTACAAGTTCTCATCTTTCGCTGCTTTGTAATGTCTCAAGAATTCTAATCTCTTAAGTGCTATATGCGGTAGTTCTATAAGCCCACATCTCGGATCATCTTTTTGCCACTTAAATCCTAATTTTTTCATTACCTTGCTTAATGATGAACGACAACCATTGAATAATTCCTTTTTTTTTCAACTCCTCGAGTAGGGAAGATAGAGTGATATGATGTTCTATAAAAGTGTTGCTGAATATTAACATATACGTGATGCACTGTTCATTCAAAAAGTCGTACGTATCTCTAAAAACTAGTTTAGGTGATAGTAAAGTATGTAGATCTTAAATGTATGATCAGTTAATTTTGCAAGTTGGCCTATCTATTTTTTAAAATAATAGATCTTGTAATAATTCTGCGTTTTCTAGATAAAATTATGATTACTATAAGTTTAAAAAAAATCTAGGTTTAAGTCGCAATACAATGCTTATTTAATTTAATTGAAAATTAACCTACAAATATGTACTGCCCGAGGTATTGCCTTTTAAATCATCAACAGGGCAGAAATTTAAGTACAAGATAGGTAGACTTACTGTTTTCATGCATAGTATAAATAGTACTACGAATGGCAGGTACATCAAGAGTTATAGTGTTCATTACTATTCTTTTGCGAGATCGCTTTCTCTTGAGAAATAGCAAAGCATTGTTCCCAGCTTGAGAAATCTTATAAATCGTAGATAAACTTATGTTCAAAGCTGCGGCTGCACGCTAAAAATCAGAACCGAGATTCGCATAACATTGTTAAAGAAAACTTTAAAATTTTACTTACTTCTCGGACAGCAGTAACTGGTAATAAAGGACCTTTATTGTCATTTTCGTGCTCAAAATAATTGATCAAACAAGCAATAAGCTCTATGCAACGACTATTGAGAATTTGGGGCATTATTTTCGCGCGATTGACTTCAACATGAACTTAATGTAATAACTTAATAAACGAGAGATTGCGAGTAACTAATAATACTTCGAGTATAGACAGAAAAAAGGCAAGACAACTTTACGGTAGAGAAGTTAGTAGGTACTTATACCAACGTAGTAAATAGTACTCACCGAGCTTGAAAAGAGCAAAAAACTAGACAACGTCTAATTTTTAAAAAGTGATTGCTGGTGACCAATTTGACACCAACGTTAAGCTAATTGTAAAGGTTAGCAAATCCTGTCAAGATAATTGGTTAAATTTTGACAAAATATAATTTTATTGGAAGATTCTGAATTTGCATTTCATTGTGGACATGGTCGTGGGTTAAGCTTAACAACAGCAGGGTTGTCAACATAAGGTTACAAGTCATGAGTGCCAATCTGTAGGAAAAATATCACAGCCGCCTGCACAAGTAAAGTTATAATGAACGACCTATAACAACAATTATTCCTATAAGAACACTATAGGTCGCACATTATAACATTACTTGTGCAGAAGGCCATGATACTTTTCCGTTAGATTGGCATTCCTGAATTGTTAGCTCTTGTTTGCCACCCTGCTTCTTTAGGCTGAGTCCAAAACCATGTTCATAACGAGGTGCGAAATCAAAATCTTCCAATAGAATTGTTTTTTGACACAATTCAACCAATCGTCTCCAAGGAATCTGTTTACCTATGAAATTAGCTTAATGTCAGTGCGAAATGGGCCACCAGCAATCACTTTTTAAAAATTGGACGTTGTCTAATTTTTTGATGTTTTCGAGTCCGTTTGTTTCTACATAAATCCTGCTAATTTGAAAATCTACCGTAAAGTATTCTCTTCTGTTTGGGTACCCGGAAAGAAGACCTGAAAGGAAGACTCAAACCCGATCACTCCCGAATTACGTACCATCAGGTGTATCAATCATACTGAGCAAATCGTTAATGTATGGATTGAGAAGAAATAGTATCCGACCGGCAAGAAATTCAACTTCTAATAATCTGGTTAAACGATGGAACTGATTCCTCTGACTCAAACTAGGCAAGACGTAAGTGTAAAATTATGAATTTTACACTTTTATCTAGTAATTAGAGTAACATGAGTTTGGAGAATGAAAAGAAAGAAGAAAGCGCGCGTAATTTATTCTCTGCAGAATGAATACCCAACCTAAGCCTGCCACAATTTCTACATATCAGCATATTGAAACACCTTATAGCAGTCGACAGGAATAACACGTTAATAATATGAGAAAACATAGAGTAAATGTTAGGAAATCACAAGAATATACTGTGACTACCCTCTTGTAGAATGATAAAGTCAATCAATACTAAATTGTTTATAAATTATAATTATTATTTTTTAATAACAGTCAATTTCCTTTAAAAAGCGCATTTAATAAAATGAAATTAAAAATTATTATCTAGAGGTTTTCATTACTTTAAATCGTCCTGGCAACCATGGAACCAAAAATTATAATCTCTAAAATCATAAATATAACCTAAAATATATGACAATGCGTGTCATAATATACAGGGGGCAAAATGTCAAATTTGCATGACCTACTGCGCAAGTAAAGTTATAGTGTACGAACTATATCACCTTTATTAAGATTTGTTGTCACTGAAAAGAGTTTTTTTCACAGGCACTATAGTCTCCAGATACATAGATAAAACATGAAAGAAACTGATCTTAGCAGATCAAACATCCATCGCTATCTGCTTACTGGTCTTGCTTGTTTGCTATAAACATTTGTTCCACCAATGAATGTTAATTTGGATTAATGGGTCCCTCAAATCAACAAAATGAATGAGTTGGATCTCTCTAAAATCCACATACAGTGCAGGACAACCGAGACCAACGTCGAGAAGGTGTTAATGTGTGAATTGGCATTTTGGGGCGCACTGTATTTGATTTTCGAATGAGATTTTGTCTGTCATAGAAGAATCGAGCACTTAGCAAGGGTTTTTTACATGCAGGATGGGGCCTCGCGTCATACAGCACTGCAAAATAGACACTTTTGAAGTAAAACATTTGGAGATAGATGAATTCACCTCAATAACAACAACAACAACAACGAACACCCTTAATTGGTGACAAGAGACAAATTGTCATGTCATCGTGGTTGTCGTATTGCTAAACTAAAATGAATTAGACAACCAGCCATATACAAATTGGAATGATTTTCCTTTTACTAATTATGATAATTATAAACGTAACTTTTATTTACCGTATGATTTAAGAACATTATCATCATGTTTTCGGTTAATTTTCGCTGCATAATCAAGTTAATTACTACATGATAGTCTCTCAAAATAAATAAGATAGGAAACTCGGCTCTGACTCTGACATAAGAAATTATTATGTTGGCGACACTGCACATGCATGGTGGGGGTGACGCGCCAAATTCAAATTTTTGCACTTTTCAAGGCGTTTTTCCAAAAAACAGCCAAAACTGTGGTATTGAAAAAATTACAGGATGATAGCTGACCATAAACTCTACAACTTTACTCTTAAAAGTTTTTCAATCAAATCAACCGTACAGGCGCAAAAACATAAAAACCGATTTCCCATGTTAATCTCCTATGTCCAGGGTTCTGCTGGACACCCGGTATACCCGGCATGAACACACTCTCGTACTTTCGAGAAAAGAGGCGACTGTTCTCAGTTCTCGTTTATTCTAGATGGGTTCCCGGGATCGCGATGGACGCTAGGCGTTGCCGCTTCGGCCCGAATCTCTGTGAACCGACGCACATAGGTGTATTTATAGTAAGAAAGCGGACAAAATTATAATTAACATAGTTTAGTTTAGTTTTTAAACATTCTTATTGATTTTTCTGATGTAACATAAACTTATAATAGATGTTTTCAGTCCTAACAATGTGTAATATTTGTTTTGCATGGTACAGGTTGTCCCGTTACCGTTTATAGCTTTTCTGTTTAAGACTTTTAAAAGTTTTACATAAAACTGAGAGAGACAGAGAGAGAGAGAGAGAAACTATTTTATTCTAAATTTTATAATATTTTATAATTGAATAAAAATTGTGTCCCAGAATCAAATCACGATATAGGGGAAATCGGCGGAATTGGAACAAGGCAGCAAAACAACTACCTCTTCGTCAACGTTTTGTCTATTTAAGCATTAAACGTCTGATGAACCGCCATCTCTGGTGAATCCTGATGAAGTTTAATGCTTTATTAGACGAAACGTTGACGAAGAGGTAGTTGTATATTTTGGTGCCTTGTCCCAATTCCTCCGATTTCCCCTACATCATAATATTTTATTTTAATTAATCATTATGGAAACTGCTTAAGTACAGGGTTCGATAGCACATGTGGGCAGCTTCAGGTAAATTTATTATAAGAACTAGAAAAAATACATAAAGTGTCGAATTTCTCATAAATAGTCAGAGAATATTCACAAAAACAAAAAAACAAAGTTCCTAATTGTTAATGGAACACCCTGTGTTCAATTACTGGTTTTCCGAAAGAAAGATCTTGAAAGATCATTTTTTTCTGATTCTAAATATTTATATATAAAAAGTTGACATTTTTTGGTTCACCTGTTTTCGAGTTACTTGCATTTAAAAATCTAGATATTATTATATTTACTATAATAAACTATGACGACCTCATTTCCGTTGACGAGAGTTTTGTCATTGCATAATGAAGATTTTTAAATTGAAATAATTCAAAAATGGCTGAACTGAATGGTCAAATATTATATAGAATGAAAAAAAAATTACATTTTGAAAAGATATACCTACAGGGTGTTCAATTAAAAATGTGACATCTACGTAAATTTTAGTAACATTTCGATGTTGTTTTGTTTCTTTAGATAATATTTTCTGCCGATTTACGAAAAATCCTACAAATTTAATGATTTTTCTTTATCTTTTAATTAAACTTACTAGTAGAAAAACTGGACTGTCTAAATAATATTCGGACCAACCGAGCCCTTATACTTACTACCCGAATACAATACTTACTTTCTCTCCTTAAAAAACACACATATTGCTGTTGCGTATAATCTTTAGTCATTTGTTTACCAGATCTTGGTAAACTCTATACAGGGTGTTCATTATAAAACTTCGTCTAAGCAGACTATGATATTTTGACAGAAAAGGATGACATATTCAAAGTAAATGGACTTTTGTTGCTCCATCCTATTTTTTCATGTTGTTTAAAAAAGCTCTAAACCCAAAAATATGAACATATAAACAGCCCAATTTTCATGCAACAAAATAGGTCCTCATGCGAAGTAAATAAAATAGTAATTTTATAAATAAATAATTAATAAATATAGTTATTTATGTTATAAGTCTGGTAAATATAGTTTTACAGTAGGAGTAAGTTGTTTCTGGACAAGGAGATAGCTGAGTCTGGAATTTCGAAATGAGTACTGTAAAAAGTTAATCGGCATAAAAATGAAATCAAATCAAATATTCTTTATTACCAACAATTGCCAACACTTTTACAAAACTAAAAGGTGTCTGTGATAAAACAACTAAAAATTTAAAACTTAGTAGTAACTATTCAGATTCAAAAATGAAACCAAAAAATAAGTTAAAATTAAGTATTAAAGTTAAAACAATAAGAACACCCATTCGTAGAGTCTTTTCTTAAAGATTGAAACATTAGTAATACTCTGCATTTCCCCAGGAAGCAGTCAAAACACCCTGACTGCTCTATAGGACACCTCCCTTTCAGAAATGCCGTTCTATGGAATGGTATACTCAGCTGCTCCCGCCCTCTACGTCATCATGGACATGCATTCAGAATACAAGTCTTTGTTCTGCGAGAACAACCCCTTATTTTTGTTCAAAAACATAACCAAACCAAAAAGTAAAAAAAAAGTGTTGAGAAACCCCCAACATAGACCTCAGAATCATTTTCTGAATCCTAAAGACAACAGCAACACCTCATGGAGAGCCCAAAATATAAGACCATACTGTAGGATGGACTGGATCTGCCCAAAGTAAAATACTCGCAACACTTCAACAGAGACAATAGGTCTTAATCTTTGCACCAAGTCACACAGTTTTCACCCAGTCCATTGTAAGATCCCAACACAATCCCAGAAATTGTATTTATTTATGGTATCCTATTTGTATTTATTAGGATATCCAGTCCTGTAAAAAGCTATTGACAATTTCACATTTTGCAGCCAACTAGATGAATTTTTATATTGAACACATAGTATGATCAAATTTGAGTTCATGATTATTTATAGGATACACACCCTGAGAGAAAACAATGTATTTAGGGCTAAAGGAATGTTTAAAAAAGCACAATCATTTAGTCCGCGTTTAATAAAGTTATGCTCTATATCTGCATATTGTAGACGCAACTTTAAGTTGCTTGCCATAGGAAAACCGCAAATATCCGCAACTTTTTTAAAAGGGACATTGAAACTGATACTTCAAGCTTTAATTTAGAATTAAAATCACACTTTGATATTCCTGGATAGTGTACTAGAAGACCGCAAGTAAATTAATCTTTTTTTAAATTTTCAAATGCAGAAAGCCTCACAGAACGAGTTGTTTATAGCTAGTTAAACTTGAGTAAAAAACGATCAAAATCAACAAATGTACGCCACACTAACGTAACAATAACATCCTATACAAATACTACTGAATTACTTAATGTCACCTAGTTCGTAATATCTTAAAGTTTGAGGTAAACTTGAATGCCTATAATACGAGCTGGATAGCTGATGGCTATGACTAGGTTTTCTTCATTTTTTCGTCTTTTATTTGATATCGTATCAATTAAATCGACTTTTTGTACTTTATATACATTCTTCGGATTCCTTAGTAAAATTTTCGTGATAGATAAACAAGTTTAAATTATTCGATTTTTGTCCGCTTTTGGAGCCGAATACCCCTATGTGCGACGGTCGGGCGTAACAATATGTTGCATATATACCGGGTGTCCAGCAGAACCCTGGACATAGGAGATTAACATGGGAAATCGGTTTTTATTTTTTTGCGCCTGTACGGTTGATTTGATTGAAAAACTTTTAAGAGTAAAGTTGTAGAGTTTATAGTCAGTTATCATCCTGTAATTTTTTCAATACCACAGTTTTGGCTATTTTTTGGAAAAACGCCTCGAAAAGTGCAAAAATTTGAATTTGGCGCGTCACCCCCCCATGCATGTGCAGTGTCGCCAACATAATAATTTCTTATGTCAGACTCAGAGCCGATTTTCCTTTCTTATTAATTTGGAGGGACTATCATGTAGTAATTAACGTGATTATGCAGAGAAAATTAACTGAAAACCTGACGATAATGTTCTTAAATTATAGGTAAGTAAAAGTTACGTTTATAATAATCATAATTAGTAAAAGGAAAATCATTCCAATTTGTGTATGGCTGGTTGTCTAATTCATTTTAGTTTAGCAATACGACAACCACGATGACATGACAATTTGTCTCTTGTCACCAATTAAGGGTGTTCGTTGTTGTTGTTGTTGTTATTGAGGTGAATTCATCTATCTCCAAATGTTTTACTTCAAAAGTGTCTATTTTGCAGTGCTGTGTGACGCGAGGCCCCATCCTGCATGCAAAAAACCCTTGCTAAGTGCTGGACTCTTCTATGACAGACAAAATCTCATTGGAAAACCAAATAGAGCGCGCCCCAAAATGCCAATCCACACATTGACAACTTCTCGACGTTGGTCTCGGTTGTCCTGCACTGTATGTGGATTTTAGAGAGTCAAAACTCATTCATTTTGTTGATTTGAGGGACCCATTAATCCAAATTAACAGTCATTGGTGGAACAAATGTTTATAGCAAATAAGCAAGACCAGTTTCTTTCATGTTTTATCTATGTATCTGGAGACTATAGTGCCTGTGAAAAAACTCTTTTCAGTGACAACAAATCTTGCCAAACTGGCCACAAACAACTTGAAAAACTGGACAAAAATTGGTTTCATTCCAATCGATTGCTGCTGAATGCAAGACACAGAGGATGGTGTTTGCATTGAGGGAGATTGGAACCGTAAATGACCACGTATCCCAGGTTAAATTTCTTGGGGTTCTTGTGGATGAGAGTGCCAAATGGGATTTACACACTGATAACTTGGCTTCAAGACTCAATACAAGTTTGTACCTGCTAAGTCAGCTTTCAGATAGGATATCTCGTACGGTACTTAGATCGGCTTACTTTGCATCTTTTCATGCATGGCTCTCTTATGCTGTAGTTGTTTGGGGCCACGCCTCGGGGGCTAAGCGTTTGTTCGGGCTTCAGCGAAGAGCGGTCAGATTGTTGGCTGGCCTGGGCTACAGGGATGACTGTAGAGCGCACTTCAGAGAGCTAGGCATACTAACCCTGCCCTCCATGTTTATATTGGAGAATTTGCTGTTTGTGAAAAATAACATGTATCTGTTTTCTGCTCACGAGGACATGCATGCTTACCTTACTAGAGACCGAAAAAGTTTAATAACCTCATATTGTCGTTTGAGAAGGTGCCAGAATGGTCGTGGCTACTGGGCGGTAAAATATTTCAACTGCCCATAAAAATTAAAGCATTGACAGTGGATAGTTTCGGAAAGGAAATTAAGCAAATTTTAATGGTAAATGTTTTTTATTGTGATGAAGAGTATTTTAAGTATTTTAATCAAAATTATTAATTTTTTTTTCTTCTCTCTGTATAGTCTATTTTAGGATGTTGACTGTAAGCTTTTAGTATTAAGTAAATAATGGCATCTGGACTGAATTTATTTAAATTTAATTTGTAGACTATTCTATTTTTGAGGTATGTACATTGCTGTTTTGGTGATTGTAAACATGAATAAATTTGAATTGAATTGAATTGAATCTTAATAAAGGTGATAGTGTTTTTATAGGAATAATTGTTGTTATCTGTGTTATTACCTAAATTTATGTTACATTTCTTTTTCATGTCCACTTGTTAATTTCTTCTGTTAAGAAATTTATGTATAGATTGATTATGGAAATATACTTATTTTGGTACTTGTTGCATCCACTTTTTCACACACAATTTCCTCGAAATAAAAATGTAATGTATACAGAAACCTTGTATTTATTGATATTAAAAGTAAGGAAATTAGGAACCATTTTGTTGATACAGTGTAAAATTTTATTTTTATTATTTTTTATTTAAATATTTCATTAGTTATGAATTTTGAGGAGAGAAAACTTGTTTTAAAACAATACTGGGCTGGTAATTCCTTTGCTCAAATTCGAGACAACATTGTTGCATTGTTTCCTGAACAACCAATATCAGCATGCAGTTCACTTCAGGCGGTGGTTTTTTCGTTTTGAGGAAACTGGGAGTATTAAGCCGATATGTTCCTGTGAGCGAAAGCGATGACTTCAAGCTGGTGCGGCTCCAGAGGCAAATGTGGCAAAACTTGTTGTTCTTGCTGCAGTGATCCTTCCAAGAGTATTCGACAGATTGGCCAAGAAACTAGACTTAGTGGATCGACCATCCATAATTATCTGCAAAAAGAAGGTTTTGAAAGCTACAAACAAGAGAACCATCAACAACTTGTACCGACCCACCTTTTCCCCCAAATGGAGTTTTGTGAAATCCTAACCGAAAAAATTATTGCAGCCCCAAGATTTGTTAGAAACATTTGTTTCAGGGATGAATGCTAATTTGGATTGACTGGCTCTTCAAATCAACAAAATGATCGGATTTGGGCACTCCAAAACCCACATATAGTGCATGACAATCGGGACCAACGTCGAGCAACTGTAACGTGTGGATCGGCATTTTGGGGCGCCATGTTATAGGTCCATTTTTCATTGATTGCAGTTTGAATGCCAACAAATCTGGCAATATGCTTCGCAATGACATTTTGCCTGCTGTAGAAGCCATCCAGCCATTAGAACGGGTTTTTTACATGCAAGATGGGGCGTCACACCATCCTCTGTGTCTTGCATTCAGCAGCAATCGATTGGAATAAAACCAATTTTTCGCCAGTTTTTCAAGTTGTTTGTGGCCAGTTTGGCAAGATTTGTTGTCACTGAAAAGAGTTTTTTTCACAGGCACTATAGTCTCCAGACACATAGATAAAACATGAAAGAAACTGGTCTTAGCAGATCAAACATCCATCGCTATCTGCTTACTGGTCTTGCTTATTTGCTATAAACATTTGTTACACCAATGAATGTTAATTTGGATTAATGGGTCCCTCAAATCAACAAAATGAATGAGTTTTGACTCTCTAAAATCCACATACAGTGCAGGACAACCGAGACCAACGTCGAGAAGTTGTCAATGTGTGGATTGGCATTTTGGGGCGCGCTCTATTTGGTTTTCCAATGAGATTTTGTCTGTCATAGAAGAGTCCAGCACTTAGCAAGGGTTTTTTACATGCAGGATGGGGCCTCGCGTCACACAGCACTGCAAAATAGACACTTTTGAAGTAAAACATTTGGAGATAGATGAATTCACCTCAATAACAACAACAACGAACACCCTTAATTGGTGACAAGAGACAAATGGTCATGTCATCGTGGTTGTCGTATTGCTAAACTAAAATGAATTAGACAACCAGCCATACACAAATTGGAATGATTTTCCTTTTACTAATTATGATAATTATAAACGTAACTTTTACTTACCTATAATTTAAGAACATTATCGTCAGGTTTTCAGTTAATTTTCTCTGCATAATCACGTTAATTACTACATGATAGTCCCTCAAAATAAATAAGAAAGGAAAATCGGCTCTGAATCTGACATATGAAATTATTATGTTGGCGACACTGCACATGCATGGTGGGGGTGACGCGCCAAATTCAAATTTTTGCACTTTTCGAGGCGTTTTTCCAAAAAATAGCCAAAACTGTGGTATTGAAAAAATTACAGGATGATAACTGACTATAAACTCTACAACTTTACTCTTAAAAGTTTTTCAATCAAATCAACCGTACAGGCGCAAAAAAATAAAAACCGATTTCCCATGTTAATCTCCTATGTCCAGGGTTCTGCTGGACACCCGGTATAGCAAGCACGAACATAGCCCTTTTTTTATGCATGAAATCGGAAAAACTGGCAAGGCATGTTTTCGATTTGTTAAATATGTTTGAGCTAGGATGTGGCTTACAAAAACTGATCATGGCACTGAATATTGCAGTCTAGTTACTGAACTTTTCAGGTGAAAAAGATAAATCATCAAGTAAGCGTATTCGCTTCAGCAAAATGGCTTAAAATATACATCATAGTATAATAGAGAAAGCTTGATCGATGCTAAAAGATACAAATTGTAGAGTATTGTTTGCCAAGGCTCCGAATTGCTGATATAGATGCAACTTGAGATACTGTGTTGTTTGGCCAACGCGGCACTTACCACAGTCAATGGAACAAAGTTAAATCTCACAAGAAAAGTTTTTATTTATTGTGACCTTCTTATGTGTCAAAGTGTCTTGTGACAGACAAATAAACGTGTGATAGGTGAAAGACTGAGATGCTGACAATTTTTTTTTCTTTCCACAAAACTCGGACCGGAAAGTTCCTTTCGCACGCCGGTTGTCTGAAAGTAAACGTACGCCAAAATCAAAACGGCACTAAGCGAAAGTCGCTCCGAAAGTAATATAAATCGCTTTCTGCGAGGAAAATTGGACCGCTAACTGGATCTAGTAAGTAATGCATGAATCGGGAGCGGCGCTCAGGTGGTACATCAATGATGCAGGGCCCTCGGATGCTGCCGCCTCCGCGACCGTTGACACACGTTTGTTGTAAAATCGCGAACGACACGGCTTTTGAAAAACCTCGTTAATTTATCGGCCATATGTCCAAAACTGACCGCCCAAACGGCCACATTGGCAATTATTAATAGAGTCAAACAACCGGAACACTCTAGCTAGATAGAGCCCTGATTATTCATACGTAAACCGCTACCGTTTTGAGGTGGCGGAACGGAACCAGTGCAAGGGGGTTCGAAGGGCCAGTTGTTCTTCCCACTGATAGTGGAGGGCTATAAATAATCATCCTTTAACAACACATTAATAATAGGTTGGCGACACTGAAGCACCGTGAGAACCCCGGCAAGTGTTACCAACTGATTATATGTCGTCAAAGCGTGCCGCAAGGTCCGCTGTTATTAAGGTTGGTATTCGTGCACGAACGTTTTGACGAGAAGTCTACGTGGAACAGGTATTTCAGTTTTCGGACCCTTCTAGACTTGTTTTCAGTTCCTTATAGACTTGTTCTCCATCTCATTAACTCTTTCATAATTTTACAGAGTACGATAGGCCGGTTTTAGTTTTCTTGGCTTAGTAACAATTCGTTAGTGGATAAGATCCATCTGGACCAATTACTCAAACACAAATTGCCAATTAGCCATCCACTGGTAATAATGTTATTAGCAGCGTAATGTCTTGTACGTGTAATACACATCCATACAAAATTCATACCTTGTTCCGATTCCCCGTCACGATTTCGGCAATAAATGTTTAATGGCGTCCAATACGGCTTAATGTGATTGTAAATAACCGGAAAATTACAGTTTTCGATCTCCTTTCATTCGGTAATATTAAAAAATTCTTTGATAATAGGCGTGGTCGTCGCTTGAACACTTTACGAATGGAGAGCGTCTTTTCCGGAAGAGTAAATTAACAACACTTCACCGTAATGACACCTTTTAAGCAAATACGACGACCCATCGATTTTCGATTAGGCGGGTGCATGCTTGGGGCTCCAACTTTTGGCCACTTTCCCATGGAGAACCCCTTCGGCTGATTGATATATTTGCCAACAAGGGCGACTCCCCGAAAGGAAAACATCATAATTATTATTATTAAGCCATATGTGGTGAGTTAATAGAGCCTCAGCGCACATATTATGCGGGGTTGTTGTACACTTCTTGATAATGTGTGCAGGAAACTTTTTGAAAATTTATCTAAACTCTTTGTCGAGTAATTTAAACCTTAAGGGAATGCTCTCCAATTGAAAATCTTTAAGTGGGATAAATCTTAAGGATAATTTTACACCCCAGAGTTCCCCTTTGCTAACAAATTAACGCCCTAATCCCCATAAACAAGGCTGAGCATAATGGGCTCATTGGAATGATTCTTTATGTCGTGGGGGGCCCTGCTCGCGTACAGGGTCTGCTCAAGATACATATATACTTTTCTCAACAACCTTATGCTGTGTAGATTTATTAAGAGTCCCTGTATGGTTGTGTCATTATATGATAAGAAGAATTAATGCTGCAATTCTGGTAAAGTGATTTATAAGAGCTACCAATTTTCAAGAGAGTTAGTGCAAAAAGGAAGTATTAGTGTTTAGTGGCTTACCGACGGATTGGGCATGCACCTCCTGGGCATAGGTTCGGGATTCCTGTACGTGGGCGAATATCTCCCAGCGAAACAAGCCCCCGACGACGTGATAGGCCCGTGGAGCCCCGTGGGCCCCTTGGTCCCCATCATCTTATCCGGAGAATACATATCAAGAGTCAGTATAATGTTCCAACTTTGCGCACTCTACTTTAGCTCCAAGAGCGTTAAGCCATTTCGTTCTTAATTACATTGGAGCTCCCCCGAAAAAAAAATCACTCAAGCTTCACGTTTAACACGTAATAGTGGGGCTAGAACGAAATGTCGCAGTCTTCATCGAACATCATATATGCCGGAAAATTGAGAACAATAATACAATGCAAATATATGCACCCGAGATCGGTTAGGTCCTATGTCGCACCCTCTTCCGGCAGGGTGGTTTGGTGTATACTACTAGTCCGGCTGCCATTGGAGTCGCGGACACTGTGGCGCGAGCGAAGGGGGGCGCAGGCGCCCCCGCTGGCGCCCGCCCCCCGGGCCGCATTCGCCCCCGACAAATTAGTGGCATTTTGATGGTGTATGGATTTTTGAATTGTTATCAAAAAGGGGTGAAGAGAGAAGCACCGGTGAATGGACACTGAATCACACGTTGCATTACGTGGAAATGACTATATATAAATTAAAAAAAAATATCTCTGTTGCGAAATTTTTGTAAGAATACCTTCTTATTGATGGTGACAGGTATTCAATAATACTACGTTTTTGCTTGCTACAGATAGCCTGAAAAAAGTAGTTGGTACATTACTTAATCCACCTGTCTCAATAACTTTTAGCCAATTTGATTAATTTTATTATTGAACACTTCGTACATACTACGTCATACTCATCATAATTATTATTAAAGCGACTGGTACATTTCAATAGCTCATTAATTGCATATGGAGTTTTGTGTAATAATTTGTTGTAAAAAGTGTTCTTGTCAGCAGCACCGGTTCTGCTTCTAGTTGACATAAAAATGGCCGATCAGCTGATTTTCAACCAATCAGATTTGTTAAAAATAAGATTGACAACTGACATTTTTATATCTAACTAGAACCAGAACTGGTGTGAAAAGAAATTGACTTTAGGGCTAAAACAGTTAGTCTACTTACTTATCAGGTACTCAATGTATGTCTCTTGTTTTCTTGGAAAATACGTAGGTTCTGATATTCTCTCCAAAAGGCACGTTCGTAGTTGTCAAGTCTATGGTTACAACCAACGAGTTAGTATACTAAATCTTGTTTTGGCAGTTACAAGAGTTTTGGCCCCCCTTTTTAGCAGTGAGTCGCTTAAAAATGGCGACAATATCTGCCGGAAGTGACGTCAACTGACATCTTACACAAAAGTCATTTTCGTTTCGCACTGGTTCTAGTTCTGGTTGACATAAAAATGACAGACCAGCTGATTTTCAACAAAGCTGATTGGTTGAAAATCAGCTGTTCTGTCATTTTTATGTCAACCAGAACTAGAACCGCTATGAAACGAAAATGCATCATATAATTCAAAATCGCGATTTGCCAATTAATATGCTGTGACGATGAAGAATTACGTCACTGGTATCTTAAAAATGGCGATCTTCTGTTTATATCTCCTAAGTCATTGGTTTACAATAGACGTTACCAAGACGCTTTATGTCGATAGACGTCCCATCACGTTTTTTATTTGCTGACTGGTTTAAGAGAACCACAAGGTATATGCGGGTTGTTCGATTAGAAAAACTCATCTAGAAGGCTACGAAATTTTTGACAGAAAAGGATGACATAATCAAAGTAAATTGGTTTTGGTTCGTTTTCCTTTTTTCGACATTTTGAAGCCAGATGACGTTTTTAAATGAACACCCCCTACATAGATCTATTTAGACTGAGCTGTTACTACGTAAAATACTTCATAAACAACAACTGTACTAGAAAATTAAAGAATATTGATTAATCGAATTTGCAACGTATCGACATTTTGGCAACTACTGAGCAGTATTTTCTCATCAACTGATCAGTGACTGTTCATCAGTGACTATTTGTATTTCTGTACGGCTCAGAAACGGCAATTTATTGCTCAACTGAGCCAAAACTGGAGAATGAGACTGGGAGGCTGTACAAAGATTGCCAAAGATATAGGAGCAAGGTATATTTCATGATAAATTGCTTGCGGAGCTGTGGGAAGAGTCTGAGCGTATGGTGGGGAGTGTCATAGGGGCCTAAGTAGAAAAACGAGTAGTTCAGATCGAGTTACTTTACTATTATACACTTGAAATATACTTAAATGTTGTCACGGCATAGAAATGTGAGTTTCCACTTTGTCTCACTAACCAAAACATGGTGTATTTCTGGTTGTGTAAGTTTGGGTTTCATGTTCCCAGCGATAAGATAAATGATGCGCATAGACGATTCCAGAACAGCTGTTTTTGATTAGGTCCGCCATAGTTTATTGTGGGTCAAACAAACCATACGAAACTTTCCGTGTTTATACGGAAATGATCCACAAGGATCATGACAATTCACATGTTGTTGGTACTTTTGGGGTGAGAAATCTTTTATTAAAAGAATATTTTTCTGTTGTTATTTACATTTTTTCACATTATTTTTCCTCTTACCGATTTTAAAACAACATAAATAAATTTAAGTATAAAAAAATAGTGAGAATGGCAACCCCACAGCCGGTTTAATAATTTGGATGTGTAAACGTTTGAATAACATCGATTTTGTTGGTTTGAACATTGAAACTTATTGAAAAAGTCGTTTATTTCTAATTTTTGTGCCGAAAATGTTTAGAAGTGAATATTACTTCAAGCTTACTGGTGATGTCAAGTATCCTTATGACCAGAAAGTGGAAATTATAAACAATATTGATCCTTACTCCCTTTCGCCACAAGATTTGAGTTTCCCAATTTGTGATTTGCCAAATGTGACCTTACTGGATCTTGCAGAGTATTTTATTTTAAAGCACAGTTATTATACGTAGGTACTAAGCAGCAGTTGAAAGCATATAAAAGTCTACAAGCTTTTAAACTGTATGAATCTGGTGCAGTTCTTTCGATCCATGCAAAACAAGTCATCAAGGATGCTTATGTAATTTTAAGTAAGGTAAGATCAATTTAAACAAGCTATTGCTTTAGCCAAAGTTATAGCTTATGCGGTTTTGTTTATAGTTTTTCCTACAGTCTTAACTTCAAGACTAGCATATTCATCAAATGGTGTGAATAGCTATATGTTTCTGAATTCTCATATATCAATTTAGGGCCTGCTGTTTTTTTGTCACAAAATTAACCAAATTGAGTTTAACCATACAGGCAGAAATTCAACCAATTGTCAGCTGTGTTTTCTCCTTATATTTTATACATACTTAGGGCAGGACAACTTGACTGTATAAAACTGGGCATTACCATAACCACATAACTTTTCAATTCCATCAGAAATCTCAATAAAGTATAGTTCTTATTAAAGGTGCTTATCAAGACTATGTTAGGTTTAGAATCACTGGGTGTACACATTTTGCAGATTTAGTTGTAGGTATTCAGACAAATTTATGGTGACATAAATTAAATTTTTTAATAGATTTCCTCAAAATTTACCCCAGAGGGTCATTTACCCCAGAGGTATAATTACTGGTGAGTTTTATTGTGGGCACATGGAATATTTAGTGAAATTTAATTGAATTTAGTAATATTTAGTGAAATTCAAGGAAATTTTATTTGACACTTAGTGGAATGAATTTGAACATAATTTATGAATTGATTTACCTCTCGTTTTAAGTGCTGTGTGAACATGTGATCAGACAAGATATCAATTTACTTACACAATAAGCCTCATTTGCAAGGTTGTGGTTTAACAGAGTCAAGTGGGCTGTGAATCAAGGAATCTCTCACCAAGTAAAAAAATGTACATATGTTGGTCAAGTGCAGACATTTTGTTGCAAAGGAGGCAGAAAATGTCATAAAATTAACATGACTGTCATAAAAGTACATAGGTAACTCCAGATATAAGAAAGTGCATGAATGCAAAATGCAAATTATTTTCTCTTGTATTTTAATGTGAGAGATCTCTTTCTTTGAGTTATTGAAAGAAAGAAGTGGGGTGACAACTCGAGTGAAATTCATTTTATCTAAATGCTTTTATTACTCCAACTTTTTGGGTCAAAAATTCATACCCAACTTGAGAACTTCTTCCTGAACTTTTCTGTTGAACCCCTACTGTTACATGTAAGTCATTCACTTGTTATTGACATCAAGTAAGCATTGGAAATTAGACTTTGACATTTTTATTGTATTTTCTCAACATGTGCTGAAAGGAGATATTTAAGTTTTTAAAAAAATGAGGATTTCAAAGATAATGAGATGACAAAAATAAGTGAATGACTTGTATTTACCTATTATACTCTACCTGTTTATTGTATTTAATATTATTAGTGTAAATTTGCAGTATTGTTAGGGTTGTATTAATTGTTACTTAATATCACTTTTATTGCCATGCTCAGAACTGCATATAAAAACATGTTGCGTATCATATAGTTTTACAGTGAAAATAATATACTTAATGTTAATATACCTACCTGCCTAATATCCAAAAACAATTTGTGTACTTTTTACAACTTTGACACCCTGTCCTAACTTAAGAGAGAATCGGATCGGGAGCTCCAAAATGGCATTATAAAACCCCACTTAGTAGTGTTTATAATTTAACCAGCACCAAGCCACACTTAGCTAGCTACAATCTTTGACAACAATTGAAGCTCCTCCTTGAAACATTATAAAATATTTTTGTAATGCTTTTATTCCAGCCAATGTACCAAATTCTTGATTGTAAGACATGAAATATGAAATAAGACATGAAAGTCTTGTAAAAGGATTCTACGTGGTTGATCTAATGACCGATTTAGAGAAGTATTTAAATGGTAAGTTTAACAGGACTTTTATAAAAGGATAGTATGTACTAAAATAGTGCTATGGAAACATCTTGGACTTGCATTGTCTATATTGAGTTTTTTTACACGACATTTCGAGCAGTGGAATCTCTGCTCATTTTCAAGTGAAATTGAAACAAGCAGAGATGCTAGCCTTACTTGAAAATGAGCAGAGATTCCACTGCTGAAAACGTCATGTAAAAATTCTCAATAAAGACAATGGAAGTCCAAGATATTTAGCTTAATAGTACATCATTGTCTCCAACCTTTAAACAAAAATACTGGTATGTTTAAAAGCAGATAGTATGTAGACAACTAACGAGGCTCTGTCGACCGAGTGATTACCGGTATAAGTAATCCCCTTTTGTCAGCCAACAGCTTCGGGTGGATGAGCCGACAAGAGTAAAGGCACCCTATTGTCCTGGGGTTGAGAAATCGGCCCCAAAGGCGGATGAATTACAATCAAGTAATCAACGACATAAGGATGAGGAAGAATTTTGGACAAACCACCTCATTAAAGATCCAGAATGGATAAGTCCTAGTAAAAATCATCATGGCAAGGCTCACAACAAAACAGGTCCGGAATAGTTCCTCGATCGGATCTCCGGGAGGAAATGTTTTGAGCAGTGTAATGAAAGTGAACAGGGAGATAAGGATTGGTACTTGGAATGTTAAAACGATGGCACAAGCTGGAAATATCAACAACGCAACAAAAGAAATGAGAAGAATGAAAGTAAACATCATGGGAATTAGTGAGATGAGGTGGCCGGGAGTGGGTTCGGTGGATGTGGACGAACACAGAGTGTACTATGCAGGAACACAAGATGGTAAGTTTCTGAATGGGGTAGGCATTGTTGTCACCAAGGAGATAGCGCAGAGTGTCATAAACTTTGTCCCATTCTCAGAAAGAGTCCTTCTAATACAGATTAACGCCCGACCAGTAAATCTAAACATCATCCAGATTTATGCCCCCACTGCAGATAAAGATGAAGGGGAAGTTGAAGAATTATACAGGAATGTCGCCCAAATACTCGAGAGGCTACCCAAAAAAGAAGTTAACATCATCATGGGGGACTTTAACGCAAAGTTGGGAGCTGGAGAAAAAACCGAGCTCATCGGGTCTTTCGGTTTGGGAGAGAGGAATGAGAGAGGAGATATGCTCGAAAAATTTACAGACGAACACGGCCTTGTAGTCCTCAACACACAGTTCAAACAACCACCGAGGCGTTTATACACATGGAGATCGCCCCTTGATAAACCTGGGAGAATAGTCAGGAATCAAATAGACTACGTTCTAGTCAACAAGCGGTACAGAAACAGCTGCTTAAGTATGAGAACCTTCCCGGGAGCAGATATGCGAACCGACCACGTGCCAGTTATCGGAAGACAAAGTGGTTATGAAGAAGATAAAGAAAGCTGCTCCATTAAAAGTTAACCTAAGACAGCTGAAAAACGGGAAGATCAAAGAATGTGTAGAGAAAGAGCTGAATGCAGCAATGGCAGAAACAACAGAAGATAGCTCAGTAGAAGAACACTTGAATCACCTGAAAAGTAAAGTGGAACACATTAAGAACACTATTCTAAAGGAAAACGGACAAAGAGTAAGGAAGAAAACCTGGATCACAGATTACATATTAAACCTAATGGAAGAGAGAAGATTGAACAAGAATAACACCATAGAATACAAAAGGATAAACAACATCATAAGGAACGAAATACGAATGGCTAAAGAAAAGGAACAGAAAGAGAACTGTGAGGAGATAGAGGCACTGCAGTTGAAATATGACTACTTTAACGTCCACCGGAAGGTGAAAGAAGTCACTGGACAAAGAAGGAATACAAACTTAGGGAAACTAGTTGACGCTAATGGGAACATCATTGTAGACATGGAAGAGAAGAAGAAGATGTGGACTAGGTGTAGAGCACCTCTTTGAGGATAATAGAGAGAGCCCCCCAGATCCCCGGGGTAATGCACAGAGTGGGCCAGAAATAATGGAATCAGAAGTGAGGGCAGCTATATAGCAGAGCAAAGAAGGAAAAGCAGCAGGACCTGACAACATCCAGACAGAGTTCCTGAAACTTCTAGACGAAAATGGATTAAAGAAGATCACCAAACTTTTCAACAACATCTACAAATCAGGTAAAATACCACAAGAATGGCTAGTCTCAGAGTTCATTGCACTGCCAAAGAAACAAGGCGCAAAACGATGTGAAGAATATCGAACGATAAGTCTGATGAGCCACCTGCTGAAAACCTTTCTCAAAGTCATCCATAAAAGAATATACAATCGATGAGAGAACCTAATCTCTCGAAACCAGTTCGGGTTCGTCAATGCGATGGGAACCAGAGAAGCACTCTTTGCTGTCCAAGTCCTTGTCCAGAGATGCAGAGACGTTAACCTTGACGTTTACTGTTGTTTGATTGACTACGCCAAAGCATTTGACCGGGTTCAACATGGCAAAATGATGGAAATATTAAGGAAGACAGGAATCGATACCAATGACCTGAATATCATAAGTAGCTTGTACTGGGGCCAGTCGGCAACAATAAGAGTCGACGGAGAAACAACTGAGGCCGTCAAAATAATGCGAGGAGTGAGGCAGGGCTGTGTACTCTCACCCCTGCTATTTAACATCTACTCCGAGCAGATTTTTAAAGAACGCTCGACGACGAAGAAGAGGAGGGCATCTCAATAAATGGGAAGAAATTGAGTAATATAAGATACGCGGACGACACCATCGTGTTCGCAGATAGCCCACAAGCACTACAACAACTTATCAACAAAATAGCAAGAGTTAGTAAGGAATATGGTTTGGACATAAACATACAAAAGACAAAAATTATGGTCATTAGCAAAAACAAGATCGACAACATCCAGTTATCCATCAACAACCAACCAATAGAGAGAGTACCACACATCACGTACCTGGGAACACGTATAAACGAGAACTGGGACGCAACTCAAGAAATCAAATCACGAATCGCCAAAGCCACAGCCGCCTACAACAAAATGAGCAAACTCTTCAGAAGCCATGATCTTACACTGGAAACAAAAATGAGACTTCTCAGATGTTACATCTTTTCTATCCTCTTATACGGGACGGAATCTTGGACACTCAATCAAAACACATCCAAGAAAATAGAAGCCTTCGAAATGCGACTCTATCGAAGAATGATGAGGATATCATGGACCGAACATATCACTAATGAAGAGGTACTAAGAAGGATGAATAAACAAAAAGAAATTATGAACACCATCAAGATCCGAAAACTGCAATATCTGGGCCACATCATGAGAAACGACTCCAGGTACTCCTTACTCCAGACAATCATCCAGGGAAAAATCGATGGAAGAAGAGGTCCAGGAAGGAGAAGAATATCTTGGCTGCATAACCTCAGGAAGTGGACCGGAAAAACATCAACCGAACTCTTCCGCATTGCCGTAAACAAGGTTAGGCTCGCCATGCTGATTGCCAACATCCGTAACGGATAGGAACCACAAGAAGAAGAAGAAGTATGTTTAAAATATTTTAATATGTTTAAAAGTCCACAGAACTTTCTTATGATGAAAAAGATATAAACATGTCTTGTACGTAGTTGGACTAAAGATGAATTTAGAAGATAAGTATTTAAATGGCAAGTTCAGCAGGACTTTTATAAAAGGATAATATGTAACGAAATAGTAGTATGTTTAAAAGTAAATAAAATGTTTAAACTATTTTAGTATAAATATCTATAATATATATGATAGTATGTTTAAAAGTGGCTAGACATTCTTACAATGAAAAACTATATACAAACAATACTGTATGGATCAGAACCAATTACATACCTACAACTTTTTGGAGGGCCTGTAGAAAGGCATGATTTTGGTTAACTAATTATTTCTAAAATGCTCATTGTTAATATCAGATTTTGTGTGTTTAAGTTTAAACTAAAATTAAACTACCTCATTATCAAAGTATGTATTTGTCTTGCTGACACAACTTTTGACTGGAGGCTTCCTTTGCCTAAAAGAAACAACATAGGAATACACTTATTACCTAAACTCTATTTACAAACTCTATTTAAAAACTAAACCTGTGTTTGGATCACACTTAGCTTTTCTAAAATTCCTTTCAAGAACCGAAATTCTAGCTGAACAACCAGCCTGGGTTTGCCTTTCAAGGCAATGCAGGTTTTCCTACAATTTTCAACATAAATAATGTTTGTTTGTGTATGCTCCAGTATACCTGCACATGTACCTATCTAAATACTTTTTAAGAATAATTACTGTTGAACTTACCAGTTATGAAATATCAGGTAATACGTCTCTTGCTAAGTCATTTTTGCTTCCTTTAAGGCTTAAAATTCAAACCCAAGCATTTCCATTTCCATGTTCAGTGTTCACTAACCAGGCCGATCACGAAATCGAAAGAATGAAACGGTATTTCAATTATCTCATTCAGTACGCATTTGAACATAAACGACATTACAAGAATAAGATATTTCCAATAAGGGCATAATTCAAAGCAACACTTCAGATGATGATTAGGCCGCTTAGAGACTTTAGGGGATACTTGTAGTTAAAAATATCTTAAATCAAAACTGAAACATGATGATAAAGATCGTTTTTCAAGTTTCGTTAGACAGTGACATTGTGGGGCAAACATATGTCAAATGACGTAATCTTAGAATCGTCTATTGTCACGCAATGACAATGGCAGCTCCATTTCTTCTTCGCAAAACTGACAGTTACGTGTTCACCACGAAAGTGTTCGTACATACTGTGAGTTTCCGCGTTCCTACGGCCGTTTTTACCGTCGAAAGTGTAAATTTTTAGTGTTTTTTCTTGTGTTTGTTGTGCAGATAGCCAGAATGGCAGGTTAGACTATAAGCGGTAGCATATAATACAGAAAAAAACTGAAAATGGTAGAACATTGTAAAACCATCTGGGATTGTTTTGAAAGTTTCGATGTCACTCTGAGACACAAAGCCTCTTCTCTACTCTCTCAATAGTTATGATGAGGCTCAACCCTGTAAGGAAGAGGAAAAAAAGATTTACTATTGGGCAGAATTGGTCTGCAAATGGGTTTTATTTTAATTTGCACACTAGCCGGTGGTGCTGTACGCGCGGTAAGGCCAATGACAACTGACCATACTAATTTGACAATCCGAATAGTTTCTTGTTTGCGTCCAACCACTAAAGTTCAGTTTGTCTTGTTAAGCCTTGACTTAAGCCTTACTTGAACCTTTACTGAGGCTTGTTTTTCATCCAATCCGTGAATCCACTGGCTGATGAGGCGTAGAAAAGAGAGCTAGTGAAGAAGTAAGAACCACTAATTTTCAGTTTCCTGTATAACTAATTTTATTCTAGTACTAAATTCAAAAACATGTTTTGAAACCGGCAATACAAAGAGTGCAGGAGAAGAACAATTTCGTTTGTCCATCGACCTATCCAAGGACTCGTTTTGCTTTAATATAGCCCGTCAGTGCGTGTATTAATTGACAGAAAAACGAAAAGCCTCGAGATGTCAGTTTATCAAACTGAAAAATAACATGAAAAAGAGGTGTGAATCGTGGCTACACCTACTGTGAGTTTCAGAAACCCTCTAGCGAGTAGCATTGTTGGTTTGAGGGTGCTCCTCGCTAGAGGCGTCCTGCCATCGTAGTTTTTGAAACTCACAGTCGCCATGATTACCTGTCGCTTCTTAACTTATTTTTCAGTTTTATAAACTGACACCTCGAGGTCTTCGTCTGTCTGTGCTAGACACCCCAAGTCCCTCACCATTATGTCCTGGAACGTAAACGGGCTGCGAGCCAGGAAGTACGAGCTCTTCTTGGCGGAAAGGGAGGCGGAAATTCTGGCTCCACAGGAAACCAAGATTAGTAGCCACATTCGTGTAAACTTCCGAGGGTACCGCAAGTACCGCTACGACAAAAGAAACCCCAATAATGGCGGGGTGGCAATTCTGGTGAGAGACGACATCGTACACCATTGACTGGGGCCCAGGACACGGAAATTGATGCAATCTCCGTCTGACCAGCCTTGGTCAGATGAGGGTCACGTCGGCGTACAAGCCTCCGCAGGACGAACTGCAACAGATAGATCTCGACATTCTCCTGGGTGGCAAACAAGCACTAGTGCTAGTTGGAACCGACATGCCTACCCAACGGAGGCAGGAGACGGGACGTAGTTGACATCGCGGTGTTGAGGAACGTCCGCTTCTGGCCGGAGTTGGTGACGGTGATTGAAGGTACCTCGGATCACAATCCAATAAAACTGACCCTTGAAGCGAATGCCGAAATCAAAGCGCCCTCACTCTAGGCACACTAATTGGAAACGGTTTCAAGAGCAGTTTAACGCACTTGCAACCATCCCAATTATTGCAGATGTAGCCCAACTGGAGGGTGCCGTGCAAACGTTCGAAGAGGACGTGCTGCAGGCTCTAAGGTTATCCACAATTGAACGCGAGGTGCAAAAACCACGCGGTCAATATGGAGAAACCCCCGAACATATACGGGTGCTCGTTCAGGAACAGAGACGGTTGCGTAGATTGTACCGCAACGGCCCCTCAGAGGACAATCGCAGGTTGCTTAACGAAAGCAGCCAGCGATTGAAAACAGCCTTGCGGGAACACCGCGGCCGATGCTGGGAAGATAAGCTGAGCGAGCTGGAGCCGGGCTCGTCTGGCCTCTGGCGGTTGCAGATGGGCCTCAGACGAGAGACAAACGCCATACCACCGCTACACAGCGTAAACGGTATGGTGTACAGCGACGAGGACAAGGCAGAAGCATTTGGCCAAACACTCGAAAGAGAGTGTAGGCTAAATGATCACCCTGACGATGATGATCGTCACATCCTAGCGGTTGAGAGGACCGTCAGGCACATGAGGGGTCCGCGGGGGTCATTGACAGTTAAGGATTGGTCAGTCAAGGACCCCAGGGGTCAGCAGGACCCGATGGACCCGGTTAGCCCCGGCGAAATCAAGGATGTCCTGAGGACCCTTGTGGAACGAAAGGCTCCAGGGCAGGCCGGCATCTCCAACAAGGTGCTGAAAAACCTGCCTAGGAAAGGTGCAGCCTGTCTTTGCGCCGTGGCTTCGGCACTTTCCATCGAGGTGGAAACAGGGAGTGGTGATAATGCTGAACAAGCAGGGCAAAAATAAGGCATATCCGCAGAACTACCGGCCCATCACATGCTGTGTGGGGCTGGTAAGGTCGTGAAACGTATTATCCTGAGGTTACTCCAAGACGAGTGTACACGCCTAAACGTCGTGCCCGTCAAACAATACGTTTTCGGGGACTGTATTCGGTAGAATTGCAGGTCCTGAGGACCGTAGAGAGCATCGCTGAAGGCAGGAACTCCAGACTAACCTCTGAGTTGGTCCTGCTGGATGTAGTGCGAGCGTTCGATGGGGTTTGGCGAGAGAGCCTGATCTACAAGTTGAGTGACTTAGGTTTGTCGGCAAACATTTGCCAACTTATCGACAGTTACCTCACAGATCGGACAGTCGCTGTAAGGGTCGGAACCTCCCTGTCGGCGCCCAGAGCGCTAAGGGCAGGTGTCCCCCAAGGGTCGGTATTATCGCCGCACCTGTACACGAGCGATATTCCTAGAACACCAAGGACTACGCTCGCGCTCTTCGCCGGCGACACGGTTCTTTTATCCAAACACCGGAGAAAAGATGTCGTGCTGCGGAATCTGCAACATGCGTTAGACGACCTCCAGAAGTGACTGGTACGTTGGAGGATTAAAATTAATCCAACCAAATGCCAGGCAATCCTGATAGGTAGACGTCGCAATATCATCCCTGATCAACTTGTGATCGATGGAATCGAAGTGCGGTGGCAAGGCTCAGCCGCTTAGCTGGGGGTAACCTTGGATAAAGAGCTGACCTGGGGCCCCCATGTCAGGGTCGCCGCTGCTAAGGGTAGGGGGGGCTATGGCCTCCCTATACCCTCTGCTCAACCGAAGAAGCCATCTGCCCCTGAGAGGAAAACTCCTGCTGCTGAAAGCCATCATCCGACCGATCCGACCGTATGGTGGTGAATGCTCCATTGTCCATTAGTAACGAAGAAATTCGTGCTAATGAGAGTCAAAGCCGAGAAGACATTCCGGCGAGCTGAAGCACATCCAGACGACCTGCGGCGGGCTTTGGCCCATTACGAGCCGGTCCGGCATCAGGGCAACCCTGGAAGCGGCCACGGCACCAGCCGTAATATCAAACTGCAGAGTAGAGCGACAGCAGAGACGCAAAAACCGCCCGAGAAGAAGGGCCACATCTCCCGCAAGATATGTCAAGCCAAACCAGCCAAGCTGGGGAGGCTATGAGATATGAAAACAGGAAAGAGCGCAATCCAGTGAAGTCTGCTGGCAGCAGATCCGGGATTTATAGGCAATCGGCTCGGAATCCCCAAGCGTAAAAAAAATGGTGTTTTTTAGTGGGTAAGAATCTCACACTACCGGACAACGTCGTGCGGTAGTTGACCGGTGTCTTTAGAAGATTTTGTATTGCCCTAGGGTCGCTCCCCCGAAAAAAAAAATCGTCTGTCTGTCTCGATGTCGGGAGTACAAGCTGAGCGAGCTGGAGCTGGGCTCGTCTGGCCTCTGGCGGCTGCAGGAATGTCTCAGGCGTGAGAAAAACGCCATACCACCGCTGCACAGCGTAAACAGTATGGTGTACAGCGATGAGGACAAGGCGGAAGCATTTGGCCAAGCACTCGAAAAAGAGTGTAGGCTAAATGATCACCCTGACGATGATGAACGTCACATCCCGGCGGTAGAGAGAACTGTCCGGCACCTGGGGGGCGAGGACTCCAGGGGTCAGCAAGGCCCGATTGACCCGGTCACCCCCGGGGAAGTCAGGGACATACTGAGGACCCTTCTGGAACGTAAGGCTCCGGAACGGGACAGCATCTTCAACAAGGTGCTTAAAAACCTGACCAGGAAGGGTGCAGCCTGTCTCTGCGCTGTGACGAACGCAACGCTGAGGTTACAACACTTTCCATCAAGGTGGAAACAGGGAGTAGTAATAAGGCTGAACAAGCGGGGAAAGGATAGGAAATTTCCACAGAACTACCGGCCCATCACATTACTGTGCCGCGGAATTTGCAGCTAGCTTTAGGCGACCTCCAGGAGTGGCTGGTACGTTGGAAGCTTAAGACCAATCCAACCAAGTGCGAGGCAATTATGATAGGTAGACGTCGCGATGCCATCCCGGATCAACTTGTAATCGATGGCATCGAAATGCCGTGGCAAGACTCTTATCTAGGGGTAACCTTGGATAACGGGCTGACTTGGGTCCCCCATGTCAGGGTCGCCGCTGCTAGGGGGGGGCTATGTACCCCTTGCTCAACCAAAGAAGCCATCTGCCCGTGAGGGAGAAGCTCCTGCTGCTAAAAGCCATCATGCGGCTGATCCTAACATATTGTTACGATTCGCAGCAACGCCGCATGGGAGGCGGGGCAACGCATGGGAGCGTGTTGGTTGGTGGAGCTTGGCGACCTATCCGCCCTGCGTCATGGCTGACACGAGTGATTTATTGCTCGTCTGGCTTAATCTAGAAGGCAGTTGTTTACAACCGTTTTTTTTTATGTGAGATTATTCAAGAATTCTTATAAAGAACTTTCTAGGTTTTTCTGTAATTTTAGGAATGTATAAAAAAAGCGTATAGAGCGCGCAGGAGGATAGTCGTAGTTTAATCGAGCTATAAGTAAGCTAAAGTTACGAAGCGATAATAGGAGGCTATAAAGTGTTAAGTACTGAGTTATTTAGTAGTCGAGTGTATTTGTGGAATAAATAAATAGTGTTTTCGTATTAGAGCTATTGGCCATCGTTAAAGCAGTCGAACATTACCATCACTACTTATATGGTAAAAGGTTCCTGATTAGAACTGACCATGGAGCCTTGAAATGGTCATTACAGATGAAAAACTCTGAAGGCCCAATAGCCAGATGGATAGAGCGCCTGCAGCAGTACGATTTCCAAATTGAACATCGACCAGGAAGGTCTCACGGAAATGCCGACGCATTGTCTAGACGGCCATGTAAAGGAGATTGTCGGCATTGTCAAAGAACTGAGCAGCGTGAGGGACTTCCTTCTGTACGGAGAACGACGGTGGAAATAAACGATGGCTGGACCACACAGACCCTTCGAGAAGAACAAATGAATGATCCAGATATTGGACCCATCCTCTCTGCAAAGACTGACGACAACAGACCAGAATGGCAAGAAATTGCTGGTAAAAGTCCAAACCTGAAGGCGCTATGGGCCCAGTGGCACTCTCTTAAAATTGAAAATGGATTACTGAAGAGAGCGTGGGAGAGTCCGGATGGCAAGACCGTAGTCAGTCAGTTGGTTGTTCCTGGTAGCAGAAAATCGGACGTACTACAGGAAATGCACGACGGAACCAGTGGAGGTCATTTTGGGGTCAATAAAACCTTGGCCAAAATTAAAGAGCGGTTCTACTGGGTGAATTATCATGAAGACGTCGAATCTTGGTGCCGCAAGTGCAAAGTTTGTTGTGCCACAATAGGACCTCGAACAAGATCACGCGGCCGAATGGTGCAGTACACTATAGGTGCTCCATTCGAGAGGGTAGCAATTGATGTCGCGGGACCGTTTCCTCAGACTGAGTCGGGCAATAAATACATCTTGGTCGCCATGGATTACTTCACTAAATGGCCTGAAGCATACGCCCTGCCTAATCAAGAAGCAACGACTGTGGCATCGGTGCTAGTAAATGAAATGTTCTGCAGATTTGGAGTCCCTCTCGAACTTCATTCTGATCAGGGCCGAAATTTTGAATCGGCTGTTTTCCAGAAGGTCATGGAACTTCTCGGAATTCGCAAGACCAGGACAACTCCTTTGCATCCACAGTCGGATGGGATGGTAGAGAGATTTAATCGGACCATGGAACATTACCTGTCTAAAATGGTGGCAGATCATCAGCGTGATTGGGACCAACATCTACCTCTCATGTTGATGGCATATCGAGGCTCTACGCATGAAGCCACGGGTTATACTCCGGCGAAAGTGATGTTCGGAAGGGAAATGAGGCTTCCTGCGGATTTGATGTATGGAACACCAGAAAAAGACTCGCTCAACTCTGAGAACTTTGTGGAGGAGCTCAAGGAGAGGCTGGACAATGTTCATGAACAAGTCAGGAATAAACTGCGGATATCCAGTGATCGAGCCAAAGCAAGATATGACTTACTAGCTAACTCCCGCGGCTTCCAGGATGGTGATTTGGTGTGGCTATACAATCCGCGGAGAAAGGTGGGGAAGTCGCCCAAACTTAGCCAAAATTGGGAAGGACCTTATACAATTATAAAGAAGATTAATGATGTGGTGTATAGGATCCAGCGGACCCCTAGGTCAAAGATGAAGGTCGTTCATTTGGATCGATTAGCACGATACCATGGAACTCTATCTGTTCGGGACGAACAGCCTTAGGAGGAGGGCAATGTTACGATTCGCAGCAACGCCGCATGGGAGGCGGGGCAACGCATGGGAGCGTGTTGTTTGGTGGAGCTTCGCGACCTATCCGCGCTGCGTCATGGCTGACACGAGTGATTTATTGCTCGTCTGGCTTAATCTAGAAGGCAGTTGTTTACAACCGTTTTATGTGAAGATTATTCAAGAATTCTTATAAAGAACTTTCTAGGTTTTTCTGTAATTTTAGGATTGTATAAAAAAAGCGTATAGAGCGCGCAGGAGGATAGTCGTATTTTAATCGAGCTATAAGTAAGCTAAAGTTACGAAGCGATAATAGAAGACTATAAAGTGTTAAGTACTAAGTTATTTAGTAGTCGAGTGTATTTGTGGAATAAATAAATAGTGTTTTCGTATTAAATCGTTGCACTGGAATTATTGAACCCCGAGTTCGCAACAATATGGATCGGTTTCATGGGGGAGTGCGGCAGAGGCCCACCTCCCAAGGGTGAAAGCTGTTGAAAACATTTACCTCCGTATGGCGGTAAATGTCCCATGGTACATTAGTAACGAAGAAATTCGTGCTAACCTGCGATGGCAAACAGTGCGCGACTTCATGAGAGTCAAAGCTGAGAAGACCTTCCGAAGCACATCCAGACGACCTGCTGCGGGCTTTGGTTCAATACGAACCCGATCCCGTATCAGGGTAACCCTGGAAGCTACCACGGCACCAGCTACGATATCAAGCTGCAGAGTAGAACGTCAGAAGAGACGCAAAAAAACCACCCTGAGAAGCAAGGGTCACATCTTCTCCGCAAGATACGTCATGCCATGCTGGCGAGGCTATGAGATATGAAAATTGGAAAGAGCGTACACCAGAGAAGACTACCGGTACCAGACCGGGGATTTACAGGCAACCAGGCCCGGAATCCCGGGCGAAATTGTATCTTTTTAATATATTATTTGTTTATAAAGGGCTCTCTCTGCATTCGAGGTTTCTATCGTGACGACTTTTCCAATCGTCAACTAACATAAATGAAATCATAATGGTGCTACTCGCTTAGGGGCATCCCGCCTTCGTAGTTTTTGAAACTCATGCCAAGTTCCACGCATCGCTACTTCATCTATCTCTTAGTTTTGATATATACTATCTGTCGCTATATCTACTTATCAGCATTTCTTTACAGGTAACCACATACTTAGGGTATGCAACCTTCTTTACATAAGGCAATATATTTTGAAAGACATTTATTCATATTTTGTAGAGATAAACACACAGGTAGATAGAGAAGGGCAAGAAACTCATGAAAGTGAGAGCCTTAATGAATCCAAAAGTTGTATGTTTGTTATTAGTGTGAGGGGAGGCACCATTGGACTATACTATACATGCACAAAAAATAACAAGGTTTGGAGTCATAACATATCCTTAGAGTCACATCACACTCTAACCAAAGTAACCAATCAAAAAAGGAGGAACAAAAACTTAGAAGAAAATTGACCAAAGAGACCAAGGAAAACCGTTGGTAACTTTAAAAATATACATAATATTATTGCAGTAGTGAGGAGCTTTCAGCTTCTAATGCAATAATAGTAGATTATGTCACTAGGAGTAAAAGTGGGTCTTTTCGTGCTGAGCCCAGAGATTGACGGCCGAAGCGAAGCTGAGGCCTGCAACTGGGCGAAGCACAAAAAGACCTTTTACTCCGAGTAACATATACTACTTTTTTTTCAAGTAGGCAGGAAAGTCTATATCAGAGTAATTCAGTGTTGCAATTTTCTCTCATCCTCTTTAAGCGGATGGTTGGAACGGTGGTTTTCAATATTCAATGGTTTTAATGGTATTAAATCATAACCAATGGTTTAGGGTGGTTTAGGTGAATTATGGTAAACTAAAAATTTATAGAATTACTATTAATACTAAATTAATAAAAATGACATTGACAGATAAATATGATGACGCGCGTGACAACCAACGACATTTAACAGAATTCGAGAACCCATGCGATTTCGACTAAAAACGGTTTCGAGCGCTCTGAGAGTATTCCTATCCTTTGTTTTTTTAACAAAAATGTAAAGATAGCAATAAGGTGGTTTATATATGCGCCACCATGACAGTAGCGGTGACATTTGACTTTACTTTTACTGCCTAGGACTTTTTTGCTACTTTTTTGCTCTCAGGATTAGAAAGCCCACTTAAGGTGTGCGTATGGAGAGAACCAATGAAGTACTTTTAGTCCGCTTGATAAAAAAAATTATACATACGTTTTTATTGCATAATGTATTTAAAAGTTTTGAATGTCTTCTCATTCTATTGGGAAACCTATGACTCTCACTTTCTTAAGCACATAACTGTGAAGCGTATGACTCGCACCTTATTTTTTGAAAACATCACTATTTATTTTAAATATATGGAATTAAAACAAATCTGAAGCGTTCAAAATACATATTTTTTTTTTATAAACGTCAAATAATGACGCATTTTACACTTTCATTAGACAAACGAAAACCGAACCTTTTTGAGGATCAGAATGTGAGTTTACTTTTCCGCGCGTTGCCCAAGACAGCAAGCGACGTAGTTATTTTCCTAACAAGCATTAGTGCGGAAAAGTACAACTTTCTGCACTCAAACGAGTACGGAAAAGTAAATTTTCGCGCACGCGAGTAGAACATAGTTATTTTCCTAACAAGTGCGCAAAGTAAGACTTTCACGCACGCGACTGCCGTTGGGCAGCAGTCAAGTGCGCGAAAGACACTTTGCGCAAGAATTAGGAACAACATTTTTTCTACAACCGTATAAAAGTCCACCTTCCACTAATATGGGACATCTTTAACGATTTTATGAATGATTAAACAGTGCGAGATAGATAACCGTGAAAGTATGTATCAGTTTGCATACTGTCAGTAATGCGCGAACCGTGTCATATTTTGACGGTTGTAGAAAAATAGTTATTTTCCTAACTAGTGCGGAAAGTGATACTTTCCCGCACGCTGTCTGCCGATGCTTGAACGACGCGAAGCGGAGTTCAGGCAGCTGACGAGTGCGGGAAAGGCACTTTCCGCATGAGTTACGAACAATTTTTTTTCTACGAGCCAATTCATTGTAACATATACAAGAAATAAACATACAGTATATAAAGAGCTTTATCTTTGTCAACAGTATGACAGTTGAATTAATCAACAATCAATTGGTTGTTATGACAAAAACTTGGTGTGATTGTTGACGTGACGTAATGTTTCAGACATGAACTGGTGAGATTGGAATAAAAAGTACGTATATTATAAGTATATTTTGTATAAAAAATCAATAAAGGCTAGCATAATAGTTCCTTAAAACAGATAAAAATGTTTGGCACGGCTGTAAGGCAGATTCACCTATCTAGATAGGCAGACTATAAAGTCTAAATTATATTATAAATCAGTCATTCTTTAAATATTTACTTTCCAGCACGCTAAATTTACTTTCACGCACGCCGTGCGGGAAAGTAAAGCTTCCTAAAACAAAATGCGTGCGGGAAAGTGACATAATAAGCACGCTAGTAGAAAAAGATTTGTACTTCATACTGTATCATTTAGAACACTTTTACGTACTTGATTTTAATCCGGTAAATAGCTTTTTACAAGATTGGATATCGTAATTAAATTTTACAGTATTGAGTATCGGCACATCTTTAATAAATCCATTGTATCCATGGTAACCTACATAAACCTAGCGGTACAGGATACTGTAATGAAACTATTTGTCAAATTGGCGGATTTGTCAAAAATATGTTCGCCGCGCATAAAATGATTTTTTTCCTGTTTTTAATAAGTATGAAGTAAAATGTTGTACATCATACATCCGGTAACGTGTTACAGTAGTCGTTTCAAAATTCCAGACTCGGCTAGCACCTCGTCCGGAAACATCTTACTCCTACATTACGAGCAAAAAGTAACTTTTTTGCTCTCGAGTGATTGCCTCTCCGAGCGAACTTCATTTTTCGAGCAAAAAAGTTGTACTGTTCCTTCTTAAAACATAAATAACTATAATTGCATATCCTCTATTTAGCAATATTTATTGCATATGAGCTAATAGCACATAGTTCAGAAACATATGACTCTCACTTTCTTAAACACATAACTATGAAGCGTATCACTCTCCGTTTTTGATTTGAAAACATCGTTATTTATTTCAGATACTGTTGCATGACAAGGAGTTCTGCAGGACGTCCAATAGGATCATGAGGTCGTTTCAAGTTGACTTGGCAATTCTTGCCCCGATGATCCATTTGGGGAAATGTCCAACAACCCTAATTCGTTTTCTGGAAACCTATTTCTTGTAGAATTGCTGTGAAAACTGCTCAACAATTTCGAGAAGCCATTTGCCATCAAGTTATTTGAAACAACATTTTTAGAATTCTGGTGAGTTTTTTTTAATTTCAGTTTTTTGTAGATTAAAAAATGTTTTCTATTACTCATATTCTATAAACGTCTATAATTAAAGAAAATATATTTAAATATTTAAATAATTCTCTCTGACAGTATTTTTTCAGAATTACTTTTTTTGCAAAAATTAAATAGATGGAGACATCAAAAGAGTGAAAAACAAATTTAAAAACGAAAGAGGTGAAAGGACTTGGCCTTAGTCACCTGCTTTATTCCCCGACCACTAAAGTAATGCGTTAATTTAAACAAAATTCAGTGTGTTTATCAAGGGAACACATGACTTCCAAAGCACTCTGGACCTTTTTTCTCAAGAAAACCCTTCAAAGACATCTCAAGTGTGAAGTGTATTAGACACAAAAGATTAAATTTATGAATAAAATGGTATAACCTTTACTATTACCATGCCTACGCATATTTTGTCTCTGTCTTTGTCAGTCTTTTTTTAGCTTCAGTTGAAATTACACAATTTAAAGGCCTCAAGCCGCCCAAAACTAATTCTAACGGCAATCTAATTACAATCCACTACTGCGGGCTAAGCAAACAGAATTAGGCCTAACCAAACTTAGACTAATTGGATACGTCGCCGGTAAAACTATGGACGCGTTTCGCCCGGGTTTGAATGTGCGGGGGAACCACCCGCCATCTGCCATTGGCAAACAGAGACCGAGGCTAATGACAAACATTGCCGCGGGGGGCGCTACTAATCAAACGGCACCGTCCATTGGACTCAATTTTGTTCGCCAAAACTACATCATTTTTAATTTATGGAAGTAACTTGGTAGCTACTTAATGATCATTAAGGATTTATGGATTTTTTTTCACTTTTAAGGGGGTTTTTTATGAAATAATGTGTTTGGTTTTTACTAGCTGCTAATTTTTTACTACCAAATAGGGCTTTGGGTCCACTGGGTTTTGCCTCGAAGCGAATTTATATCGATACGCAATGAAAAAGCTCGTTAAAAATCTGGCTTCGCGGGCCAACTTATTATACTCGGGTTTGTTTGTGTTCATTTTTTAATTTAGCCCGATTAAAAATTGACGGACGACGAGGATGTGCCAGTCGAGCGTCCGTAACGAGGTTTTTACCTGATGTCGGAGGCCCCAAAGAGGGGACGCGGCCCCCGGACTCCGTAGTATTTTCGACGCTAATGTAGCCGACGATCGAACAATCAGAGCCACAGAATACGCCGGCATGCAATCCCCCCGAGACGAACCGGTGCATTTCGAGTTGTTAGAGCCGAAATAATTATCTAAAGCCGTGATTTAAAATTGGTGACGCGCCGAAGTGCTTTACAACAATCATTCCATTATCTTGTCACTTAGCCGGATTTCCCTTTAGGATTAGGCGGAAATATCCGAGCGGTGCATTATTTAGGCACCCAATGATTAAAACTAATGCTCTGAACCCCCCGTAGGGGGACCACGTGAATATCGAGACATCCTTTTGACATTCGCGTCGGGCGCGAAAACGCAACCTTCGGGCATGCGATACATAAACATGGCGATGCATATTTGATGGGCGATCTTTGGCAAGTCGTCGCTCGAATCACCAGAGGCCCATAACTCATATCGGAAGCCGTATATCAGAAAGCGATCGGCCTCATCTATTTTTCATGGCAGTCGGGACCTACAATAAAATCGAGCTGGGAACGTCACGGAGTGACAACGCGGAACCTTTTTGCCTTCAAGATTTCGCCGAATATAAAGAGGAGCGCGATTCACTGCTAGAATACAAAGTAGAAGTAGCTATACAGATGTTGATTAAACTGCGGAATAGACCTTTCCGCAATATTTACATTTTAGACCTTTCAATTGCAGAATATAGACATGCATTTGCCCACCCCTTACACCTCTGGTTGTTTGTGAGACATAACCATACAGACATACTTAACTACTCGATTGAAATCTTCCTTCCATTCAAAAATAGTTAAAAGTCCTTTTCGTTTCGCACCAGTTCTGGTTCTGGTTGACTTAAAAATGAGAGACCAGGTGATTTCCAACCAATCATCTTTGTTGAGAATCAGCTGGTCTGTCATTTTTATGTCAATCAGAACCAGAATCGCTGTGACTTTATACTACTAGACCCAAGTATGGCTATACGTCGCCGAAATACACGCTGTTTCCAAGAACTCCAACATTCTTTTTTCTGTTCATCTTTTTCCACTTTACGGTATCTGCGTTAAGCTTATCTCTCTTGTGGAACCCTTTATTGTCAAAACAACGATCCAAGCACCGACGTATGCATGACGTTTCCTGATTTTCTGACTTCTTTATTTTAATAAATAGTGTTTTCGGGAGACCGCTCTGAGAATATTGCTATCCTTACATTCTTATCAAGAAACCAAAGGATGGGAATAGTCAATTTTTAACTAATTAAACTATTATAAACATAGGCTTATAATATAAATACGTCGATGCTATATTTACAACAAGTGGTGTCGCCATACCTGGGTCTAGTAGTACAAAGTCACTGCTTATGCCTGGAAAATTGACACTTTATGAAAGTACGAAACGTTACATCGCGCTAGTGGGCGCCTTTGGTCAATGACAATGATAGATTTGACAGGGCGTCATTTCGGCGATTTGACGCATTGCCCTGTCACTGTCAATGTTACAGTTGTGACGTCAGTAAGATTATTCTACTCTTTAACAACACTATACACATGGTGTTTAGTATTAGTAGTGCCTATGATCTGGATAGGATTATTCCTATAGCTGATCTTTAAGCCATTTCATTTTTGAGTCTGTCGAGGAAGATTAATCCCATTGTTTGAAAATCACTGAATAGGAATAAATTCCATAGAGCACAAGAGCTTGAAGATAAATGAAGATGAGCGTTGAAAACTGCTCTTGACAGATCTTGAAATGAGCTGTCAGATTTCTCTCGCTCGTTCTCAGATAAGTCTCCCGAAAATGCTACTGTTATTTACCAACACCTGAGACCTTTAATTACTAGACACCAAAATGAGGATAGAACTTGTTACCAGAATTTAAGGCGTGTCTTCTTTAAACCTATCTCTTAAAGTCTAATATTTTATCTTTGTCTCGGCACCGGGCCGTAAGAGGAAAGTGTGTCACAAGAGAAACAACCAAAACGTAGAGATAGATGGGTAGAAAAAGAACGCATATCACCAGAGTCTATTCTGTGCCGTTTGGCTATGTTTGCGTCTAGTAAATCAAGTTCTCTGACTAACACATACAGCGTTTTCGGGTGGTCGCTCTAGACCGCTCTGAGGCCGCCGTCACATACAGCGAAACGGAACGGAGCAGAAATGTCAATAACATCATTACAAATGTCAATAACGTCATTACACAGGTCAATTTCTATTTTAGCTTTTATCTGATGATCTGAGGTTTAAATTCAACTGTCAAATTACGCTCCGTTCCGTTAATTGCATCGTTCCATTCCTCTGTATGTGAGGTCGCCCTCAGGCCGCCGTCATATACAGCGGAATTTGGTTAAAAGCGGAATGGAACGTAATTTGACAGTTGAATTTAAACCAGCTAAAAGTTAAATCAGCTAAAAGCTAAAAAAGAAATTGACATGTGAAATCACGTTATTGACATGTGTAATGACGTTATTGACATTTCTGCTCCGTTTCGTTCCGCTGTATGTGACGGCGGCCTGGACGCTTATTCTATAGGAAAGAGGGAAAGTGAAAGTGAGAATTTTGACAACCTTGATTGGTCAAAAAATTCTGTTGACGAATTCCATTGGCCAGCAATTCTCACTTTCACTTTCACTCTTTCCTATAGAATAAGCGTCCAGAGAGTATTGACCATTCCGTAATTACATCATTTGTTCCTGATCATCATGTTTAATTTGAAATTTTTATTTATAATATATTCCTAAATTGCCTTTTTAGGCAAAAACTTCAAGGCAGAATTTGTAGTTTTGTAGTTGAAGTACTGAAGAAAATTCTAAAACTTCAAAACAAATATGCTTTTCATAATTAATAAACTACTTTAATCTAATTATGTTTGATTACAAGTTACATAGGGGTAAAAAAAATGTTAATAATATGCTAAATAACAACAGAAAAATTTTGTTTTAATGAATGTTGTCAGTGAAAATACAGAAAACTCGGTATGTTTGACTATCCGTCAAAAAAGATTGTCAAAATGGGCTGTTCTAGAATGGTCAATTATTATCCTTAAATTCTTATTGAGAAAACAAAAAGTGAAAATTCTCTTAGAGCGCCTCAGAACCGCTACCCGAAAACGCTATTAGACATCTGACGTTTTCGCAGTGTATGTTGAGTTGCCTACCCTACAATCCAAATTAACAGCAATTTCCCCGTTGAATCAGGGCCCTGCGTCAGTATTCGATACTGATACAGGGTTTCACTAACTTCCACCTCATTCCTGCATAATTTTTTAACAAATATGTCAGTGGTGGAAAAATGTTAGATTTTATGAACCATTTTATGATTGTGTTTACATCAGATTTTTTTTGTAGAATCTTAAGATGCCGCAACGAAGTATGCCTTCACCATTTTATTCAGATGCATTTCTAAGTAAGGCGACGCCGACGACGCTGGCCAACTTACCGACAATCACTTCACAAATTAGATAATACAAAAGGTAAAAAAAAGTTGTGCAACCGAACGAACCAGATCCTGGATCAGGGCAACGCTGGATGTTTTTTAGTAAGTAAAATTATTTAAAAAAATAGTTCCTTAAAAATCTTAGGAATCAAATTCTCTTTTACAAAAAATATTCCACCATAATGTGAGAAAAGTATTTCTACGTTAAAGAAATTGTGTGAGTATTATGTACAGGGCTTCTAAGCCCCTCCTCTAACCTAAGTTTGGAAGAAACTATATGGGTGTTCAATAAAAAAAAAAGTCATCTAGACAGCTGTGAGTAGTTGAGCGAAAAGAATACGTTACAAAAGTGTTGTGTGTATACTTTTGAGAACCCAACATCAGCAACTATATATTTTGATTCTTAATGATTTGTACAATTGAACTAGGTGTTCATCATTCATCATTTAGTACTCAAAGATCATAAGGTTCAGACTTCCTATATTCTAGAATCGATACGATTATTCACTACTATTGACGTCAACAAAGAGATGAAGAATACACAAGCAAGTGGTGTGGCGATGTAAACACTTTTGCCTTCGCCATTATGTCCGCACTAAAATTTTAAAAGGCTCGGCAGGTGTTATAATAAATCAATTTAAAATTTAAATTTATAAAAAGTTAAAATAAAAAAATAGCGGAAAAAAATGATAACAATTGTATTTTAGTTGTCAGGGGCGCTTCTGTTTTGCCTAATTTAAGAGCTACCAAAAAAAAATCAGTGAAGCCGAAATAAAATGCCAATTTTTGTTTAAACCATGTCGGCTAGGAAAGTTGAAGTGGCTAAATAGCTATGACAGAGTTTGCAATGTGATACGAAACCAATCTTTGACTCATCTTTGGTCAATTCTGACCTCAAATAGGTGCTAAGTTAGTTTAAATAGAGTTATTGTAAATAAATAAGGGGTGTCGGCGCCTCTTGCAGCTGTCAAATGCGATTCCACGATGCAGTTCAGGTGTTAAGTAAATGCTTAATGTCCGGGCTAAAAGTTAGTAGCGAGAGAAATTAAGCGTTTGACATAACAAATCACGGGCGAGTGAGTGGCGGAACAATTAAATATTTGAAAGGGCGCTCCGGGCGGGTCAAGCAGTCCCGGATTAATAATTTACCTCCTTGGCTTTTAACACTGGCGAACTGGTGCTCTTTTATTCAGGAGTTCAGTTTCTCTAAACGGGGACTTGACACCTCCAACGAACGTCGGATTGATGGGTAAACCGCTCGGGAGTTCGTTCTTCGTTTATCGCACGGCGGGATATTGGATTGACAGTCAATTTTTTTTGTCCGTTTTTAACTCTATCGCGAGTGGACGGGCCTAGTGCCAATAATCATAAATCTCATGAGCTCATCATTAAGACCCTTTGCAAGATGAAGGTCCTGGTCACGAGTGGATGCTCCACCAGTGGATCCTCAGTACATTGTCAAGCACGTGACGTTATATCATGCAATAGTTGCGACCCTTTCAACTTGGCTGCAAATATACATAGCAATTTATAGGAGTTCGACATCAAAGCCCACCCCTCTGTCTGTATATATTATGTTCTAGACGTCTACTATACTAACGGGGTTACCCCGTAAATTTTATTTTATATAAAAGCAGTACTTATATACAATTTCCGGCTCTCACTTTAGAAAAAATAAGGAAAATTAACACGACAGGGGTCCAAAGTGGCAAATAAGCCCTTTCTCTAAAAGCGACAGCCCCGAGGCTATAGGTATTTATCTCAATATGAACTGAGACAGAAAACAAATTGGCTGTTACTAGGGCGTTCCGCCGACACTTCTTGATGTCTATGCCTATTAGTCTTTCCAGGGATCTTATTAACAGGATTTATTTGGGTCGTTAGTGGGTTTGGGTAGAGCGCCGGTATTACACTCCAATAATTCATATCCCTACGCCAAGGTCGGAAAACAATTACACATCAATTCGCTCCAGCTCCAGGGCTCCGTATTCCCCTCGCCACTCCAAGGAACAATAAAGGAATGGATCCATTCTTTTGCCGCAAGGAGCGATAAAAAACCGTGAATATATTTTGTGTAATTGTGCCCCATAAGTCGGTTTTATTATCTTACTCCGGGTAGGCGAGTGCGACTGAGTTGCCGTGTTAGGGGCCCCCGGAGGCCCGGCATGGCACGTGAGCATGCAGCCGTTTGCTGCTGATGTACACTAGACGGAGGAACGAGGAGCGGAGGCGGACATGGAAGCAGGAAAGTTCAGGAATTATATTTCAACGTCTTGGCTGCTTTAATGCTCTTGAAAATGAAAATACCGTATTCAAAAGTTTAAAAACGTTCTCTGAAATATGGAGAGAGGCAGCTGATGATCAAAATTAATTTGAAGCAGAAGAATGATTAATTATGTGAGACCATCAAATTCTTGATGATGATATTCTTGTGTGTGCACACAACATCACATACGGATTAAGAAGCTAAGCTGATGGATGGGATTATATAGGCCTTATAGTTGGATTTTGTAAAGACTTAAAGTTGGGTCAAAGGGCTAAAAATTGGAGCTTGACATGGTTATTGAAGAATACTACGTAGTATAATGAGCCTATAGACAAGACACAGGATTGTGTGAAAACATGATTTAAAATAGTGAAAGAACAGAAAGTATTACTTAGATTTGAAGTTTATCCCTAAAACTACTTAGTACTGCTGTATTACTTAGTTTATACCTAAAACCTATATACAATTCTAAAAGAAAAAAGGAAGATGACTGATATCTTTCTACAATCAGAAAGTACAATCTAACTTACCCACAAATTAGCAAGTATAGGCAACAATTGAAAATTATACGTACATCAGAAGAAATTTGTAAGGAGTTGTGCATCCCCAGCGAGTAAAGGGTTTGTGAGGCTTAACCACACTGATGTATACTGCGTATATTATTATATACTTTAAAGTCGATAGCTACTTAGGAACAGTTAAAGAAAATAATGTTCTCACAAATTAAACCAGAATTTTGTAGTGAATAGGAATTTGAATACTTATTTATACTTTTTTATACTAAAATTGCTATCAGTGATTGAGTTTATTAGAAATCGGACAGTTTCATTACGCTGCGCGCAAGAAAATAAAATATATTTTCTACGTTTCGTATAATTATTGCCATATTTAAAGTATTCAAACTAAAAACTGCAGGAAAATCCCTATGTGAAGCGACACGGGGCAAACCCCAGAAAAGTTGCTGAAGTTTAAATTTTCGCACTCTGCGCCATCTATTGAGTGAAGATGGAAAATACCATCTTTGGCGCTCTCTAACGATTGAAGCCTAAAAGTTTTCTTTTAACAACATGGCTGCGACGGTAGTCAGAAATGATGGTCACAATTTTTCAGAACTTAATTATTGTTATATAATACTGTGGCACAGTTAAATACTCAATAAACTCTAAAACGGGAGTGGGACAAATAGCGCTGGAGCACAAAACGCAAGTAATGTTTTATGGTTTTTCAAATGAGTTCTGCCTTCTCTTAATAATGTTAACTAACTAGGGGCAAAAGTTCAGAGTCGACTTTTGTAATTTATCTAGGAAGTGTTTCTGGTATTTTAAAACTGCTACTTTTGTAGTTTGATATTATATTATATAACATTTTCATACGTTCTTCTATAGGACTACTTTGGTGGCCATTTTGTTAACAGTGCAGTATTCGATAAGAAGCGTTTGTCAACTTGAACTTTGACAGTTGAGGTTTATTTGAAAATTAAAAAGTTTTTCGGCAGCAGTAGTACAAATTTTATTTTTAACGAAAAATCATTTAAAAACAAGTATAAAATCGAAGTGTTTTAACTTACGAAAACAAATACCGAATATTTATTAGCAATATTAGCAAGTGTGAAGAATGAACATCAACGTAAGTGGAAATATCAGATTTTTGCTTAAATGAGGTTAGAATGTTAGAAAAACTATTAACTTGCTCTGAGATCACTTTCACATGCTCTTTCCCGACAACCAACTATTATATACCTACAAATTAGAACATCACAAAACACAAGTATATTAAATACGTATAACAATATTAGTTATTATTATACTGGTTTTTGTAAGTCACAATACGTCATAAAAACCCAGAGCTACAGTTTCCATTTCATCTTTCGTCAATATTGGCCCTTAAGTCAAAGATGGCACCACATGTTCCTACTCCACCTTCTTCAAGGTTAATTAATAGCAATTCAACGTAACCTCCCGGTTATAAGATTAATAGATATTTAATAACTTGTTTACATTTTAATCCTCTTCAAATATACCACCGTACCACAATTGCCTTCACTAATCCCTTTAGTAAGTTTATATTGACGTGTCACTTCGATTTCGCACACATCACAATGATGCCCAAATCTTGCCTTAAACCTAGCACTACAGTTTTTTTGGTGCAGTGATTCTCTTCAGTATTTATAGTGATGACAGCAGAAAACCAGGAAGACAATGTTGACCCCAAGCTCTTCCTCAAGAAAATACTGTCAGCCCTGTTCTACGCAGTGGCCTCCTTCATGATCACAGTGGTAAATAAGACTGTACTCACCACCTATAAGTTCCCTTCGTTCCAAGTGCTCGGCTTAGGGCAGATGTTTGCAACAATAACACTACTCTATTTGGGTAAGAAGTTGAGGATTGTAAACTTTCCAAGCTTAGACTTGAGCACCTGCCGGAAGATTTTCCCACTACCACTCGTTTATATTGGGAACATGGTTTTTGGACTGGGAGGCACGAAGGAGCTGTCCTTGCCAATGTTTACAGCTTTAAGAAGGTTCTCGATATTGATGACCATGATTTTTGAGTTATACTTATTAGGAGTCAGGCCAAGCTTTAGTGTGCAATTCAGTGTCCACATGATGGTGGGTGGTGCAGTGCTAGCTGCTTGTAATGACTTAGCATTTAATTTGCAAGGATACATTTTTGTGTTCCTTAATGACTTTTTCACTGCTATAAGTGGAGTATATACCAAGAAGAAATTGGATTCAAAAGAACTTGGAAAGTATGGGCTAATGTTTTACAACTCACTGTTCATGATTGTGCCTCTAGGACTGCTGGCTTTCTACACTGGAGATATGCAAAATGCATATGAGTACAGTGGGTGGCAGGATCCAATATTTTTAGTTCAATTCATACTCTCATGTATAATGGGATTTATTTTAATGTATAGTGTGATATTGTGTACTATGTATAATTCAGCCCTAACCACAACCATTATTGGTTGTCTTAAAAACATTTGTGTGACATATTTGGGGATGATAATTGGAGGGGATTATATTTTCTCCTGGTTAAACTTTGTAGGTTTAAATATCAGTGTGTTAGGTAGTTTAATTTATACCTATGTGACATTTAAACGCAAAGATCCCCCTGGGGGTTCATATACCCCCCTGAACAATGAGAAGCCAATTTCAGTAGTCTAAGCTTGAATTTAGTGTGATATTACTAGAGAGTGTATACAGGGTTCCTTTTGCTCATTTGATGAGCTGTTTTAAAGCTTTACTTTATTAAAATACCTTCCTACACTGTATAAAATAGAATTAATTTAAGACATACCTACTATTGTTATAGAGAACCTTTTTGTTGAACATGTGTATTTTTAAATGTTAAGTAAATAGATACCATTATTTATTGTTTATCTAAGTTTTAGTGCCAGTTGTAATTGTACTGAAATAAAGACAATTATTGTAGAGCACAGATCTGTAGGATGTTGAAGATTGATTAATAAACAGATCGATGAAGAAGGTTTTAATTCATAATTTTGTGGTTGCTTCATGACATTTAGTTAATTATACAGGAAGACGGAGATGACTTTGAATTTTATTTATAATTTATTGAATTGAAAATTAAAATTATTAACCTTGGACAAATTTGTTAATCGTTAAATGCTCATAATAGATTATGAGATGAGGTTTCAGAAATGCTTTTTCGTTGATGTTGGCTCTTTAAAAACCCAAATTTTTAAAAATTTTATGATCTCAATGTACATACTTATAAAGAATAGTTATAAACTAAACTGGACTACCACGGCGGCCATAATGTTTTGTTTAGTGCGCGTCAATTGTCTGATTGAATTGACATAAATGACATGCTTCGTTAATGTGACAATTGACAGCTTGTTTTTGTTATTATTTATCTTAGAATAGGTAGACAGAGGAAGTAGGATACGACGCCGACGTCTGTTACCCGTTTGGTCCAATCTGTCAAGTGAGATAATTCCAGTGGCGTAGCTATGGTATTGTAGCACATAAGAAAATATTTTATTAAAAGTAATAATGGAATTATATTACTATTTGTAACATTAGCAATATTATTAGCGAACATCTACTTTCTATTAAATAAATAAAAATAATTGTGAATTAATAGTCGTTGATAATCTTAGGATCACATCTCTTAAGCCGCTGGAAAAACTGCTCAAAAAATTGAAATAAAAAAACTGTCCACAAGTTACAGGACTAGAAAAATATTTTCCAAAATAGCATTACTGACTTCAATGCTTCATATACTAAACCATATTTCGAAGATTTGGATGTAAAATTACTGGCTTTAGAGTTTATTTGAGATAATTTAATTGTTGTTGAAAAACGCCATTATCTGTTTAACTGTGAAACGTAACTCTAGGCTCCTTTCTATAGCCGCTGCTTTTACAACCGTAAGCTCCACATCCCACCAGTGTAAACAACACAATTATTTATAATATTAAAGTTTTGCAAAATGCAATTTATTGCATACAAAAAACACATAGCCAGCGAAACGTTTGGTTTTCGTCTTAAACATGGCGTCTCATCATTTTTGATAACAGTTGTCAATTCAGCGGAGAATTGAGCACGCGGATTCCATTGTCGATCTATTCAAAGATTGCTTGAGTCGTCCATGTTCTTAGTGGTCATATTAATAATATACCTTTGGTATGAGCAAGCAGAGGAGGCAAAAGGATTAATTTTGATTGATTTTGCTCTTAGCTTAATAACGTAATAGGAAAAGTAAAGAACGTCTACTTATCGCTAATTACTAATACAAATTAGTGCTTCAATATTGTCACCTGTATTCAACTTTTCGCTTTTTAGTTTTACTACTCATGCTGTAATTAAAAAACTTGATCTTTTTAGGTGATCGAGGGCAACGTCAACCCCTACTGGAGAACAAGTGACAAATGGATCCACCCCTTTGAGGCAGCAAAATTCGGTTCTACCCCTACAGCTGCCACCAAAGGACCGTTTGCATGCGCGTGGAGCTCTACGGCTGTCGATGAACAGACGGTATCGTCAGCAATTCTATGCCGCAGGGGGACAAGAGGAGTAACAATTGAGGAGTTTTTGACACTGGGTAAGTTTCCTAAAGTGATCACACAAATAATGTGATCGATAGGCTTATCAAATAAAAGAAAACATTGCTGACATCTCATACCACCTCTTATATTCTATTTAATAAATCTACTCTCCGTAATCGAATACCCTTTACATATAAATCATTCACTTATTTTTGACATCTTGTTACTTTTGAATCCTTTATTTTTTGATACCTACCTCCTTTCAGCACATGTTGAGAAGATACTATAAAAATGTCAATGTCAGATTTCCAACGCCTACTTGCCTTCAATAAGTGTATGGTTTATATACTGTATCTCTTGATCAATTACTGACTGCTAAATGTGTAGAATAAAAAAAAATCTCTCTTCAATTTAATCTGATTATTGTGAGTATCTAGTGTGGGCAATTAAAATATATATTCATATCCCCTACAGTTATGATGGTATTGGGGACACTCCTGAACTGAAACACGGCCTGGGGCAACTAATCGACGGAAAAGTGGGCCATGACCACTTGAAAACGGACATCTACGACGGTCAGACTTGGGTGGATTGGCGGAACAACACCCGTCACAACCCCATCGAAATCAAGTTCCAGTTTGACAGGGTTCGCGAATTTTCCGCAGTTCACGTACTGCAATAACCAATTCACCAAGGACGTGCAGGTGTTTTCAGTAGCAAAAGTCTGGTTCAGCATCGGGGGGAAACGCTTCAATAGGGGCGAACCCATCACCTTCGCGTATATGGAGGATCGAACTTTTGAGAACGCGCGCAACGTCGCTATCAAACTGCATCATCGCGTGGGGAAATTCGTCAAGATTCAGTTTTATTGCGCCTTTAAGTGGATTTTAATCAGTGAAATCGTTTTCGAGTCTGTGGTGGCTCACGGAAACTTTTCGATAGAGCGGGAGCCGACGACCACTCTTCACGTGAGAGTCGTTCCCGAACACGAGCAAAAAATCAAAATTCCGGTTCCCAGTGATGTCAACGAGTCGGCAGTGATTGGGCTCATTGTAGTGGTCGTGGTGCTTTTAGGAGGCATCGTGGTGCTGATCTACAAGTAAGAGGCGCTCTCTTGCAGTTTAAGGACTTTTGTAATGATAAATTATGATTTTAGGTTTAAAAACCGCAAGTACTTCAACAGTCCGCATACTTCAAACTTTGGCTTTCCGAATGGGAGTCTAACCCATCAAGTTCAGGGCGACGAGAGCGTTTATAGTGTGCCGAAAAAAGACTACATTGAGGCGTACGGAGTAACCAGTATCAACAACTGCAGCGACCAGTATTAATATAAGAGCCAGTCGATGAAAGCTACTCTAAGGTATGTTTTTATATGCCTAAGTAGAGGTTTAACTTTTTGTTAAAACGGTCCATTTAGTGCACCTTTGCAAGTTTACTTTAAACTTCAGATTTGACCTCCTATATATGATATATGCATTGTTTATCTATCAAAATATTTCGTTTATCTTCAAACTAAATTTTAAACTAAACTTGTAAGAGTGGGTCTTAAGTGGTTTACTGTTTAGGTCCACGGTACCTTTTCCGCATCTGGTGGAGAACACCTACCAAGAACCGTATCAAGCGATGCGATTCGCGCCTTACTACAGCTACAGCCCCATCGTAATGGAAATTTCGGACTACAACGGGGAGAGTCCGAAGAAGAACTATGATAACTATGACTACGAGGTGCCCGAAGGACATAACGCTGTCCCTTCTGTCCGGCTGCGACCAGAGCACGATGCCCTTGACGAGGACGAGGGTCAACAGCGGCTCGGGCAGGAATTGCGGAGGGCAGTCGAGGGTGTCGCTGAGAAGTACGAGAAGTGAAGGGGCTGAACCAAGAAAGGTGAGATTTTTTTGGTATCTTGATTTTTTTCACATTTTGTCCTTCGACCTTGTTTATTGAGGGTTTTTTAGAGAAATTTCTTTTAGTTGGACAGCCCATGAAAGGAAACAGACAGTTTGTAGCCACTCCTCTCAACCCCAAAGTATTGGTAGTGGCCTCTCTCGATGAAAAAAAGAAGAGACAAGTATTTCTTGATGTCCCCTCACATTTAGTAGTCTCCGGCTCGAGTTGTGGGAAAGAGTTTTCGAAAATTTATAGGGGGTGGCTGTGAAGAGAGAGAAAGTTTTTCTTTCCTTGTTTTGGGTTTTGTTCTTCTCGATTTCCTCTATATCACCATCAGTTCTCACGCGGAAAAAGTTCTAATATTTTCCCTTTTTTTTGCAATTTTTTGGTCTTTCGAGCTCGATTTGCCCCTAAGGGCGCTCAAAAATAACTGTTTATACTTATTTATTAAAAAGTTAATTTATTTTATCTTCATAATGTATTGCAGTCACCAACGCAACAAGAAGCATTGGCAGGACTCAAAAAAAGAGACTGGAACAAGCGACTATCAAAGAATTTCCCCGGCATCGGTTAAGAATGCTCTCCAAACTGTCTGAAGGCGCTTTTGGCACTGTAAATACTTACTCCAAACATTTTATTCATTTTTTTTACAACTTGATGATTTACTTAAGGTTTACATAGCCGAAGCAGACGGAATAGCCGACGACTCGTCGCCTTTGGACACTCGATTGGTGGCTATTAAGTTCCTTGGAGAGGGCGTCTCGTAAAAGGAGAAGTAAGTTTTGCTTATAAGTTAGGGCTTAGGGATGTGGGGACTATGATCCCCTGCAAGAGTTACTTACGTACTAAGTCCGATAAATATGTATTTAAAGTAGGAATAAGATGTTTCCGGTATCAGGACTTTTAAAACGAGTACGCCATCATGACAGCAGCGATGACTGTGGAAATTACTTTTACTACCTAGGACCTTTTTGTTTCTTTTTTTCTCTGCTAATTAGAAAGCGCACTGCAAGTGGTTGTATCGGGATAACAAATAAAGTACTTTTAGACCGCTTGAAAAAAAATAGTAGTTTGACAGGAAAATAAATACAAAAAGCTAGCCGGTCGGAGGCCATATTGGTTAGAAATGTCAAAACTGTCAAAGAAAGGTTTGTTGACAGCTGTCACTAAAACTGGCGCGGGCTCACACTTTGATGCGTCATGACGTCATCACAAGTAGGCAGCGATTACTACGTGAAAAATACGTAAAGTCCAAATCCATCGCTTTACGACCATTTTTTTTATCAGTGTTAGTAGTTAATAAAAATTTGTGACTAAAATTAAGTACGTAAAGGTGTCCTAAATGATATACAGTAGGAAGTAAAGAAATTTTACGAATTAAGGAAGGACTTTTACCGTGACGTTCGGATCCTGGCGGCTGTGGACGACGAAAACATCGCCCGGGCCCTGGAAATTTTTTACGGGGTGAAGAGTCTTAGTTATAATTGCTTGCTGTACATAGCTACGCAGATTGCTAGTGGGCTGCGCTATTTGGAAACCTTAAATTTCGTAAACAGGTTGGTGATAATAATCTGTGTTTTTCATTGTTAGCATTTCTGTCTTTAGGGATTTGGCAACGAGAAATTATCAAGTGAAAGTTTGCGATTATGGTACCTACAACTAATTGTACGCTAACTACTACAAAGTGGAGGGTAACACGCCGCTGCCGATCAGATGGATGTCCTGGGCGGCTGTAAGTAGTAACGCAATAAGTAATTTGCTAAGTGGCTAAGATTTTTAACTTCAGGTGTATCAGATGAAATATGCAACGAAGAGTGATGTGTGGGCATTTGCAGTTACTCTGTGGGAGATTTTGACTCTTTGCAGAAGGCAGCCTTAAGATCACCTGTCTGACCCAGAGGTCATGGAAAATTTAGCAAGGTTAGTCTTAGTGAAATTTGGATACAGATTCAGAGAGGCACCACTAGATTATAAAAACTAGCGATTATCTGTACTAACACGCAAACTAGGGTTGGGCAAAACTGTACATTTTCAAAATCGAAAAATGACATGAAAGTTTCCAGAAACCTAAGGATAGTGCAAGTTTGGAAAATATAGTAAAATTATGGAAAAAGATACCTGATGATGTCCAAAATTACCAATTTTAGATCTTTAATTTTTATTTTAAAGAATTTTACGTAAATAAAAATTATAAATAATGGCACCCTGGTAGGTACTTACCAGTCAAATACGAACTGTGTACCATACACTGTTACTGATAATTTATAACGTAACTTAATTCCAACTACCATCTAAATTTGAACTATGTACCATCAATAGTACCCTAAATATGAATTCGTCTATGTGCCCCCCATATAAAATGCATTCGGAACTGTTTTCTTATGGGAACCACAAAGATACATACATATAAAAGCCTGATGTCGGCCTATAGTAGGGGAAAGGTCGAAACGTCCGATATGTTTCGATTCAGGATCCTATTGCAACAGTGTCTGAGTTGTAGCAAAAAAAGTACCAATTAACTGAAAAAAATACAAGATCGAACCTTAGCCAACCCTGTAAGGAAGCTACTTAGCAAATTTCAACTACCTCAGATCGTTCCAGAGACATCATCATTTAACCACTTTTTTCACGGCGGTGATCTTGGATTTTTACAAATGTTATTTTTGCAAATTTTACATAAGGGAAGCCCAACATTCGATATGACCATTGGTTCATAAAATAGCTACACCCTAGCTCCCGTAGCTATGCTTCCTGTCAGCTATTTTATAGTTTATGGTAATTTCGCCCTGTCGTCTGTCATCCGAAATTGAACCATGAACCAAAAGCTGTTCTCCAAATTATAAAGTAACTCAGCTACCGTAGCTGCGACAGCTATTTTACAATAAATGGTATTCCATTAGTTACCTACCACCCAAATTTGAACCATAACCTAAATATGTCATTACCTTCTGTATTTCTCCCATATAACGGTAAACGCATATACATGGGAAAGCCTGATGATGGCGTACACCGGGCGAGCTGTTGAAACAAACGTATCTCGGCTTTTAGCCAATCCTGTAAGTAAGCTACATACCAAATTTCTACTTCCTAACTTTAATTGTTTCAAAGATACCGCTGTTTAATTACTTTGGCCATGTTGCTGGGGGGTATATTTAGGCTACATTCTTATATTCAACTTGCAACCCTACATCGGTCAGGAAAAAGTCTTCGATCTAACAGCATTTTCTGGTGACAGCTCTAGATTATTCTGAGAGTATTCCCATCCTTACATTCTTATTGAGAAAACAAAGGATGGTAATATTCTCCGAGCGGTCTAGAGCGGCCACCCGAAAGCGCTAGTGGTCTCTCTCTCTGTTTTGCATCTTTTTAGTTGTCTTTATAATAACCGTTTGCTTTGCCCCACAGACTTCATTGCGACGACAACCAGTACAAGTACCTCCCTCGGCTGTGGAATAATAAAGACATTTACGACCTGATGCTCGAGTGCTGGCGAAGGGTGGACTGCGACCGACCCACCTTCCGTGAAATTCACATGCTTTTGTAACTGCTTTTTTAAAACTTAAAAAAGTATCCAATGTACATTCAGTATTGTGATTAAGTTTTTACGTGATCTTAGAATTCCTTTGTATAGAAAACTAATGTATATTTATAGAAAAAGGATGCAAAAGAACGACGATTCGGTCTATTCTTATGCATCCTTTACCCCATACCCGAAGAGCTAGTACGTCGGAGATGTGGTATGATGATTCATCTTTCTCTGATGTTACTTCTGAAATTAGTATTAAGTTTATAATAATTTTGAAACCTCAGTGGCTTTAAAGATATTTCCAAACGAGCTTAAAACATTGGTTAAACTTCTCTCACTGCACAATAATTAAAGACAATGGTTTAGATATAAATGAAGAGTATTAACTGATGCTGTATATTGTTATACCTACTATTGATTGAGGGGCTTTGGAATGAACTTGAATGTTCCCCCCCGCTACTCCGCTCTATACAGAACTGATCGCGATCTTCAATTCCACTCCAAAAGCACCACATCTCTATATGGAAGCTTCTCGATTTGTTTTACTGCTTAAACCTTACTATTAGGTGTTTCTATTCTCATGTACCACTGTCCGCCTGTTTTCAAGTACCTACCCAAAATATGTAAAATTGTTCACGTGGTTGCAATTCCTTTGTAAACTACCAGATATGTATAAGTCAAGTTCTTTTTGTTTAACTGCATCAGCATTCCGATCGACTATATATTATTATTGTTATAGTACGACTTCTTTACAGAATAAAAGTCTTAGGACTCTTAAGCACAAAGCTTGTAGTTGTTTTTTTACCCCATTGCCAACCCAGTCAAAAAAAATAAAATTTAACTATTAGGAGAATAGAATTTGCAAAGAATTTCTTGACGAAAACGGTCAAGACGTGCTCGACCGAGATCAGCAATATCTTGAAATTAAAATTTCAAGTATTAGTAGCGCATAATATACGAATAAAAAGTGTTTGACAATTTGATGTTTCAGTTTTCGATTTCGTGATTCGAAAAATGTCTTGAAAATAAAGTTTTAATTATTAGGAGCGCAAAATGTGTGAAGAGGTATTTCTCAGTTCGATGTTCCAGTTTTCGATTGCACTACAAAACTATCTTCAAATTAAAATTTCAGTTATTAGGAGCGCAGAATGTTTGAAGAGGTGTTCGACAATTTGATGTTTCAGTTTTCGATTCCGTGACCAAAAATGTCTTGAAAATAAAGTTTTAATTATTAGGAGCGCAGAATGTGTGAAGAGGTATTTTGCAGTTCGATGTTTCAGTTTTCAATTTCACGACAAAACTATCTTCAATATAAAATATCAGTTATTAGGAGCGCAGAATGTTTGAAGAGGTGTTCGACAATTTGATGTTTCAGTTTTCGATTTTTGACCAAAAATGCCTGAAAATATTTAATTATTAGGAGCGCAAAATGTGTGAAGAGGTATTTCTCAGTTCAATGTTCCAGTTTTCGATTGCACTACAAAACTATCTTCAAATTAAAATTTCAGTTATTAGGAGCGCAGAATGTTTGAAGAGGTGTTCGACAATTTGATGTTTCAGTTTTCGATTCCGTGACCAAAAATGTCTTGAAAATAAAGTTTTAATTATTAGGAGCGCAGAATGTGTGAAGAGGTATTTTGCAGTTCGATGTTTCAGTTTTCAATTTCACGACAAAACTATCTTCAATATAAAATATCAGTTATTAGGAGCGCAGAATGTTTGAAGAGGTGTTCGACAATTTGATGTTTCAGTTTTCGATTTTTGACCAAAAATGCCTGAAAATATTTAATTATTAGGAGCGCAAAATGTGTGAAGAGGTATTTCTCAGTTCAATGTTCCAGTTTTCGATTGCACTACAAAACTATCTTCAAATTAAAATTTCAGTTATTAGGAGCGCAGAATGTTTGAAGAGGTGTTCGACAATTTGATGTTTCAGTTTTCGATTCCGTGACCAAAAATGTCTTGAAAATAAAGTTTTAATTATTAGGAGCGCAGAATGTGTGAAGAGGTATTTTGCAGTTCGATGTTTCAGTTTTCAATTTCACGACAAAACTATCTTCAATATAAAATATCAGTTATTAGGAGCGCAGAATGTTTGAAGAGGTGTTCGACAATTTGATGTTTCAGTTTTCGATTTTTGACCAAAAATGCCTGAAAATATTTAATTATTAGGAGCGCAAAATGTGTGAAGAGGTATTTCTCAGTTCAATGTTCCAGTTTTCGATTGCACTACAAAACTATCTTCAAATTAAAATTTCAGTTATTAGGAGCGCAGAATGTTTGAAGAGGTGTTCGACAATTTGATGTTTCAGTTTTCGATTCCGTGACCAAAAATGTCTTGAAAATAAAGTTTTAATTATTAGGAGCGCAGAATGTGTGAAGAGGTATTTCTCAGTTCAATGTTCCAGTTTTCGATTGCACTACAAAACTATCTTCAAATTAAAATTTCAGTTATTAGGAGCGCAGAATGTCAGACTGCAGAGTGTTCGACAATTTAATGTTTGTTTTCGATTCCGCGACCAAAAATATTTTGAAAATAAAGTTTTAATTATTAGGAGCGCAGAATGTGTGAAGAGGTATTTTGCAGTTCGATGTTCCAGTATTCGATTCCACGACAAAACTATCTTCAAATTAAAATTTCAGTTATTAGGAGCGCAGAATGTTTGAAGAGGTGTTCGACAATTTAATGTTTCAGTTTTCGATTCCGCGACCAAAAATGTCTTAAAAATAAAGTTTTAATTATTAGGAGCGCAGAATGTGTGAAGAGGTATTTTGCAGTTCGATGTTCCAGTATTCGATTCCACGACAAAACTATCTTCAAATTAAAATTTCAGTTATTAGGAGCGCAGAATGTTTGAAGAGGTGTTCGACAATTTAATGTTTCAGTTTTCGATTCCGCGACCAAAAATGTCTTAAAAATAAAGTTTTAATTATTAGGAGCGCAGAATGTGTGAAGAGGTATTTCTCAGTTCGATGTTCCAGTTTTCGATTGCACTACAAAACTATCTTCAAATTAAAATTTCAGTTATTAGGAGCGCAGAATGTTTGAAGAGGTGTTCGACAATTTAATGTTTCAGTTTTCGATTCCGCGACCAAAAATGTCTTAAAAATAAAGTTTTAATTATTAGGAGCGCAGAATGTTAGAAGAGGTGTTTTGCAGTTCGATGTTCCAGCTTTCGATTCCACGACAAAACTATCTTCAAATTAAAATTTCAGATATTAGGAGCGCAGAATGTTTGAAGAGGAATTCGATAATTTGATGTTTCAGTTTTCGATTGCATCACCACAGATGTCTTGAAATTAAAGTTTCAATTATTAGGAACGCAGAATGCGTGAAGACTCTAATTGGCCATATCCTTAGTGGCCAACTTATATATCCAAAAAAACTGAGGAAAGTAGGTTAAAAAAAAGAGAGTAGGTCATATTAAAGCATGACATTTATTTACAACTTATCAATAAGTCACATATCTCATTAGCCAACCAAATATCAGACGTGCAGTCTCCATCAAGATATCTGCAAACAAAAGTTAAAGAGGGTCAGGGATCCTCACCAACGTTCAAATAGATACATACCTCACTTCATGTGGCAAAATGGGCCCGTCAACCCCTTCAGTCCCTTCAGAGAAATCCACCAAGAAGTTTTGGTCATCCCTCCATTAGCGGTGTCGATGTCCAACTTGTCTATTCGGCCTCCCTATTTTATAGTTCAGGGTTAAACTGCTTGTCCCAAGGGGAAAACAAACTGGTGCTCTCGTACCGCCTCTTTCCGTCTAAGGAGAGCTGTAACATTTGCGGACCTCCGTAGAAACGCTTTCCTTTGATGTAAACGGGCTGGGGGGGGCTGCGTGAGTTCTTGATCTTCCAACACTAATGTTCGAATCGCTGACGATTTTACCGCCCAAAAAAACTTGGCCTTAAAAAATTGGATTAAGTTGGTTAATACATTTGGAAAATAATCAATTTAGTAGATTATGTCACTAGGAGTAAAAGTGGGTCTTTTTGTGCTGAGCTCAGAGATTGACACCAAAAGCAAAGCACCAAAAATTGCCTTATACTCTGAGAAATGAGAAACAATTTTTTTTCAAGCCTGCAGGAAATAAGAAGCATTCTACTCCAGAGTGATTGAGTTGTGCAATTTTCTTGCATCCGTTTCTTTGGACGGGCCAAGGTTCTTACCCAATTAGTGGTGTATTTATTGTCCAGCCATTCTCGCAATGAGCCAAAATGGGTTCTCCATCACCTGGGGAGATGAGGTAAATGCCTCTTGACCTTCTACTGAACTGCAGTTTCTGGGCAGCTTATTGATAATACTCTTGTATTCGCCTTCAAAACATTGTAGCTCTTCCACAAGGTGCTAACATTCATATTTTTTGTTGAGGATTCTTCCTGTAAAAATATAATTACGACTATAAAGAAAGCAAAAAGAATATGAAGTTATAAACTAAACTGGACTACCACGGCGGCCATATTGTTTTGTTTAATGCGCGTCAATTGTCTGATTGAATTGACATAAATGACATTCTTGGTTAATATGACAATTGACAGCTTGTTTTTGTTATTTATTTTTTGTTTATGTTGTCTTTAGGTTAAAATTAAAATAAACTTTTCTAAATTATATTAGGAAAATCAGCGTTTACTGATGAAATCCGAGAAAACGAAAATATAAATGGAAGAGTATGATGTAGAGACAGAAGGTTCTAGAGATGTGGACTATGGGGTATGTAATTTTGCGTTTTTCTGCATGACATAGAACTGCGTTCAAGTACTGTTGGACAAATTATTTAATTAAAGCTAATTGTAACAAATGTAGCTAAACAAAAAAGTGGTTCTGATTATTCAGACCATCCTGATGACTAAAGAAGTAAGCTGTCTTGAAATTAAAATTTGTTTGGCTTACTCTTAAAAAACACTACAAGATTTTCAAGACAATTAATATTCTCTGAAATTCCTATAATTTGAAGTCCAAGCCAATTCTGTTTTTACAATTAGGAATACGACCTAGAGAAGCACAAATTATATAAGTAATAAACAATGATACCATATACTTTTGTATCTGTATTTTTTTAATTTCTTAACTAGATTATTCCTTTTTTCCAATAGAAAACTTTGAGGGGCGCGGGGGTTTAAATTTTTTGACAATTAAGGTTTCTTTTATGGTTTGTGCCTTTATTTATATAAAAAGAGCTTGTAAAAAACAATTAGTGTCAGTCCTGTACATAAAGTGCCTTAAATCTAACTTTTCTATTTACAATTTCCCTAAAAACACTACACCTTACAATATGGCAATCTCCTCTTCGGCGCTTCTACAAAGAATAAGTTACTGTACACTTACTACAATGGTAATGAGGGCTTAATCCTACTAGACAACACAATGAACTAGCTTATCTTTGGCTTTTACTGGCTTTTCTTTTGAAGGCTTTGAACTAAAGAAGCTTGCGCCTCAACAGACATCCCTCCGCTTAATGCTCATCTCACTTTGAGCTACTGCAATCCACTCGTTCCTCAGACTATCAAACCACGTCAGCCCCAAGTTGTACCTTCCATTAAGATTGGCATGCTGACAGTGGGAGAACCACCATCCGCCCTCATAATTGCTTGCGCAGTGTGTGTTAGATATATCTCTGTCATTGTCAACAGTGGAAAACTCCATCCGATTCTGGTAGTCCATGGCATCGCTTGCATTTCCCTTAAATCCACTGACTATCAGTCGAAATCCTTGTGTATAGTCTGCCACATGAAAGTGCAGGTAGGTGGCTTCCCAATATTTGCCATAGATATCTTTCATGTTGATGCGGAGCATGGAGCAATTGTCTTTGGTCAAATGGTGCAAATTTCTATTACCAAGCCAGTGTTCGCCAGTGGCACTTCCAAACCCGTTGCTGTATTCATTCCAATTACGATTGAAGTTAAGACTGCCGTCGTGTCGCCGCTGAACTGTTGTCCAGCCATTCTCGCAATGAGCCAAAATGGGTTCTCCATCACCTGGGGAGATGAGGTAAATGCCTTCTTGACCCTCTACTGAACCGCAGTCTCGGGGCAGCTTATTGACAATACTCTTGTATTCGCTTTCAAAACTTTGTAACTCTTCCACAAGGTGGATTGTTGATTTGGTAACATTCATATTTTTTGTTGATGATTCTTCCTGTAAAAATATAATTAAAACTATAAACAAAGCAAGAAGAATATGAAGGAAAATTGTCACCTTTAAAATATGGTCATGGAGTCTTGAATTTTGTACTACTGCACTTTTCTCCAACGCCTTGAGATGGTCCTCTAACTTCTGGATGTTTTCTCGCTGTTCCTGCAATTTAGAGACTGAGAAGCTTATAGCCTTCATAGAGTCTTTCATATTTTTCTGCTCCTCTTTCAGCATAGCCACCTCGGCTGCAGCTTGAGTCCCTGCATTCTCCACCTTAGAAATCTCTTTGCGGAACTCCGGGAACGTCTTGTCAACTTTATTTTCCAAAGTCTCAACGTTTTCCAACAACTCCAGCATGGACATGTGCAGCTTGTCAAAGTCACCCACTTGTTTGGTTAGATTGGCGATTGCTTCAGAATTCCGACCCTGCACTGTACTAATATTAGTTATTTGTTTTTCCAAAGCCTTGAAACCGTCAGGAATTTCCCGGATTCTATTGGTCGTCACGTAGTTTTGTATATCGTTGCCGTTGATCCGGTCAAACTGAATTAAATCTTGAAGTTGGAGCTCCATCTTTGATAGTTTGGTTTTGAGAAATGCATTTTCTTTATGCAGAGACTTGGTGGCTTTTTCCAAGAAAACTACGTGGTGGCGTAGCACTCTCTGATGTCCGTGAGTGGTGTTCTCGATAGGAAGGGGTGGCAGCTGTTTCTCAAGCAACGACTTCCAATTGTGGGCCCACTCGAGTTGCATAGACTTTAACTAGAAAAAAAAAATGGAAGTATTAGTCTTGACTTAATGAAGTGAAATTAGTCAACACAAAGAGTGACATAGTGTCGCGTAAAAGCGCATCAAGTTGAACTTTGCTTATTTTCGAGATATTAGCAAGAGGTGGTGTCCGGGGTGTCCATTTCTCGTTGTAAATCTTTGTGATTTTTTGGTTTTGTAAAGATATATTTTTTATATAGACGATATCAATTGTTTTTAATTTAACGAATTTCGAATAGCAAGTAGTACCACGAAGTACTTTGTGTTCCTAAAGGTACCCGTTTAAGTGTATGTGCCACACGTGCCCGCGATATACCTGGTCCCCATTTGTTGGCGGTGGCCTGCGGAAGATTGCTTTTGTTTCGACCTGGTACCACTCCATTTCACCGTACGAGAGAAAAAAGGCATCCGGACCCGAATTCCTCATTGATGGCGGCGACAAGGGCCGGCAGGTGTCGTGCGTCCGACGACCGACATAAGCGCGTTTTTCACCTGGCTTTTTCGACCAATACCCGTCGAGAAAGGTACCCGCATCTCGGGTGCCAACCGTTTTTTAATGCAGCCGAGACTTCGAATTATTTAGATGTTGCTTTTTTTTTAAATAATACGATTGTTGCGGTGTAAAAGTGCAAGTATCATTGCTAGCAAATGCCTTCAAACCCGCATAATCGCTTAAGCATTCGATATTGTCATTAATTAGTAACCTCCGATAATTATATTAATTAGTACGTGAGACGAATAATAAATGTGCAATTAATATGGGGGATGCAAGCACGGCCTTGCAGCGGGCGGAACATATAGGTAGCGCAACTTAAAAAGGCTGTAAATTTCGCTTTCCTTCAGAGTTGAGACCACTTTTTCTTGTGTGCGTCTTCGAATTGATCACTCCGAACGTTACGTTTACTGGTTCATTGATGGTGAACACGTCTGCAGGCCCAGTGACCTACTTTTTAAGTCTTAAGCAGCAATTTTCTCAAATTTCTTCTCTTACACTCTAGCCAGAACTACTTGATCAGTCGCAAGCTTTTATTTAAAATTATAGTGGGACCAATGTACAAAAACTTCCCATTGAATTATTTTAGGTTACAACAGCTTCACTGGAAATGTTCTGCAAACATTTAAAGATTTTTTGTCTCAATTTTAAAGCGATATTCAGACGGTTTCTCAACGTTATCAATAGTAGATTATGTCACTAGGAGTAAAAGTGGGTGTTTTCGTGCTGAGCTCAGAGATTGACGGCGGAAGCGAAGCTGAGGCCTGCATTTGGGCGAAGCACAAAAAGACCTTTTACTGCGGGTAACATATAATGTTTTTTTTAAGCATGCAGGAAATAAGAAGTCTATTTCAGAGTGATTTGGTTTTGCAATTTTCTCTCATCCTCTTAAACGGGTCTAGGTACTTACTCAATTATTGGTGTATATTATTTGTAAAATAAATAGAATGTGTTAGAACGGTAGTTTTCAACGTTCAATGGTTTTAATGGTATTAAATCATAACCAATGGTTTAGGTGATTTAGATAAATTATGACAAACAAAAAATTTTTAGCGTTATTATCAATACTAAATGAATAAAAATCACATTGACAGATAAATATGATGACGCCTCTGACATTTAACAGACGAACTGAGAATATGCGATTTCGACTAATAACAGTTTCGTTTCGGGTGGTGCTCTCGAGCGCTCAGGCTCAGCTATTCCTATCCTTTGCTTTTTCAGTAAGAATGTAAAGATGGCAATACACTCAGATCGGTGTATCTGCTGTCATCTAGTGGTCAAATAATTTTGATTAATGAAAATCGTTTAAACAGCGCCATCATGACAGTAGCGGTGACTTTTGACTTTACTTTTACTGCCTAGGACTTTTTTGCTACTTTTTTGGTCTCAGGATTAGAAAGCCCACTTTAAGTGTGCGTATGGAGGAAACAAATGACGTAGTTTTAGTCCGCTTAAAAAAAAGCACTCTTCACACTCTTGTGACGTTGTATAATTTGCCTACGGCTAGTGTCCAAACCGTCACACTCGTGTGAAAAGTACAATTTTCCACACTGGTTGCACAATATACTATTGTTCACAGCTATACAGTAATATTGCCATCATATGTCAGCTTGTAAACATAATAGGTTGTGTGAACCTTTGAACTGGAAGGGCGTGAATTTATTATTCAGGCTGCGTCTTTTGTTTTTTTTTATCGTACACTGTTCAAAAATTCCAACCGCCATGTTGCAAATCACAAACAGAACAAATGAAAGATTAACCTATTATGGCCATCCTGATGACGCTTTAATGACTTTAACGTCACTTCGAGAATGACAATCAAAATAAAAAACTCGTATTGAACACCGAGTCATCAAATTAATTAATTATGTAAAAATTGTAAATTAAGCCTTGGACAAAGTATAGTAGGCAACTTGCATATAACAACCATCATTCCCTCAAACGTCACCTTCGGGAATGATGGATTGCATTATATGCTTGTTGGATAATACACTATAAAAATAGTAGCTAGGGTCTAGCTATAGTAATCAAACTACCAAAAACGTTTTTTTTTTGGAAAATGTGACTCACCTGATTTCTTAATTTTCCGTTCACCTCTGCCATTCCCCGCCAGTCATTTCTCATATTGTTAAGTTCCTCCTTTAGCAAGCGCATTTCCGCGTCCTTCTTGGCGTTCGTCGTCCTGAGCTGTTCTAGTTCGACGTTAATACTGGAGATGTCGCTTTGCAGGAGGCTCATCTGCGACTCGTGCACCTCGTGGTCCCTCAGCAGTACCGATGAGTTGATCGTGCTCTGCAACTCGGTGATTTCAGTCCTGATCTCGAACATAGCGTTTGACAGCCATTTGACAGTTAATTGATCGTTTTTCGTCTGCGGAGGACTGGGTGAGGGGTCGGTACCAGCTCGAAGATGCTCGATTTCATTCCTGTAACAAATATAAAGAGTTTTATTTACACCATGCACAAGATATATCGAGTTTCCTAAGGGCGGTCTCGGATGTGCAATTTACCGCCTAGTTAACTTAATCGCCAATATGTTCCGCCCTTCCCACAGTTAGGATCTAATTTTGTCCCAAATTTGATTTGTTAAAGCTGTCCATACACGTACCAACCTTCAGCTTGCCGGGAGAATTCAAATCTTGCCAGTTACAACAGATTCGCCACAGGCTAGTGAATGAAGGAACGTCTATGAAAACCCTTAAAGAAACCCCTCGCGTGATGCACCTTTATTTAGTAACACTAATGAAATTTCATCGATTGATTACTTACCTCAAACTTCTCACTTGATCCCTCAATTCTTCTACTTCTGGCCCGCTGAAGACTGTTTTCCTCACGCTCTCTTCGATACTTTTCAAATCCTCAGTTCTTCGCTCAAGCAAAGCTTTCACTTGTTTGCTCAGCACTCGCAGGTCGTAATCGGTATCCGCAATAAGCTGATCTTCAGTCACAGTTATAGCGACGGTCAGCGACACACTCGCGATTACTATCACGTAAACGAACGTCGACCCAGCGATCGTAGGTCCCATTTTGCCCATTGCGCGTCCGTCTGAAGACTGAGTTCGATCTTTTGCGGCCCGAATGGTTTTATTGTCGATGCAAGAGAGATGGGCTTATGGGCGAGGTGGCTTTTAGAGCGAGTACGGAGGGCAAGCAGGTGTTAAAGGTGCAGCTTTCGTTGGTCCCATCTTGTTGGTGGTGCGTTAGTTTTATGGACTTTGATAGGGATGAGAGATGCTTATTTTTGCCTTTTTGCATTTAAGGCGATTTCGATGTTGGAGTGTTTTTATAAGTATGCGGTATAGGTGTACTTTGTATTACTTTCTTGATTAATTTTTTTTGGCTTAAAAGGTTAAGGACCTTTTTTGGTAATCTGCCTTAAACTTAAATTAGGGGTAATTTATTGTGGCTGTATCTAGGTTGAAAGGTAGCTTTTTCTCTTGAAGTTACTAGAAAATTAACGAAAATAGTATTTTAAGATACAAGTTTCATAAGAAAGCTCATTGTCGCACCAGTCCAAGTTTGCAATTGCAATAGACCTGTGCGACAAAGAGCCTTATAAACGTGTATCTTATACCATCTTTTGTATTGAGGAAAATATTTTTATATTTTCGAAAAATTTAAATTAAATTTTCACTAATATGTACATGTGTTCTTTAACTTCTAATATCAGTAAAAGTTGGTACGCATGAGAAACCTCCCCATTGCCGCCATTTTCATGTAAAATAAATGTCAGATTTTGACATGGACTATCAGTAATTGTCATATTAAATAGTATATTATTAAACGAGCTTTTTATGATAGCCATTATTCCCTTAGGGGGACGTTTGCGTCACGAGCCGCGGGCGAGGAGCGCAAGTCTCTCGTGGGAATAATGGCCATAAAAAGCTCGTTTAATACTATTCTTTGTCCACGGCCTTTGTCTAATAATTACAAATTATAAAATCTATAAGTAGTATAAATAAAATTATTGAAATGTCAAAGTGACATTCGCGTTTGACGGCAAAACCGGTACCACCAGTGCATTTTTTACGCAGCGGAATTTGATATTGCATTGTTGCCGACTCCTATTGGTTGCCAAGGCAACATATATATTTATCCCTCAACATTTATCCCTCTGGCTCTATAGGAGCCCTCTATTTAACTTTTGTCAACAAGCTGAATATCAATATATTATTAGGTGGTCGTGGACAATAGTATATTAATAAACGAGCTTTTTATGATAGCCAGCAAAACCAGTGCATTTTTTACGCTGCGGCACTTGATATTGCGTTGTTGTCTAGTCCTACTGGTTGCCAAGGCAACATATATAACTTAAATGGTGAGCGGGAATAATGATATTATTCCCGCAGTTCTAATTCATTTATCCCTCTGACGCTAATGAGCTCTATTTGACTTTTGTCGACAAGCTGAATCTCAATATATTATTAGGTGGTCGTGGACAAAGAAAATTATGAACCAAAAAATCAGTTGTACTTGTCCAGGATTGCAAAGCATTGTATTAGGTGTTGTGAATATTGCGTTTCTGATTACCATATGAAATAATTCAGGATCGTTTCATTTTAAATCTCTATTAAAGATGACATCATTTGATCGGTCACCACTACCAACATTGCAAGATGAAAAAATTAAAACGCGTGTCGAAAAGATGCTCGTTTCGATACTGGTTTGACGTCATAATAGTGCGGATAAACTGTCATATTAAAACCGAAATAGAAAAAATATTTGTTTACTTATCAATTTATGTTCATTTTAATTTTAACATAAATACGACTTGGATATAAGTACTTAATTACTTAGGCCACAGACACAATGTTACATTATTTTTAAAGTAATAAGTGACGGTTCCTCACCTGTTTCAGGCAGATGTTGCGAAACGAACGAGGGAAGTTTGCAATTAAACAACCGTTCCTCTCTTTAATATTCTCGACTCCTTTGTCCATATATAAACAGGCTGTTTCGTCTAAAAGATCATCGAAGATAACAAGTTTGTACATAACATGTACGTGGTGATCATTAGAAAACGTCTATACGTCAAAGTCTATAAATTTAAAAAAAAAATAAATAATCAAAATAAATGAATTTTTATTCCGTCATGTTTCCTTTTGACACTTCACAACCACCTAGATGACGTTTTCATATAAACACCCCCTATAAAATCCAAGGGTATTACGAGTGGTTCCACGTATAAACAGCTAACCGCTCATGTTTTTTTAACCGCAAAAGTACCATTAATTACTCCACACACCGGTGCTCCCGAAACCAAGCGAACCATCAACAATGATATGTGCGGGAGGAACATGGACTTCCGACCTATTTCCGTTGTTGAAAAAACTGTTCTCCCCTTTGTCGTAGTAAAATAAAACCACCTGTACAATAGGGCCGCAGTTATAGCATGGTTGGATGGAAAAGGGCCGCGAAGGGCTCTTATAAAAACTGCTGTTTCAGTGTAGGTTAACAGTTTTTAATAAGAATAGTTTTTACTAGCGGTCAGAGAGTCGGAGCGCTTTCGCCCTAGAACTCCCCGCGACCTGCCCAACGACCCCATTTTTCATTGTTTTAATAGCAGCCCTCGATAAATATACGTCTCGTATCGAATAGCGAGCAACGAAGGATAAAAAAACGCTTTAGTGTCGTTACCTGAAATACTGTGTATTAGTACTGGCTTCCCAATTTCATCCGATGACTGCTCGAAAACTTGGAAAACATCTGCCACTCATGGGCTTTTTAAGACGCGTATCATGTCTTATTAGTTTCACGTCAATTTGTAATTAAAATTAAGTCTTTTTAGTCTTGTATATATACTGTGTGGGATGGTAATTTATTTTTGGATGTTAAGTCGATTGCGGCTTTAATGCTGTAGATATACGGCTAGAACCATCGTCATCGTAGGTTCTTGTCTCATTCCTATAAAAGATCGGGTAAAGGTACCACCGCCACTGATGGGGCAGGCACGCGTCCAACTGCCGTCAGACATGCGGGTATCTTGTGCTTCGCAGCTGTCGCAGCTGTAATTATTATCCTTACAGCAGCTGGGAGTTTAGATGTTGTCTCAGTTTTGTCTTACCCCCGGGGGTTCGAAACTTATAGGCCTCTATTTGCCATAAGTCGGGGGCGGGGTGATCGAAACCTGTTACGGTTTCACTCTTAGTCGAGCACAAAATTCCAAGGCAGCCTCTTTTTTTTTTTTGACAAAGCTAATGTTTTGTCAAAGGGCCTCTTTTCAAATCACATTCCACTTAGATTGTTAAGAGACGTGTGATATAAAGCCCATACAGAGGTAAAATTAGTACCAGTAGGGCACAGGTAGGATTCTTAAGGATGCATTAGGTAGGTTGGAACGCTTTAGAAACTGATATTTTTGTAAACCGACATAAGCAATTTGTCTTAACGAAGCAAATAAGCCAGTAAATAGCAAAATTGGCTTCACTTCAAAAATAGTTCGGGTTTAAAACGACAATTAGAATTAGCAGATGTTGCTGCTCGTCAATTGCTTTGAGCAGCGAAATTCGATTTATATAACTCGGTTACTGCATTTGTGACGTCTCGGTCTTTCTTTTAGGAAATGGACGACGAAATCTACGAAATATCTTCAGAATTGTATGAGGAGTACGACTATACTTCGAAGTCCAAGCCGTCAGTAAATCCAAAAGGTATGCGATAAAGTACTGCAGGACTGATAAGGGCAGTTCTGTAGTGACCCCTTATTAATTCTAATAAGCCTTAAAATAACATATTTTCGAATCACTAAAATCTTTCATTTGTATATCCATTTTTGTTTTGTATTGCTTGAATTGAAAGATATATTGAAGTACCTATATTTCATTCCACGGATTTTCCTAAACGTTCAATGATAAAAACTATTTGAATTTATGTCTTACAATATTGAAAGCATTGTAATAAAACATCCTACAGTTCGAGATATGTATAAACAGTGTGTTTAATTTTCAGGGCACCTAAACTCAGTAGTGTACTTATTTTGTTTTGAGCTAGTTAAACGTAATCCGCGAAACTAATTTCTGGTATTTATTTGGGCAGTGCCATTTGTTTCTTTCGATAATGACAATAACAATTACACTCCAAATGTACCCCCTCCTTTCTTTTAAGCAAAAATGTATGGTCTGTCAACTAACCCATATTTTTTTATTGAATGTAGAGATGTAAATTGGAAAGCTAAACATGTTGGAACGTCATTTTCCTGTACAGAAATATCGCAATTGGAGATACAGGGTATAACATATAATTTGTGCAAGTTAAAGTTAATAGTTTCCGAGATACAGAGTGTCAAAAGTACAATATAATTTAAAATTTCTTTGAATTGCGTGAGAACTGTAGTTGACTATTCTTATTAATGTTGGTACAGGGCAGTTTTTTAAACTGAGAAATCTAAATTTTCAATCAATATCAATAGAGAGGGCACTGCGTGTACCAGTGATTCAGTACAAAAACTCTTGTAACTTTAACACTTGCGAGAATATTCAACCTTTCTGGGACACCTACACAAAGAAAATTTTTATATGTAATAAAGTTATTACATTTACAAAATACTGTCTTTTAGGTGTAGTCAGTCAGTTGCCGTTTAATCTGCCAGTCTACAAAATAACAGACAAAGAAGGCGATATAATGGTACCAAGAAGAAACAAGGAGACCACTGAGTACGACGAGTTTTTGGAAATAGGTAAGAAACTCCATTGAAATTAAATGATTATTGTTTTGGAACTAATAGGCGGTGTTCATATGCGTTCATACAAATGGGCATACGTGATGGCACCACGCACGCTGTTTCCTTTTTGAAGATCTATCGATGTCCTATCTGATGTAAACAAATTGTCAAAAAAAAGTTGCAACGTTTGAATGATCTAAAATTATTGCCGAATACGCCTTTAAAATTTACGATACGCAAGTGCAAACCGTTGTTTTATCGGTTATTTAACGGTTTTGGAAGAAACTCTTCATATAGTGTCCGTTTACGCACCAGATAGTGGAAAGCCTGCCCAGGAGACCATCGATTTTTACGACTCCAAATGTTGATAGAAATAATACCCCAACATGAAGGCTTAATAATAATGGACGACTTGAACGGAAGAGTAGGGAACGAGGTAATACCTGGAGTCAAGATTAGATTCAATGAGCAGGCAGCGAACAAACGAAATCCAGAAAATTGTTGAATTTTGCACTTACCAGGAACTAAGGATTAACAACACATAGTTTAATCACAAACCCCAACACAAAGTCACATTTCAGGGCAATAGAGGGATAACGTCCACAATAGCCAGAGGAAATACAGAATGTTTGGAAGCGAACATCGGATCAGACCATAACTTAGTAATGGGAATAATTACCATGGCAAGACCACCAGCTAACAGGAAGAAAACGGACAACCCAACAACAGAGTTCAATATCGAGTCACTAAAAACAGAAAGCACGCTGGATCTGCACAAACGGCGCATATCCCAAAAAATTGAAAGTAAACCCATCCTCCAGCAACACACAGTAGACCGCGCATAGAACATCCTAGTAAACAACATAAACCAAGCAGCAGAGGAGGCACTAGGCAAAAGAACCATCAATACAACGACAAAACACAGCAATAAAAAAAACCATGGTTCACACCAGAGGTGAAGATTCTGGCCCTTGAAAAGAAAAAAAGTCCACCTAACATACATAGCCAGCAAGACTCCAAGAAACCACATCAAATACATCGAAACAAGGAACAGAGTAAACAACCATATAAGGGAAATAAAGAGAGAGTATTGGGAGAACCTCAGTAGAGAAATGGAAAGTGACTTCTATGGAACCCAAAAATGTATATGGCAAATGCAACAACAAAGAGGGAAATAAATGAGACAGTACAATTAAATAACATCTCAGCAGCTGAATGGACCACCTAGTTTCAGGGCCTCTATACGAACCGAGTCGAACAGGAACAAGGAAGGCCTAAGAAGCAGGGGAGATTGAACCGAGGTGAAGCTATAAATATCGAGGATGTAGAACAATACACGATGGAGATGATATCCGAGATGAAGCCACCAGAAAAACGTCCCCAAGGAAGTGCTGAAGTTCAGAGCAGAAGCTCTGGCTTGACAGCTGGCCAAACTATTCAACAATATATTGAAGGACGAAAAACCACCAGCAAGATGGAGACACAGCATCACAATCCCTGTATTCAAAAAGGGGAAAACCTCAGATTCGGCGAACTACCGAGGAATTTGACTTCTAGACTTCTGGACTTCTAGACATGACCATGAAATTATGCACCCGTACGCTACAACAACGTATTCCCAGCTACACCGCAATAAGTGAGGAGCAGCAAGGTTTTCGGAAGAACCGTTCGGCGATTGACGCAGGTTATAGAGAAGGCAACAGAGTATAACAAACCAGGATACCTGTGCTTTATAGATTTGACGAAAGCGTTCGACAGGATAAGGCTGGAGGACGTTAGGAACAAGCTGAACCGCAGGGAAATACCTCCAAGCATCACGGAGACGGTTATAGAACTCAACACAAACAACACCACAACAATACGATCAAAATTAACCACAACAGGAAAAATAGAGCAAAGCACAGGAATACGACAAAGAGACAGCCTCAGCCCACTGCTGTTCAACATCATAATGGACAGAATAAAAGAGCAAGTGCGCAAGGTAGAGCAGGGATACAAGATGGGAAACCAACAACGTATGATAATAATATGTTATGCAGACGACGTAACGCTATTCGCGGACACGGAAGACGGGCTGCAATGGCTCTTGCAGGCATTTAACAGGAAAAGGTCGATATGGAAATAACAACCAAAACAAAAAGCATAGTGATCCCAGGGAACCACGCAGATACAAACTACAACTAAACAACAGAACAATAGACCAGACTTCTGAATTCAACTCTGGGAACAACAATCTGGGATCAACAATATCACCATATGGTGGACTCAAGACTGGTGTACGAAACCAGATAAACAAGGCAGCCAGGATAGCAGGAGCTCTACGAACGTGTGTGGAAAAACACATGCATATCAATTGCGACCAAAGTTAGAATATAATAATATAAAGCATGTATCAGGCCCGCAATGACACACGGCAGAAACACGAGCTGACACAGGCGAAGACAAAAAGGATGGCACGAACCAGCGAAATGAGAATACTAATAATGATTACAGGGAACACACTTTGGAACCAAAGGAGTAGCGAAATTAGGAAAGAGTACGGGCTAGAGGACGTGGTTAGATGGACCCGTGCCAGAAGACGTTTCTGGAACGAACACATCCAGGATGGGAAACCAAAGACTGGCAAAAATCGCCAGAAATAGAAAAACCAGCATCCAGCAGACCCCGAGGACGCCGTCCCAAGAGGTGGAAAGACCGCTGGTCATCGACATCCCAAGAAGGGCAAATGGATGGGTAAAAAAGCCTTAATGGCTTCCGAAAAGAATAAGAAGAAGAAGGTTTTGGACGATCCCTAAAAGTTGAAAAATTTCGAAGTATTGACGCGGTTTAGGTCACTATATTTATGATTTAAAAACTTCATCTGGTTGGCTGTGAAATGTCAAAAGAAAAGGATGAAGCAAAAGTCGACCTACTTTGGTCATCTTTTTCTGTCAAAAATCCATAGCGTTCTATATGACTATTTTAATGATGGCTTTTTTCTAACGAGCACCACGTACTTTCAAAGCACTGTGGCCGACAACCTAACAAAGTTTGCAGAGTTGGCATATTCTCATTATTTTTTACATCTATAACTTATTATTGCCATTTTGTAAAACGAGCGTCTCTCCAGATGTAATTCTCGTTATGAACGTAGTTTGCATAAGGATTCGACACCTACCTTTTCACCATTTTATAACAAATTCCGGGCTTCACCATATTGTCTAGATAACCAGTTGGCCGCCATTTTGTAGACGCCTGCCCCTTAAACTAGTTAGTTCGATCCTAAATCGAATTGAAATAGATTTAGTGGCTTGTCCTTAATTGAGGTACATTCGCCATTGCTAAGAACCCCCTCACGTTGGCTGTAACATTCGTACTGGAACTGATTATAAATAATTACAGAACATAGCTACAGTACCAGTCTCCGTCTCGTCGGCCTCCAAATATGGCGCGGGGCTCTGTTGTTGGCAGACTGGCTCCTGCACAATGGACACTCGTTATCGCAGGACGAAGTCATCCTGGAGCTGGGAAGCGGAGTGGGTCTGTCCTCAATCGTTGCCTCGATGTTTACACCAGTTATTTGCACTGGTAAGTAAAAAAAAATGGTTAAAACCTTAATCACGGACGCTTGTTTTATTTTTAGACGTCGACAGAGACGATATTTTCAAAATAATACAAGCGAATGTAAGCAGAAACCGGCACATCTGCAAATATCCACTCGAAGTCCAGCAACTGGATTTTATGGCGGATCAGTTACCTGACAAAATACTGTCTGTGCTGCCAAAAATTAAAATTGTTATTGCTGCAGATGGTGAGCTATATACAGGGTGTCCCAAAATTATGGAAAAATATTTTAACACTGTATTCGGCGTCGCAAAATTTGACAAAAAGTTCATATAGACATAAGTCCGAAAACGCTTCGTTACTAAGATACAAGGTGTTAAAATTTTAACATTCTGTTTTATTTTACTTTTATGGCGCCTACAATTTTTGAGATATTTTGTTCCAATTTGGAGTATGTGAAACAAATTATGACTAGACCTAGATAGAATTTTCAAATGATTTTCAAAATATTCAGGGTCTTATTTTTTCTGGGATCAAGCTTTATTTTACGTATTATATGGTACGCCACTGGACGTTTATTTATTAAAATTTGCATTCTTTGTTAAATTTAGCGACAAACTTGGCCTCTTGCATTATCTTCGTATCTTCAACCGTTTTCGAGAAAAATCGATTTTAAATACCATTGGCAGGTGACAAAGAATATATTCAGAATTCATAATTGTTTAGAAGACGGTCATGGATATTATCGCCATGTAAAAACAAACGAATAGAAAATGTCAAAAGTGACATTTTGGCTTACAAAAGGCTTACATTCGAGTGAGAGTACACTTTTTAAACCGGTTATATGAAACATTTCTTTAATTAGAGCAGCACCAAAACTTAAGAACACTGTTAAAAAAATACAAAGCGCTTCAATAAATTGCAAAAGTTCACAAAATGGTAGAACGTCCCCATTTCATTAAATGTTCAAATATGTTTCCATTCTGCGTCAAGCGTGAAGGATCTGAAAATGTTGCTGCTTTAATTCATCTGCAGCATTATTAATTCTTAGAAGTAAATCTTCCCGTGAATTTACTTCGGTTGAATACACCATCTTATTCAGTTGTCCCAAAGGTAATAATCCATCGGATATAAATCCGGAGATCGTGGCGGCCATGCAATTGGACCACCCCTTACTGCTACCCATCTCTCGGGGTAATTGTTATTAAGCCAAGTCCGTACATTGTAGTTGATAGTACATTTCACGGCGTACATTTAACGGGACATTTTCCAATAACTCTGGCACTTCATTTTGTAAGTGATGCAAATAGACGTTGGCGTTTAATCGGTCGGGAATTACAATTGGACCAATCAGGGTATCTCCGATAATCCCAGCCCAAACATTTAATGAGAACTTGTTTTGAAAATTAGTGCCCCTAACTGCTTTCGGATATTCATTAGCCCAATAATGTGTGTTGTGAAAATTAAAAGTCCCATTCCTTATAAACGTTTTCTCATCGGTCCATAGAATATTTCGTAAAATGTGTTCATGGTTTAAAACCCAACGGCAAAATTCGACTCTTGTAGGGAAAATCCTCAGGTTTCAAATCTTGAACTCTTTGGAAATGATAGGGGTAGAGTTTCTGCATTTGGGTCATTCTTCCCAGCTAAAATTGAATTTTGCGATACTTAGTACATTAAGATACGTTTCTACCAGAGGAACAATAAGCAACATTTTTGTACACTAAGGTTCAGAAATTTTAGGACCATTTTAAGAAATACGCAGCAGAAACTCAAAAGTTGACCAATGTTTCTTCAGTGGAAATGAGGATTTACACTTTATTCGAATTACTTTATGCTATTTTTAAACGGACTTAAACTTACATTAGATCTTAGTATACTAAAGGTTGTAGAAAGCGGTCGGAGTCCAATTTGAGGATTTTCTTCAATATGATTTAATACCCTTTCATAATCATAATTTGCCATCGGACGACCTTGGCTTATGAGACTTTTAAATGAGCCGTGTTCTACTAAATTTCTATGCACTCTTGGAAACACTTTATAATAGGGCACTTGATAAAGCGGGTATCGTCTGCGGTACTCTCGTAATGCCGCCAGAGAATTTCCGTTGCAGTAATCATAAATGAAATGAATATCGGAAAGTTCCTGATAAGAAAATCCGTCGATATTTCTAACAAAAATTTACATCTTGTTCAGGAATATTGAACAAAGTGACAAATGACACTTTTGACATTTTTTCATACGTTTGTGTTTACATGGCGGTAATATCCATGGCCGCCTTCTAAACAAATATAATATCTGAATACATTTTTTTGTCGCCTGTCAATGGATTCTAAAAGCGATTTTTCTCGAAAACGGTTGAAGATACGAAGATAATGCAAGAGGCCAAGTTTCTCTAAATTGAACAAAGAATGCAAATTTCAATAAATAAACGTTCAGTGGCGTACCATTAAAAAATTGGGGTAATAAAATAAAGCTTGACCCCAGAAAAATTAACCCTGAAGATTTTGACAATCATTTGAAAATTCTATCTAGGTACATCATAATGTGTTTCACATACCCCAAATTGGAAAAAAATATCTCAAAAATTGTACGCACCATAAAAGTAAAATAAAATAGAAATTCAAACTAACACCCTGTATCTTAATAACGAAGCGTTTTCGGACTTATGTCTATATAAACTTTTTGTCAAAGTTTGCGACGCTGAATACGGTGTTAAAACATTTTCCCCTAATTTTGGGACACCCTGTAGAACAAAGAACAACATTTAAAGAAACAAATTGACAAATATTTGTAGTGGTGTATGACGATCGCCTGACGGAAGCCTTCGTCGAAACCGTTAAAAGACTGTTGGACATTCCCCCAAAGCGAACTGTGTTAGTGGCCTTAGAAAAGCGCTACGTGTTTACTATTAGCGACTGTGATACTAGCGCCCCCTGCTATGATTATTTCTTAGAAAGAATGAACAGCTTGAAAAACGTAATAATGGAAGAAGTGCTTCTGGATTTTCCTCAATATTTCAAGTACGATAGGTGCAAAGAATTAGTATTGTGGAAAATAACCTCAAACAGTGAATAAAAGGTGCATATTATTGGTTATTGACGGCTAGTTTCTCTTATTTTACGAGAAGAGCTCTATGAAAGAGGCAAATATATCGATTTAGTGGACATGCAAACTTAGAAGCTGAACGCATAGATGGCGCTTCCAGTGTTAACGATTCAACAAAATATATTTTTGTAAATGACTAATAAGTTATGTTTTAAGGACGATTTTTATTTCTTAATTTTTTTAAATGGATAAATAAATTCAAAATGCTTTAATTTCCGTCTATTACCTTCATAGTTTCTTTTTTCAATTGCAAGCGTATCTAAAACTCGTGACTCGTGGCGTGTCAAACAATAATTTACGTATCAGATTCGGGGTGGCTTTACTTTACGCCCCGGATTCGAAGGTACGTGACAAAAGCGACATTCAAAAGCGCGTTTTCACAACTTTTCGGGCCGTAACTTGTGCATGTGTGCCGAAGATACGACGCAGCGGCGCGCGTGACAAATCCCCAATTTAAATTCAAATAGTACAATAAAGTATTTCATGAATTTACAACGCATCTAGGGAGGGTGTTCGCCGGCAACCCGATATATCTCTCACCTTAGTTTCTCAAATATTGTCTTAAGACACGTCGCTTTGTTTGCATACACTCTATAGGGGAAACTTGGTTATGAAGTCAAAGAAGGAGCGTCAGAGAACAAATATTCTTGAAGAGAACTAGTTATAGAAAATTATATTATGTAACTTTTTTTGTAATTATTATTTTTTTGCCAAATTAAAGCTCAAAAGAATATCCACGAGTTAAACATTAATAAGAAAACCTTTTAAAGGCAAAAAGAAGATACTTTCAAGTTTTAATGAACATTTAAAATTCTTCGTATAGTTAAGTTGGGAAGAAGGTCGCTGTATGCTCTATAGCTCATTTCATGAACCCAAATCCTCTTAAAATAAGCTGAAACCGAGCGTATAAATTGCAGGCTTCGCTAAACTGCATTTGGCTTAGAGAGGATCAGTTTGGTTATTATGTGGGCAATTACTACAACATATGACCTCAAAAAGCTTTGTAATAATAATCACGATTTATGGGAAAAATTTGTCACCTTATGAACTGTTTATATATACAGCTTGGTCGTTGGGATACTGTCAACAAGCGCAAGTTCAAGTTCTGCAAAGGAGTACAATTATTGACAAAATAAAGCCGCAAAAAATACTAGTGAAGACTATAAAATGTATTGTCAAAAAGAGCGGTTTTTAGAATATCGTCCGCCATATGTATTTTTTTCGTTTACAACTGTTAAATTTAAATTCATCTTGGCTGTAAACCCATATTCCTACTAGTTCTATACGTACTACGAGCGTCAATCTTTTGAAGCGTCGAGTGACCTGTGAAAATCAAAAAACCAGGGCGCTTATTTTTAAGGAAGGAGTGATAGTGAAAGTGAAAATCGCTGGCCAATGGAATTCGTCAATAGAATTTTTTAACCTATTAAGGTTGTCAAAATTCTCACTTTCACTTTCACTCCTTCCTTAAAAATAAGCGTCCAGGAGCCTCATTCTGTAGAAAGTTGTGAAAGTGAGAATGAAAATTTTGACAATTGATTGGTTAAAAAAATCTATTGACCAATTCCACTGCCCAGAGATTTTCATTTTCACTTTCACACCTTTCTATAGAATAAGTGCCCAGGGCGCTTATTTTTAAGGAAGGAGTGTAAGTGAAAATGAAAATCTCGACGATGACACGCCAGCGTTTTCTGATGGCGACCTTAGAATGCACTGAGACTATTGCCGACCTTTGTTCTCTCAATAAGAATATAAGGATGGCAATTACTCTCAGAGTTTCTCAAAATTAAGGAGCAAAGAGAAGTTTTGCCACTATAGATGTAAGAATTAGATTAGTAAGTAAGTTTTAGAAATGTAAGTTTTAGAAAACCTCGGAGCTAGGTCAGCTAAAGGCTAAGACCCCTAGCGCTCTAGTTAGGAGATAAGAAGAAGTAATAAAAATAAAACGGTGACAATTGTTTAGCAATAATTTGACGTAACATGTCATGACATCGCTGAGACGTCACTTTCGGCTGATATCGCCGACATTTTTAAGGTTCCCGTTGCTAAAAAAAGGTGCTAAAACTGCAAAAACAGGAGGGGGTCTCCAGATGTAATATACTAGCTCGTTGGTGTAAACCATGGATGTAGCAAAGTTGCCAACATTTTTTTTCCGAATGACCGCTCTAGATCTTCCCGAAAGTATTCCTATCGCTTAATTCTTAATGAGAAAACAAAGGATGAAAGTACTCTCAAAGCGTACTAGAACAGCCACACGAAAACGTCGTATGTTTCCGCTTTTCATTCGGAAGTTTGCCATGTTTGCATGTCCCATGCCATATCAATTGGCGAAACACGTGAGTCAAGTGACGTCACCTCACCTCTTGACTATTCCTCCGCGATTTTTGTGAGCATCGCTGCTTAAAGGAAGGGGTCAAAACTTTAAAACACGAAAATAGCACTTTAGAACCGTGATATCAATGGAAATGGTGTTAGAGCCTACTTATGAGAACAAATAAAATAGATAATTTTGATAAAAGAAAAGGTAATTTTTGAAATAGTTTAAAGGATATAATCACGGTTTGCAGCGCTATTTCAAACAGCAAAGCCCTTCCTAACCTAACAGCTGTTCCTGTTACGTTAAGTTACGTCATCGCCACTGGTCACTGGTAATGCCTTTGTTTTATAAAGTCGACATAGTTGATCCCCAAGTAGCATTCTAAGCCACAACTTGGCCATTGTTTCGTAATCTTTGCTAAAATCGGTGACTACTTGGTTAAAAAGCTGCCAAAAAAGCCAATCTATTAGGAAATTATTACGACACCTTGGCGAAAATGGGGAACTTTTATCGTCACTACTCGGCATTTCTGACCAATATTTAGGTCAATATTTTTGGCAATATTTTAGCAATGAAAGCTAGATTTTATGGATATAATTGCTAAAATTTGGGTTCTAAAAAATAGCTTTTATGACTAAAAATGTTGCTACACTTTGATATTTAGAGCTCCAGGTTTGCCTTGCGTTCGTTTCATCAAACCAACTATGCATGGAGATTCAAAGTGCCGACATGACAGGACTGTTTGTCTTGTGTGGATAAGTATATCATATCCTGAATAGTTTGGTTGCAGATTACATCGATTTGCTTCAAATAATGAACTAAAATCTTAGCGTCAAGACAAATTTACTGTGAATTTAGAGAAGATACTTAATATATTTCAAAGCGCCAAGGTAATTTTCATTATTTTGCAGCCTATATTTTACACTAATAGTAAAAAACAATTGATCTTGGACTAATATTGCTGATTTTGTTAATAGGTACTTTCCCGAAAAAACTCCCTTCGACGACTCAATGTATCAAAATGATTTTATATTAACAATAAAAGTATGAAATATTCAATAGTTGCATATCTCTATTTTATTACTTTACAAACAGCTGCTAAATTAGAAAATTTAACAGTCTAAAAATCATGGCCGCTGGGTTGTTGCAGATATTCATCGAGGCTACAACGAACGTGAAGCGGCTACTGTAACCATTCCGCCATAAAAACCAATTAGTGGCGGAAAAATAGACATTTCGGCCGTCGTTTATTTTAACACCTTACAAAAACAAATTTTATCATCTTTGACTTCTTATTTTAAAAACCAAATATGAAAGTACCTACATAAAAATAATAATAATTACCTTTTTACCTGCAAGCTATATTTACTCTTTCTATAGTAAGTAGAAGAATATTTATATTTCCTTTTATCCATATTGATACAGGTCTAGGAAGAAAGATAAAATATACTGGTTTCTGGAATTACTGGAGTAGAACTTGATTTTTAAGGTTAAAGCTTTTAAAGAATAGCTTTGACTAAAGTTAAATTGGCTACTTTATGGCTATCTTATGTCAATATTCTGTGGCCTTATAAATAATCTATTATTTGCTAATTTTGTAGTCATTTTGGATAACACAAGTTTTGGCTATACTTCTGGTCAGAAAAGCCACAAATTTAGTGCAATAAGATAGATATTTTATCTAGTAAATATTCGGATATTTTAACCAGGCAAGAAAATATAATGTTTACCAAAATTTTGGCTAAGTTATTGCCATCACGAAAAATGCTACTTTATTAGCACAAATCTTGGCCATAGATGCGCTCTTACGGCAAATTTTTTTGGCCAAAATTTATCTTACATAAATGGCCGAATAACAACCAAATCCTGGCTATTTTTAGTACTTTATGATTAACTTTTGGTCATTAATGCTATTTGGTCATACAATGCTATTTGGGTCCCGAGTGGTAAATATGTTGAGAAAACGCTGCTGACTCCGGGCTGACTCTCTGGGCACAAATAACTCGCGTTTATAAAACCGGCGATTGGAAGGTCAAAAGTACTGTTTCTGGCATAACAGTATTAAGTACACAAAGACCTAGTACTAGACAGTACCTAAAGAAGGCTGACTCATAAAAAAAATAGTTTATTAGCTGTCAGTTTAAGTTTCCTCTACATTACCTTCTAAATTCTTCTAAAAGGAAAAAATAAATCACTTACCGACGTGTTACTGGAAACCACAGACCTTGTATTACTAGACTAGATACCAACATTGCTGTTTTTCTAAAAGGTTCAACTGTTTTTTTCTGTCCACCCTATTTTACATTACAACTTTGAATAATGTCGTCTCTCTTGTTGCAATCTTTCCTCTTGTAGTTTTTTTAACAACAAAAGAGATAAGTTAAAAAATTTACACCCATGTTTAGGTAGCAAGTTATATCACCCTGTTGATGTCTAATAATAGAAGGTTTCTGGTACTGAAAAAACTCATAAATGAGATGTAACATATGTAAGCTGTTTCCTTCTTATTTGAAATAATTATTGTTGCGAACTAGGGTTCGATAATTCCAGTGCAACGATTTAACACGAAAACACTATTTATTTATTCCACAAATACACTCGACTACTAAATAACTCACTACTTAACACTTTATAGCCTTCTATTATCGCTTCGTAACTTTAGCTTACTTATCGCTCGCTTAAAATAAGACTACTCCTACTCGGGCGCTCTATGCGCCTTTTATATACAATCCTAACATTACAGAAAAACCTAGAAAGTTCTTTATAAGAATTCTTGAATAATCTCATATAAAAAAACGGTTGTAAACAACTGCCTTCTAGATTAAGCCAGACGAGCAATAAATCACTCGTGTCAGCCATGACGCAGCGCGGATAGGTCGCGAAGCTCCACCAACCAACACGCTCCCATGCGTTGCCCCGCCTCCCATGCGGCGTTGCTGCGATCGTAACATTGCCCTCCTCCTAAGTCTGTTCGTCCCGAACAGATAGAGTTCCATGGTATCGTGCTAATCGATCCAAATGAACGACCTTCATCTTTGACCTAGGGGTCCGCTGGATCCTATACACCACATCATTAATCTTCTGTATAATTGTATAAGGTCCTTCCCAATTTTGGCTAAGTTTGGGCGACTTCCCCACCTTTCGCCTCGGATTGTATAGCCACACCAAATCACCATCCTGGAAGCCGCGGGAGTTAGCTAGTAAGTCATATCTTGCTTTGGCTTGATCACTGGATATCCGCAGTTTATTCCTGACTTGCTCATGAACATTGTTCAGCCTCTCCTTAAGCTCCTCCACAAAATTCTCAGAGCTGAGCGACTCTTTTTCTGGTGTTCCATACATCAATTCCGCAGGAAGCCTCATTTCCCTCCCGAACATCACTTTCGCCGGAGTATAACCAGTGGCTTCATGCGTAGAGCCTCGATATGCCATCAACATGAGAGGTAGATGTTGGTCCCAATCACGCTGATGATCTGCCACCATTTTAGACAGGTAATGTTCCATGGTCCGATTAAATCTCTCTACCATCCCATCCGACTGTGGATGCAAAGGAGTTGTCCTGGTCTTGCGAATTCCGAGAAGTTCCATGACCTTCTGGAAAACAGCCGATTCAAAATTTCGGCCCTGATCAGAATGAAGTTCGAGAGGGACCCCAAATCTGCAGAACATTTCATTTACTAGCACCGTTGCCACAGTCGTTGCTTCTTGATTAGGTAGGGCGTATGCTTCAGGCCATTTAGTAAAGTAGTCCATGGCGACCAAGATGTATTTATTTCCCGACTCAGTCTGAGGAAACGGTCCCGCGACATCAATTGCTACCCTCTCGAATGGAGCACCTACAGTGTACTGCACCATTCGGCCGCGTGATCTTGTTCGAGGTCCTTTTGTGGCACAACAAACTTCGCACTTGCGGCACCAAGACTCGACGTCTACATGATAATTCACCCAGTAGAACCGCTCTTTAATTTTGGCCAAGGTTTTATTGACCCCAAAATGACCTCCACTTGTTCCGTTGTGCATTTCCAGTAGTACATCTGATTTTCTGCTATCAGGAACAACCAACTGACTGACTACGGACTTGCCATCCGGACTCTCCCACGCTCTCTTCAGTAGTCCATTTTCTATTTTAAGAGAGTGCCACTGGGCCCATAGCGCCTTCAGGTTTGGACTTCTATCAGCAATTTCTTGCCATTCTGGTCTCTTGTCGTCAGTCTTTGCAGAGAGGATGGGTCCAATTTCTGGATCATTCATTTGTTCTTCTCGAAGGGTCTGTGTGGTCCAGCCATCGTTTATTTCCACCGAGGTTCTCCTTACAGAAGGATGTCCCTCACGTTGCTCAGTTCTTCGACAATGCTGACTATCTTCTTTACCTTTAATGCGTCCGGCCTCTGTAACACTTTTGCCAACCAAATTATTGCCGTGACTTGATTGGTTGACTTGACTGACCCTGGGGGTCTTAACGGGCTCGGTCAATTGTCCCCTTACATTGACCGGAATTGGTCTTTCCTGAACTCTGGGATGGTCTTGGTTGCCGCTCGGTCTTCTAATCAACGGCGACGGACTTCTTGCCCTATTACGGCAGTTACTCTTGACGTGACCCAGTTTACCACAGTTAAAACATTTTATGCCCCGATTGCCTGTCGATCGAGGAGTTCTTTCTAACAGGGCTTGCATACTGACTGCCATATCTTTCATCGCTTTATGTAAACTGGCCATGGATTCAGCCATAGACGTATTCTCCTCTTCACCGCAAGTTGCCATTCGTACGCGTGGCGATGAATTAGATGACACTCGTGACGCCTCGAATTCCAAGGCCCGAACTAGTGCCTCGCTGATATTCTTGGGCCTTACAAGACGTAAGTGGTATCTCATGTCACTATCGCGAACTCCCTCAATGAACCTTTCGGCGGCAAATTGCATTTGAAAAGATTCAGGGGCCGATGGATATGCCAGGTGAATGAGTCTGTCTATGTCCGCCTCAAATTCTTGTAAGGATTCACCTGACTTTTGCTGTCTCATCCTCAGCTGGGCCTGGAACACGGTTTCTTTGTGCTCATTTCCAAATCGTAGTTGCAGAGTGTGTACTAAAGCCGCATAATTACTTTGATCCGCTGCCGACAGAGATTGGAGTAACTCAGCCGCTTTTCCACGAAGTGCTACCACGAAGTGCTACCACTAATGATGTAGCTTTCTGGGGCTCGGACCAACCATTAGCTTTTGCAGCTGCCTCAAACTGAGTTTTATAAATTTCCCATGCAGTAGTACCGTCGTAATCGGGAGGCTTAATTTTAGCGTTGGCTGTGCTAAAACTCTCTGTAGACACGTTGTCGTCCTCAGTTTGTTCCCGGAATTTCTTTTCTAGCTCGAGAACCCTCTGGTTGACAGCTTCGAGTCCCTTGTTGACGCCGTTAATGGATTCGTTAACGGATTCGTTAACGGATTGCATTATTCTTTCTTCCAATTGTTGCTCCCTAGCTGCGAGGTGGTTCATTAACTCTTCTTTGAATTGTTGATGACGTTGCTCCTGCACTTGATCACGTTTTTCCTGCTCTTCCTTTTGTTCTAGATAACGTCTTTCCTGTATTTGATCACGTGTTTCCAGCTCTTTCTTCTGTTCTAGATAACGTCGCTCCTGAACTTGATCACGTTTTTCCTGCTCCTCTTTTTGTTCTACATAACGTCTTTCTTGCTCTTCCTTCTGTTGTTGCATAAAGGACAGCAGGGCGGCAAGTTGATCCTCCATCGCTTGATGCTGGCTTCTGGTCACTGGCATAAACACGTAATGTCCGGCAATGAAGCACTCACTTACAGTTCAGTATAGTCCTCGAATTCCCACTGGAATCGCACTTCTGACACCAATTGTTGCGAACTCAGGGTTCGATAATTCCAGTGTAACGATTTAACACGAAAACACTATTTATTTATTCCACAAATACACTCGACTACTAAATAACTCACTACTTAACACTTTATAGCCTTCTATTATCGCTTCGTAACTTTAGCTTACTTATCGCTCGCTTAAAATAAGACTACTCCTACTCGGGCGCTCTATGCGCCTTTTATATACAATCCTAACATTACAGAAAAACCTAGAAAGTTCTTTATAAGAATTCTTGAATAATCTCATATAAAAAAACGGTTGTAAACAACTGCCTTCTAGATTAAGCCAGATGAGCAATAAATCACTCGTGTCAGCCATGACGCAGCGCGGATAGGTCGCGAAGCTCCACCAACCAACACGCTCCCATGCGTTGCCCCGCCTCCCATGCGGCGTTGCTGCGATCGTAACATTATGTATAAAACCCCGACTATATACCTACAACTCTGATGAAAATAAATTCTGAAAGCTCAGTAGCTTCAAAGGTTACACTTTTGATAGACACTAGTAATATTTTTTTATTCTATTACTTTTGTAAATATTTTCCTATAAAAGCAGTGTCTTGTCCGGTAGATTCGGTATTTGCCAACACTGTGACAAACGTGTCCCAGGCGGCGCTATCTAACGAACGCTTTCTCCACTTATTAGCAAACCCTACGTGTGCCATACGGCGCCATCTAGCGAGCGGCTTCTCCACTTATTAGCAATTCTCGAACAGTGGTCTGAATATAAAAAATTTTAAGGCAAAAGGTGTATTTGTTATTTGAGCCCCTAATTTCTTATTTTTAAGTGTTGTATCGACTACGAACTTAAGGAACTTTCTACTGACAGTTCGTTTTACACTGGTTGTGCCGTTTTTTCTTCTTGAACGGTTTCCTCTTTAATATTCTTATACCACCGTTTCTTGCAAGTTTAGAGTTTTAAAGTACTTTAGGCACTGCCTCGCTCCCTCCTCCGCCTTAGCATCTTATCAAAGATGTAGAGAGAGACAGAAAAAAAAATGTTAATATCTACTAATACAAAGTCTCTGCCTACAAAAAAAGCCACGTAAAAATAACGCAGAGTCTTCACGTCTTTGTAACAATAATAATTAATGATAATGCCGACGACATAATATAGTGGTGCTATGCTGACCACATAATATAGTGGTGCTCATTAGAAAACGTCATCTAGAAGACAGAAAAGCACGACATAATCAAAGTAAACAGATTTTTGTTTTTTCGTCCTTTTTTTTGACATTTTATAGTCAACAAGATGTTTATAAACCCCCTCTACTTTCAGGACTTGAAATCTATTTACAATTTATTGTATTCTCTTTCAATAGGACTTGAGATGGGGATACACGCAGACTCAGCTACCTAAGTAAGCATAAACTGAAAGAACATTAAGATTAATTTTGTTCAAAAGGAAATATTAAGCGTTTGAAAAGATAAACCCTTAAAAGACTTAACGAGCTTCTTTAAGTGAAAGCACTTCTTGAAAAATAAACTTCCGGTTTCGAATCGGGTTTCCGTCGGTGATGTCATCCCTAATGATTAATGAGTCTCATTAATTAGTAATGATTATTAACGGACAAGAGGTACACAATTATTAACGGACAAGGAGACACAATTCGAAATTTATTTACCTAGGACTTGACATTTTATCGATTCAGGAGACTACAAATTCCATCTTGCATGTGGATTTAAACGAAAGTATTACAACCCTCTTGAAAATCGATACCGTATCTCAAATCGGAGGGTATTTAGATAGTCTTTTTTTATTGACGCAAGACAAATCCACTCGGGGAGAAGAATAGACCCCCAGGGGGCCAGGGGGTTAATCGGCTTATGGGCGCGCGGTATTCGGAATTAACCCTGAGGTTTAGACGCGAAAAGTAGTAATTTCACAGAAAGGGTCGCGTAAATTAATTTAAAATGAAAATGGTAGGTAGGTGGTGGGGGTGGTGGGGGGCTTTAATTAAAACGGCGACCGCAGTAGCCGGTGGCTAAAACGCACGTGTCGTCGGCGAAAAAAATTGCGCGCACGAATGCGATTCGCTCCCGATCGGGCCGACGCTTTTCGATTGTTTCCACGGTAACGCGAGGCGAGTTTCATCTGTTTAGTCAAAGGAGATTTCCGAAGCTGGCTAGATCGCGACACGCTTTCCTCTGGAAAAGCTGATTCCAGATCGTCGAAACACAATTTCCGCGCTCTTTTAGTTATGCTGTTCTTCTTAACCGCCTAATGGACAGAACATTGACTTGTTGGTTGACAGAGTGCCACCAATAATGAGGCATTTGACCACGCAGCCACGGCAAGCTGTTGCTTCCTCGCAGAGCAGCTCTTCTAGTGAAGGTACACTTTTAGAGAAAAATATGCGTAAGAATTTTTAGAGAAAAAATTACCTTGCACAATAATTATTAATATCTGTTTATAACATAACAACTGCGTTAAGTTACTCAAAAACTATTTTTCTAATTTTTCATTTACAATCCTGGCCGTAATAACAATAACTAAGCCAGTGACGTCATATTTAACGCACAATATACATAGTTGTAAATCAGGCCCTGATTAGGAGACTTCTTAAACAAAATTTTGTCTATTTGAGTGTTAATTCGAGGTGGGCAAATATCCTGCTGTCAAGATACAGAATAAGGCGTTTTTTTTATAATTTATGTAAAAATTATAAAACAATATTTCTTTTCACAAATACCTGCAAAGCAATTTTTTTATTTCTTCTGAAGTAACAATATTCATCCTGAAAACGTGGAAAGCTGCCAGATGTTATAAATACATAGTAAACACAAGTACATATAGTTGCGTGTAAATTTAAGTATTTTCCGAAATTTATGACATGCTAACTGCTATCCTAGTAGTAAATTCCGATTAAAACCGTCTCTGTGTACTTTTACGTTTTCTTTTACAAAGGGCGGCAATTTATCCGCCGATCAAAAACAGAGGAAAAAGAAAATGTTTTCTCTAATCCGTCGACCGCCTGTTGCGATTGAGTCTGAAGGGTTATTAATTGGAATCGTTATTTTAATTGGCGCAGCAATTTATACTTTTTTGCAGAAAATAAAGGCAGTAAAAGCCCATTATTCACTACCTAAAAATAATATCTCTCATAAACCACTATTTGACCCAAACATCCGAAAGATCAATCAGACAAGCACGGGCCATAACGTGTTCATTATATCGATTGACTAAATCCGTTGTTTACAGTACATTTTAGCGAAAGTACTTGTGGCCAATGATAAATTACTCTAATGGCCTTGCTTTTATGTAATATTTGCGAACGATAAAAGTCGATGAGGATAATGGCGAAGAGGACCGCCTCTATGCTAATCCGAAAATTTGCATGCTTTCCAAATCAAAGCCGCAATTCCTGCTGCAAATAAGTCTCAATTAAGTGGCAACGATTTTAGGCACAGGAAACATTTGCTGTAATAAAAAGTCATCACGTTAAACCTTCGATGAATTTACTTAGATAAATATTCATTTCTACAAAAAGAATTTCCGGACAATAGATCCTAATCAGATTCGTTGAGTAGACGTTGCAGGATAAAATATTGCGGCATTCTTTTATTCTGTCTTCCAATATACGTGGGTGCATTCAGTCAGTACTAATAATAACAAATAATTTTGAATAGATATTGGCAATTTTTCCGTGCCGCTTATTGTGCCGTTACACAACCAAATTCTTAGGAACTACTTGCGCATGGAATCGATCATCGCAAAACGTTCAGAGATTGAAAAATAATCATCGGCCAAATGTAGCAGCACATCGACTCCTAAAACTTGATTTATGCCTTCTCTCTCAATACTTAATGCTTAAAATATTCCCGTTTTTACATTTCAATCACCAGCTGGACAATAGTCAACTATTCAATCAAATTTAACGACTGAAATGCTATATAACAGAAGCATTTCAAAACAAGAATCTTTCAGCACAATTCAACAGACTTGGTACAAGAAATACAATTTTAAAAAGTTCGTATATAGGGCAAACATCCTTTAATTCGTTTTATAACAAATAGATTAGCAAAAAGGCTCGAGCAGGAATTAGAATTGACTTTTCTAGTCGCCACTCAGAATCTTGCGTTTTTAGATTAAGCCCCCAAAATTTGTTACAGCAAGCAATTTATACATTTAACTATACAATTTCTAGTGAAACAATGGGCTATAATGGGCTGGCAATGAAGTGGGATTTCCTGCCTCTAGAGCAGCTTTAATCGCCTTAAGCAGAGCGAGCAAATATTGCTGCTGCATTCGGCTTTAGATGGAGATTAGCGACTTATTCATTTGCACGGTTATTACTGATTAATGACACGGGTTAGTTATGGAAATTGAGGGTCTTATGAACAAGTGGAGCAGGAAGGGTCATCTCATCTCCTGTTAGGAATGGTCCTGAATAAAGACCGAGGACCTAACCCAAGATCCCAGCTTGATAATTTCACCTACACGCTACCTACTACAAGATACTAAAATTAGATACATTATGGTTTCACAATTGTTATTGATCACCTCTAACTATTGCACAAAATTTAGCCAAAATAAATGTATGCTAATCTTGCATGGATTGGTCTATAGTCGGAGAGTTTGTCAAGTCTTGATTGGTTTTCAAGTTGTAAACTGATTCATGATGCACTTTCTACAAGCAATATTTTAGAAAAAAAATGCTACATTAATAATAAAGCGAAATTTTCAAATCCTCTCTAAACAACTCATAAAAGGGGCTTAGTCCAAAATTTGCGGACATTATTAGAACAGACAGAGGATGAGACATTCACCTCAATAATTATTCATTCTTTGTATTTTTTTCACAACCGCGTCGCTTAAGACTTGAAAAATCCCGTACTCAATAATAAGAATGTGTTATCCAAAGCGTGGGTAAATGGAAAATAAGAAGTCAATATTATTAGAATTCACGATGACGTCACTTTAAAAAGAACCGATGCCCAAAAGGTATGCAACCCGTTTTACAAATTTTTTTTCATCCGACGAGCTTTCATATATGGAGTGAGTCGTATTTTACAGTTTAGTCTCCTTTTTCAGCAATGGGTTCCAACTAAAAACAAATTTTCGCGAGATCCCGGTGAAGTACCGGGAAGCATATTTTACTTCCCGACGTATTTTGGCGACACAACGGTAATAGGCGAATGCAAGAATGACGTTGCAAAATTACGTCATCAGTAATTCAACGGGAACTGATTTGGTTCCCGGCCTATGGACCAGAGTAACTGGAGGTTACGTCAAATAATTCGAAGCAAAAAAACGTTAGAATTGGTAACCTAACCTTAAAGTTTTCAACAGAGGTTTAGGAGCGTTACAGCTGACGGTTGATAAATAAAGAACTTTTGAGTCTGTGTATGAGTCTAAAAAATAGCAAAAACTAATAATAAAAATTATGGAGAGAGCGAATCAAAAGAAGTAGAACTTGTATTAAATAGCAAGGGAGAAGACTTCCGTATCATCAAACCACTCTGAATATGTCTCTCATGATCACTTTCGGGCCACTTTATATAAATGTGTTTTAATTTGCCAATAATATCTAAGAAAGTATTATAATTTGCATCGTTGAGGCAACACTTCCAAATTAATCTGCAGTAATATGGTTTTTTTAATGTTGACTCCGTTTCAAATGCAAACTTGTGCCCAGAGAAAGTATAATCGGAAATAACCACAAAAGATGTTAAATCAAATATTTCCTCTTTTAAGCTTAAAAGTACAGCTTTTTCATTTTGTTAATTTTTGTCTGTGAATTGTAAACATAAACAATCTATAAACGAATTGATAACCGCAGTACTACTAACCGGTTTCCTCCCGCCGTGAACAATCGTGATCTCGCGAAAAATTGCTTTAAATGCGGCGAACTGACTTCACCTGTCATTTTACGTCTACCAATTTGAAATCGCGATTCGCCAATGGATGTACTCTGACGATGAAATTACGTCATAGGTTCCTTGAACTTAAATCGGGGGACGGGGGGATTTTTTGCGGAAAAAATTTGCAGGCAGAGGAGACACCCACGTCAATAATTATCCATCGCTTGTATCTTTCTCACAACCACGTGGCTTAACTCTCAAAAAATTTCATACTCAATAATAAGCGAGCGTTCATCCACAGCGCCAGTAATTGAAAAATAAGAAGACAAGATTATTGGTATACACGATGACGTCACTTTAGAAAGAGCCGAAAGGCACGCAACCCGTTTTACAACTTTTTCAGGCAACGAGCTCGGATATATGGAGTGAGTCTCGTGTTTTACGGTTTAGCCCTCCCTTTTGTGGTCGAGTGAAGTCAAATTGGAGATGAGTTTTCACCCGGTTTTTTAATTTTTGAGAGTTTATTCCCTGAAAAATTCCTGGTTTATTCCATTATCACCTCTAAATTTAACTTAAATACGTTTCTATTTTCAGTACACCTAACACATACCGTTTAAGCAATAATTTGTTGGTTTGTGGAGTTTGAGGCTTTTGATCAATTGATTTTAAAGAGTTCATATTGTAACGGTTAAAAACTGTCGCTAGAATAAGTCTTGCAAATGCGGATATTTGTCGTTTATTTGGGGCTGAAACGGTTGGTGTTCTGCCCGAGTGTAAAGATTTGAGGTTGTTTATTTCCCTTTTTTTTTGCTAACCTGTGTAAGGTGGATAGGGTTCGCGTTTTGTCTTGTCAGAGGTCTCAGAACTGTACTGGTAGGGAATTGCGCCCATTTTCCTTGCCTATGATTCAATAAGTTAGGCCACAGATTTCATTAAGTTTACAAAATTATAACCCCAAAACTTGGAAATAAACAAACAACTGTCTTATTTCAAGTGTCGGGTTTGTTGACTGATTTGTTGACGGATTGGCAATGAGTGAATTGTGTAGATATGGAGGTTAGAGATGCACTTTCTACAAGTAATATTTTAGAAAAAAAAATACTACATTAATAATAAAGGGAAATATTCAAATTCTCTCTAAATAACTCATAAAGGGAGCTTTTTCCAAAATTTGCGGTCATTATTAGAACAGACAGAGAATGAGACATTTATCTCAATAATTATTCATTCCTTGTATCTTTCTCATAACCACGTGGCTTAAGACTTGAAAAATGTCGTACTCAATAATAATAATGTGTTATCATTCACAGCGTCGGTAATTGGAATAGAAGTCATTGGTAATAAGTCAATATTATTAGCATACACGATGACGTCACTTTAAAAAGGACCGAACCCCAAAAGGTATGCAACCCGTTTTACAATTTTTTTCCGTGAGTGAGTCTCGTATATATTTCGTATTTTACAGTTTACTCCCCCCTTTTCAGCAAGGGGTTCCAACTAAATACGGTGTCACTTCCGGCGAACTGACGTCACCTGTCATTTTACGTTAAATAATTCGAAATCGCAATTCGCCAATTAATGTGCTCTGTCGATGAAATTACGTCATTTTTAGGCAACAGACAGAGGAGACATCCACGTCAATAATTATCCATCTTTTGTATCTTTCTCACAATCGCGTGGCTTAAAAAATTCCGTACTGAATAATAAAGTAAACATTCATCCACAGCGCCAGTAATTGAAAAATAAAACAAGATTATTGGTATACACGATGACGTCATAATAGAAAGAGCCAAAAGGCATGCAATCCGTTTTACAACTTTTTCAGCCAACGAGTTGGCATACATGGAGTGAGTCTCGTGTTTTACGGTTTAGTAGCCCTCCCTTTTGTGGTCGAAGTGACGTCAAATGTACGGTCGTACTATTCGAAGTCGCGAATCGCCAATCGATGTGCTTGACGATGAAATTACGCCATGCGTTCCTTAAAACTGACAGACTTTTAAAATTTACGGACACTTTTAGAATGGAGGATGAGACATCCACCTTCGTCCATCCGTCCATCCACTATCAAAACAATTCGTCATGGGACCTACAAAGATTGCGGACTTTCGGCCAAAAAACTGAACCAATTTGGTGCGACATCTTTATAATAGCATTTTGCCTCTGTTAACTAAGCCTAGTTAAATCATTTGTCAACTGAAGCGATATATGAGGATAGAAATAATACACTGACAAGCCTGTCAAATTTTCTTTTAAATATAAGCTTGGAAATACCGGTGATCTATAACGAGAGGATAAATAAGACTTTATAATATAGCTGGCAATTCCAGAATAACGTTTTTTGACATGTGTGCCCTTCAGGACAATATGGCCACTCGACTTATCTAAATTTACTCCACGAATCAAAATATTCAAAATGTTAAAGTAATTGAAATTTATCTGCAGTTGCCAGTTCTCCTACGTTCATTCTAACATCTAATTAAAAAAAAATCATATATTTGGCGACACTGTTTGGGTGTCTTCCCCCTAAGGAATTATGTCAGAGTCACGTGTGCTAGAACGGTTCATTAGATTATTAAAAAAAAAATCAATCAAATTCATACACTTTGTATGAGTTTTCGTTACTTTAGACTGATTTTTTGTTTGAAGAAAATAACACTTTTGATAAGTCTAAGTCCAAGAAAAACTCTTGAAATGAAAGTAGTTACCATCTTATCCATCACTTTTCAAGTTTCTGGTCTATTCCCACTGTAAAAGGGCGAAGGATGGATACAAAAAGAAAACTTTTAGTGATGTTTACGTTTGATTTCTACTGTGTTTCTACGTGATTACGACTACGTATTTTTAGTATAGTCAGAGGCTCAAATCTTGATTTTATCTGCGAATTTTAGACTGCATTAACCGGCTTCTTTCGGTGGCAAAAATTCAGGGAATTATTTGAGATGACATTTATTTTAAGCCTTTTATATGCAAAAAACCAGCCACTGGTGAACATATAATTTTTGCTTGACATTTCGCAAATTAGGAAAAAAAAATAGCAAATTCAAAACTTTTATTAATTTTGCGAAAAGAGCTATCAAAGTTGTTAATCGCCGGTATTCAGTGTCATCTAGTGTTGAACGATTTTTGCCAACATCCCCACAGCAATAATTCTGACATTAGAAAATAAGAATTCAAGACAAATAGTATACACGATGACGTCGATTTAAAGTAGAAAACCGAAAGGTATGCAACCCATAATTCATATTTTTGTTTCCCCACAAGAGCTACCATATAAGGGGAATACTTTTTAGTTTGTCCCATCGACTTTTTACCACTAGTCTCAAACATGGCAGTCGCAGAATATATACTCTGCCACCTAAATGTCCAAAATTCATTTTTTTACCCATCTCGTTCTACATTATGGCCTCTGATAAGGTTAGCTCTCTTGTGGTACCACTGGCAACTCGTGTGACACTTTTTTGTCGACAACGAACGCTTGATATACCTAATGCTTTATTATAATATCATCGTTAATGTTGTTGATTGGCCCAGTATCGATGACAATGATAAAATATAGAAACTATTATATAAATTAACTTGTTTAGTGCCATTTTTTTAGCAATGGCACATAACAATGGCAACGGAATCTGCGAAAAGTTAAACCGCTGCGCAAGGTCACATTTCTTAGAAATATGGGTGCCGACGTTTCGTTTCGCTTCTGCATATTCTGGGACCATATTCTAGCCATAATGAATTGGGTGTTTCTTAAACTTATTCAAAACTGAAATAAAACAGAAATCGAGCGACATTCCCGTTTAGCAATACCGACGCACGTTTATTTATAAACAAATCCGGCGTATGATTGGTGTCCGGTCCCCACACTCGTAATTTATTTTTGGCCGTTGTGACGCCTAATTTGTTTACCCGTCACCCATGTAGTTTATTTTAGTTCGGCTTAAGTCCTGCCATAAGCCAATAATTGTTAGACTGATCCGTTTATTGTTTGATTTTCGCAGAACCAATAAACCGGGTTCTAATCGGTATTCGAACAGTCTGTTTGCTCTTTCGTCTGTTTTTTTTTTTAATTTTTGGTTTGTATGTATGCTATTGACATTTTTCCCTATGGGGGGTGAAAATATAATTTGAAATTTACATTTTCCAGGGATTTTCGGGGCAACTACTAATTAGGTGCAACGTGACCGGGCAACAAAAAGGGGTAGAACAGATGGTTTTTATTACGAAAAATCCACGAACACAATCGAAATTACGCTCCGCTACAATACAGAATTGGTCTTATCGATGACGGGATTATATTCCGAACGTGATTACACGGAACGGAATATTTGACAAACGCGGGGCAATAATAATGTGAAAAAAAGTAACAATATAAGCAATAATGATTAAAGAGATAAATAATTATTTACTTCTATGATTGCACGAAAACATCATTCAAAGCACAGGCACGAAACCTGATCTCATCTAAGACCATGACCCACCTTTTAGGTGAACCCTAAAAAAACAAACGCTAGGACGAAATCTAGGCTGCTCAAGACAAATTATCCACTGATTAGAAATCCCTTTTGGGCTGGATATATATAGAAAACTAATCAACAATTCTCGTGCCAGCACTCAATAACTTACATATGCGTGAACAAATCCCATACACGCCATATCCATTCCCTTAAATTAATTTAGTCTCAAAAACAAGCATTTTAAGGCCCACCAACAACCCATTAATCCCTCGACCTTTTCGCCCTTTTATTGACACTACACCGTTGTATGCTCGAAATTTTTATTGTTCAATTTGGCCGAAGAACTCTTAAATCCCGAATTTAATATGGCAACTTCGGCGACGCAAATTGATAGCCGCAATCTCTTACGAGTTTAACGTGAGTTGTATAATGTGGTTTTATGTGGGCCCTATGAGGACCATGATTAGAATAACTCGTGTATATTAAACTTTATCGCTTTAGGGGATCGATATTGATCGTAAGGGGAATTGCTATTGTAACTTGTATAATAATATCTAATCTTTGCGGTGTACGTACTTACTTGCCCTCTTGATCCTGTTGTTTATCTCTTCCACTTGACATAGTGGGTCTGACGGGAATCTTGACAAATTAGACAAAGACTCATCGTCCATATAGATAAGGAATGGACGCCCCAATGCCAAGTTAAGGTTCCTGAAACAAGGAGAAATTTTTTTGAGCGATATAACAATATATTATGGGTAAACGCTATTTTGTAAATATTATGGCGAAGAAATTTGTTTGGAAAATATTTTATTTTCCTGGGCTACACCGATTACTTCTAGAATGTAATCAGAAAAAATGGAACATTATAGGGAAAACGGTGATTATTTGGTACGGCGATATATTCAGTACATAATGGCAAATGAACATGTCTTGTTAAATAGTTTATTTTTTTTAAATGATAAAAATGCTCAAATTACGCCTCTACCAATGCATGCTCCAACTAATTCAAGTCGGATAACTTCTCAGAAATGAGAAAATTAACTTGTAATCTGAAAAAACGTTTGACTCGAAGCAAAAAAAAACAGTAAATTCTCCACCACACTGCACAAAAAGTCAGATGAGGCAATGAAAAGCGCATTTCATCAATAATGTATGCCCATCGATTAGCTTTCTGGTGCCGTTCCAGGACAAAATGCTCGAAATGCGACGGAAATCCCTCGATGCCCCAAAAATGCACATTCACATCCACTCGAAAACCTCAAAAACAAGAGAGACGAAAAACGTCGGCCCTAATGCCACTTTTTCGGCTGTTTTGTTGCAGGAAATCACTAGGGCATCGGGTCGGAAGCGGCGGTCGTTTTAGGACCGTCACGATGATCGATACATCCTACCAACTTATTCTGCCCTTTACTTGTTGTCTTGTTATAGACCCAAAGGGAAAGTTGAAATAAAATTTGCTCCTTTATGTTACCATTATTATTTCTTTTATCCCTCTCCCTATAATATTACGTTTTTTCTTATTCACTGAAGATAAAACACAAGGCTCGTAGTCATGCAGTTAGTTAAGTTCATGGAAGGGTGGAAGCTTTAAAAAATTGCTCGGACCCATCCATGGAGACAAGTGACGAACATAATTTGGCTGTTTTAGTTAAACGTTTCGGTTTTGGCCGTTTCTGTTCGCAATTACTCAGCGCCGGCAAATTAATTTACTTGCATTGAATAGCTATTTGCGCACACAATCGAGATCTAATTTAAAATCAGTAATTTTAAGTGGAACAGGAGATTACATGGTAACCAAACCTCTGTTCCAACACAGATAGTAAATAAAGCAGTGAGCCGATACGGCGCTACACGATTATGCTTAACTATGCAAAAAACTAGTGGGCGATAATGTAGGAAATGTCGTAAACATCCCCATAAATTCGGCCTGCGAATAAACAACAGTGGATGGGCCATTTTTCCTTACATATATGGACTTAATGCTGAAATCTGAAGATGTATGGCTCGGTTACCCTAGTTTTTCCTTCAATAGTTATAAGAAAATGTAGAGATAAAAATAGAAATATATGAGGGGAATCAAAGAAAAATAAAGTAAACGTCTTCTTTTTCTTTCAAAGAAAACATCAAATCATCAGTTGGACATTTATTAACGTATTTGGTATAGAGGGCTTTCTTGGAATCTTTTTTGAATAAAAGTTGGAATTGGAAATTTGCTTCTTAGCGTTCCTAAACATTTTCTGTGTATTTGCTATTTCTATAATTAGAAATATTTGAATATATGACCTTTCTTTAGGTTTAGCAAATCCAGATAAAAAAAAATACAAAGGAAAGTTCGCTTAATGCTGTTTCGTATCGCATTTAAAAAATAATAACATGACATATTTCGACTTAGCTGGAAAAACAAATGGATTACCTTCATCGCCGCAATGCTAGAGTTTTCCATTCTGGAACAAAGCACCAGGGGATTATACTTGCTCGCGCATTTATTAACAACAAGGAGCCCTTGGCACCTGTCAAGAAACTTGCTGACTGATTAAAAGATGTGAATATGTACAGCATATGTCTTCTTCTCATTGCGCCCTCTCCCTTCGAAGGTTGGCGATCCAACTGGCAATAATTACACGTGACATAGCTGCTCTGAAGATATCGGATAATGTTTTACTGAGCCATCGGCGTAGGTCCTTGAGCCAGGAATTCTGTCTTCTCCCTATTAACCTCTTCCCCTGAACCTTTCCCTCGATGATTAAACGAATTACCTCATATCTATCTCCCCTCATTATATGTCCAATATACCTTAGTTTGCGCTCTTCGATTGTTAGTATCAGTTTCTTAATGTTTTTCTGCATTCTATAAGAACCTCGGTGTTTCTTACTCTTTCGATCCACAATATGCGTAATATTCTCATACAAAGATACATTTCGAAAGCCTCAACGCGTTTTTCTAGCGAGGGGTTGAGGCTCCAGCTTTCACAGCCGTACAGGAGGATGGAGAACACGTAGCAGCGTAGCATTCGGATTCTAAGACCCAAGTCTAATAGGTCACGCCTAATAAAAGTTTTTCATGTCGATAAACGCCCTCCTGGCCTGTTCGACTCTCTTTCGTCGAATCGCAACTATCACATACTAGTGCTCCTAGATATCTGAAGGATGATACCTGCTCAACGATCTTGTCAGGCATATGGATGGCAGCTTGTGTTTGCACCTTCGAGAAAACCATAAGTTTCGTTTTGGGGTATATGCAGTCCATAAAGCTTGCTGTACTCAATAATGACATCCACAAGTTGCTGGAGTTCAGGCAGGCTGCTGGCAATAACGACTGTATCGTCGGCATATTTTATATTGCTAATTGTTTTGCCATTGACTTTGATTCCAGCGCTAGTGTTTTCAAGAGATTCCGCGAAAATTTGTTCCGGGTACAGATTAAAGAGCAGCGGGGATAATATGCATCCTTGTCACACTCCTTTTCTTATAGCTATCTCCTCCGACATTTTGTTCTCTACCCTTACTTGAGCTGTCTGATGCCAGTAGAGTTTTGTAATGATTCGTAAATCACTCTCATCTACACCTGTTTTTCTGAGTATTTCTGCTAGTTTTTGATGTTGCACGCAGTCAAAAGCTTTGTGGTAGTCTATGAAGCAGGCGTATATTTCGCAAACCCTTCCAAGGGTAAAACTCCCAGATTTCGCCCCAATTAACGCATTCTACCTCTTTTAATTAACGTTCGAAAGATAAACTATTATTTTGTTCCTTTACGATCGATTCCCTTGGAAGGTGGTTGTTTTGAAACCGGGATGGTAGCGATGGAGAGATGAATAGAAGTTATGCTTTAGGGGATAATTATTGCCGTTGCCATTTCTACGTTCATGTCGCGTGCTCTCTGTGTAAGTACGTTAAGCGAGAATAGAGCGTCGCGCGTTCCTAATCCGTTTCTGAAGCCCAATTGAGTGTCGTCAACTTGCTCTTCGCATTTCTTGAATATGCGGGTGTGTATAACTCTCAGGAACGCTTTTAGTTGATCTTAGCCATTCCGAGGGTAATTTTCCAGTTCTATAAATATCGTTGAACAGGTCTTGTTAGGCGACTTAACCCTATACCGTCTTCGTGGATTAAGAGTCTCAAAGTTTCAGCGTGTACCTCATCGGGCCCCACAGCCTTTCCATCCTTCTGTATTAAGATGGCGTGTTTTACCTCTTCTTTAGTGATCTTAGGACTCGTCTCGTTGATCTCACTTGCTTGGAGGGGTTGTTCTGGTCGTTCGTCGCTAAACAGTTTTGTAGCGTACTCTTTTTAGCACTTCAATTTTTCGTCAGGTCCTACGAGTATTATGTTGTTATTGTCTTTCAGTATTCCGTTGGTCTTTTTGCGATTACTGCCTGTCATTTCTTTGATCTTTTTATGTACGTATTCTGCTCCAGAAATATTGAAAAAGGCAATGGCGGTTTGTCCTTAAAAATCGCGTCTAGAATTTTAAAGAGACTTAAATATCGATCATATCCTCTAGGCAAAGCGAAGCAGAGCATGGGAATAATTAACATTCTTAGGTGGTATTTTTCTCCAGAAAAATTGAAACAACTAAAGGTATTCCTAGGAACACAGTCGTGGGAATTTTAAAGAAACATGAATAACGATTATAAGGGAGATTCTATGGGTAAAAGACCGTCTAGAAAAATTGTTTTTTTCTCATCCAGAAAAATTGAAGAAAGCGGTGTCTTCTGTCCTAAGAAAATCATTTTTAGAATTTTAAAGAAACACAAATATTAACCAGAGTAAGATTCTCTAAGTAAATTCAAGTAGAGCATAGAAAGAGTTAATCTGTATTGGAGGGATCAAGTCTGGAGGAATATAGAGTTGAGAGGGGTTGTCTCCCAGAAAGCAACAAGCACAAGCCTAGCACACTTTCTCAATATAACTAAAGACAATCATAGCTGAAGACTCTTGTCTTGACGGAAACACTTAGACTGTAACTTATTTCTGGCAGATGTAAAAATGTAAATAAGCAAGGAGTTGGCTTTGACCGTCATTAGCCAATTGGTTTTGAAAAACTCTTTCGCAGTACCAAAACTCAAAATTACCGATTATTTGAACGAAAAAACTGTTGAAGCCGCCTTGGTAATCGGAAGCAAAAATTTCAGTTAAGGCTAAGGAGTGTGCTTCTAGAACAAGCTAAAAGTTCACTAAACGCACAAACTTTCTCCAGCTTAGATTGGGAAGGTGTTAGCCTTCAAACTACCCTCACAATCCTTCTCAGAACTTCAGTCGAACTAATCACCAGCCCTACGAATTTCTCTGCAGATCATCAAAAAGAACCTGGTTGAACTACTGAAAGAAGGCATAGCTAAGAATGCAGAAACCAACACCAAGATCTACGACTATGTTTATGGTGAACCTTTCCCAACAACTTTTTCCTAGTTTAACGGACTTCGTATCTCGCTATGCAACCCACTTTAAAACGAAACACACGGTAAAGTATGCAACATCACATACATAATGTATCACTACAAACTTTTCACCAGATGCCGCTGTGGTATTTACGAGTTACGACGCAGTGGGCCGATGGCGGCGCAAGTAAAGGATGACTCAATTCCCTTGATGAGTATGCCTTGGCGTGACGTCATGGCAGTCCACTAGCACGCTATATATCTTTTGAATATATGTATCGGTTTTAAAATAGCGCTGTGCTTCTGACTATTTTATTTTACACCAAACAAATTTTTGAAGCTTTGCCTTGTATATAAGAGTTCTATGAATAGCACATTAAAATTTCAAGTTTCTTCAATGCGGGGTCGCAAAATCTTATTAGAAACTTGCTCTTTGAATATTAAAAATGCGTTTCTGCGTCGCGCTGAGAATAAACAAAAAGCTCAGTTGAACGTTGGATGAGGTGATTCCAATTCGAAACTTTCCGAATTAAGACTCCCCAAGTCGGCGCAGCCATTACGGCTGCTGGCGCTATTATAATCTAAGAATACACCACCGTTCCATTAGCGGAGTTTCAGTAAACAATTTAACCATCGGAACGCGAGACGCAAAACTAAGCAAACATAATTATCTCTCCGAGTACCCCCCATTCAACTCGTCCATTGTCATGTCTATAATATGCTCATAACAATCTGCCTGAAGGGGGGTTACCTCAGAAAAAGTGATAAAGGGCTTACAGACATTGCACTTACTATAACGGTGTGTTGACCTAGCACCATCTAGTCAATACGTATGTTTTCAACTTGCATTTGTGTTGTTAAAAACAGAATTTCTAGTGGGAAACATTTAGTGCTAACTTCTAGCTAAACACACAGACAGTGAGTGGACGTTGATAAGCAAGGCTTAACAACGTTGAAACAACGTTAATATTTGAATTTAACAAGACCGACTTCAGGAGCTCTTTTAGACAGAAGAATGGATAAGGGACTTTTTAACCAGGGGTGTTTATCCCAACAAACGATTTGGGCTCTTTTTAAACGGAGAGTTATTATTGAACGGGCTTCAGATGGGGCGAATTCCAAAACTCACCAGGACGCTTATTCTATAGGAAAGAGCGAAAGTGAAAATTGCTGGCCAATGGAATTCGTCAACAGAATTTTTTGACCAATCAAGGTTGTCAACATTCTCACTTTCACTTTCACTCTTTCCTATAGAATAAGCGACCAGGTCGTTTACCTGGTAGATCAGTCACCTGCTTGATCCATTGAATTGCTAGATGGACATCACATGACCAGCTTAATCGGTAGATGACCTGGTGAGTTTTGGAATTCGCCCATGATGAGAAAGGTCCAAAAAATAAAATGTTAATATTTGTATCGTTCTTTTAGTGTTGAATAATTTCCATACTATACCATCACTTGGTCACAGTAAAATGTCGCAAGATTGCTTACCTTGGCCACATCTTGGGCGGAGAAAAGTATCATCTTCTCCAATTGATCATGAACGGAAAAAAAAGGCAGGTAGGGGGGTGTCGGACGGAGGTAAATCTCTTGGCTCAGGAACATCAGGGAAGTTGACAGGCACCCGGAGCGCCGTTAACGTGTTCAGGGTTGCAGAAGATAGAGACGCACTCTCTATAGTAATCGCTAACGTTCGGGAGACCGGACAAGGCACATAAAGAAAAAGAAGATACCATCATCGGTGTTCCTAACGAAACGTTTTCCGTCCTAATTGAAACGTTTTCTAAATGTTACTACGTCATTGGTTAACAGTTGTTTTATAACATTTTTATCACACCATTTTGGTTTAATTTTTACTGAGGTTATTACTCACCTTGGTATCTAATGACAACGTAGAATGGAAGTCAAGGGATCAAAATTATCTGTAATCAGCTTGGTGACTGGCACGCCGATGATGATTTACTTGAAGAGCACACAATCGTTCAGATTAAGAGTAAATATCCTACAGACAAAAAAATTGTTAGCAAGGTTTACTCGGTATCGCATATTGTGCTAAAGGCAAAACCCAAATTATTATTAATTAAGGATCTCAAAAAATTCTCGTTTGCCTGAAATTCCTCTTATCCTCAAACTGGAAACATAGTAATTGCTTCGTTTCCACCGCGCTTCAGATAAAATTACCTGAATATTCATAATTATGCCACAAGACCGAGCCTTACCAGTCTTCTCGCGTGCTGGCAAACCCTTCCAAGGGTAAAACTCCCAGATTTCGCCCCAATTAACGCATTCTACCTCTATTAATTAACGTTCGAAAGATAACCTATTATTTTGTTCCTTTACATCGATTCCCTTGGAAGGTGGTTGTTTTGAAACCGGGATGGTAGCGATGGAGAGATGAATAGAAGTTATGCTTTAGGGGATAATTATTGCCGTTGCCACGTTGAAATTAATGGTTGGAGATACATTTTTTTTTTTTGGACTTTGTCTAACTAAAATCTTTGTTATAATTATACAATTCTCTACAACTCAAAAGATGTTTGTAAAGAAACTTCCTAGTTAAAAGGTTATGAATAACTAATTTCTGTGACTAGGTTATTACTAAAGAAGCTTTTAGCCCTTTAACGAACTGCAATGGATTACCGGGAGGCAACGCAAAAACAGCCTTTTACATTTAATACTTGCTTTAGTTACCTATAATTGAAGCTCAACCCCGAGCACTTTCCCGATAGTTTTCTAATACGTTATTTAATTCAAAAGTTCCGGCTATCGAATGGAAATTACTATTGAGCTCTCGTTTAACTGACAAAAATCCGACAATAATGATCAGTTTTAATGAGAATTTTGATACTGTCAGATAGCCAGCAAAACAGAGCAGTGAATTTGAATTCCGTGTCATCTTGTATACATAATATATCCCACCCCTCCTTCAAAATTTCCATCTAATACGACAATAATTAAACATAACATACAGACACAGATTGATCAGCCAATTTAGATCTTCCCATTTAGATTAAGCCTGATACACATAATAAATCGCTAATAAAATTAACATTCCGTTCAATGCATAATCAATGAGCTTCACGAGCCAATAACCCAGAAATTTAATCTGAAAAAGGTCCTAAATTTAATTTACCCTCGTTCAAAACTCTCTCTGTGATGAAACTGGCACGCCAAGTGACACGTCGATATTTTCCATGTGGAATTACATAAAATGGGATTTTGGTTACCTGTAATATATGTACATGTAGTTGCTCTTTGCTTAATGGCAATGGAAGAAGTTTGAAAGTTAGAAGCAATAAAAGTCGAAAGTTTCAGAACTGAATTTAAAAAAGTCGTTTAGATTCAGACAGTGATCGTGGCCAAATCTCCACCATACAATCTAAAATTATCGTTTATACCTCAATCGGCTCACGGAGCGGTTCGTCCCTGCCGAATTTCCATCTTCCGGAGTCCCCTACGAGGTTCGAATTCTAAAAGACGATTAGAAGTCAAAGCCAAATTGGCGCTTCACAAAAAAATCATGACTTCATTTAAACTTCGGGAAAATCAATTTTCCAGAATATTTAAAATTTACTTAAGCCAGGGGCCTTTTGATGTAGATATTTCAAGGAGAACGGAGCTTGGAAATTCGGAAGTTAACACTTAGAGTTGTACACCATGATTCTCTGGAGGATTTACAGGAATAAGCTTTTATTGCCTTTTTAACTATTTTTTTTTCTTTTTCAATTGCCCTCAAACAAATAAGAAATTTTGTGAAATTTATACGCAAATATGTGGTATAAATTATAAAGTTCCACGCAATGATTGTGATAAATGTTTCATAGTGAAAATCAAACAGTATTCAGCCACTCATATCAACACAATAAAAACTGTATGGAAAGTACTCTCTATGTCTAAACACTCATAAGCTTTCGGGGCAAGTTTATTCCCGGGGTATTTAATCTGATTTGCGCTCCTGCTTGGGACAAATACGTTCACCAGTAATTTACGGAATGGACAATAATAATTATCGACGTCTTGTTGTCCAGAAACAATCGAATAGTTATCGTTAACAATGGAAAATTTCCGCCAAAAAAAAACTCGGAATTAATTGCGGTTTCTCCTGCTACCATTAGCGAAAACTTCCTGACTAACTGAAACAGGACAACAGTGTTGGGCGTCCGGTAAAATCCCAGGAATACACGCGTCCTCCCGCCGATTTATCGCCGGGCATAGTTTCAACGAGCACATAATCCTTACGTGCTTAAAGTTTATGAGTCCTATTTAGTTGATACTATAGCACATCTGCATGGTCGTTTGAATTGAGGTAATAGTTAAAACTTAACGGTAAAATGTTCTTTAGCAAAGCAAATTCCCACGCCACGTCATATCGATCATGTAGCCTAATCCCTCAGGATCGTTCACGTCAATTTTGTGCCTAGCGAAACAAGAGTTTAAGCCTGTGGAATATGGGAAAGTTTATTTTAAATCTGCCCTCGAAACTGATTCTGCCGAACATTGATGGAAATTTATTTTCCGCAACCATGCTACATTTGTTTTCCCATTTAATAAGAGCGGGATAAATTTGTAATTTTCAAGGGGCGAAAGCCACAGGATTTTAATTAAAGGAAAGTAGATAAAAATGATGCGCTCCCTTGACATTTAAACAGCGATCTAGGGCTTTGTTTCGCTACCAGTAGCAATCACGAAGCTGCTCCGCACTTGCCCACTAGAGGCAAACTAAATAAATAAATAGAGAACAAGGAATTTCGTCCGAGAATTCGATTTTGTGTCCTAAGTAATGATATTGCTGAACTGCAACTCAATGGCTGGTAACAAAAAAAGATTTCACCAACGATACATATAAAGTAGGGGGGTGTTCATTTAAAAACTTTAAACTATTTAAACTTTCTGTTTTTATATAAAATAAACCTCATTAAAAGTAAATTTGAGTTGGTTTAAGTTACTTAACCTTTGCACTTTGCACCAGAGCTAAAAATTGTTTTTTTTTGCGAGAATAAAATACATAATATATAAACATGAGAGTTATAAATTAGAAACACAGGGCAATTTCAAACTTGCTCCTGAAAGAGTGAATCCATTACCAGTAGAATAGATCTACTCACTGTTTTAATGAGTTTCTGTATAAAATAAAAGATATTAGAATTTATATATGTAAAGTAAAACGTATTAGAAGGTCGAAAAATACTTTTTTTGAGGCACCAATAGCAAAAAGTGGGACTGTTTAATTAGGTAACTCTGTACAAGAGTGGAATGTGAACAGAAAATTATGAAGTATAGGCATAAATGGACAATAAGAGTAGAGAGATGAATCACTCTATCACACATACCTTGATGCTTTTTTTGGGCATTTTTGGAAGATCTTCTATTTGAACCTGAAGACATCAGGTGAGCCAGCCTCTTAGATTTCTTTCTTGTCACTTTCTGATTCTTCAAGCTCAGTATTAATTTTAATCTCAACATCTTCATAATTTTCCAATGTTGTTCTTTATTTCCTTTCTTCACCCTTCTCAATAATTTTTTTGTTGAATTTTGGGACCTATTGAATAAATTTTTAATTTAAAATTTCAAAATTATATATCATGTTCATTTTACAAAGTATAAGCATCTTTATGCATTTCCAGGAACTTACTAAAACTAACTTAATCAATAACCTGACTATGGGATGTTCATTTACATCAAGTTAAAGACAGTATTAGTGGTTATACATAAGTAATTCCAGGTTAGTAACCTGGATTTACTTATGCCCCTCAGGTAAGTAAACTGAGCAAGTGACCGAAAAAACCAATTGACAAGAAGACAACTCCACTTTCTATTTAGGAAGTTAAGGCTGAAGAATACCTTGCTCATGGGGGTTAGAATGAAGACTAAAAGGCTTTCCAGCCAACAAAAAAATTTATGTAAACTAGCAATTTCTTTTTAACGACATTAAGAACCCTAAACTTGAGCCATTTTGTTTTTGATGGCCCACCCTGTATATAATGGAGAGCAATAATTATTTGTGGAGTTTGGTATCAAAAAGTGGACATTCAAATCGGAGTAAAATTATGATTAATTCCGCATAAGAAGCCACTTAGGGGAAAACTTTCACTTCATAAAATGTGTATTTATACCAAAATTTCATATAATTCAACTTAAATTCAAAAGTAAATTTCCATAAATTCCACTAGATACCACCAAATCCCACTAAATTCCCAATACAAAACTCACAAGTAAATTTACTTTTTTCACACCTTTACCCTTTCACATTACTAGTGATTTTTTAAGTAGAGAAAAAAAAACTATGCAAAAAGTCCATGTAAATTACCTTAAATTCCTGTAAATACCTCTAAATTCCGCTAAATTTCCAATAGGTGTACACCAAAATTCACCAGTGATTTCCCCCTTCAGCAGCCATCTATGTGAGTGTGAGTAGGTACCTAATCTCACTTTCACAGACTGGAGTAGAGGAAAAAGGGGACACAACAACACAAGGGGTTTAATCTAGTTAGTGCCATATCTTTTATCGAAGCTGAACTTTTGATATTATATCACGTAAATTGCAATCATCAATAAATTTAAAACTATTAAAAATTTCGTTGACTTACCTCTTACTGTTGAAATACAAATCAGGGCTTATGGTTACTTATTCAGATCAAACTTCTGTTCACTTTTACAGCTTGCAACTGGGTATATACTAATTTAAATCCCTTTAAAGTATCAGGTATTTGATAAGTTTGGTTCTATTGCGGTAGCTATGGAGTATGGTGGCGCCCTCACAGTGGTCGCAAGTCGAACCCACGTCGGACGTCGGAAAATTAGAAAACTGCCTCATGAAAACATTTATAGCACCTGCAATGTTTTCCTGGATTAGCAAAATCGATAAGATTGAGTAAGCGCATCATCAATTAGTATTTGTTCTACTATTAACGCTATTAAAAAAGCCCGAAAATTCAAGTAATGGCGTACATTACAATCAGAAATTCCAGGGACCAAAGGCACATTTGAAGGCATTCAGGGCAAGAATTTCGATATATGCAGACTTAAAAAATGCTTACCACTTGCATAGCATATGCTTTTCATGATCCAAACCATAAGAAATTCACTGCACAAACCGCTAATTGCAACCAAATAATTAAAAATTAACGTGCATTGGGATTTACGAGTCGTGTTCTACGCTCGACAAGTCACGTGTTCATGCCCTGTCCGGGTCCGGAGTTGCGATTGGCTGCCTGGCTGAGATTTCAAGCGTCACTGATACTGACGGCTTTGACAGAAGACAATGACATTTGAAGGAGTGCGCTCCGAGTTTGGATCGGCAACGCGTTCCGATATTACTTTCAATACACCCAGTTGTTGCAATTAGCGTTATTGTTGTTATCCATCGGTCGGCGCATGTTTTGATTTTACAATTGAAGTAAAATAAGTATTATAACTCAATTTTAATCTACATTCTAATTATACATTTTAATTGATTTATTTTTTGGTGATTTGTTCATTAAAATGCCTCTTAAGTGGCCGATTGAACTGACATTTTATATTAAAAAAAAATAAATACTTTCAAAAAGAATTAATGAACACGCAAAGCTTTATAACTGAATCTGAGCCACTTAACGCCCAGGAAAGGAAACTTCCCCAATTGAAGTTACAGGATTAACTCCAACGAAAGCTGACGGACCAATAAGGAGTTTAGCCGCTTGGAAGTTTATCGCGAAATAATAAGCCCGACAATTCTGACATGTTGTCTCGAATTTCCAACTTTTATCCCGTGATGGAACGCGAGGGCGGGAAAGACGGAAAGTATAAAGCTCCGGCCAACTTACTTTCTGACTTGTAAGCCTAATATGCGGAAAGTGTAATATATAGATCCTGTGGTGATTTTAGCAAATTATACTTTAAATTAATCTCGCAGCTCGTTGGTAATGGTAGCTCGTGTTTTAGTCAGCCTCTCCCAAACTAAAACGTGCCGAATCATTAATAGCCGGAATCGATGTTATTAAAGGTATAGGGATGAGCAGAGCGAGCGTTGTTTTTAACTGATGGCTAATTTGTTATGCAAGGACGTAACTTCATGCACAGGCGGGCGTCTATCATTTTCTTTGTTAGCGTCAGACACGCGAAACCTAATTTTCACTCGGCTGTACTCGGGCAAAAAAAAACACCCTCCCAAGCTGACGGGGAAGTACGTACTCACGTGTCGCATTTGTTGAGTGGATCCGAAACGATGCAAAACGTACAGAAAAATCCGAACAGAAAATGGAAGAGAAGCGTGAAATTGAAACCATATTTTACGTTCGCACTGGTTGCGAGATGGGAATATTATTTTGCACTCGAGAGGTTATTATTGGCACGGTAAAGAAACACGGTTCCCTTTCGGAAAAGTCGTCTGGAGACAGTTTTTAGGTAATTCGAACGTCAACATCAGTGCTCATATCTGAGAAGGGATTTTTCTTTTATGCGACTATAGTATTCCTGCAAAGCAATTACCTATACATCGGGGTGCTCATTAGAAAACGTCATCTAGAGGGCGACAGGGGAAAGGATGATTTAAACAAAGTCAACGAGGTAGTTCGAGAGACTACTGTTTTACACTTTTGACCCCACTTTTTAGCAGTGAGAACCTTAAAAATGGCGGCGTAAGACGTTATTTGACAATGACGACTTCCGGCGGAAGTGAAGTCTCGGTGACGTCATTTGATGTCTTACATCAAATCAATTGGAGTTGCGATTCGCCAATTGATGTACTCTGACGATAAAATTACGTCATGGGTATCTCAAAAACGGCGGACTTCCGGCCAAAAAAGTCCATTTTTAGGTAAACATCTAGGTCATTGATGAAACCAAATGAGGTTATTGATGAAACCAAATGGACTTTTGTTCCTTAATTCTTTGCTTTTGACATTTCACCGCCAACTAGATAACGTTTTAAAATGAACACCCGTTATATGAACTTTAATAAACCAGTTGCTGTCGTTTTAATTTGGGATATGACTGGGAGATATGACTGGGATATGATGGGACTAACCTGAACGTAAATAATTATTCAATGGTGTGTATACAAGTTGGCTATGATTTTATGACAGTGATACTCCATTCTATTTCTTGACATTTTGATATTTGCTAATATTTTACAGCCAACTTGATGACTTTTTCTATTGAACAATCCCTAGAGCATTCGTTGTTTAAATATACTTTGATACCTTTAAAATCTTCATTTATTATCCCAATCTACCTCCTTATAACCCCCTCTTATTGACTTTGAGAAGACTACGAGCAAGTGAATAATATCGAGGGATGATACAACTGTGAACATTTCGTTACAATTAGTAGTTCCGCTTGTTGGCTGGAAGTTCTCCATGCTTATGTGTTCTTTGACTTAATATCTTCGTCGGAGCAAGCGCAGTGACGTCACTTCCTCCTAATTTCGCAGCCATTTCTGTGTGTCCCATTGCGTACGTTCCGCCGACGGCAGCAGCTGAGAAGTTTAGTCGGCGAACTCTGAAATTGGTATCAGGTGCCGATTTTCAGCGTTTGCTGACTAAACTTCTTAGCTGCTGCCGTCGGCGGAACTGGAATTACTATAAGAAGTCACTTGACGTCTTACGTCAAGTCGTGATTGGCCAATTGCAATGACCTAGCAGATATAGACAGAACCATGAAATGCCGATATTTTCCAAAAAATGGCCCCCCTTTTTGGTCTGAAGTCCGTCGCTTCGGCACAGCAACTTAAAGCCGGACCGGATATTGATTGTAAATTCTGTTTGGTTTTTGTTAGGTTGGAATTTAAGTTTTAGAAAACCTTGGAGCTAGGTCATCTAAGGGCGACGAGCCCTACGGGCCTACGGCTCTAGATAGGGGATGGATATAAGTTCGATATTCGATTGGATTGTGAATAAGAAATAATAAAAATAATGACAGTGATAACCATTTTGCAATAATTTGATGTAAGACGTCATGACGTCACCGAGACGTTACTTCCGCCGGAAGTCGTCATAAGTACCAAGGTTCCCACTGTTAAAAGGGCCAAAACTGTAAAACAGGAGGGGGTCTTCAGATTAGCTCGATGGCTCTGACAATGAAATAACGTTATGGGTACCCCAAAAATGGCGCACTTCCGGCCGAAAAACGGGACTAAGTTTATGGAAATAGCGGCATTTGTTGACTCTGTCCATATCTCCTAGGTCATTAAGCAAGAAGTAAGGGCGACTTTTACAACTTCAGTAAAAGTTCAGTTTGAAGTTAAAACACCAGTAATGACGTAGATTGCATTGTTACCTGACAGATAAACAATGCAATCTACGTCATATCTGGTGTTTTAACTTCAAACTGAAGTTGTAAAGATCGCCCTTATGGTCAATAATCCACATATTTTGTCTAGCTGTGCCACTTTGAAAACTGGGCCGAATTTTCGACTTGCCCCGAAAATGTATAACACAAGATCGTGTTCCCATCCCCCTCCCTCTCTTTTGCAGTCCCAGGTCAGCAATGTGAAAGATAGGCAATGATCAATAAGTTATGGAAGTATGCGATTTGTACAGGGTATCCCATTTTCGGCACTTTTGCGGGGTATCTCCCTGATTTTTAAAGATAGAGGGTTGCGGTTTTCTCGACAGTGTGCTACTTTTTTGTGAAACTAAAGATGGCGCCAGCAGAATTTTTATAGCCCTTTTGGTTTTTGAGATACAGGGTGGAATTGAAAAGTATCGCTTTTGAGGCACCCCCCGCATCACAGTTATCTTTAAACTTATCCAAGAAGTTAAAACGCAATCTTAAATAATTTTTTCCGTAGAATCCAATGGCGTAGTCAGTTCTTTCCTAGCAACTTCAGTTTTTGAGTTACGAAGCAAATATATGTTTTTTTAAATGGAACACTCTGTATATTATTTTTCTAGTTTATTAGTCATAATGTGGGCTTTCCAAAAATATATAATTGTATGCAAATATTTTCAAAACAAAGCTCAGAATTTAAGATTTTCTTAAATTTTTATTTTTGTCCAATTCGTAAGTAGTAGGCTATGGCTAAAATATTATTAGGAACAAAATCGATGTAAGTAATAATTATTCTAATTTATAACATCTTCAAATTTAATACAAAAAATCTTTTTTAAATCTCAGTATCTCAGTTATTAGTTATTTATTACAGCATTCAACATAATTAAGTAAACAGTTTTTAAAGGTGGTTTTCAAAATGACGGCCATTTTCCTGTATGCAAAATTGGCACATTTTCGTTATTCTTCTAATCGCGTTAAAAAGAATCATAGGCCTTCTTTGCAAATTTTGGAAAGTTAAATTGATTGCCGCAAGAAGCTCCGCTCGAGACTGATACTGTGTTTTATAGACTTCATTTTGCATAAAACCCCATAAAAAAAAATCCAAAATTGAAAGATCGGGAGATCGAGGGGGCCACCTTACAGGTCCGTAGGTACCAATCCACCTTTGAGGAAAGTTATCGTCTAAAAATTCCCTTAAAAGGGCAGAGTTGTGGCTTGGGGCACCATCTTGTTGAAAAAAAACGGCATTATAAAGGGCCAAGGGAACATTTTCCATCAGTTCTGGAATAACTTCCTCAAGAATTTCTCGGTAACGATGCGCTGTCAGACCTCCTTCAATAATTCTGTAGACTATGCGTCTTCCAAAAATGAAACACGAGACTCCAACCCCAAAACGTCCTTGTTGTGCCCTCTCAAAAGTTAAATGGTGATTTTCTGTGGACCAATGTCTAGTATTATGGCGATTAAAAATTGCCGCACTTGAAAAATAACATTCATCGGACCAAATAACGAGTCTGCCAAAAGATTCATCAGTATGGATTTGTTGTAAATACCATTGGCGAAACAACATTCTGCGCTCGGCATCGCCAGGGTGTAAACGTTGAACTATGTGGAATTTATAGGGGTGATACCTATATTTTTTCAAAATTCTCTGAGCATCAGACTTGGATACACCAGTTGCTTCCTCTATATGCTTGCAAGAAGATGAAGGCTTTGCTTCTACATAACCCAATACGTTTATCTCTTTTCTCTCTCTATCTTGTTTGGAGTATGAATTAGGCCTGGGCTGGACAAATGATCCGTGCTCTACTAGATTTGATTTAATTCGGGCAAATATGTCTGGGAAAGGTTGCCTTCTCTCTGGATATCTAATAATAGCAAAAACGACCCCTAAGATGGTATCCTAACCATAGCGTGCAAAATACTTTACCTTTGGAAATATACTTCCGAAGCTTCTTGGGGATTTTCATTAGATTGTATAAAACAAACCAACATATCATACTTCTCATAATTTTCGTAAACCGCCATTATTGTAACAAAATTAATTTAATTAGCAGCTAAATAGTAAAATAGAAACACCAAAACAACAAGCATATTACTAATAAAAACAAAGAGTGACAAAACCACAAAGTTTTTGACATATTGCCTTTTGTTTCAAATAAGCTAGCCATCTAGCCATAGCCTACCACCAACGAATTGGACAAAAATGAAAATTTAAGAAAATCTTAAATTCTGAGCTTCGTTTTGAAAACAATTGCATACAATTATATATTTTTGGAAATCCCACATTATGACTAATAAAATAAAAAGATAATATACGGGGTGTTCCATTTAAAAAAACATATATTTGCTTCGTAACTCAAAAACTGAAGTTGCTAGGAAAGAACTAACAACGCCACTGGATTCCACGGAAAAAATTGTTTAAGAATGCGTTTTAACTTCTTCGATAAGTTTAAACATAACTGTAATACGGGGGGTGCCTCAAAAGCGATACTTTTCAATTCCACCCTGTATCTCAAAAACCAAAAGGGCTATAAAAATTCTGCTGGCGCCATCTTTAGTTTCACAAAAAAGTAGCACACTGTCGTGAAAACCGCAACCCTCTATCTTTAAAAATAAGGGAGATACCCCTCAAAAGTGCCGAAAATGGGATACCCTGTACTATTCTATTCAATCAATGTAAATATGTGATTTACCCCGTGTTCATTAGGAATGTCATCTAGAAGGCTTTGAACTTTTAACAGAAAAGGATGACATAATCAAAGTAAACAAACTTTTATTCTTTCATCCTTTTCTTTTGACATTTAACTACCAACGATGATACATTTTTCAAATAAACACCCACCGTCATTTTCATGACCACATGTAAGGGGAAAAGCGAAACTGGCTCGCGTGTCTTTTTTTACAGTGGGTCACACAAAAATGGCGGCAAAATCTACCGCTTGTGACGTAGTTTACGTAACATCTAACGTAAAATTATTCGAAATCGATATTCGTTAGCAACACTCAAACGCGACAGATTTTTCACCAAAAAAACTGGACTCCGATCCTACCTCTATGATGTGATGTTATCGTCAGAGCCCATCAAATGGCAAATCGCGAATTTGAATCATTTGACATGATAAGGGTTACGCCGCCATTTTTGTGTCCATTTGCAAAACTGTACCCAGGAAGGATACTTCTAGCGGTTTACGGAAGGGTAGGGGGACTTATAGAAGTGTGGAAGCGGGATTTGCAGCGATTTATAGGAGGGAGGAATGAGGGTGAAAGCCTGATCCCTGATTTGATTTAGAACCGGTACTAACACCCCACTAACACGAGATTCTCTCCATGTATGCTAGCGCATTGCTTGTTGGAGATATACTCTGTTCAGCGAGGGTTCAATATGACATCACATTCCTCGTCTCATTTAATTAAAAAAAGATCGCCAAAAACCAAGCCCATTATTAGTTCTTATTAATAATAAAACCACCAGCTAAAGTCAAATTGACACTTAATATCAAAATGTCGTCAAAACTTAGAAATTCTGGTTTAATCGTCACCGGCAAAAGAGTGTAAAATTTGGGAAATGGTTACAAAATGCCGTGGCGCTACGGTGAAAAGGAATACATTTTGATATTAAGACTCATTGACTACTTTCAGCGAGAAAAAGTGGCACGAAAAGCATTATTACCAGTAGATGCAGTGTTCAAGGTAAGTTTCTATTTGATGTGTTTTCGAAGACTAAATACCATTTTTTTTTACCAGTTCAACTGACATTTTATCAGAGACAGACGTTTTTTTTTTTTGACGTTACAATTGATGACTTAATATTTAACCCTCGCTAAACAGAGTATATATATTCTGACTTTGATTGGTCCTCCTAGATGGCGCCCTACGGAAGAATCGAATAGAGTGCCTGTAATGAGAGTGTGGCCATAAGGACTTGTCCGCCATGTTTTTTCCAAAATTAACATTGTTCTTATGGGCGAAAGCCTTCAAATGATTTTTTTTCAGACAAACGATGAACTATAATTCTTCCTTCCTACTAATAAGTAAACGCTTTAGTTCAAGATACATTATGAGCAATTGAGAATTGTTGAAGAATTCACAAATTCCCACAACAACCCTTTTAAGAACATGTAATTTTTGAATATCCCGCCACTTTTAGATGACGTTTATTCATCATCGAGTTGACGTACTGAGTACTGACAGCCGACGGAATTCCAAATTGCTCTTAGAGTATTCTTGTGCTTAAATTCATATTGAGGAAACAAAGGACGGGTATATTCCCAGGGCGTAGTATATGTCAAACTGACCACTGACTTCTGACTTTGGAAAAAACATGGCGGCACCAATAGAAAACGATACCACCTTATGGCCACACTCTCATTACAGGCACTCTAGAATCGAATGACTAACCAAAAGAACTGCGCTCAAAAACAACGTATCTCTAATAGCGTTTTCGGGTGGTGGTAGTAAGGCTCTGAGAGACGTTTCATCCTTTATTTCTTAAATAAAAACTTAAGGATAGAATTACTCTCAGAGCAGTTACCAGAAAACGGTGTTATACATCCGTGTATACAACGTAAACATTAAACATTTATGAATAAGTCAAGTATTACGCAAAATCTTGATCTGCGATAAAATGCTGGCGCAAGGGTGACGATTTCTTTTTAATTTTACGACTTCGCCTTTCCTTGGACGAAGGGCATGTCAACACAATGGCCTTCATTCTATAATTTGTTTATTCCGTCGGTGGTCAACAGGCTTCAAAAGGATTTTTCAAAGTTTAATCTAGTTAGTTACATATCTTTTACTGTAGCTGAACTTTTGATATTATATCATGTGAATTCCAATCATCAATAAATTTAAAACTATTGATGCTATATACTATTAAAAATTTCTTTGACTTATCTCTTACTGTCGAAATACTAAGAATGGCTTATGGTTATTTATTCAAATCAAACTTCTTTTCAGTTTTACAGCCTGTAGCTAGGCATATAGGGCGCTTCTACTAACTTAAATCCCTTCAAAGTAACAGGTATTTGATAACTTTGGTCCTCTTCCGGCAGCTATGGTGGCGCCCTCACAGCCTTCGGTCACAAGCCGAACCCACGTCGGACGTCGGAAAATTAGAAAACTGCCTCATGAAAACATTTATAGTATATACCAGCAATGTTTTCCTTGATCAGCAAAATCAATAAGATTGACTAAGCTCTTCATTAAATGATATTTGTTCTACTATTAACGCTATGAAAAAGCCCGAAAAATCACAACAAAGACACAATTCATGGCATTCAGGGGAAGAATTTCGATATAAGAAGACCGAAAAAATGCTTATATACCACTTGCAAGGCGACCTTCCGGATGCTTTTCATGATCCAAACCACAACAAACTCACTGCACAAACTGCCAATTGCAACCAAATAATTAAAAATTAACGGGCATTGGGATTTACGTTTTACGAGTAGTGTTTGTACGGTCACGTGTTCATGCCCTGTCGTAGTCCGGAGTTGCGATTGGCTCTCTGGCTGAGATTTCAAACGTCACTGCTACTGACGGCTTTGACAGAAGACAATGACATTTGAGAGAGTGCGCTCCGAGTTTGGCTCGGCAACGCGTTCCATTATTATTTTCAATATGCCCAGTTGTTGCAATTAGCGTTATTGTTGTTATGTTGTTATCTATCGGTTGATGCATGTTTTGATTTTACAATTGAGGCAAAGATTGAGGTAAAATAAGTATCATAACTGAACTTTAATTTACATTCTAATTATACATTTGCATTGAATTAATTTCATATTTCTTGGTGATTTGTTCATTAAAATCCCTCTTAAGTGGCCCTAACAAAGGTCCCTAACTAAAGTTAGCCTAACAAACACCAAAAACAATCCACAATCAATTTCCGGTCCGGCTTTTTAAGCTTCTGACGCTTGTATGACGTAAGCTGACGACCAAATTACATCAGGGGAACCATTGAAGCGAAGAACTTCCGGCCAAAAAAAGGGGCCATTTGTAGTGAAATATCGGCATTTGCTGGCTCAGTCCATATCTGGTAGGTCATTGGACTTAACGAATAGAAGTGTGTTCAGAAACTACATATTTCTAATAGCTTTTCGGGTGCTTCAAGCTTCAATAAAAACTTAAGGATAGAAATACTCCCAGAGCAGTTACCAGAAAACGCTGTAATACATCCGTGTATACAACTTAAACATTATACATTTTTGAGTAAGTCAAGTATTATGCAAAATCTTCATCTGCGATAAAATGCGGGCACAAGGGTGACGATTTCTTTTTAATTTTACGACTTCGCCTTTCCTGGGACGAAGGGCACGTCGACACAATGGCCTCCATTCTATAACTTGTTTATTCCGTCGGTTGTCGACAAACAGGCTTCAAAACGATTTTTCAAAGGGTTTCCCCTGCGGATAAATAGGACATTCCTGCATTGAAACGTACGCAGAGCCGCACAATGCCGTGTAATATTTTATTTGCTGGGCCATTCGACTCAGGTCAGTCATAAAATCTTTTGCTTGTTCGCCGCAAATAAGCTGACATGACATGTAAAAAGCAAAGAATACAATATCTCTGACACTGTGAGTTTGAGGTCTGAACCTACAGTTTTATATACGTATTTCCTTAACATTTTGCAATAGTAGGGCACTAAAGAGATTTCTTCCATTATGGAAAACAAACATTTGCTGACTTTTTAAATGAAACTCAACTTTATCTAGTTTCATTAGTCAAGACTCTATCTAGGAACTTTATTTGCTCAAAAATAAACCTTTTATGGAGCACTCTTGTGTTTTAATAGCCCAATTTCGGAGGGGAGCTTAGTGGCAGATCTAATTAGGATTTAAATTTATTTAAATGTCGTGTAATAAATGAGTTTTTCACTAAAGTACAGGCAATAATTAGTTTCGGTTCTATTATCGTAAAAGTTGCGGTTGTATTTGCTGGTCATTTTGCCAGTTTGAAACGTGAATATCAATTAATCCGCGCGTACGCCGCCCCTTTTTTAATCATTGCGAACGTCATTCGTGGTTAATGTTGACAAATCTGCCGTCCGACTAAAACTAATTGGGAATTTATTCCCGAACGGCGATATTCGAAAACAAATTAGTGGCCGTTTGTGACTTGTTTCGATGCTCGGAACCATCGGAATTATTGCCGAAAGTTCCATTATTTAATCAATACCAGTGGAATGATTAGTTGCGCGAGGCATTACTAAAGAAAAATCCCTTAGAAAAATAATCATTGAGAGATTGTTGCGGACGATAAAGCGATCTCCGACTCTGGGAAATAAGTAGCAAATTGCGTTAGAACGCCGCTACGTACGTAACTTCATAAAATGGCTTCAAAATTGAGCGCCCGAGGCGAACGTTAGGAATATCTGAGGAAACCTGTTTACCCAAAATTGCGTTATCGATGGACCAAGTTTTGTGGCGACATCCTGTGGCTTTATAATTCTGTTACGCTTCCTGACAATACTTCGTCTATATATTCCCAACAAAAGTATCTTGCGTTCATTACAAAAAAAAGTCAAAGATTTTTATCAAGCGAAACATCTTGGACTTCCATTGTCTTTAATGAGTTTTTTACACGACGTTTCGAGCAGTGGAGCGTTTGCTCGTTTTCAAGTAAAACTGAGCGTTAAGCTCGAGGCTACTTGCTTATGTACTAATACAGCTAACCACGCCCACCGTTCCTATTGGCCGGATCGTCGCCACCGTCGCGCGTCATGCGACCAGCACTTGTCCGTAGTATCAACGGATGCCATACCGAAGTGACGTCGCAACTTGGTTTACTAAAGACGCCCTCATTGTTTCCACTGAAGACTGCTTGAGTTCTTGTGTTCCTAAACTCTTACATGCAAAGGACGCTTGGTTTCTCCTATGTACGACATACCACACTGACATGAAATCTGATATATACAATCTTTTAGTTGATTTGAATTTTCCGGTTTGGTTTTAGAAAGTTTAGAATGTATTTTCAGTTTTGAGAACCGTTCGTATGTTGCACTGTTTCGCGATGCGTCGAAGTTTCTCTGAAGGTCCTTTTATATATGGTATAGTAAGAAGATGAGGTTGGTCCTCGCTGTTTTGCCGAGGCTTTTGCCTTTTACCTTCCGTAAAAGCCCTCAAAATAGTCTTTTCCGTATAACCATTTTTCATCAAATCATGTTTAATATTCTGAAGTTTTATGGATTCTTTGTCGCTGCATATTGTTACTGTGCGCCTATATAAAGTTTTAATTATTCCGATTTTTGTTGTTGCATGATGGTTTGAAAGGAAGTTCAGGTACTGTCCCGTGTGCGTGGGCTTATGGTAAACAGAAGTTCTTATCGGACCCTCCAATTCACTCACCAGTACATCCAGAAATGGCAGGTAGTAGCTAATGGGCTAATTTAAAGTCTACTTTTTACATCTCAAATTGTTAAAATCCCAATTTTTATCAAGAAATATGCTCAAATACCTTCACAACACATTCTAATATTGATCTTTTGAGCTCGATGAATGTGGAACTTTATATGGTCTGGTGAGACCTATAACTAGAAACGGTAACTAACTAAAAACGCAGTGAGTCTCTATAGAACAGTTCGTTTTTGGTCCTTCGAGCTCCATAAATATTGAATGAGCTTATGAGGAAATTAATAGGCCAATTGGAGCTTACTTTTTACATCTCAAATGGAGAAAATTACAATTTTTATCAAAAAAATATGCTCAAATTCTTTTAAAACGGTTTTCTAAAAATTGGTCTTTCAAGCTCGATGAAAGCTAAAGGGCATATAGGCTTGCAGCAAAATTAATAGGCCACTTTAAAGTCAACTTTTCACATATCAAACTGAGAAAACCCCAATTTATATAAAAAAAAAAAAATGTTCAAGTCCCTATAAAACAGTTTTCTAAATATTAGTCCTTCAAGCTCGACAAATGTTGAAGCTTGGGTGAGCTTGTGGAAAAATTAATAGGCCAATTTGAAGTCTACTTTTTACATTCATGTTTAGAAATTAAAAATTCAATTTTGGTTTCAAATTCAGAAAATCCCAATTTGTATTAAAAAATATGCTCACATCTCTTTAAAACATAATTCTAAAATGCTGAACCTTACATGGGCTGGTGAGAAGACCTCTAATTGAAAAAAAAAACTAAAAAATGCAGTGAGTCCCTATAGAACAGTTTGATTTTGGTCCTTCGAGCTCGATAAATATTGAATGAGGTTATGAGGAAATTAATAGGCCAATTGGAGTCTACTCTTTACATCTCAAATGGAGAAACTTACAATTTATATTAAAAAATATGCTCAAATCCCTTTAAAATAGTTTTCTAAATATTAGTCCTTCGAACTCAACAAATGGTGAAAGAGCTTGTAGAAAAAATAATAGATCAATTTAAAGTCTATTTTCTACATCTCAAATCGATATAATCCCACTTTTTATCACGATATTGAAGATTAAACAATGGGCTACTGATGAAACCTCTAAAAAAAAACGATACCTACCTAAAAAAATTACCTTTAGCCGCTATAATACAGTTTGTTTTTGGTCCTTCGAGCTCGATACATATTAAAACTTACATGGGCTTGTGGAAAAAATAATAGGTCAATTGGAGCCACATCTCAAATTGAGAAAATCCCAATTTTTATCAATAAATATGCTCAAATCTCTTTAAAACACTTTTTCCAAATATTGTTGGTATGTATCTAAGTAATATTGAATAATTTTTAATTGTTCTTGTGGGGAACTTAATAAGCCAATTTGAAGTATATTTTTTACATCTCAAAAATACGATATTGACGTTAAAGGGGCTTGTGCAAAGACCTCTAATCGCTATAGAACAGTTTGTTTTTGGTCCTTCGAGCTCGGTTAATATTGAATGGGTTCGTGAGGAAATTAATAGGCCAATAACATACTTTTTACATATCAAACTGATAAATTCGTAATTTTTACCAAGAAATAAGCTCAAATCGCTTTAAAACCATTTTTAAATAATGGTCCTCCGAGCTCGATAATATATTGAAGCTCGTATGGGCTTGTGAAGAGATCTCAAATTGATAATACCCTGGTATTTAACCCAAAAATGCACTCAAGTTGCTATAAAACAGTTGGTTTTTGGTCCTTCGAGCTCTATAAGTACTCAAACTTACATGGCCTTGTGGGAAAATTAATAGGCCAATTGGAGTCAAATTTTCACATTTCAAACTTATTTTCAGTTTCTATTGTGAATTATATAGTTGGTCTTATACTATTTAAATGACTCAGGAACTCTTGCAACTGCATGTCATTTCCTTCCCACACAATAAAGGTGTCATCGACATACCCGCGCCAGACTTTGAGTTTATGCGTAGCTTTTTCAATGGCGTGTGTTTCTAACCACTCCATGTGAAAATTTGTCATAACCGGTGATAGTGATGAACCCATCAGAACCAATCGGAAGCCCATCCAGGTGCTCAAAAAAATTATCTTTAATCTGAAAGTATGAGCCCTTGAGGCAGCAGCGCAATAGGTCCATCACCCCCTCCACAGGCAGCGATGTTCTCTCCTTCAAAGATGCATCCGCCCTCAGCCTGACCTCGACGATATTCAACGATTCCTCCAACAGCACGTCGGTGTAAAGGCTTTCTACATCGAAACTCACAAATGTGTCCCTATCACCCAATTCTGTGTTCAGAATTAAGTGTTCAGAATTTGGTACAAAGGAGGTTGTTTATCCAACCAAAGGTTGGATGATCTGAATGAGAAATCTACTTAGAGAACTCGTTGGCGAGTCTCTAGAGCTTGTGATTGACCTTAGAGGCATAGTTGTTTTGTGAATTTTAGGTAACCCATAGAGATGTAATGGTGATGAGTGAGAGACCTCCTAGTACCTTCATGAATGTGACGTTCATATTTTTTTTAGAGCTGTGTGGATTTGTCTTTCAACTCTTTTAGTCGGGTCATTAGGTATTATTTTATATTTACCTTTCGTCGGAATCTCCTGTATCTTCTCGTCATACTGTGTGGCATCCATGACGACGGTGGCATTTCTTTTGTCAGCTGGATTTATCCCTCTGCAGTTTCCTCATGGCTATCTCCTCTTCTTTTGTGATTTTTCTCTGTAGGTGCTGTGGTTTGTCCAATAGTGTTCTAACTTTCCACTTGACTTCCTCCCTCTTTGGCCCCTGGAGTCGTTGATTCTACAGCAGTTATTATGTCAAGCACTGTAGTTGACTCTGGAGCAATTGCAAAGTTCAATCCTTTGCTCAGCAGTTTTTCTTCAGTGGAACTCAAGATGGTCGATGATATGTGGACTATTGTCCTCTGGCCTTGCTGGTGGTGGTCGATTGTTGTCTCCTTTCTTTGAAGCTTCATAAGCTTGTCATTGTGCTTTTTGGCCAGCTTCTATTTCAGTTTGATGCATGAATTATCTATTGTCTGGAAAATGGGTGTGCGATCTTCCTCCAGTGTAAATTCCTTGATTTCTTCAAATCTATATAGGATATCGTCTAGGAGCTGTGATTTTTTCCATCTGTGGTAGCTGATTTGGGACCGAATAAGTCCTTGGCTGGCTCTGTAGAGAATGCGGCGAGCTCAATCACCAGGGATTGGTGTTTTTAAACGAAACCCACTGGAATGATGTGGGTGTCCCTCGCTGTACAAAGGAAGTGGATGTGTTCTTCCTCCTTGATAAGCTTGATCTTTGCTTTCTCGTAGGGGTTTCTCACCTCTGAGTTTCTCGCTAATGCCAGGTCCGTACCGGTTTTCTAACGTTTGTTTAAAGTTGATAAATAATGATGTTAAACAGATTTATGTGCAGGTTTTTATTCAGGACATTTCCACTTTTAGCTCCAGTTAGAAAACAAACTTTAGGGTTTAGGAAAAAATCTGCTATATTCAAAGCAGGTCTAACTAACTCTTTAATCTTGGGAGTTAGTGAATACGTGCGAGAAGGAACTAAGGAGATTTACATCAAGAAATTTTCTCTTTTGCACTTTTAGCTTACAATTGAAAATTAAGCATCTGGTATTTTCAAAATTGAACTATTTTGGTTTTACTCAGATCAATCTCACTCTTAGATGCTGTTAGAAACCAAAATTTAGAGTTTAAGTAAAGTTTCTGTTATATTCGAAATAGGATTAAATAACTATTTAATCCTGAGAGCTTATGAATATGTGAAAGAAAGGATTAAAAATGTTTACGTCAAGCATTGAGTACATTCGAAAACTAGCTTTAATTTTAAAGTTAAGTTTTCGAAATAGAACAATTTAGTCGAGCAGTGTTGAATTTAAAAATTATGTGTTAAAGGGATTTGTGTGATTCGATTTACTTTCACTATTAGCTCTTCTTAAAAAGTAAAGTAGGATTAAGTACCTTGTTAATCCTGAGAGTTGATAGTGGTTGTTGATAGTTGAGAGTGAATACGTGGGAGAAGAAAATAAAAAGATTTATGTCAAGAACTGATTTTTTTGTCAAAGATTTTTATTATGGCTAGCACTAGAGCTGGACTCTTTGGTCACTAAGTCAGTAATTAAGATACTTAATCCTAAAGTGAAGTGTGTAGGCATTTTTTTTGAGATAATAACAATTTTATTGATCAATAAAAGCACCAAAAAAATAGGTTTTGCCCAACAGCTACGAAGATTCACCTTCGGTTTCTACTACCAATTTATTTCAGACAAAATGTTTATTCCCCATGACCTTCTGAGAGCTTTTTTATGAACATTCGTTAGAATTCAGTACAATTTCGGTTCACACAAAAACAATTCAACTCTTTATGCTATCTGCACAAACAGTTTGTAGGTATATCTCATAAACGCTAAAACAAAAAGAAAAGGGCAAAAGGGCTTCCCAAAGGACAATTAAGCATTGTCAAACTGCAAAAGTCGAGGCACAATAAAGCGTCTCTTAGTTCCCTCACTTTGATATCCAGGAAAAGAGCGATTCGCATGGAAATGGGCTGAAAATTATGCAAGCCGCCCTTATAGACGCCATAAAGTGTTGTCGCCCTAATTAGCAAGCTAAAACCCTTTTCTTTAGACCTTATTCACTTTTAGAGCTCCAATGGCCAGTAGCAGTAACAAGGTTTTTGCATATCGGAATACTTTCCTTGCAATAAAATCCCTGATATGTCACGCGATTTTAAATTGTAATCTAAAGCTCCAAACATTTCTCTTCTTGAGAGGAAATAGAACAATGCTCCTGGACCTTTTACTGCTCGCTCGTAAATCAAACAAATCGCTTACACTATAAAAGTGGCATAGGGTCATTTGGTTACAATTCAAGTCGCGGCACCATAAAATGTCTTATTTAGGGACACATCAGAGTGATGAGGGACGCGAGTTTTTTAATGCACAACGTCGTTGATCAATAATACGTGGGTTTGGCATAATTCCTCCAAAAGAATAACAAGGCAACAAGGAGAGTATTAAGACAAAGTGAAGCCTGAATACTAAATCGTGCAATTTCCGTTTTTCTTTTGTCTTTTTTTCCGGGCAAAGTTTAGAAGATTAGAAAACCGAAGCGGGGTGCGCGTTTAAAGAGAATTTGAATACAACACGTTCTTATTGTAAAGTTGAATGTCTTTACTTGCACATATTAAACTCCTTCTTGGAAAATTAGATTGGAACAATTTTCAAGGTTTCAAGATTCGCTGAGTCACTCCGACTGGTCTATTTGTTCCAAAATTATAGACGATCAAAGCTGGAATTTGAGAAAAAAAGGGTATACCCTTTCCCTTGAAATTTATCAAAAAAAATGTTCAGATTGTCATGATTAAACGGTCATATACGTAAACCGCGCATAGGAAAATGGATTTTAAGCAGAAAGTTCTAGTAAAGTTGTATCCGAAATTGCCAAGGGTGATAAAGATTCAGATTTTTTTTATAGCTGCTTCAGTTCTTGACATAGCAAGATTAAATTTTATACGAACACTACTCTTTAGAATCTCTACAAGCACGATTTACAGATTGTAGTGAACAACTACTAGGTGATACTTTTTCAGGGCTCAGGCCTCTTTTTACCTTCACAAATTGTTTTGGAGTGCGCCACGGATCATTTATTTCTAAAAATCTGAACTTTCTCTTCAAATTATAAACTTTTTTCTGTATCGATATTTTTTTGTATTTGTCACCGTTTTGTATATGGAACTGTGACAACAAATAAAAAGTTATTTTTTTATCACCCTGTATCTTGGTAACTAAGCATTTTCGCATACAACTTTCTGCTTAAAATCCATTTCCCTATGCGTGATTTACGTATAACCGCTTAACCCTGACTCACTCTGTATACTATTTTTAATCGGAGTGAGATGATTATAAACCATTATGATTACAACCCTCACGAAGGTATAAAACCTAATTAAGTAGCGCCGTTCGTCAAGGTGCTGCTAACTAACTTAATGCTAACTTACAGTCAAAGTCAATTGTTCATTTCTGGGATGACTGGTGGTTTAGTGGTTAGCTTATGTTTGAATATTATAATGTATAACCAGGGTGGATATGATGGCTATATCGCAGGAAAACGGAGTTTTGAGCACGATGCCGAAGGCGGAGTGCTCTATTGGTCGAGTCACATATGAACAATCCACTAGAGTTTTACAGTCAATTCTTTCTGCGATTAATTGAAATTATATCCATAATACGCCTTTGGCGTTGTGCTCGAAGTTCGGGATTTGGCGTTGTGCTCGAAGTTCGGGACTTTTACGCAGTTTACAAACTACAAAATGGAAAAGTACGTAATTGCAGCTCGCTGAATCCTATCTATAAGATATGAAATAGAACAATCATGAGCAATCTATTTGTGCGTCACGAGGGCGCTATCCATTGTGTTAGAAATGTCAATGTCAACGTCAATCTAAATTAAACATGGATATTTCCCAAAAATAATGATTTCTTACTATTCAATTTTGGTATAATTTCAATTTTAGTAGTAGAAAAAGTAGAATGTAAAGGTGGATAGACTGTAAAGGAGGAAGAAAAGCTCCGTCCTCGTGTGATATGACCATCATACTCATCCTTGTTGAACAATATACCGGATGTCCAGCAGAACCCTGGACATAAGAGATTAACATGGGAAATCGGTTTTTATTTTTTTGCGCCTGTACGGTTGATTTGATTGAAAAACTTCAAGAGTAAAGTTGTAGAGTTTATGGTCAGCTATCATCCTGTAATTTTTTCAATACCACAGTTTTGGCTGCTTTTTGAAAAAACGCCTCGAAAATTGCAAAAATTTGAATTTGGTGCGTCACCCCCGCCATGCATGTGCAGTGTCGCCAACATAATAATTTCTTATGTCAGAGTCAGAGCAGATTTTCCTTTCTTATTTATTTTGAGGGACTATCATGTAGTAATTAACGTGATTATGCAGTGAAAATTAACGTTTATTATTATCATAATTAGTAAAAGGAAAATCATTCCAATTTGTGTATGCATGGTTGTCTAATTCACTTTAGATTAGCAACAGACAACGGATCGACGATATGTCTCTTGTCTTTGTCATTGGTAAAGCTAAAAGCTAGGTTAGTGTTAAGAATTATTAACGACGGCGAGTTGGGTGGATACATTTGTTGAGTAAACCAAGAACCAAGCTTGAAATGTGATTGTACTCTACAAATGAGTTATCGTGGAATTGGCGAAAAAAAAATAAGGATTGGCAAATAAGAAAGTGAATAACCACCCATGTGTTTAACATCAAACACAGAGGTAAACAAGAACAATAAACAAATAAATAAAATACAAGACTAGATGTGGCACATCAGAGAAATTGTTCAAAATGACCATCTTCTGCAGAGGTACAATATGCAAGCCTCTGTTCAAAATTGCGACATGTATTGTCCAACATCAGCACCGTGACTTGACCACAAATTTCTTGAATGGCAACTTTCAACTCTTGAACATTTGCATATTGTTTATTTCTCTGGTAGAGACGATCTTGAATGAATCCCCAAACACAAAAATCACAGGGATTCAAATCCGGAGAGCGAGGTGGCCAATTAATTGCTCCAAACGTCTTAAACGTTTAAAAAACGTCTATTTTGCAGTGCAGTGTGACACGACGCCCCATCTTGCATGTAAAAAACCCGTTCTAATGGCTGGATGGCTTCTACAGCAGGCAAAATGTCATTGCGAAGCATATTGCCATATTTGTTGGCGTTCAAACTGCCATCAATGAAAAATGGACCTATAACATGGCGCCCCAAAATGCCGATCCACACGTTTACAGTTGCTAGACGTTGGTCCCGATTGTCATGCACTATATGTGGGTTTTGGAGTGCCCAAATCCGATCATTTTGTTGATTTGAAGAGCCAGTCAATCCAAATGAGCATTCATCCGTGAAACAAATGTTTCTAACAAATCTTGGGGCTGCAATAATTTTTTCGGTCAGGATTTCACAAAACTCTATTCGGGGGAAAAGGTCGTTTTTGATGGTTTTCTTTTTTGTAGCTTTTAAAACCTTCTTTTTGCAGATAATTATGGATGGTCGATCTACTAAGTCCAGTTTCTTGGCCAATCTGTCGAATACTCTTGGAAGGATCATCGTTTACTGTAACAAGAACAATAAGTTTTGCCACATTTTCATCCTCTGGAGCCGCACCAGCTTGAAGTCGTCGCTTTCGTTTACAGGAACATATCGGGTTAATACTCCCAGTTTCCTCAAAACGAGCAACCACCGCCTGAAGTGAACTGCGTGCTGGTATTGGTCTTTCAGGAAACAATGCAGCAATGTTGTCTCGAATTTGAGTAAAGAAATTACCAGCCAAGTATTGTTTTAAAAAAGTTTTCTCTCCTCAAAATGCATAACTAATGAAACATTTAAATAAGCAATAACAAAAATAAAATTTTACACTGTATCAACAAAATGGTTCCTAATGTCGATGTTCAATTGTTTCTTGCTGTCAAGTGAACAAATGAAAATCGAAACTTTAATATCAATAAATACAAGCTTTCTGTATACATTACATTTTTATTTCGGGGAAATTGTGTGTGAAAAAGTGGATGCAACAAGTATCAAAATAAGTATATTTCCATAATCAATCTATACATACATTTCTTAACGGTAGAAATTAACAAGTGGACATGAAAAAGAAATGTAACATAAATTTAGGTAATAACACAGATAACAAAAATTATTCCTATAAAAACACTATCACCTTTATTAAGATTTGTTGTCACTGGAAAGAGTTTTTTCTACAGGCACTATAGTCTCCAGATACATAGATAAAACATGAAAGAAACTGGTCTTAGCAGATCAAACATCCATCGCTATCTGCTTACTGGTCTTGCTTGTTTGCCATAAACATTTGTTCCACCAATGAATATTAATTTGGATTAATGAGTCCCTCAAATCAACAAAATGATTGAGTTTGGACTCTCTAAAATCCACATACAGTGCAGGACAACCGAGACCAACGTCGAGAAGTTGTTAATGTGTGGATTGGCATTTTGGGGCGCACTGTATTTGGTTTTCCAATGAGATTTTGTCTGTCATAGAAGAATCCAGCACTTAGCAAGGGTTTTTTACATGCAGGATGGGGCCTCGCGTCACACAGCACTGCAAAATAGACACTTTTGAAGTAAAACATTTGGAGATAGATGAATTCACCTCAATAACAACAACAACAACGAACACCCTTAATTGGTGACAAGAGACAAATTGTCATGTCATCGTGGTTGTCGTATTGCTAAACTAAAATGAATTAGACAACCAGCCATACACAAATTGGAATGATTTTCCTTTTACTAATTATGATAATAATAAACGTAACTTTTACTTACCATATGATTTAAGAACATTATCGTCAGGGTTTCAGTTAAATTTCACTGCATAATCACGTTAATTACTACATGATAGTCCCTCAAAATAAATAAGGTAGGAAACTCGGCTCTGATTCTGACATAAGAAATTATTATGTTGGCGACACTGCACATGCATGGAGGGGGGTGACTCGCCAAATTCCAATTCTTGCACTTTTCGAGGCGTTTTTCCAAAAAAACAACCAAAACTGTGGTATTGGAAAAATTACAGGATGATAGCTGACCATAAGCTCTACAACTTTACTCTTAAAAGTTTTTCAATCAAATCAACCGTACAGGCGCAAAAAAATAAAAGCCGATTTCCCATGTTAATCTCCTATGTCCAGGGTTCTGCTGGACACCCGGTACTATTTCCTGGGAGCTGCCTCTACTGCAGCAGTTTGGCGTCTTAACTTCACATTAAATATCCGGTCCTTAGTCCCATAAGTGAGTTTTTAAAAATGGCAAAAACTCAAGTCTTTAAAGACCAATGAGCTACGAGATAACGGTTTAAGCATGATAATTCGCCTTTGTCATTCAATTTTGACAGCTGTGAGTGGTAGAAACGAGTGATGATTTAGTTTATACCTAAATTGGGTCGAAACAATGACCTAAGGAGATATGGAGAGAACCAATGACCTAGCAGATATGGACAGAGCCAGCAAATGCCGGTATTTCCCTAAAAATGGCCGCCCATTCTGGCAGTCGCTTCAATGGTTCTCCTTATCAGCATACGTCATACAAGCGTCAGAACTCAGAAGCTTAAAGCCGGACCGGAAATTGTTTTTGGTTTTTGTTAGGTTAGAAGTCAAGTTTTAGAAAATCTTGGAGCTAGGTCAGCTAAGGGCTAGGAGCTATCGCGCTCTAACTAGGAGATGGATCGACATTCGATTGGATGGAAAATAAGAATTAATAAAATAATGACAGTGACAAGTGTTTTGCAATCATTTAACGTAAGACGCCACGACGTCACCGAGACATCACTTCCGCCGGAAGTCTTCATCAAATCAAAGGTTCGCACTGCTAAAAGAGGAGGTCAAAGCTGTAAAACAGGAGGGGATCTCCAGATAGCTCGATAGAGAGAACCAACAATTGCCGATATTTTTCTAAAAATGGTCCCGTTTTTTCAGCCGGAAGACCGCTATTTTTAAGATACACGTAACGTAATTTCATCGTCAAAGCACATCAATTGGCGACTTACTTTACATGGTTTCACTTAAGACATCAAATGACGTCAATTCAAGCGGATATCGCCGCCATTTTAAAAGTACCCACTGCTAACAAAAAGGGAGCCAAAACTGTAAAACAGGAGAGTGTCTCCAGATATAAAAAACTAATAATCGTCTACCACCATAACCAATAAGCCTCCAGCTTATGTCAATTTGTTTTAATAAACAGCAATAATCTGCCTTCCTTTTTCGTCAACAATTTTCGACCACTCACCGGCTAAAACTGTGGGCATCTGGACGCAATTCAAGTTTTAATTACTTTCCTAACTAACTTATACAGTTAACCAATAATTTTCATATGCAATGATGAAGAAAGGCCAACACAGCGGAGCCAATGGGGCGGAGCTAACTTGGAATTTTATAACGGCCGTAAATCTCTCGAAATAGGGCGGAGTGGCTTAGTTAAAGTTTATCTTTCGGATTTAATGAGATCTAGCAAGGGATCCAATAAATATTGTTGAACTGCTATAAATACCCCCTGGAAACTAAAAACTTCTTTGGCCCGGCCTGTATAGTAGGAGCGTTCAAAGGCTCCTCGTCTCATTACCTTAAAAGGCCCTTTGCCGGGCTTATCAAGCCGTCTCTGGATGGCGTGAAAAATAAAGCGCGAAGGCCCACGAAATTAAGGTTTCCCTATACATAAAGCAGAAACAGATTTCACAATCGGGTCTTCATTCGCAAAGGGAAATTCAATTTATTAAAAGTGACGTGCGAGAAAATAAGTCGACAAGTAAAAGCGTCGCAAAAGCGCTCGCTGTGATGAAAAACAACGAAATTATAGCCGAGTGCCACAATTGTGAAGTGTTTTAGTACCAGATTGAAGGGAGGAAATTTACTCTTTATTAGTCAGTCAAAATTGAAGTGAAAACACACAATATATACAGTGTTGTCACCTTTTAAGTAGTTTCTGAAATATTTAGAAAAATGTAAAAATTGTGAAAATTTTAATTCTCTTTTATTTCAAAAACTGTTGCTTACACAAAAAAAGTTTAAATTATAAAGTTTCACTACGCTCTAACCACTCTCATATGACATCTCGATTAGCTTCGTATGACGCATATCAACCGAGTTACCTGCATAAAGTTCATTTTTTTAAATGCGGACTTTTCTTTTGACATTTTACAACCAACTAGATGACGTTTCCATATGAACACCTCTACTTGCATAAGTAGATTAATTTATATTTCTAACATAAGTCATGTTCAAATTAGCACATTAATAATATTCATTCCTTTTAACTTTTGTAAAAAGGTTTTTTCCTTTGAACATTGTAAAGTATTGTAAGTACGGGGTGTTCATTATAAAACTTCATCTAGCAGGCTATGAAATTTTGACAGAAAAAGATGACATAATCAAAATAAATGGACTTTGGTTTCTCCATCCTTTTCTTTTGACATTTCACAACCAACTAGATGAAGTTTTATATTGAATACTCCGTATATTGTAAAAAGATTGTAAGTATTCATGGTAATAGGCTGACTCATTTATTGAAGAAAAACCCAAAATTAACTTTCAATACTGAATAAACAGGAAGGGATTCAGAGAGAGTACCTTGATGATGGATTTAGTTAGCCGAAACGTCTAACACCCAACGTATGTAAAACCCCGTTATATTAGGAGTAAAAAGAACTTTTAAATTATGGAAAAAATCCAGGTTCGTATTTAAAAAATGAACTTTATACAGGTAACTCGGTTGATAAGCGTCACACGAAGCTAATCGAGATGTCATATGGGAGGGGCCAGAGTGTAGTGAAACTTTGCAATTTAAACTTTTTTTGTGTCGCCAATAGTTTTTGAAACTGAGGAGATTTAATATTGTGGTATTTTACTTTTTTTTTCTAAATATTTCAGACACGACTCAAAATGTGCCCACATTGTAAATGTTTTCTAAGCAGGCTCCACAAAAGTCAACTTTTTGCTATTTAACCGTCTTCGTAACTACATCCGCTTTGGAGATAGTAATACTGCACGCACTTAAAAAAGACACCCTGTATATTGTGCTTTTGTAATACGTAGTGAGTAAAAGTTGGAAGGTTCTGTCCAATTTAATAATTTTAAAGCCCCGCAACATGTATATTCTACTTTGTTTATAACTGAAATTGATATTTTTAGTGTCGTTTTGGACATAATAATTTATACTAAAAAAAAAAGTCAAGCTTCTGCTGGAAATCGAACCCAGACCTCCCGTACTGGGGTTAGAGTGGTTAGAGCATCCGCCCGGCAAGAGAAACGTCTGGGTTCGATTCCCAGGAGAAGCTTGAACAATTATTATGTCCGAAACGTCACTAAAAATATCAATTTTAATTCTTTACAATATTCAATCAAATGATCGTGCAAGAAACCTTCGCTCTCGTAACAACTCAATCAAAAGCGTAAGGCAAATATTTATTTTATCGAAACTTCATCGATAAAGAATTCTTTATATATAGACAAACACGTGAGTCCAAATAATAATTTTCGAGCGCCCATGAGGATTTTTATTAAATTTCTTTCAAGGAAGTTTCGTTGTTCGAACACTCGCCCACTTGAGCTTATTAACTTTAATACGTGCTACAACGCGGAGAAGAAGTATATAAACTCCCCGCGCTTGGATTGTGTTATAATCGGCAAAGTTTCCAAATTGGCGGAGATTTTTGCATATTTGTTTACATGGGAAACATTAAAAAGTTGAAGCAAAAGTGAAAAAAGTGGTAAACTTGTTGAGAAGCTCAATTTTTTTCTTGGGAAAATTTACTAACCTAGAGCTCAATTTAGTTTCACTAGAAGGCCTGGAGAATTGCTAATTTGTACATAACTTTTGTACGTGTTATGAACGAAACAGAATAAAAAAAAACAAATCAGAAAAGCGTCAAATTATTAAACGCCTTAAGGCGATGCCACCTAGACATAAGGCCTGGAAGCGATATTTTAATGGCCGCCAGGGTGGTACGACGGGTCAGCTGTTCCATAAGGACTTTAGTAGTATTTTGCTCCTAGTTTTGCATTTTTCGTGCATATTCAAGTTGTTTTTTGCCTAGACTTGTATAATTAACAGTTCTGTTTCTTTTCTAGAAACGTGTATTTTAGTATTAGCTGAATTAGCTCGGAATTAAAGTTCCAAAAGGTAGCAAACCATTGCCTTGTCTCACGGTTGCTGGGTAGAGAGATGCAAAAGTAATTAAAAGACTGGTCCGCGAAATTCAGTGTTTAGATTTCCAGAAGATGTTATTTTAAAAGAAAAGTGGATTCACGGTATTAGAAGGGATAATTTTATACCAAATAAACATAACAGGGTAAGTCTACCTAACCTAACCTCTTGCAACACTACATAAACATATATGCCGTCTCACATTTATTATGGACTGGGGTGTGCCATGGAAAACAGATGTTTTTGCCCTGTATACATTTTTGACCATGACATTGAGTGAATTTGGCAAGTAAATGAGGTTACAAATTTGACAAATGTCTAGTTCATTCATGAAATGTTGCCAGATTAATGTTAAGAAAAGAAGCATTAAATTATACAAAATAAAATAATAGGCTTGTTATGATGATGAAATAAAATAAAAGGCTTTTATTTTATAGGAAACAATAATAAATAGCTGGTCTAAATACATTTTTTTATTTACGTAAGTGGTATATAACAAGTGGTGTATAACAAAAAAATAGACATAGGTATACGTACGCTAGAACATCATCATAATTTGGTGTTTGACATAAAACCAACAGAAAAAAAAATATGTACAACAACAAACAAACAGAATTGGCAATTGAACAAATTCAGCCCTCCTAAATTGTTTTCAGATCTTTCAGGTGGTGGTCCAATGAATTTTTTATCTTATTCTTTTGCAGAACTTGTTTCCAGTCTGAATTTTGGACGGCAATTTCCTCTTTTCTGTCAAAGATGTTTTTGTGCTTAAAGGTATCAACGGCTACTCTGCTGCTGCTGACTTTTGTGTTTATCCCATCCTGTAACACCTTTTTTGTTCCGCAATTCTCTGCGTTTGTTAATACTGAGTTTTGTGGTGTCAATACCAATTTGTACAATGAGTCACAAACCATATATCTGCATGCCATCTTATTACCACATTTGTGCAGGAATGTCAAACAATTCTCTTGCAAAATTTAGAGTCGTTTGTGACCCTAAACAGGTAATTTAAAAATCAGAAGAAGCGACAAGAAATATTTCTAAGTTCTCACCTTGGTTTAACATTTTCTGATGCTTTTAATTCGTGTTTTGCATTCAGTTTAGTTTATATATCCCAAATTCTGCATAGGTAGTATAACATTGTTGCAATAGATACTTAATGTTTGGCAGTATGGATTCGCTACAGGTGAAAATCTGGGCAATTGAGGTATGTTAGCTTGTTGTATAGTAGCCTGAATTGAGTAATGAAAATTACGAGAGAAATTTTGCCTTCGCCACTTTGTCCACAAATTTTTATTCCTACACAATCGAATGCTACGGCCACCTCCCATATGTGCAACATCTTATCTTTAATAGTTACTCTTCATGGTTATTAGGTTCTAAACTTACTCCATTATCATTGTCAATATAATCATACAAAGAAATGGCAAGGGTTTATTGTAAGAATCTCTACAACAAGAACACTGTACTCTTGACAAGTGGAAATTTTTTGTTTCAATCAATTGTTGTGAATTTACACTCGCTATCATTCATTAGGAATAGAAAATAGTAATATATCTACCTTATTCTTATTACTTCTCTTTTCTTATGAAAGAGGTGCTTCTGCATATTTCTTTATTTGTCTATTAAGTTAGCACCAAAATATGATGATGTTCGGATGTTCGAGCTTATATCAGTAGTCCTTTATTTACCAAAATTAAAAAATATCATGAACTAATTATCAATTATAATATCCTGGGGGTTTTTTACCTCCCCTACCCATTTCATGATTTTGCTTCTTTCTACTAAACATTCTACTTACTTATAGAAGGCTCAGTATTTTGAATGATTGATACTTAATTTTTGATTAATTTGGCAACATTTTACAAATAATTTAGACATTTGTCAAATTTGTAACCTCATTTACTTGCCAATTTCACTCAATGTCATTGTCAAAAATTTATACAGGGTCAAAACATCTGTTTTCCATGGCACACCCCAGTCCATAATAATTTGAGACGGCATATAAGTATAGGAACATATTCCGAAAAAACCTCTCATATTCAAAAAAGCAGCAGAATTTATTGGGTTTTTTATTTTAGGTATGCGAGTTACATTTTCATTCACATGAAATTCAGAGTAACATACGTACTTACATGTGAAAAAACTGGCCAGTCCTTAGAGGCTCTACTGTAACTATTAGATGTCCCAAGAATAATTCCAGGTAGGACTTTTTTTTTAAACATTTTGTGGTGTAGGGTTTGTGCTATAGTTTGTTACAAATATGTTATCCAAATCCATCAAAGATTTTTATATGTTTCCTAGGCCTAGTTGTTATCAAATCGAGAATCAAATCAACCAATTCCTGTTTGCAGAAGAAGGAATTCCTCTAGTATAAGACAAAGTGTGTAGGTAGTGTGTGCAATGAACCAAATAGTGTTCTCTGAGGTATATTTTGTCACATGTATATTTAATTTGTTTTTTTTATTTAATATTATAATGTTTTAAAATGATCAAATGTTTTTATTTTTTCCATCTAAATCTCTATTACCAAAGTAGGCACCTTTGAACATCAGATGGTAAGTATCTATGTAGAGCATAATGATACGAGTTATCACATTTCAATTTTGAATTGATTATCTTCGAAACTAAACGGTCTATCTATGTACAAAAAAAAAGAATTTAATTTAAAAAGTTATACCCTCTATCTTTGCAACGACACGTTTGAAAACCTGTCCTTTATATAAACTTTTCATCTTTTTTATTCAAAAATACCTAAGCTGTTACATTATTGCACGCTAATTTGAGAATCCCCTGTATATAACAAATTCAGGCAAAAACAGAAAATAGTATACTTATTCTTCAGAAGTATTAAAAATTATTGTTAGTAAACCACTACACTGTATAATAATATTAATATACAGTACCTATTAAGTATTATATTAATTTAAGTGTACCATGGTATAGTTATAGTATATTATTAAACGAGCTTTTTATGATAGCCATTATTCCCTTACGGGGACGTTTGCGTCACGAGCCGCAGGCGAGGGGGCAAGTCTCCCGTGGGAATAATGACCATAAACAGCGAGTATAATACTATACTTTGTCCACGGCCATTGTCTAATAATCACAAGTTATAAAATCTTATAGGTAGTGTAAAGAAAATAATTGAAATGTCAAAGTGACACTCGCGTTTGACGGCAAAACCGGTGCCACCAGTGTATTTTTTACGCTGCGGCGTGTCATATTGCACTGTTGCCTACTCCTACTGATTGCCAAGGCAACATATATAACTTAAATGGATATAATATCATTATTCCCGCTGTTTCAACTCGTATATCCCTCTAACGCTATATGAGCCCTATTTAACTTTTGTCAACAAGCTGAATAAATTGTTTATTTATTTACGTTTGTATTGTTTATATATATTACTAATGGTTTTATTTTTGTCCATCTAAAATCTAAACCCCAATTACCAAAGTATTCACCCAAAAAACTTTCCAAAAACCTTCAGGTTTTGAGCGTTGACTCGGTCGTCGAATTTTCGTACCACATATGATGACGTCACCGCTCTCCCGCTCGGTCGCTTCCAGGCCTTATATTGTCTAAGTGGCGTTGCTTAAGGGTGACTTTTATAACAATCAGTAAAACTTCAGTTTGAAGTTAAAACACCAGTAATGATGTAGATTGCATTGTTTTGTTATGTCAGGTAACAATGCAATCTACGTCATTACTGGTGTTTTAACTTCAAACTGAAGTTTTATTGATAGTTGTAAAAGTCACCCTAAATATAGTTCTTAGTGGGGTTTGCACCACTTTCCCTTAAAGTTAAGCGAAAGGTGAAGCTCAAAGTTTGCTATATAAAATGCGTTGCTGTCAAACAAATTTTAAGTGGCAGATTGCTTGACAGCAATGTGTTCTATATGGAAAACGTTAAGCTCCACATTAGGCTTAACTTTATAGAGAAGCGGTGCAAGCTGCACTTAGAGTTTATTAATGTTAACTGGAACGGGTACACTTTGGCTCGTTTTTACATGTAAGTCGAAATAAGAAAAGCTAAGGCCTATTTTGCACTTTTTTGCGTCCTGCGTCGCGACGCCTAAATTATTACATCCTACAGACGACTCGACGATATGCAGGTGTGCTGCTAGATATTCGCCTTTGGAACTATGGGGAGTCGAAGTCCAATACCCATACCAACGAATCTCCAGCATGTTGCAAGAGGTGCAGGATATTGTACACAGCCTAGGAAAACGGTGATTGTGCCATTTACCCGAAGGAAGAGGCTGGACTTCTTGAAAGGGCCTTCTTTGATCGGGACGACAATTCCGTTTACCAACGAAGTAAAATTTCTAGGAGTCATCTTGGACAAATCACTTTCATGGACCCCACATGTGACTCGTGCCGTTAGGAGGGTATCACGCTCCCTTTGGTCGTGCAAGAACCTGTGCGGCAAATCATGGGGGATGGGACCTCAACAAACTATGTGGCTATACGTGACGGTAATAAGACCGATGATCACGTATGGGGCCATAGTTTGGTATCAAAAGAGCAGACAGAGCTCCATCAAAGCTAAACTGTCCTCTCAGCAAAGACAAATATGTCACAGCATCACGGGGGCAATGAGAACGAAGCCCACGACGGTAGGTATCGGATGGCATCGGCATAGCAGAGAGCCTGGGCCAATTCACCACAGTGTTTCAGGCAGAGATACATGCCGTTGAAATGTGTGCCCGACACCTATTAGAGGAGGGAGGACACAATAGATCAATAAAGATCTGCTCCCATAGTTGGGCAGCACTTCTAGCGCTTACTCTGAACACCCCTATCGCCGGAGAACAGCGCCAGACTGGTATGGATCCTGGGCCATCGTGGTCAACAACGCAATGAGAGGGCAAAAGCTCAAACATTCCTCAGACTAAATAGGAGGCAAGTCAGAGTGGCCACTGCACTGTACACAGGACATAGCCACCTAAGATCTCACATGAACAGACTCGGACTGTCCGAAGAGACGGAGTGTCGGCTGTGTTTGGAGGACGACGAGACAGTTGAGCACGTCCTATGTGACTGCCCGGCTATTGCCAGATCCAGATACTCACTATTCGGAGACACGATCATTGAACCTCAAGATGCAAACGCAGTGTCGCCCGAGAGACTCATCAGATTCGTTGAGGGTGACAACTAGTGGAACTAGCACGGGCAAACCTTGCTGGTAACACTTCGAGTGAGCCACACTAGACCGCAGGTCACGGTGTAGGAGTTTATAAGTCCACTCACATTGAATACAATACTGTTGCGAACTAGGGTTCGATAATTCCAGTGTAACGATTTAACACGAAAACACTATTTATTTATTTCCACAATTACACACGACTACTAAATAACTCATTACTTAACACTTTATAGCCTTCTATTATCGCTTCGTAACTTTAGCTTACTTATAGCTCGATTAAAATAATACTACTACTACCGCCGCTCTATGCACCTTTTATATACAATCCTAAAATTACAGAAAAACCTAGAAAGTTCTTTATAAGAATTCTTGAATAATCTCACATAAAAAAAAACGGTGGTAAACAACTGCCTTCTAGATTAAGCCAGACGAGCAATAAATCACTCGTGTCAGCCATGACGCAGCGCGGATAGGTCGCGAAGCTCCACCAACCAACACGCTCCCATGCGTTGCCCCGCCTCCCATGCGGCGTTGCTGCGAATCGTAACATTGCCCTCCTCCTAAGGCTGTTCGTCCCGAACAGATAGAGTTCCATGGTATCGTGCTAATCGATCCAAATGAACGACCTTCATCTTTGACCTAGGGGTCCGCTGGATCCTATACACCACATCATTAATCTTCTTTATAATTGTATAAGGTCCTTCCCAATTTTGGCTGTTTGGGCGACTTCCCCACCTTTCGCCTCGGATTGTATAGCCACACCAAATCACCATCCTGGAAGCCGCGGGAGTTAGCTAGTAAGTCATATCTTGCTTTGGCTCGATCACTGGATATCCGCAGTTTATTCCTGACTTGTTCATGAACATTGTCCAGCCTCTCCTTGAGCTCCTCCACAAAGTTCTCAGAGTTGAGAGAGTCTTTTTCTGGTGTTCCATACATCAAATCTGCAGGAAGCCTCATTTCCCTTCCGAACATCACTTTCGCCGGAGTATAACCAGTGGCTTCATGCGTAGAGCCTCGATATGCCATCAACATGAGAGGGAGATGTTGGTCCCAATCACGCTGATGATCTGCCACCATTTTAGACAGGTAATGTTCCATGGTCCGATTAAACCTCTCTACCATCCCATCCGACTGTGGATGCAAAGGAGTTGTCCTGGTCTTGCGAATTCCGAGAAGTTCCATGACCTTCTGGAAAACAGCCGATTCAAAATTTCGGCCCTGATCAGAATGAAGTTCGAGAGGGACTCCAAATCTGCAGAACATTTCATTTACTAGCACCGTTGCCACAGTCGTTGCTTCTTGATTAGGTAGGGCGTATGCTTCAGGCCATTTAGTGAAGTAATCCATGGCGACCAAGATGTATTTGTTGCCCGACTCAGTCTGAGGAAATGGTCCCGCGACATCAATTGCTACTCTCTCGAATGGAGCACCTACAGTGTACTGCACCATTCGGCCCCGTCATCTTGTTCGAGGTCCTTTTGTGGCACAACAAACTTCACACTTGCGGCACCAAGATTCGACGTCTTCATGATAATTCACCCAGTAGAACCGCTCTTTAATTTTGGCCAAGGTTTTATTGACCCCAAAATGACCTCCACTTGTTCCGTTGTGCATTTCCTGTAGTACATCTGATTTTCTGCTATCAGGAACAACCAACTGACTGACTACGGACTTGCCGTCCGGACTCTCCCACGCTCTCTTCAGTAGTCCATTTTCTATTTTAAGAGAGTGCCACTGGGCCCATAGCGCCTTCAAGTTTGGACTTTTACCAGCGATTTCTTGCCATTCTGGTCTCTTGTCGTCAGTCTTTGCAGAGAGGATGGGTCCAATATCTGGATCGTTCATTTGTTCTTCTCTAAACGTCTGTGCAGTCCAGCCATCGTGTATTTCCACCGACGTTCTTCTTACAGAAGGAAGTCCCTCACGCTGCTCAGTTCTTCGACGATGCTGACTATCTTCTTTACATGGCCGTCTGGACAATGCATCGGCATTTTCGTGAGACCTTCCTGGTCGATGTTCAATTTGGATCTTCTGTTCCTTAATGCGTCCGGCCTCTGTAACACTTTTGCCACCCAAATTATTGGCTTGACTTGATTGATTGACTTGACTGATCCTGGAGGTCTTAACGGGCTCGGTCAATTGCCCCCTTACATTGACAGGAATTGGTTTTTCCTGAATTCTAGGGCGGTCTTGATTGCCGCTCGATCTTCTAAACAACGGCGACGGACTTCTTGCCCTATTACGGCAGTTACTCTTGACGTGACCGAGTTTACCGCAGTTAAAACATTTTATGCCCCGTTTGCCTGTTGATCGAGGAGGTCTTTGCAACAAGGCTTGGATATTGACTGCCAGATCCTTCAACGCTTTATGTAAAGTTGCCATAGATTCACCCCTAGACGTATCCCCCTCGTCATCGCAAGTTGCCATTCTTACACTTGGAGAAGAATCAGATGACACTCGTGACGCCTCGAATTCTAGGGCCCGAACTAGTGCCTCGCTGATATTCCTGGGTCTGACTAGACGTAAGTGGTACCTCAGGTCACTATCTCGAACTCCCTCAATGAACCTTTCGGAGGCAAATTGCGTTTGAAAACATTCAGGGGCTGATGGGTATGCCAGGTGAATTAGTCTGTCTATGTCCGCCTCAAATTCTTGTAAGGATTCACCTGACTTCTGCTGTCTCATCCTCAACTGGGCTTGGAACACGGTTTCTTTGTGCTCGTTTCCAAATCGTAGTTGCAGAGAGTGTACTAAAACGGCATAATTACTTTGATCCGCTGCCGACAGAGATTGGAGTAGTTCAGCCGCTTTTCCACGAAGTGCTACCACTAATGATGTAGCTTTCTGAGGCTCGGACCAGCCACTAGCTTTTGCAGCTGCCTCAAATTGTGTTCCTCTCAAATTTCCCACGCCGTAGTACCGTCATAATCGGGAGGCTTAATTTTAGCGTTGGCTGTGCTAAAACTCTCTGTAGACACGGTGTCGTCCTCAAGTTGTTCCCGGAATTTCTTTTCTAGCTCGAGAACCCTCTGGTTGACAGCTTCGAGTCCTTCGTTAACGGATTCATTAACGGATTGCATTATTCTTTCTTCCAACTGTTGCTCCCTGACTGCAAGATGGCTCATTAATTCTTCTTTGAATTGTTGATGACGTCGCTCTTGCACTTGATCACGTTTTTCCTGCTCTTCTTTTTGTTCTTTATAACGTTTTTCCTGCTCTTCTTTTTGTTCTTTATAACGTTTTTCCTGCTCTTCTTTTTGTTCTTTATAACGTTTTTCCTGCTCTTCTTTTTGTTCTTTATAACGGCGCTCCTGAATTTCATCACGTTTTTCCAGCTCTTCCTTCTACTCTAGATAACGTCGCTCCTGTACTTGATCACGTTTTTCCTGTTCTTCCCTCTGTTGTTGCATAAGGGACAGCAGGGCGGCAAGTTGATCCTCCATTGCTTGATGCTGGCTTCTGGTCACTGGCATAAACACGTAATGTCCGGCAATGAAGCACTCACTTACAGTTCAGCAATATTAGTCCTCAAATTCCCACTGGAATCCCACTTCTGACACCAATTGTTGCGAACTAGGGTTCGATAATTCCAGTGTAACGATTTAACACGAAAACACTATTTATTTATTTCCACAATTACACATGACTACTAAATAACTCATTACTTAACACTTTATAGCCTTCTATTATCGCTTCGTAACTTTAGCTTACTTATAGCTCGATTAAAATAATACTACTACTACCGCCGCTCTATGCGCCTTTTATATACAATCCTAAAATTACAGAAAAACCTAGAAAGTTCTTTATAAGAATTCTTGAATAATCTCACATAAAAAAAAACGGTTCTCCGAAGTTTTTCCCGGTTGTCTGAAGAGCCGGAAATCAACTTCCAGATACACATGACATCCTCGATTTCAGCACCTGATGGCACTTGGAAGTTGATTGTCAGCTGCTCCAGATCCTCAGATGCCCGAAAAGAACTCTGGAGAATATGCGGCGTAGAATGACCTAGGAGATGTAGACGTAGCTAACAAATGTCGATATGTTGAAATTTTCTTTTGATAAAAGGACGTTCAAACCATTCACTTATTATTGACATCACGTAGGCGTTGGAAATTTGACTTTGACATTTTAATCGTATATTATCAACAAGTGCTAAAAAGAGGTAGGTATAAAAAAATGAAGATTTCAAAGGTAACTAGATGTCAAAAATAAGTGAATGAGTTATAGTTCCACAAGAAAGATAACCTCGTCCGAAGTCGTAATGTAGAAAGAGATGGTTAGAAAAAAATGTTATTTCAAAGTATTCCGCGCGCTGTGGTCTTGCATGTATCTAGTAATAAAAAGTCTCTTTTCTGCCTACATGTGGATTTAGCATAACCAGTCGATTAAACCGCGTTTCCGGGTGACAGCTCTAAAGTGCTGTGACAATATCCCCTCATTTGTTCTCTTCATAAGAATGTAAGGATGGCAATACTCTCAGAGCGCAGAGCGGTCACCCGAAAACGCCGTATATTTCTCTATATAGTGATGGCACTACTGTATTATTGTCTTTATATTGATGACTTTTATTTGCGTGACGTCATCGAGATTACCATTACCATCCTGTAGGTTTAATGCACTCAAGAGACAAGATTTCTACTTAAACAAGAATTAGCACCAATAGTTTAGCACTGCTATCACTGCTATAAAAAAAGATAAATAAAAAAAATCAGTTTATTATTGCTATAACTTGGGTAACCTGAGAGGAGGGCGTCAGTGTTAACCGCCTCTTGCCAGCGGCTACATTCTAAAAGCTTTCCATATTGAAAAATAATTACCATAATAAGCACAATAAATCAATATTTTGAAATTTAATTGTTACCAATACACTAAAAATAGTTATTTCAGTGGCGCGCAGTTTACATAAGGTATTAGAGGTATCATGCGAATAGACATAAACTCACTTTTTAATCGCTCGCCTAGAGACATGTACTTTATTATCAGTTGCAGCTTTAAAGCAAAAATAAACACGTGGTCCAAGTTTTAATGGCAGCAGTCCACCAACCGCCAGTCCATCAGGACGTGTACCCCAAGAGTAAGATGAACGAATGACCGCCAACATGCTCCTCATGGAAACCGTCAACATGACCCACATCCGCAAATTGGACATTGTAGACAAGAAGTACGTGCAAGTGCTGTTCTTCATGGTGTACACGACGATATTCATTGTGGGCCTGTTCGGAAACGTGCTCGTGTGTTTTGTGGTGTTCCGCAACAAGGCCATGCAAACGGTCACTAACTTGTTCATCACGAACCTGGCCTTGTCCGATATACTGCTGTGCGTGCTCGCCGTGCCCTTTACTCCTTTATATACACTGCTGGGCAAATGGGTGTTCGGCGAGGTCATATGTCACCTCGTACCTTACGCCCAAGGAGCCAGCGTTTACATTTCGACACTTACATTGATGTCAATTGCTATAGATAGGTAAGTGCATTTTACCTAATTCTCCATGTCACTAAATTATTATTATATGTATGATCAGGTACTTCGTCATTATCTATCCTTTTCATCCACGCATGAAGCTTTCCACATGTCTCGTTATCATTGTGGTCATCTGGGTCTTTGCCACAGTAGTCACCAGCCCTTATGGAATCTACATGAGACTAGAGACTGATGAGAGTAATGCTGCTCGATACTTCTGCGAGGAAAATTGGCCCGAGGAGCAGTGGAGAATAACTTTCGGAGCCGCAACCACCGCCCTTCAGTTTCTCATCCCTTTTCTCATTATGGCCTATTGCTACATTTGCGTGTCAATTAAACTGAACGATAGAGCTAGGTATGAGCCATATTCCTACTAGTTACATACTACGAGCGTCAATCTTTTGCAGTGGATTTAAAGTGCAGCATCGAGTTACATATGGAAACCAAAACCAGGTCGAATTTTTGCTAATGCGCAAGACGTACGACAATGACACACCAGCGTTGTCAGATGGCGGCTCTAGAATACATTGAGGCTATTTCCGTACTTTGTTTTCTCAATGAGAATGTAAAGATGTCAATTACTCACAGAGTTTCACGACAATGCCACGCTATTGTTCTGGGGAGGCGGCTCTGGAGGACACTTCCCGTTCTTTGTTTTTTCAATAAGAATATAAAGATGGCCATTACTCATAGATGCAAGTGGCGCCATCGAACGACGGCAGGTGCTTCCACTAGGGCATGCGAGATAATTGTGAAGTGAAACCAAGCCGGTTTTCTGCCGAAGTTGCCGCTTCCCACAGACAGATGGCCGAGATTCGTACCTATACTTAGAGTGCCTGTAATCAGAGTGTGGCCATATGGACTTGTCCGCCATGTTTTTTCCAAGATTAACATTGTTCTTATGGGCGAAAGCCTTCAAATGATTTTTTTTCAGACAAACGATGAACTATAATTCTTCCTTCCTACTAAAAAGCAAACGCTTTAGTTCAAGATACATTATGAGCAATTGAGAATTGTTGAAGAATTCACAAATTCCCACAACAACCCTTCTAAGTACAGGTAATTTTTGAATATCCCGCCACTTTTAGATGACGTTTATCCATCATCGAGTTGACGTACTGAGTACTGACAGCCGACGGAATTCCATATTGCTCTTAGAGTATTCTTGGGCTTAAATTCATATTGAGGAAACAAAGGACGGGTATATTCCTAGGGCGTAGTAGGGCCATAACCCGAAAATGCATCAAAATGCCATATACCATATATGTCAATATGACCATTGACTTCTGACTTTGGAAAAAACATGGCGGCACCAATAGAAAACGATACCACCTTATGGCCACACTCTCATTAAAGGCACTCTACCTATACTGTCTTGGGACGACGTTCAGCAGAGTATCAAACTCATCTCTCTATCAGTCAGAGGAACCATTGACCGGTTTCGCTCTTATTGGAGCTCATCAGTATGGTATGAGGTATACCATACTGATGAGCGAAACCGGTCTATAGTTTCTCTGCCTGATAGAGAGATGAGTTTGATACTCTGCTGAACGTCGCACCCAGACAGTATAGGTACGAACCTCGGCCTTCTGTCTGTGGGAAGCGACAACTTCGGCAGAAAACTGGCTTGTTTTCACTTCACGAATATCTCGCATACCCTAGTGGAAGCACCTGCCGTCGTTCGATGGCGCCACTTGCATCTAAGAGTAATGGCCATCTTTATATTCTTATTGAAAAAACAAGGGTTCTAAAAAATTAAGGGGCGGAGCTTGGCAGTCTACGCATGCGCATCTGTAGGTTTTCGACCTGGTTTTTCGAGCAGAACTTTCTAATGTTACGTTATATTCAATTGTTAATTATATGGTATGCGCACGCTGCGTACTATTTGAAACGCAAAAAAAAAGGTTATGAGGGCTTTGCAGGTCGAAACCCGGCTCGAAGAACAGCAGAAAAGAGGAGGCAGACCGCGAAAGAAAGCGGCGCACCAACCGAATGCTTATTGCAATGGTAGCAGTGTTCCTCATCTCCTGGCTACCTCTCAACGTGGTCAACATCGTTAACGACTTCAACAAGGACATGATCAAGTGGGACTACTACTTCCTTAGCTTCTTCTTAGGTATGACTAATTAAAAAGTGACAAAGAAGAATTGACATCCAGTGGGATATTTCAGTGCATCAAACGGCAATGTCTTCGACCTGCTACAATCCATTTCTGTACGCGTGGCTTAATGAGAATTTCCGTAAAGAATTCAAGCAGGTCCTGCCTTGTTTCGACGCATCTAGCGGCCGAGTGCCATCATCAGGTCGGGTCACCAATTGGAGATCTGAGCGGACTTGTAATGGTAATGAAACTCACGGTGCGCACAAATCTCACAATTTTCAAAAGTCTCATTATACACAATTTATATGATATTAATTTTTCTTCCAGGTAATAACGAAACCCAGCAAGAATCACTGCTACCCTCTCAGATACATAGAGGCTCTTTCAGGGAGAAGAGGTTGACGCCCCCTCCACTCAAAACTGACAGTGTTGAAATGGAAAATATCATGGTAAGTACTTAAATTTCTTTCTTTTTGTATCCGAGGGAGCATAATATCTTTTTGCAGGTCCCCAATTCAGGAGTCGAATACGATTCTACTCTAGAGGTTGTTAGACTGAATTTAATCACCGAGGAGGACCCGCCTCCTTACAACGAAACCCAAAAGACTACCCCCAGTTCCGACTAAGCAGCCGCACATAGGTAAGTGAGTTTTCAAAAGTCCATATTGAAATCGCTGGCTCTAAACAATTCCAAACTGAAAGGGGGGCTTAAGTATAGAGAAGCCTTTGGAAATAAGTGAGCTTTTGTATTTTAATACTTGGGATCTCCTTCTGTTTGCCAAAGTATTTCGGTCCCGGGGACAGATGCCGCCGCTGTAGGATTTAGTTTCCAGAAAGTCTCCTCTGAAAGTAATAATTGTAAAGAACCGTGTTGCTATTGTGGCTGGGGAGCCCTAATTTTTGGAGAGGATTAGCAAGAGTGAGAGAGACGCGGAGAAAACTCGCATCGATAAAAAAAAGTTTCTTCGAAGCAATTAAAGCCCATTTAAGTGGAAATAAGGTTTTTGTTGTAGACATGATTTGGGAATTAACACGAACTTTCCTGCCTTTAAGGGATCACTTTGCGGATAATTAATTGGTGTAAAATATTTGAACTGTTGAACACAAGTGTGTCGTTCAAACTCGCCTTAATAAAGGTGTGAAAAATATGATTTATTTCTTAAAACTACCAAGCTCATTCTCTTTAGAGAGAAACTCTCTCTATACCACCTGATGCGTTATAAATGATTGTATGCTTGATTGGCTAGCTTCAGAAAATTTGTTTACACTACGCGATTTACTTGACTAGTTTTGTCTTTCTTTATAACAAACAACTAAAAAGGACAGTAATTTACCCTTGAATTGATGCCGCTTGTTTTCTGCTTAAACCGAAAACTGCGACATCTATGATCAAATGGAGCTAATACAAAATTATTTTATTCTATTAGTTTTGAGAGCTTTTATGTTTTTGCATGTGAAGATGTAGAAAGTTATTGGGTGAAACTCTTTCCTCCACGGAAAAAATGCCGACGTTTCGGCAGCCACTTCAGTCCCAATAGGGGCGGTAGGGCATAACTTCTTCCGTGTTCCGTGGATAAGTTTCTTAATTGGGGTCAAAGGCGATTTTGCCGATTGCCGATTCAAACAGGCATACTTTTCCTTTCTTCCTCTCAAAGGGTAAAATAAGGATAGAACATACCAATTTGGTGTCCGTGTCAAAACCAGCGTGCTAAAATTGATGGTTACCATTCTTCAAACTGTAACAACATATTAATATATCCTGCCTTCAAAGTTTAAGGGACGTTCAACCGATATTTTTGGTAGCTGATGTCTCACGCATTTTAAACGAAAAAAAAGACATTTAATCTAACACTCAAATATGGTTTCAGATTTAAACCCTTTAAGCCTAAGAGGAAATTGAGATTAAGATGTAGTTTTGGCAGAAAATATATCAGCTTCTACAGAAATCACTAAAAAAAAATGTTAAAAAGAGAAGAAAATCAAAGCGTCAAAGTAACTGACAACTGTGAGAGTATACTAAGCTGCTTGGGTCGAAACAAAAACGGCCCGACAAAGCTTAATAGAAACCAAACTCGTACATAAGGGCCCTTCTAAATCGCTTTCCTTACCCTTAGACTGTCAAGATAATAAACTACCTACCGACCGAATGTTCCAGAAGTTTTGGAAACAACGGCCTTTCTTGGCTCTAAGTCGTTATACGCTCTCGAAATTCGTTTATATCCAAATTTATCTGCGAAGCTTTTAAAAGGCGCGGAATTTTGACGTCTTAATTGAAATGCTTGAAACTTCGGGGCGAGGACTGTGTTCTATTAGTTTCCCGGAGAGACATACACGTCGTTCGGGAATGGAGAAACTAACTTTCGGCCCTTTTTACGGTGCAACAACTCTCGAACGAATTGGGGTAGTTCTACGTCTTATATGGCGCTTTAACGGGCTGTTTATCGCGTTGCTTGTTGAATATAAATTGGGTGCTTATTGCCCGTGCGACAAGAAAACAAAACTCATTAAACGACGAGTGGTACAAACATGGTTTTTGTCCTAAATATAATACGACATTGTCTAAAGCAGTAATTAAAATGATATACGAATGAGAGAAGAATAAAACAAAATTGTCTGAGCGAATAAAATTCACAATTAAATTAAAAGCAAACGGAGCGGAAGAAATCGTTATTGTCTTCGCATTTAGCAGTCAATCGTTTTTTCTTTTAGGTTAATTGGTTTGTTATTGGACTGCCCAAGTAGAAGGAAATTAAGTCTCCGAGACTCATGAAAATGGAACGAAAACTATTTAGGCGTCTAACGGATTATTCGGGCCGTATCAACGTCGGAATAATATCCAGTAATATCGCGCCCTGGCTCCTGGAGGGTCATTTCGACCCGGAGAGTAAATATACGGGCAGATGCAGCCGCGTTTTACCTCTATATTATCTAACAAGATAAAAATCCACTCCAGGTACCCCGTGAGCGCTCGCTCTCTCTTTGTTAAAAGCGGATTTGCTTAAACTCTTTTGAAGATCGCATTTCTTGTTTTCAGCCAGAGGCGTCACTCTAATCCTCGTCGTTTTAGGTATGAGCGTAAACAGAAATACATAATATATATTCTACAAAAAGGAGAGCGGTCACGCGGAAATGAGGTCGTCGCCATGAAAAATTTAAATTAAAAGTACATTTACGTCACATAGTGCGAATAATGGGACAAACATTAATAATTTCTTTCTACTCAAAACTACGCTCTTAACATAGAACTACGTTCAACTCATGACTTCAGATAATGCACTTGCCACAGATATTTCTGTCCGTGGCAACTCAACGCCTTGCGACCAAGCCTTAAAAGGCCCTTGGCATAATCTCCCGTTCTTACTCCATATGGATCCTTATTCCCACTAGTCGATCCATCCCTCTAATGAAGAAGAGTATCTCGACTCATCTCAGAGTGAGGTGCTACTTTACTACAGAGAGAGAAACTCCTAGCGAGTGGTATGAAGAATCCTCCCCGCTCCTCTCCAACGTGAGCATAGTGGACTGTCAACCATTTCTAGCAGGTGCACCTGTCTATTTACTCTGCAATGGACTGTATGGAACACTACAAGGTCTCCCAGGCGGTGATGCCGACTTCTCTTAAGTAACCACGAGGCCTTGGTTGGGGCAGATATCCTTGATTTGTCTACATATTCCTGACGGCGTCCAGTTACTCTTTACTTACTCCTAAATATGGTTCCGGTCCATTAAAGCGCGTTTGGAAGCCAAGCTTAGCCGATTTATCTTCGTGCTCGTTTTTTTCGACGCCACTGCCAATCAGCGGCGCCCCTCATTCACACTTACACCATATAGAATAAGCGCTTACGGCGATTCTTAGATTCTCTCTTAGCGACTTATTCTTAAACCACCTGTGAGTTCTCATATTATGGGCTTATGGGAAATGTAAGACGAACAAAATCTTTCCTGTTTAAGGCAACTAACAATACATAAGTCTCACGGCCAGTTTCTCAATTGATACTATACAAAGTGACCGTTTCTTGAGTTTAACCATCGGGATCTCGGTTATTTGAAAAGATACGATGAAGGTTCAATTAGGGCAAAGTTGCGCAATTTGAAGTCCATAAAAAACACTTTTCAAATTTCTAAAGTTCTGACTGGTTTCGGAAATATTCACAAAAAATCGAAATTTTAAAAACACGTTTTTATTTTTTCTAGTTTTAATTTGAAGGTTTTAAAATCCAACGTTTTGTCTTTATACAACCCTATATAAGTAAAGGGCCCCAAGGCATTCTGTGACGTCAGTTCTACTGTATAAAAAGCATTAATCCAGCCAGATAATGAATGTAAATTTCCCCCCTAATAATAAATGATCGTTTTCTCTGAATTTGACATTTTCCTTGCTAAACCCTTTTCACTTTGTTTCAGATTAAAAAAAAACCGCATATAACTCAAGAAATTCCAGCGGCCTCCCCTTGACGTCGCTGAACTATTGCTGAGTGTGTCTATTTGTTTAGGTATGGTGTGCAGTGCCAACGTTAGCTGTGTTATTGTAATACGTGTGTATATAACGAATACATTATTGTTTTTAGTAGCCAAAAGAGTTCTTACTTACCCTCGACATCTAGAACGCTTTAAAGGACGGGGGGGGGTAAAAGGGACATTGAAAAAACGGCAACATCAACTTCTCTTTATTTCGATCGCTCCTCAAGCCTAAAAAATAAACCTGATTTCTGTAGGAAAAAAGAGGTTTCAAACAGGACCCGCACTCTTACACGAACCAGGGGGAACGCAACCGGCGCAAAAGTCCAATTTGGTCTTCTCGGCGTCCTCGAGGGTCTGCGGCAAGTGCGCGTTCAACGTTTCGGGCAAGAGCAACGAACATGCGCCTCCGATCACCAGTAACGCGCCCATGATGAGTAGGGGCAAAGTCAGCATTTCAGAACCCTAAAAAATAAATAGACTTTTTTTTACCCAGCGATACATGACAATGACTCAGCGGCATGTTAAAAATGTAGTCGCACTAATTTCATAATTAAATGACTTAGGGTGCAGCGTTTTCATTATACATCTGGAGCGCTATAAGGAACAATCAGCTGATTACATATGAAACAGCAACGTAATTCGACTACGATTTTTTTCACTTAACAAATCAATGTTCTGGAGTTGGAGCCTTTAAATTTACAAGATTGTTCCGGCATTCCCCTCACCTCCGATAGCGCTTGTTTATCGTTCCTATTTGCAATTTTATTGCAGCTTGCTGCTTCCAAACTGGAGCAATGCAAACCACAGACCAAAATATTTGTCTTTGATAAGATGAACACAGAACAGAAAGACCGGAATATCGTCTTGTCGTCGATCTGCCTGATGTCTAAAAACATCCACATTCTTGATTAGTTTGGAAATGAAATCAGAAGCATATTTTTATAATTATTGTAACCCTTTTAATGAATTCAACAATTGCGCCAGGTCACAATATTACACAATATGACGTCAATTTCTTTATGCAAAATTATTGTGAACTGATGCCCAATTCCCTATAATTTATTGCCAGAAAAAAGTCTATTGTTTGAGCCGTCATAAAGTCAGACAACTACCTACCAGCTAATCTAAAGCAGAAAAAAAAGAAATATAAAGAAAGGAATCGGCAATAAAATCGCAACAGCCTAGAATGGAAACTCTCGCCGATCTTTCGAAAAATACTTCGCCTCTCTCTGAAATTGGAATATTTCTATTCGGAACATCTGGAGCATGAAATTCTATTGCATTCCCAGTTAGGATAAATGAAGCGAAATTCGTTGTTTACGCGCGCACTTTGGAAAGCGCGATTTTCGAGATTTGATAGGTCAGAAGTCAGTGACGGTTCGGCCCACAAACAGTGCAATTATATGGAGAAGATACTGTAAAGATCAGAGGAGCTAAAAAGCGAGACAAATCCATACATGTTCCTTGAGCACGAAGAATGCCTTCGAGTTTACTTTTGCGCTTCCTCGTCATTTAAAATATATGGAAAGGTTACGTTTAAATGTCAAGAGAAGATAAAACACGATTATTATATGACCTTAAAAGGGCACCGAAGATCTGAGTATTTTTTTACTGAGTTCATATATGTTTTTTTACCAAAGTTGGATAGCGGGTGTAGGGCATAAACAAGTTGGTCAGTTTTATAATGTGCTTTTGTCAATGTACCAGTAAATTATTCAAACGCACCTTTTATGTACCCAAAACTACCGTGAAATTATGAACAAAAATACCTGATGATGTCTAAAGGTAGCTTAAATGTCGAAACGTCCGAAAATACTTTAATTCTTATTCGAACAATAGTAAAAAAACGTTATAGAATTCATAGAAAACATGTAAAATGGTATTTACGAGTATCTATAACAAGGTTCGTATTTATCACATATTGTTTGTGTTTATGAAAAAGAAACCTACAAACAAAGTTTCAGGTTTCTAGCTTTGGTGGTTCCTAAAAATTTAATATTTGCCAATTTTTGGGACACCCTGTAGTATCTAAATCAGAAATTATGGCACTATTTATCATAGGGTTTACAGAACTAATAAAACAAATGTATTGTGAGTGAAATGTGTATAATATGAGTGAAGCTACAATTTTAGCTGATTTCTGAATATACAGCTGTAACAGTAACTGAGCATGGGTGGCCCAAAAGCGTAGATAAACATTTTTCCAAGAAGATGAAGAGAAAATAAAACGTTGATTTTTGTGATGTTTTAATGTAAATAAAATCCAATCATACAGGATTTTCAAAATGTTCCGGAAAGGCTATCTTTGCCACACGTTAAATCCTAGGGAGATGAAGTTTAGCGACATCACCTAGCATTAAAAAAATCTATTTCTTCATAATCATTTCTTATATGTAAAACTTATTTTCTCGGAGCAGTGACGTCCACAAAATTTTATTTTAAGGATTCAGTCGCAATTTGAATCAATTTTTATGTTCTTCGAAGTTTCGTCTATGCAGTGATTAGACTTAACGAACTTTTTATCAAGCAAGTTTGCGCCTATTCTGCTTCAAACTTTGGCTACAAGCCAGTTACCTTAATTAGAAAAATTGGTTCAGGTTACGTAATGCTTATTTACGTTATAAGTCCGGTAAAAATAGTTTTACAGTAGGAGTAAGATGTTTCCGGACGAGGCGCTAGCCGAGTCTGGAATTTCAAAACGACTACTGTAACACGTTACCGGACGTATGATGTACAGTATTTTACTTCAAATACTTATAACAGGAAAAAAATTATTTTATGCATGGCGAATATATTTTTGACAAATCCGCCAATTTGACAAATAGTTTCTTTACGGTATCCTGTACCGGTACCGGTTTCCAGGTTACTATGGATACAATGAATTTATTGAAGATGTGCCGGTACTCAATACTGTAAAATTTCTTTACGATATCCAATCCTGTAAAAAGCTATTTACCGAATTAAAATCAAGTACGTAAAAGTGTCCTAAATGATACCGTATGAAGAAAATATAATAGCGTTTTAGTTAACCTGTTTTGATTATTTTGAAAGACCAAAAACAAAAACTTCTCATTGTCCCTAATTTACCTCCTTTTCAAGCATTTTAGTCAATAATATAAAACCCTTTTATTCCAAAGTTTAAAGTGGAATAGTCGCAAAATAGAACGATAAAAACTTAGTTAAATCCTGACCCCTGAATAGAGAAAGTTTTAAACTTTTAAGTTCTTCGAAAGTTGATTAAAATCGTGACCAAACCGTTAAAAAAAGTTTGTGGATATCACCGCTCCAAAGACCTTAGAAATACGAAATGACCATCAAGAGATTACTCGTGTAGCAAAGATTCTGTGTACCTTTCCGAATCATTTGGAAATCCCTAAAGACGTTTTTCGAGTTTAACCATGGAAATCTCGGTTATTTGAAGAGATACGAAGAAGGAAAAGGAGGTTGGCAATTTCACCAACGTTGTTTATGTCCTACACCCGCTATCTACTTCTTTCAACTTGATAAAAGGACGCAAAACATATGTCATACGAAGAAGGTTAAATTAGTGCAAAATTGCGCAGTTAGAAGTCTATAAAATTAGGCCTTCAAATTTCGAAACTTCCTAGTGGTTTCGAAAATTTCGCAAAAAATAGCAAATTTGAAAAAAAAAGTCTTGTCTTAATTTCAAGATATAATTTAGAATAATTGACACTTCTTCATAGACAGTTTTTGCTTTCTTCAACGTGGAATTTTCAAATTTTAAATCCGACTTTTCGTTTTCATGCAACCATAATTAACTTCATTTTTTTAAATACGATCTTGTATTTTTTATAACGGTTTCTGAGTCTTCCTACAATTTTGCATTCGGTGATATGCGACATTAATAATTATATTAACTTTCAGGATAGGTTTTTGTTGATTTTGTGATGTGATTGTTAAAATTTGTTGATGCAATACAAAACTTACTGCGGCGTAAATGCAGCTAATTTCAAGAGGTTTGGCGCCTGAATTTAGGCAACCCTTTATACATGTCTGTATTTACTCACTTTGATGAGTACATTTGTTCAAGAGAAAATCTCTCTAGTAGTAAAGCTGGTGGAGGTACGAAAAAGTTGTTTTCTGTGCTAATTCAAGTTTATTTTAGTTTCTCGTGAATAAAAAACGATTACCACTAGAAAAAGTAATTGAAACTTTAAATGCGTCATCCGTCTAGTAATAGACAGTTTAATCTTACTAGTGTGTGAAGATTCAATCAAATCCGACTAAACTATCTGCCGATGAAAAAGTCTGCGGTGGCCAAAAAGATCGTGACCCGACACAATCACAACACAATATCAGGAAAACCTAACCTAAAAGTGTACCGAATGCAGAATTGCCAGTTGATTCAGAATCAGATATAAAAATCTAGGACAATATTTAAAAATTTAAACTTGAAAATACTACGTTGAAGAGAGCAAAAAGTGGCTATAAAGAAGTGTCAGAGAGTGTGTGAGAATTTTCGAAAAGTTTGCTTAACTCTCTTCGTATCTTTTCAAATAGCTTCGAGATCCCCATAGTTAAACTCCGAAAACGGTCACCCTGCATAACTAACGTGTAATCCACGTTAATTAATGTGGAAACAACGTTTTTAGCCAACGCCTCCATCTACGATAGTTGACTTTTTTTTAGTTGAACCTATGTTGTTTTTATGACCGCAAAAATGTTGATCACTACAAGGTAAGTTTTTTTTTGTAAACGTTATTTTACAATTATTTTATTGCGTTTTTTTCAACATTTGTTTACTGCGATTGGATGAGTCGAAACAGATTTTCCCGATGTATCGTAAGTAAAGTGATTATAGGAAAAAAAAAGGCAAATCTGGACCATAACTTGCGTGACGCGCCCCAGCCGACCGGTCCGAATCGGTATATATTCTTCAGACGAAAAGAATAAATTACATCCATTACGTCCTCTGATTTCAGAATCTTCGAGCCCCCTTTTTAATGTACTTTCGCCAATAAGTTAAGTGCCGATACGTCCCGGTGGCCTTTGTCTTTAACGGCCCATAAACTATTGGCTTCTCCCGGAGGTGCTCTCGCGAATAATCGACGATAGAGTTCAGGTTAAAAGTGCCATAAATTGTAAACAATATTGAGATTTATTGGTCGTAAAAGAACTAATTGAGACATAAACTCACCAAATAGTTGACCATAGGAATAAATATGGGACCCAGCATTCCCACCACGGCACTCAGAGACATGCCGAGCCCCCGCACCACGGTGGGATACAGCTCGGACGCCATTAGGGGCAGGACAACAAACGCCGACGAAATCCCCATCTTGCCCACGCAGTACAGCGTCAAAGTGACCATATAATCTGCAATCAAAAACCTATAAAGCTTAATTACTTCACCATCCATGGACTTACTGTCTTGGACGAGAAACGTGGCTAAACAAGAAGACCCTCCGACCGCCATGCTGAGACAAAGAGTCCATCGACGGCCCAGTCGTTCCATGGCCGGCCACAGGAAGAGGTAAGTGGGCAGTTCTACGGCCCCGGCCAAAAAGAAGTTCAGATACTCATCACCCCCCAGAGCGGGGGCGTAGTAGGACAGCCCTACGTAGACGCTCGTGTTTGTGAACCACAAGAAAGTGACAATAATTGTTTTCCAGCGCAGGTTTGGGTGTTTGAAGAGGTGGCGAATGCCGAAACTCTCGACTGGTTCTTCGCGTGGGATTTTCGACCTGGGAAAGACGTTTTTGGGGGGCGACTTTCCGTTTATTCTATAAATATATTTTTAACGATTATAATGTAGAACGCAACGTTAGACAGTATCTGGGGTCCACAGTCACCATAAAACTGATGTTAGAATGTAAGAACTCTACTTAGGGTGACTTTTACAACTATCAGTAAAACTTCAGTTTGAAGTTAAAACACCAGTAATGACGTAGATTGCATTGTTACATGACAGATAAACTATTCAATCTACGTCATATCTGCTGTTTTAACTTCAAACTGAAGTTTTACTGATAGTTGTAAAAGCAGTTTTTAGAGTTTTGATATGACTAATGTAATATTCTATCGCTCAAAATCGCCTCTATTTACAGATAATTATTCAGATTCCGCTCGTTTTCCACTCTCGTCGCTCTAATATTAGCGGGGAGAAGCTTTCGCTGACGCCATCGGAAACTGAAAACAAAGCACTTCAGCGTCTGACAAATTATGCATGCGGAATCTGTCTAAAAAGCAAATAAACCGAATGTAATTGCTACAGGATGTTTTGTTTGCGAGAACTTTCCATAAAATGAAGCTCCTCTTGTTTGGGGGAGGGAGGCAAAGAGGGGGTGACGACTATTAAACTGAAAACTCAACAACTTTCCCGAAACGAGAAAAACAAATGTGTGTGTAGTTTCCGCGGAGAAACTTCGAAATCAGCGATTTTTACTGGCTAAATCGAGGCGATTTTTTACGTTCTTCGGATATAATAAAATATGAAATAGCTCAAGTGCAGTCATTGCAAAGTTATGAAATATGCCCTATTTCTAATACATACCTGGCAATTTTCTCCAGTACCGCTCTGGCTTCGTCGCATCGGCCTTGCGCCAACAACCATCGTGGACTCTCTGGCAGCACCGGCCAAGCAAGGAATAGAGCCAGGAAGGGCGCTGTGGTCGTTAAGGCCATCCACCTGCGCAAACTTAAGAATCACACCTTCACACTCACCATCTTAAATACCTCCAATTTCGTACAGTCCAAACTACCAGCGCCAGGCTGACTAAAGACAAGGAATACGCAATGTTTATCAGCACAGTCACCATGGTGCGCTCCTTGGGACCCACCAACTCGATTGCTAAAAAACAAAGAGTGCTATTTTATCGTGTACAGTTAACGGTGGAGGAGTACCATACCTAAGACGTAGGGGGTGCCCAAGATGGCGGGTACGGTAAACCCCACCCCGATCCTCATGAGAACCCAAACGGTGAAACTGTCCGCCAAGACAGTGGCCACACCAAAAACGCACTGGATTGTCAAGTAAATGAAGAAAGCTGGTTTTCGGCCTAGACCGTCTTGGATGTAGCCGAAGATGTAGTTGCCCAGAAGACCGCTGCAGCCGAAGAGAACCAGGGCCAGAGTTGGGGCGAAAGATTTGGAACAAACCAACTCCCACTAAAAGGGTTACAAAAATACAGGGTGACCGTTTTTCGAGTTTAGCCATGGGGATTTCGGTTATTTAAAGAAGTACAAAGAAGGTTAAATTAGGGCAAAGTTAGAAGTCTATTAGAACAAACTTTTCAAATTTTAATAATTCCGACTGATCTCGGAAATATTCGTAAAAATCTAAATTTTGAAAAACCGTTTTTGTTTATTTTAGTCTTATTTTAAAGAGATAATTAAAAGAAAATTACATTTCTTTATAGCCACTTTTTGCGCTCGTCAACGTGGTGTTTTCAAATTAAAATCCGACGTTTCGTTTTCATGCAACCATCATCAACTTTATTTTTTTAACAAAAGTTTTGAATTTTTTATATTGGTTTCTAAATCTCCTTGCAATTCTGCATTCGATGATACGATGGGAGACAACATTAATTATTGGTTTCTGAGGTTCCTCATACTATGTGGTTCAAAAGTTCAAAATCTTAAATCCTATCTCGTACCGTTTTCGAAATCCACATAGTGATCCACGACACAATGTATTTTTTATACCCAAATTTTGAAAAATTGTTCGAAAATTGGCAACAGCGCCCAAAAACCTTGCAACATGCAATCTCTGGCAACTATGTGATTCGTAATGTTTAACGTTGACATCCTTTGCCACCTTTCGGTGAATACGCCGACTTCCATAGAAGCCACTTTTTGACAAGCTTGGTTAATTATAGAACAAGAATGATACTATTGTCTTTATATGTTTGACATACAAAGTGATCGTTTTTCGAGTTTAACCATGGAAATCTCTGCAATTTGAAGAGATACGAAGAAGGTTAAATTAGGGCAAAGTTGCGCAGTTAGAAGTCTATTAGAATGACTTTTCAAATTTTGCTAATTCCAACTTCTGAAAAATTCGTAAAAAATCTAAATTTCGAAAAACCGGTTTTTTTTTCTAATTTTATTTTAAAAAGATAATTAAAAGAACATGCCATTTCTTCATAGCCACTTTTTGCTCTCTTTAACGTGGTCTTTTCAAATTCAAAAAAAATTAGATGTTTCGTTTTCATGCAACCATCATCAACTTCATTTTTTTTAATAAAATCCCGAATTTTTTATATCGGATTCTGAATCTCCTTGCAATTTTGCATTGGGTGATACGATGGGAGACAACATTAATTATGGTTTCTGAGGTTCTTCATATTATGTGGTTCAAAAGTTTCTTCAATCAGTCGAGCCTGTAACTTCAATCCCATCTCGTATCGTTTTCGAAATCCACATAGTGATCCACGACACATTGTGTTTTTTATCCCCAAATTTTGAAACTTTTTTTTGATAATTGGCAACAGCGCCCAAAACCTTACAATCTCTGACAACTATGTGATTCGTAATGTTTGACGTTGACATCCTTTGCCACCTTTCTAATAATACGCCAACTTCCATAGAGCCACTTTTTGACAAGTTTGGTTAATTATAAAACAAGAATGATACTATTGTTGTCTTTACATGATTGACATACAGAGTGACCGTTTGTCGAGTTTAACCATGGAAATCTCTGGTGTTTGAAGGCATACGAAGAAGGTTAAATTAGGGCAAAGTTGCCCAGTTAGAAGTGTATTAAAGTGACGTTTTAAATTTTGATAATTCCAACTGGTCTCGGAAATATTCGTAAAAAATTTAAATTTTGAAAAACCGTTTCTGTTTTTTCTAGTCTTATTTTAAAGAGATAATTAAAAGAAAATGACATTTCTTTATAGCCACTTTTTGCTCTCTTCAACGTGGTGATTTCAAATAAAAAATCCGACGGCTCGTTTTCATGCTACCATCAACTTCATTTTTTTTTAATAAAATCCCGAATTTTTTATATCGGATTCTGAACCTCCTTGGAATTCTGCATTCGGTGATGCCATGGAAGACAACATTAATTATGGGTTTCTGAGGTTCGTCATACTATGTGGTTCAAAAGTTTGTACACAATGTATTTTTTATCCCCAAATTTTGGAAGTTTGTACGATAATTGGCAACAGCGCCGAAAACCTTGCAACTTGCAATCTCTGACAACTACTATTATTTTACAGAGATAATTAAAAAAAAAATACATTTCTTTATAGCCACTTTTTGCTCTCGTCAACGTGGTGCGTTCAAACTTAAAAAAAATCCGACGTTTAGCTTTCATGCAACCATCATCAACTTCATTTTTTTTAATGAAATCCTGAATTTTTTATATCGGGTTCTGAATCTCCTTGCAATTCTGCATTGGGTGATACGATGGGAGACAACATTAAGTATGGTTTCTGAGGTTCCTCATATTACGTGGTTCAAAAGTTTCTTCAATCAGTCGAGCCTGTATCTTAAATCCTATCTCGTACCGTTTTCGAAATCCACATAGTGATCCACGACACATTTTATTTTTTTATCCCCAAATTTTGAAAGTGTTTTTGATAATTGGCAACAGCGCCCAAAACCTTGCAATCTCTGACAACTATGTGATTCGTAATGTTTGACGTTGTCACATCCTTTGTCACCTTTCGCTAAATGGTTTCGTGCACATGACGTCATTTTGGCAGAATTTTAGTAAACATAACCTCACTTTAATAATTAATTATATAATGTTTGCAATAAAATTGATCGTTTTGCATTAATTTGAAATCCTGCTAAGGGCTTTTTGGGGATCCAAACTTTAAATTTTGTTATGTTGATGCAGAAGCAAACAAATACAATATATTTTTGGTTTTCAACCAATGTAGTCACGTGTCGCGCGAAACCCATACGCCATTACACCGACTTCCATAAAAGCTACTTTTTGACAAGTTTGGTTAATTATAGATCAAGAATGATACCATTGTCTTTATATGATTGACCGTTTTTCGAGTTTAACCATGGAGATCTCGGTTATTTCAAGAGATACGAAAAAGGTACTTTTCGTATTAAATTAGGACAAAGTAGGGCATAGTTAAAATTCTATCAAAATTACTTTTTCTGGTCTCGAAAATATTCGTAAAAAATCGAAATTTCGAAAAACCTTTTTTTTCTTTTGGTCTTCATTTAAAGAGATAAATAAACATAATTGACCATTCTTCGTAGCCACTTTTTGCTTTCTTCAGTGTGGTATTTTTCAAATTTAAAATCCGACGTTTCGTCTTCATGCAACCATCATCAACTTTGTTTTTTTAAAGACGGTCCTGGATGTTTTTATATCGAATTCTGAAACTGAAATCTGTTTATGCAGACAATGACAATTTGTTCCTCTTCCGAAATAAGTTTTACGTTTTTTTTTCAAAGACCTGGGCTTCGAAGTCGTGTGTATTTCTTTTTCATTACAGCAAGTAGCAATTGTAGTTGCCTTGACTTTAAGCACAGAGTCTAATTCTTGGGTTTTAGCTTTAGGATTGGTAAGTGCTAGATCTACATCTTTATGATGCTTTTAATATTGTAAAAAATTGTATAACCCTTGATGACGATCCAATCGCTTCTACCCTCCAGGCAACTACGGTGATATCCATACATCTTGGCACTGGATTCGGAACTAGTTCGGAAAATCTTTTTAACGTTCTGCTCAAAGCTTGACTCAATCACATTGGTAAGCCTGTAACTTATTAATGGCCTTTACGGCCAGAAGTGAATTCCTGTTGGTCACGGAGACCGTAACGCCGGTAACGTGCTGTCAGGCCGTGTCAAGGTGTATTAAACCGATGTACTTTTGGGGTTGTCCTATAGAATGCACGACAACCTCAGAGTTACTTATAGAGTGCTACATCTTGTTGACAGAGTGCCGTGGCTATTCTGACGTACACTTACAATAACGGCACAAACTTCTGAGAAATCATCAATAAAGTATAGAAAACCTTAAAAAAAAAATAGCAAAAAAAGTGAATTTTTGCTAAAATTACCAAGGTATTGATCTAGTAGGACTAAGAAGGTTAAATAAAGGTAAGCCTGCCCCCCAGTTTGACCCAATGAGTCCAATGGAATAAACTATACATTGCTAAAAACATAATCAAAAATTTTATAGTTAAATAAAATCAATTAAACTTTATGAATTACAGTCCCATAATTTCATGGATTGCCCATTCAGCAACCCAAACAGAAATTATTCGAATTGAAAATATATTACTTATATCGTTTTAAGAACAATTGAACGTTTCTAATTAGGGCCTCCTCAAAGCGCCCTTAAAACGATGCCGACGTCAGGAATGCCTTAATCAAATGATGAACTTATTCAGTTTAATTAAAAGCTTTTTGAAGTGTAAAAGACGTCATTGGCTTTATGTCGAGTTAATAAGGCTCTGCAGTTACCAAAAAGACAAATTATTCAGGGAAATTTTAAATAATAATAAGAATAAAGACAAAATAATATTTATCCTGGTCGTGTTTAATGAGTTCCGTTAAGTAGGGCTATTGAGAACACATAATTTCAACAGAGATTTTGATAATAATATTTTCATCTTAATTTTTCTTGATTATTTGTTTACTTCATTGATTGTGGAGATACCCTAGACAAATTTTCTCTAAAAATTTAAATCTATACAAAATGTATAACCAATACCCAATGTATAACCTACCTACAATGGGCTTCGTGCGGCACGTCAACATAACTAAATTTAAAGTTTGGATCCCCCAAAAAGCCCTTAGTAGGATTTAAAATTAATGCAAAAAGACCAATTTTATTGCAAACATTATATAATTAATTATTAAAGTGAGGTTATATTTACTAATATTCTGGCAAAATGACGTCATGTGCACGAAACTCATCTCGCTTCTTTATTGAAATTTGCTTTTTCACCAAACCTCATTATTCCAAACACCACTTTATTTGACACAATAGACGAAGGTAAAACAATTTATTTCCTGTAGCCCCGCGGTAAGCAAAGTCTGTTCCTGCGGCTCGTCGCCGGCAGGTAAAGTCTTTTCACTTAACCGTATGTAAACAATATACGATTCCAAGTAAACAACGATCAATGACAATCAGGAAATCTTAAAAACTGAGTTAAGATGTGGGTAACGAGCGGCAGAAAAAGACTTTGCCTGCCGCGCGAGTAACCAGAACTGACATAAGAAGTTAATCTTTTATATGGTGTGTCAAATAAAAATGAATTTTAGTAACGTTCAAAAGAAAACCTCTGTATTATTACTGAGTATCTTACCTCACTAACAATCGAATCTTTAACATCATCCACGACGAACGTCCATCCATTCTTACATTTGACAGTTGGCCAGTCATTGTCGGCCATTTGCGCCGAAATGGAATCCAAATTTAGAGATTCATAAGGCAGATCGAACATTAGGCATTCGCTGGGTCGAGATTTGTTGTCCAGAGTGATTTCCATTGGAATGCTGTAACAGAAACACGCACGTTATTCGGTGAGTTATTATAGCATCAGGTAAACGCGGTTGCCGGGTGCTAAACGCTAAAATTACCCCTCGAGTTTACCTCCTGATAGCCGACGAAGATGGATGAGATGGTGTTTGAAGAAAAATGATTTAAACTACCATATACTTAATCGGATTCATTAATATCGCGGGTGCAAAATCTAACCGCAGGGTGAGAGGATGAAAAATGATATTTTATTGCTCGGATTTGGAGCTGCCACAAAAAGTTTGACGGTGAAATTGAGCAAATTTTATTAAAAGCCCCATCATGGCGCTTTTGGACAATTAAACGACGAAAAACAATGAATCGTAATGAAATTCAAAAACGCAGTCAGTGGTTAAATGGGATGGGACTATTGCCACACGCATCGACGGACAATAATGGCCCATTTCGCAAAAACCATTATACATTTTGGAGGCATGCGAACGGACCGTTACTAATCTAATACAGATATAATTCCTCTGTTAGATAGATATACGCTGCTGTATCAAGTGCCTCCAAGAGACAAGTCGAGAATACGATAATGCGAATTCCGATATCCCAATGGGCTTTGAAACTTGAATATCCCCAGGCTGCGGCTTAAGGGCTAATTTCCATGTTCTATAGTGGTAGAGCTATAGTTCGTACGTTATAAATTTACTTGCCTGGCTGTGATATTTTTCCGTCAGATTTGCACTCCTGCATTGTCAGAAGTTGTTTACCACCCTGATTTTTTAAGTTGAATCTACGTGTGCATAGCTATTTTTACATTTTTCTGTTTATCTTGGAAATTCTAACGTTTTTCAATGTACATGGTAATAGATTGTATGAAGAGGTCATTGAGGACTATTAGATAGAGCAATCAGAACAAAGCTGATTATCGATTTGATTTAAATAAAACTTTGATACCCTGATTTAAAGTTTTACCCAGTTTAAATCATCCTGGCAAGAATGGTACCAAAAATTGTAACTTGTAAAGTCATAGATATAATCTAAAATATACGACAACGCAAAATGTTAAATCTCCATGATCTACTGCGCAAGTAAAGTTATAGTGTACGAACTATACACCGTGTTCATTAGTAAACGTCATCTAGAAGGCTATGAATTTTTGACAGAAAAGGATGATATAATCAAAGCAAATAGACCTTTTACAACTAATTAGATATGACGTTTTCAAATGAATGACCCTATGTTGTTTATCAAGCAACATGTTTAACAGGGTTGATATCCTGTAAAAATACCATACCCTGGCTGATAAAGCAAAAGAGTAAATATACAAATGGATAAGACGACATTGTATCAACCTTAAGACTAATGGCTGAAAGCACGACACCCCAGGCACCATAAAAGTTAAAAACATTTCGGCGAAGGTCTTCCATCATTCCATCCATTCGAGATAATAACGCGACATTGCGCTCGGAAACAATGTCGCAAAAATCGGATTTGTTGTTTTATTGGCTGGAAAATAATATTTTATTCCGTATGTGCCACATTTGTCCGCTTGTTGCGATGTACAGGCCCAAATATCCAGATATTATTTGCATCGGCAATGTTAAACACAGCACCGTGCTTTTTATATGAAGAGTCGAATTTTGAAAAATGCCTGAATACACAACCAGCTTGTGATATCATTATTTACTTTTTACATTGGGTAATTAAAACGGCTTTTTACGCCCATTTTATAAATACTTACCTAAGATTTTCGAGTGCTTCAATGCCAGGGATGGTGGGCAGCTTGCACCGATGATCAGGGACTCGCGCCATGAATAGCTGATTGTAGGCGTGAAATCCGCAGGGAAAAACTGCAGGAAATAAAACGAACCATATTACCAATTTCTGGTATTTGCCAAACTCCCCTACGTGAGGCAGTATCTCGTCGAAATCCATTGCTTTACCTCGACGGCCCTTGCCGAAGCACTGGGCCATCGGGCATGTTTAATTCGTTAATTGGTCATGTTTAATCAATTAATCGAGTTTGTGAATTAAGACCCGGAAGGGGTTTATTGAATTAGGGCGACGTGACAGTCGCAACCATCCATTGGAATCCAAATTCTAAAAACCTTGAACTTAAAAGTGAATAATTGTTGTATGCACAAGCGTCGATAAGAAAAACTTTACTTAAACGCGATAATGAGGTTATGTTGTCCAAACCCAAACAAATATACTATAAAAACTAGTTAATTACATAAAGTCAGTCAGTGGTTTAAGTAACAACCAGTCATGTATATGGACCTACTGAAGGCAGCACTTGTGCTGTTCCTTTCCTTTATGTGCATAGCTAACAAAAAAGATCCTAAAAAGATTTTCGGCGTGTACACTCAACCGGGCAAGTGGTACTTTCTTAAATACCTGGCTTTTTTCACCCTTCTTGTACTGAGAAGACTCAAGTATTATGTAGTAGGGAAGCAAGGTTTAGTTAACGAGGCAGAACTAGAGAGGCGTCAACCTCTAGCTGAAGATCCTGACAGCTTCGATGCTGTCTTCTTCCAAGCAGTGTCTCAGGACAATATCTTTTTGGTAGCAGGAGCCGAGAGGCGCCACCAGGGGGTCATCAATGGATTAATTTACTTGCTGCACCCAGCCTTTGGCATACTGAAGACTCCTAAACTACCAAACACCGAGCTGAAAGAAGACCCCGTAAAGTCCGATAAATCGTGGGCGGCTGAAGGCTGCGAATACACTCCACTTGAACCCATGAAAAAGTGGGCGTTGTCTTATAAAGGGCAAATGAGGTAAGTTGTATATGTACCCTCTCAGTGTCTGTTATATTCCTGGTATAGGGATTTGCATTGATGTAACTTATCTAAGAAAGTTAAACGTATACAGATGATGGAAAAAGTCATACGTAAGAAAAGTTGTTCAAAGTGCAACCAATCAGTAATGCTAGATTTAAGGAACTGTCAAAAAAAAACTTGAATACAAGGCGTAGGTTCCGCCGACGGCAACAGCTGAGAAGTTTAGTCAGCGAACGCTGAAAATCGGCACCTGATTGGTCAATTTCAGGGTTCGCTGACTAAACTTCTCAGCTGCGGCCGTCGGCGGAACTTACGCATTATAAGTCTTACATAAACCGAATTAATTGTTTTATCCAACACATGATAGTTATGACTGCCATTATTAATGTCATTTTAGACAAGTAAACTATCAAATAACACACTAGTGAGTTATAATCCAAAGCTCACTAGTGAGTTATGGGTCATAACTTACGTTAATATTTAAAGTAGTATTCTATTTATGTATTACTATTACCAGCAGAATTCACATTGATATTGAAATTAAAGGAAAACGCTAACGATTTATTCGAATTTGAAGTCACTGTAAAATTCATTGGTTCATTTGAACCAGAGTTAGTGTGAAGTTATCCATAAAATGCCAGCCATAAAATTTCCGAAGATGCACGAAGCAACGGCGCACAGTGGTCTAAATGTAATAATTACGGGGACGTTAAGTGACAAACTTGTCTTCAAGGAATTTAAATAATATGTATGGTTTCATAAACAGAATAGAGTCCACCTTAAGTGCGTATAAAAGTTTTTTGTTTGATTGATCAGAATGCGAGAAAATCGAGGACAAAGTAAACAAAAATTAAAATGTTTATTTATATAGGAATTCTTCTGGATAATTCTGGAGTTCGTTTCGGTAGTTGCGTTGAGTTAATAATGTCGTTTTTTTTTATAGTGTTCAAACGTGTCTGCTCATTCGTTACATAGGTTTAGTTACTTCCTTCGTACCACTAATTTTGATATAATTAATATTTAGAGTAGTATTCGCACGTTTATTAAAGTTTCAAGAATGGAAGACCCAGAAAAAAAAACGACACTTTTCCTCATCGTGAAACTTAATCTATTTGAAAGGTAGTACTTCTGCCTAACTCGAGACAGCATATTGAGCTGCAGATAAGTGCAGTTTTGTGAGATTTTTCTTATTTTTTCTGTAAGTATTATTTCGTGCGCGACTCGAAAATAATTATTTGGGCTTCTAAATGAAAATGGCTGGATGAAAAGTAACAATTCTGTAGTAGACTACTTAAGAAGAGCCAGTTCTTTAGTAAATTGCCTAAAAGAAATTAAAAAATAAATATATACAGGGTGTCCAAGATAAAGATGTCCAACATAGGGATCTCTTAAACGGTATGAGACACGATTTCGGTTAAATGAAAGAAAAAATTTGCATTTAGAGAATAGTAAGAGGATCTTTTAAAACTTGCGATATTTTGAGTCGTTCCGAAGATATGCGAAAAAAGCATATTTTAACGATTTTATTTTTGACAAATAGTAGCTTTATGGTTAATGTTACATAAAAAGCAAGAACACCTCATAGAGGCACTGTTTTAACAGTCTTTCACATGGAATGCAAAAAATTGAAATCCGACGTTTCGTTTTTGAGTAACCATCATCAACTTTGGTTTTTGAAATACAGTCTTGATTTTTTTACATCTGAAATTAGAAGAGATTATTATTTTACATTCAACCATGTATCACACTTTATGGTTTAATTGATTAATTTAATTACACAAAAAATGTGTATATTTAGAAATTATTTTTTTTATATGCACAGTTAGCAAACAAAACCCAACTCATGAATAAAATTCGGTTTTAAAATTATTGAGAGGCATATAGGCCCGTACTTATATCTTCTGTTGATGGTAAATGGTACACATTTTATAGGTAAAAATTGAAAAAATTAAATATTTTTTATATAGTCTACTAAAGAACTAGCACTAGTTTAGTATTCTATTAAAGAATTGGCATTTCCCGTCAAATATACTGCCACATAACAAAATTATTATTTGAACCCTTAACTGCTGTGTTGCCCATTTTGGTAGGTTGGATAGGATATTACGCTTTTAGTTAACGACACCCAAGTAACACAATATCATTATCAACGTTTTAGCACATATTCCTATCCCCATTTATGTATGAAGTAGGAAGGTAGAAATGTAAATAATCTTTATTTATACTGCCCCGTAAAACACCCATTTACGTACCTGATTTTAGTAGGGACATAGTTATTTATGTTGTTAGTCCGGTAAATATAGTTTTACAGTAAGAGTAAGATGTTTCCGGACGAGGCGATAGCCGAGTCTTGAATTTCGAAACGACCATTGTAACACGTTACCGGACGTATGATGTAAAACATTTTACTTCATGCTTATTAAAAACAGGAAAAAAATAATTTTTTCTACAAACGTCAAATAATGACGCATTTTACGCATTCATTAGACAAACGAAAACCTAACCTTTTTTGAGGATCAGAATGTGAGTTTACTTTTGCGGTAAAAAGATTTTTTCGCTTGCTATCAATAGCAACTACCATGACTCAACCAAATATTTAAAACGTCATTGTCACTTTGATTTACATTTTCAGATTGTGTCTTCAGTTATGCTCAGTTGTGATTTACATTATTTGAAATTGATCGTTTGTAGAAAAAACGTTGTATGCATTACGAGCAAAAAGTAACTTTTTTGCTCTCGGGTGATTGCCGCTCTCCGCTTCGCGTCGAGCGGCAAACTTCACTCTCCGAGCAAAAAAGTTGTACTTTTCGCTCTTAATACGTAAATAACTATTATTTTCAAACGTCATATAACCACAACTTTAGTGACTGTTTTATGAAGGTATAAGTGTCACATTTTTGACGCCTGTTTTGAGCGGCGTATAAGTGTTATAATCCGGCGGCGTAGAACACTTATACGCCGCTCAAGGGAAAATATGAAAAATAAACTGCTAATTTCGCCACCGCAGCTACTCTCGGTGGCGTAGTTAGTAAACTTGTTTCTTCTGCATCTGGCTTATTGCTATTTAATCGGCCTCGAACTTAATTTAAAACACCTTTACAAAAACGAAAACCTGACAAACATATCTTGTCATCAAATTTACTTTAGAGACATCATTGTCAGCTGGTGTTATACGGTAGTTATGGATACAAAGCAAACTAAAATTAGGAGGTGTTGTTTTTTAATGGGATTGAGTGGAATTAGCAGTTATAGACTGGGAGCCAGCGACCGTTTAGTGTTAGTCATTTTAGAAAAGCTGAAAATGTTCTCATCCGCTTAATTTGGTATCACTAATAAGGGAATGGATCTCCAGCTGGCTCACTTCCGGGGGATGTAGCTGCGGCAGCCTCTTCGACACGTAAAAAAATAATAAAAAAAACTTATTTTTTTTCAAGCGGACTAAAAGGACCTCATTTGTTTTTTCCATTCGCACACCTAAAGTGGGCTTTCTAATCCTGAGACCAAAAAAGTAGCAAAAAAGTCCTAGGCAGTAAAAGTAAAGTCAAAAGTCACCGCTACTGTCGTGGTGGCGCATATACAAACCATTTTATTGTCATCTTTACATTCTTGATGAAAAAACAAAGGATAGGAATACTCTCAGAGCGCTCGTGAGCACCACCCGAAACCGTTTTTAGTCGAAATCGCATAGGTTCTCGAATTCTGTTAAATGTCGTTGGTTGTCATGCGCGTCATCATATTTATCTGTCAATGTGATTTTTATTAATTTAGTATTGATAATAATGCTACAAATTTTTAGTTTACCATAATTTACCTAAACCATTGGTTATGATTTAATTCCGTTAAAACCACTGAACATTGAAAACCACCGTTCCAACACATAATATTTATATACAACACTCATTGAGTAAGTACCTAAACCCGCTTAAAGAGGATGAGACAAAATTGCAAAACTGAATCACTCTGAAATAGACTTATTTCCTGCATGCTTGAAAAAAAATAGTATATGTTACTCGGAGTAAAAGGTCTTTTTGTGCTTCGCCCAGTTGCAGGCCTCAGCTTCGCTTCGGCCGTCAATCTCTGGGCTCAGCACGAAAAGACCCACTTTTACTCCTAGTGACATAATCTACTATTAGAAAAGCTGAAACTTTGTTGACATGTTTATTATGTTGCACACAAATAGAAAAACGTATCCAGCTGACTTGAGAGTGGGGATTATGCCCCAGCTGGTCACGTGAACATGTCAAAAATATGCATTTGGTGAAATTTCATTCGAACTGAGTTTGTTACGTTCTTAGGGTGAAAAAACAGCAAAAAAAATTTCCGATTTTTTTTTGAAAATGTTCAAAGGGGGGAAGGTGTTGCGACTTATTTCACATATCTCAAATTTGACGGCCTGTACCTTAAGAACGCCTGGACCGATTACAGGGAATCCTACTGTTTTGTCCTTTTCTTGATGCCATCTTTCACCTGCCACCATCGGAAGTTCCGTAGGTGCAATATTTTTGGCGATAGACCCTTCGGAGATTGATTTTTAGGCACATTTAGAATCGCGTTTTTGGACTATTTTTAAAAACCTCTTTATAGGGTAAATTTATTCGAATTGAGTTTGTTACTGCAAACGAGCCATTCCGATCAAAAACAGCAAAAAAAATTCGTTTTCTTTTTTGGAAATGTCCCAAGGGATACGGCTTTTTTCACATTTCTCAACTTTGACCCCCTGTAACTTGAGAACGCCTGGACCGATCGGAGTGAATTCAACTGTTTTGTCCTCTACTTGATGTCTTCTTTTACCTCCCACCATCGAAAGTTCCGTAGATGCAATATGCAAAAAAAAATCCGATTTTTGCGTGTCCAAGGGTGTTACGACTTGTTTCACATTTCTCAACTTTACCCCCTAGAGCTTAAGAACGCCTAGACCGATAGGAGTGAATCCAAGTATCTAGCTGATAAAATCAAAGATGCAGCGCAAGTTGACCACGCGGACAGCGTTGTTTCTTTGTTGGCAGCAACTGGACACTTTTCCCCCACTAATGTAAAGCTAGATATTTTTTTGTTTCATTTGTTAACTTAACTAGTAGTTTGCCAAAGTTCAGCTTTTCTATTATCAGTTCACTGAATGCATATTTTTCACTTGTTAACATGACCAGCTGGGGCATAATCCACCACTCTCAAGTCAGCTGGATACGTTTTTCTATTTGTTAACAACATAATAAACATGTCAACAAAATATCAACTTTTCTAAAATAAGTTTTTTTCTATTATTTTTTTACGTGTCGAAGAGGCTGCCGCAGCTACACCCCCCGGAAGTGCTCCAGCTGGAAATCCATTCCCTTATTTGTGATACCAAATTAAGCGGAGGAGAACATTTTCAGTTTTTCTAAAATGACTAACACTAAACGGTCGCTGGCTCCCAGTCTATTACATTTCCTGTATTATATGCATTAATTGTTTGAAAATAAAATATTGTATTTTATTCGGAGTATAAGCTACTCTATGTGACTCGTGTGAATTTAATTCGCCTCGCTACGCTCGGCGTTTAAACTTTCACACTCCGTCACATAAAGTATAACTTATACTCCTAATAAAATAAATATCTATTTTCTACAAACGTCAAATATTGACGCATTTTACGCTTTCATTAGACAAACGAAAACCTAACCTTTTTTGAGGATCAGAATGTGAGTTTACTTTTCCGCGCGTTGCCCAGGACATCAAGCTATAAAGATTTTTTCGCTTGCTGTCAATAGCAACTATCACCACTCAACCAAATATTTAAAACGTCATTGTCACTTTGATTTAAATTTTCAGATTGTGTCTTCAGGTATGGTCAGTTTTGATTCACATTATTTGAAATTGATCGTTTGCAGAAAAAACGTTGTATGCATTACGAGCAAAAAGTAACTTTTTTGCTCGGAGAGTGAAGTTTGCCGATCTAGGCGAAGCGGAGAGCGGCAATCACCCGAGAGCAAAAAAGTTACTTTTTGCTCGTAAAGCATACAATGTTTTTTCTACAAACGATCAATTTCAAATAATGTAAATCACAACTGAGCATAACTGAAGACACACTCTGAAAATGTAAATCAAAGTGACAATGACGTTTTAAATATTTGGTTGAGTCGTGGTAGTTGCTATTGACAGCAAGCGAAAAAATCTTTTTACCGCAAAAGTAAACTCACATTCTGATCCTCAAAAAAGGTTAGGTTTTCGTTTGTCTAATGAATGCGTAAAATGCGTCATTATTTGACGTTTGTAGAAAATAGCTATTTATGTAACCAGTTACGAAAAGTCCGATTTTGTGTAACGAATGAATGTTTGCGGGACGAGCGCAGCGAGTTCCCGCAATTTGAATGAGATAAACAAAAAAGGTTTTTCGTCACGTGTTTCATACAAGATTTTTTCTAATTTTGACTACAAATACCTACTTAGAGAGAGAATTATTATTATTAAACTTCAATATTTACTTTTAAACTACTTTGTATCTATTTAATACCGTAAAACTATAGCAACGGTGTGCCACCACCGAAACCTGCAACTGGTGGTGACACCAACTTTTCATCACTAGTTACGAAAGATTTTACTTTTCGTAACTAGTTACGAAAAGTAGGACGTTACGTCACTGTCATCAGTATTGAAAAGTCCCACTTTATATGTCAAAATTAGAAAAAAATATTTTTTTCCTGTTTTTAATAAGCATGAAGTAAAATGTTGTACATCATACGTCCGGTAACGTGTTACAATGGTCGTTTCGAAATTCAAGACTCAAGACTCTTACTGTAAATAGTAGATTATGTCACTAGGAGTAAAAGTGGGTCTTTTCGTGCTGAGCCCAGAGATTGACGGCCGAAGCGAAGCTGAGGCCTGCAACTGGGCGAAGCACAAAAAGACCTTTTACTCCGAGTAACATATACTGTTTTTTTTTCAAGCATGCAAGAAATAAGAAATCTATTTAAAAGTGGTTCAGTTTTGCAATTTTCTCTCATCCTCTTTAAGCGGGTCTAGGTACTTACCCAATTAGGGGTGTATATTATTTGTAAAATACATAGAATATGTTAGAATGGTGGTTTTCAATGTTCAATGGTTTTAATGTATTAAATAATAACCAATGATTATGGTAAACTAAGAATTTGTAGCATTATTTTCAATACTAATCTAATAAATGTCACATTGACAGATAAATATGATGACGCGCATGACATTTAACAGACGAATTCAGAATTCGAGAACCTATGCGATTTCGACTAATAACGGTTTCGGATGGTGCTCTTGAGTGCTCTGAGAGTATTTCTCTCCTTTGTTTTTTCAACAAGAATGTAAAGATGGCAATACACTCAGATCGATTTATCTGGTGTCATCTATTATTAAAATAATTTTAGTGAATGAAAATCGTTTATATATGCGCCACCATGACACTAGCGGTGACTTTTGACTTTACTTTTACTGCCTAGGACTTTTTTGCTACTTTTTTGGTCTCAGGATTTGAAAGCCCACTTTAGGTGTGCGTATGGAGAAAACAAATGACGTACTTTTAGTCCGCTTGAAAAAAAACTATATTTACCGGACTAACAACATAAATAACTATGTCCCTACTAAAATCAGGTACGTAAAGGTGTGTTTTACGGGGCAGTATAAATAAAGATTATTTGCATTTCTACCTTCCTACTTCAGACATAAATGGGGATAGGAATATGTGCTAAAACGTTGACAATGATATTGTGTTACTTGGGTGTCGTTAACTAAAAGCGTAATATCCTATCCAACCTACCAAATTGGGCAACACAGCAGTTAAGGGTTCAAATAATAATTTTGTTATGTGGCAGTATATTTGACGGGAAATGCCAATTCTTTAGTAGAATACTAAACTATAAAATTTTCAATTTTTACCTATAAAATGTGTACCATTTACCATCAACAGAAGATATAAGTACGGGCCTATATGCCTCTCAATAATTTTAAAACTGAATTTTATTCATGAGTTGGGTTTTGTTTGTTAACTGTGCATATAAAAAAAAATAATTTCTAAATATACACATTTTTTGTGTAATTAAATTAATCAATTAAACCATAAAGTGTGATACATGGTTGAATGTAAAATAATAATCTCTTCTAATTTCAGATGTAAAAAAATCAAGACTGTATTTTAAAAACCAAAGTTGATGATGGTTACTCAAAAACGAAACGTCGGATTTCAATTTTTTGCATTCCATGTGAAAGACTGTTAAAACAGTGCTTCTATGAGGTGTTCTTACTTTTTTATGTAACATTAACCATAAAGCTACTATTTGTTAAAAATAAAATCGTTAAAATATGTTTTTTTCGCATATCTTCGGAACGATTCAAAATATCGCAAGTTTTAAAAGATCCTCTTACTATTCTCTAAATGCAAAATTTTTCTTTCATTTAACCGAAATCGTGTCTCTTACCGTTTAAGAGATCCCTATGTTGGACATCTTTATCTTGGACACCCTGTATATATTTATTTTTTTCATTTCTTTTAGGCAGCTTACTAAAGAACTGGCACTTTTCAAGTAGTCTACTAAAGAATTGTTACTTTTCATCCAGCCATTTTCATTTAGAAGCCCAAATAATTATTTTCGAGTCGCGCACGAAATAGTACTTACAGAAAAAAATAAGAAAAATCTCACAAGACTGCACTTATCTGCAGCTCAATATGCTGTCTCAAGTTAGGCAGAAGTACTACCTTTAAAATAGATTAAGTTTCACGGTGAAGAAAAGTGTCGTTTTTTTTTCTGGGTCTTCCATTCTTGAAACTTCAATAAAAGTGCGAATACTACTCTAAATATTCAAATTTATTTATTATTTATTATATCAAAATTAGTGGTACGAAGGAAGTAACTAAACCTATGTACTCAACACAACTACCGAAACGAACTCTAGAATTATCGAGAATAATTCCTATATAAATAAACATTTTAATTTTTGTTAACTTTGTCCTCGATTTTCTCGCATTCTGATCCATCAAACAAAAAACTTTTATATGCACTTAAGGTGGACTCTATTCTGTTTATGAAACCATACATATTATTTAAATTCCTTGAAGACAAGTTTGTCACTTAATGTCCCCGTAATTATTACATTTAGACCACTGTGCGCCGTTGCTTCGTGCATCTTCGGAAATTTTATGGCTGGCATTTTATGGATAACTTCACACTAACTCTGGTTCCAATAAACCAATGAATTTTACAGTGACTTCAAATTCGAATAAATCGTCAGCGTTTTCCTTTAATTTCAATATCAATGTGAATTCTGCTTGTAATAGTACTAAATATAATAAATAAATAAATAGAATACTACTTTAAATATGAACGTAAGTTATGACCCATAACTCACTAGTGAGCTTTGGATTATAACTCACTAGTGTGTTATTTGATAGTTTACTTGTCTAAAATGTTGTATGCATTACGAGCAAAAAGTAACTTTTTTGCTCGGAGAGTGAAGTTCACTCGAGAGCACTTTACACGTTCCTAACTAATACCTAAGCCTTAACTGCATGAAGTGAGCACTACTGGATAAAGCATTTTGCAACTTCGAATCATCTAAATAGCTGAAATAATATAATTTTGTATTAAATATTGTCTGTACAATAGGCTAGAAGAAAGTCGGGAGGCGGCCTGTAACTCTGTAAGCCACGCCGTCGCTTCGTGCATCTTCGGAATTTTTATGGCTGGCATTTTATGGATAACTTCACACTAACGGAACCAGACGCATATCGGTACAGCTGCTGATAGTGCTGGAAGACGCCGACGCATTAGAATTTTGTATTTTCTCTCCAATTTGTATTTTGTTATGCACCGATTCTTCTAGGTATCCTTCTGCTATGGTCGAGGACTTCCATCCTCCGTGACGTTTCAAAGTAGTTATGTTAGCTCCTGCATTGGCCAAAAGAGTAGCCGAAGTCCTTCTCAGGCAGTGACCGGTGTAGAACGCTGGTTCCTCCAATTTAAAAAACATTGCAATTCTTGAAGGTATCTTCGACAACGTATTTATTCCCACACACTGGCTGGTATACACCTCCCATTTTTTTAAAAAACAAAAAAAATTGGCTATAACTAGTATTCTTTGTCTCAAAAACCTGTATTTTTTACACAAATTGATCGGGTTGATTGGAAATTCTTCTTCAAATATGGTGAAACTTCTCGATTTCTTGGTTTTAGTGTCTGGCAAAACGATGTGAAAATATTTCCCTTTGTCTTGAATATTTTCTATTTTCAACTTGGCCAACTCATCGCATCTACAAGCACCGCTAATCCCCATTATTAACCACTTTCGTCAACAGGTACTCGTCGTCGGGAGCTTCGTACAAAAACTTCTCTATTTCATGTTGTTCTAATGTCTTGGACTTCTTTGGTTTGTGTCCCTGTAATTTGCTTTTCAAAAAGCTCGTTAGTTTGCCATATTTTGAAATGTCAATTTTTTTTATAAAGGTGAATAGTAGAGCGAAGCATCGAGTATTTGGTAGATAGTGACGATGGGGCTAATTTTTTTGCAAATGTAAATATAAGCCAATAGAACATTTTCATCGATACCTTTTAGTTCCGTAAATTCATCCAAAACTCAAACATTTTGAGCTCCTCGGAAGCATCTCGAGACTTTTCTGAAGAAGAAGCGTGTGGAAAGTTCACTTTCCACATTTTCTGATGAAAGTGCAATTTTCGACACTAGTTGCACAATGTACTATTGCAATGCTAAAAAAAGAGTTTCTTTAGAGGCTATCTACTCTTTGTGTTTCTAAAGAAAGCAGCAAGTTTAAACTTACGGTAATGACGACAATGGACAAAAAAACGGAATGATTTCTCCAAGGAAGTGACTAATAAAAGGGCGCTCTGGGGAGAGTTGCCAATAACTGCGGTTTTAAACATTCAGTTAATCGCGTCTCTGCTATTGAAAGTTGGGGTTTTAGAAGTCCCCTTTGATGCAATTAGATTTTCTCTTCTGGGGGACAAACCTGGGGGACAAAGGAAACCGTTTCTCTCATAGTCTCGCAATAATTTGTTTTAATTACGGATAATTATATCGAAATGTATCAGGCTAACAGATAGAAATAAAAGAAGTTCTGCTTTATACGATAAGGATTTCCTCTTGTGGTCCGGTGTTAAGGAAAAGAAAAAATATCAAAGTTTCTTCATAGCCAACCCATGTTGTGGCAACAAGTTGTATCGCCATGTTGGTATCTTATAATAGAAGGTCTCTGATTTTAGGCCTGTGACCTCCAAAATTAAAGAATGGTTTAATTAAACCCCTCTAAAATTAAAGGATAAACTTAATTTCTTGACATTGTTGACAGTTCTCTCGTTCGAATAGTCTCGTGTTAGGCGTTGTCTAATACCGTTTTCGATTGGAAACCCCAGTGCAAAACTAGTGCAATTTGTACGTTCGATTGGAAACTTTCCTGTAGTTTGGTACGTTTTATTGAGAAACCAGTGCAGCGAGTTTCACACTGAGTGCAACATTTTTGACACAAGCTATATTAGGTAGTTTTGTCCTGAGTGCAATGCTTTATTTGGAACTACACCGGGGCAAATATTTGAAGAAAATGGAATTGCCCTGGGGTCGACTCGGAGCAAAACTCGGTTATGCCAATCGAAAATGCTATAAATGTGCACAATTACATCGTTAAAAAAAGTAGAGTCTTTCCAAAATCGAGACATTTCGGAAATTTTTGAAAATAACGCAAAAAGAAGGTTTTCCTCAGAGGAAACATCCACTCAAGGAAAGTTTTCGCCTGTTTCCGAAAAGGATTATTTGTTTATTTTTCTCGTTATTTTGTAACGTCACACAAATCTAATGTCTAATCAAACTTCCTGAGTCGCTTTCCAAATGTAGCAATGGATTTGACGAAAACGCTCCAGTAGCGTTAAGTCCATACGAATTTGAATTACTGTAGCTGGAACAGCTTTTACATAGTTGGCAATGTTAGCTAAAGATATTACAAACACCAAAATATCGGTAAGTACTCGAAGGGCCAGGAGGACAGAAATTTGGAGCGCTTCAAGTGTATCAAAAAGGGGGGGGGGGGGGATTAAAAAGCCATAAAAACGAATTTCACACTTCGGAATTGTTCCGAGTTACTCCTTCGACAAGATGGGGCGCTTTCTATCCCTAGTAATAAGGGTAAAAAGTAGGAGTACCTTTTAAAAATGGTGGCGATATCCGGTTGAATTGACGTCACTTGAGGTCTTACTTCAAATCATTTGAAGTTGTGATTCGCCAATTAATGTGCTCTGACGATGAAATTACGTCATAGGTACCTCAAAAAATGGAACCATTTTTTAGGGAAATTACGGCACTTGTTGTCCATATCTCCTAAGTTATTGCTGGGAACAGTTCCGAAGCGTGAAGTTCGTTTTTATAGCTTTCCAACACCGTCGTACTTTACGCACTTGAAGCGGTCCAAATTTCCGCCCCCTGCCCTTCGAGTACCTACCGAAATTTTGATGTTTAGAGTACTTTTGGCTGAATTTGACAACTATAAGAAGCTGTTCCATTAGATAAATTATTTTTTATACGACCATATAAAAATAAACAACTTTCGTCATACCTTGCCCTAGCCGAAAACGTAACTTTCGTCTCAAGTGAGAGAAAATCCCATAACGTTAACTTTCGTCTCTAGTGACGAAAGTAAGTTGTTCTAATTTCGCCTGTATATCGCCAATTAAATGCGATTGAACTAGTCTAATCTTATAAATCACCATGGAAAATGATATCATACAAAAACATGTATATTTTGCCTGCCTGGGCCTCAGAAAAGTGACTCAAAGTGTTGAAATTTAACCAAACTGAACTCATTGACAGTCGAGGTGTCAAGTTGACAATGACGCGCCTTAATTTTTGAAAGAAATACTCTATAGAGATTGTTTTTAAAGTTAATGAAGACTTAATGTTAGCCTGATCGAAGAAAAAGTATAATGTTATACTCGTCAAAAAAGCATTTTTTTATCGCTCGAGAACAGTACCAAACTCGGCTTCGCCTCGGTTGGTAAACTGTACTCTTGCGAGAGAAAATGCTATTTTCGTCACTCGTTAAACAATATACTATTAAATCCGTGTAGAATTAACGCTATACGGGAGCGTCACAGTCAAATCCTTTATTACCGTTGGAAAGCGGCTATGGAAAGAGGCCGATTGTCAAGCGTCATATTTTATACCTTAACGATTTACGAAAATTGCCGAAAAGTTTCCAGAAATTTTACCGACTTTCAAATATTCTAATTTTGCCCAATCCTAGACGAATCTATCGACGTTTCCAAGTGATGCTCTATAACAATCTGAGAGTTTACCCATTCTTTTATTGAGATAACAAAGGAAGGGAATACACTCAGAGCGCTGTAGAGCTGTCACCCGAAAATGCTGTAATATAAATGATTAATAAAGATCAATATTAATAATAAAAGTTCTATTAAAGCCTGTCTGATTATATTTGACTCCTGGTCCCTCCAACGCCTACATTTCCGTCCCTTTTGCTGCTATGTTTAGCAACTTTTTCTTCAGCTTGTATAAAACAAAGATAGAAAAGTCTAAGGACGCTATTTCACGCCAGCAGAAAAAGCCATTTCAGGCCAGGTTTCAGACGATTTGATATGAGTTTTAATCTTATTAACTTACATCTTACAGGAATATAAAGATGTAAATTGATTTTTCATGTATAATTGATTAGGTTTTGATTCAAGAGAAGCCAGACACACTAATGGGATGTAAAGAAATTATAAGGTTAAAGGGCCTAAGATTAAAACGGTAGGAAATATACCAATGACTTACCGAGAACATTGACACTGTATTACAATAAAAATAAACTCATTATCTATGTCTTGCCGTGGAATAAGTAAATAACTTTTGAGCTTGAGCGAGCATAATCAGGATTATATGGATTTCACAATAAAAAATACAAATATCAAACAATTAACTAATTGTGCTGGACCGTTCCTTTTTCAATTAAACCAAATTAAACTAAAAAAGAAGAGATACGTATGGCTACCGTTACGTTTTTTGTTCCTTGAAGCTGATTGGTGCACGACTCGAACGTGGCGCGTCCATTTCCCGATCTCACCCGAAGCCGTCCGGAAATTCGAATTTAACCCGTCATATTCTATCGATTACAAACTTGATGAAAATCACTCGAAAAACACCAAAATTTACAAATAACATCCTTCCGCTTCTGAATAAACACAAATGCAATCCGAACCGCCAAAACAAACAACCATTTTCGACGGTTCATCGCGATATTTGATTCCCCGTTTAACTATCGTTTGTGTAACTCATTTTGGGTTTCACTGCAAAACAAACCCCGCAATTTAATACAGCTACGAGATGCTAATAAAGGTTTTAAATTACAGGGTCCACGGCACCGACAAGCTGGTGCAAGTAGAAATGGACGCCAAATGGGTTAGCGATTTGCCGTGGTTCTTTTACGACGTGGAATTGCCCGCGAAGATGCTGGCTAGATCGATTGCCAGGGAACCCTGGTCTAAGGACCTGTTCGAGACACTAAAAGAGTATGTTATTAATTAAATGTTTATTTTTTTTTAGTACATACTAAAAAAATTAAGTACAAAAACAATACAAACTATATAAGACTAAAATCGGTGCGTCATGCATAAAATAGTGACGGGAGTCCATTCCTTTTCACGTTTTCACGGTTGCCGGGGTTTAATTTATCACGAGAATCGCTGCTTTAGAGGCACTAAAACGCCTTTTTGGTCTTTGCCACCATACAGATACAGAAAGAGACAAAAATTAGATGAAAATTTAATTAGGTTATACGGTCGAAATAACATAGTAGATACGTCCTTAAGGATGTAGTACACACGTTTCCAACAATTACTCTTTAATAAGTTCATCGCACTATTTTGTGGATTGCATTAACCAATGTGAAATGTTTGAATATGACCCCATAGGACCCACCAGCTCCATTACGAACAAATGGGTTTCCTCGAAGGCACCCTAAAGGTAGATGGAAAACAAGTACCGCTAAAACTCGATGCTTTTCGCGATCACAGCTTCGGTAAGAAAGGCTTAATTAATTTACTGTCATACACATTTTCCGGCAGATTCCCTAGTCGCTTCTCCATCGATATATTGAATAATAGAGCATTCCCGAACCTTTCCGCACGATTTTCCAGGCAAGAAGCGAGACTGGAGTCTAATGCATCGCTACATATTTCAAATGTTCTACTTGGAAAACCAAACCCGCATCGTGTTGGGTTTAGTGTCCCAGCCATGCACGGCCTCCCATTATGAAATGGGGTACGTAGTGCACGCCAATGGCAAAATTGAGGTCATCGAGAGCTGCGACTTGCGACTATGGCAGCACGGGGAGAGCGGCCGTCCTAGCGAAGAGATGGGACTCACTTTCGAGACTGGTAAGTTTTGTGTCTTCTTTCCAAGTTAATTAAAAATCTCCCCACATCGATCTTCTCATCTGGGGTTAAATAGAAATTAAAGGCAAAACTTTTTTACCGGGGGGTGAGTCCGATGTTATTATTCAAGAGTGGGTTGGCTGCACACACACACACACACACACAAAAGCACGTTTTATATCAGGAAATTTCTTTCAGGAGAACATGTGTATGAATGCAAGGTGGTGTACGAAAATACTATGGCACACTTTCTGGGGAAAAACAAGCTGGTGAAGATGTACCAGAGGTTCGGCAGTTGCGAGGTGAACTCAGTGCAAGGCAAGGTGATATCTGACTGGAATTACAGCAACACTAACGGAAAATTTAGGTTTGATCAATACCAGTGCTGATCAAGAAAATAAACAGATGCTAAATCAGGTTTTCAACCAATATTCTGTTATTAGATGTAGAGGAAGAGGATTTGCCTAGTTTTAAGGATAAACCTGCTTTCTGCATAGGTAAACATATTCCGGAAAAATTGCCAGCTCTGAACATTGTAGATTACCTTCAGGATGTGCTGTCACCATTTTGTCATTTACATGCTTTATAAGGGTACCGTCTCCAAATTTTCAAACGGTACAAACCTTAAAGTTGGCAACTATCGATCTCACTGATATCCAATTTCTATCAAGTTTTTATTTTTCACTTCTTGCATAAATTATAACAACATAAACATGCGGAGAAATATTTTCACCGCAATATTACCGAACAAAAAAAGTTTTTTCCCATGGCTCTGGATAGCAGAAACAATTATTCTTTTGTCGTACGCAGAAAAAAGGTAAACTGTATATTAATGTAAACTAAGTTTAAAATGTGATAAAACACTGAACTTATATGTATAACACCTTGGAGACTTATAGCTAAAAACCTGAAATAAAAAAGCTGAGGTTTTTTTACGTAAGAAAGACGTTATTTGAAGCGGAATTCGTTGACAAAGGAAATCTTCCCAACGACTTTTAAAGCTGAATTTAAGCGACTCGGAAACGCGAATAGATGATAATTTCCATTTTAAGCCGGGGGCGAGAGGCGAGATTAATGCGTAAATAAAAATGGCATAAATTTGTCTATATGCAAGCATCTTCCTCGCTTTGAAACTTAGTTATACCCCGCCTTCGAATTGAAGTGGTTGATATATAGGACTAAACTAATATAAACGCTCCAGAATTTGCCACGAGGGATGTTTAATGCAAAACTTAGTTTAAAACACCATATATTTGGCAAAACTTTAAACGGTGATTAATTTTAAAGGCTACAGGGTGATTGTTAGTTAACCTAAGTACTTAAGAGAGTCGAATATTTAAAATGTGTTAAAGCCTATATAGGAGTAAAGTGTATTATTCAATCACACAGGTATAGGCAAACTCACTTTCAAGTCAAAGCAGATTGTTTTAAAACGAGCTGTGAATTACTTAGGGCTAAATTGTGCTTAGGGATTACCTATAAGAATTTTGGCGCACATTTTAGCACAGAGCAACACAAATCTAATTAGCATCATGATTGTGTGAGAGTTGAAACTCTTTGGTATACACTTACCTAATTTTGTTATAATTCACACCAAGGCTATTCGGAGGGTAACATTTATTTCCACGTGACTACAAGCGGCTTCTCGAAGGACGCATCCAGATTGTCTATTCGCAAGAACTAAAAGTATAACGCATATGAAAACAGCAAAGAAAAATTAAACAGGTATAATTATATTCCCTGCTGACATAATCATATCTGAAGAGCTGTTGTTGTCCATTAACGGTCACTTGAGATACCGCTGGCTGCACACCTAATATAGTCAATGACCCTAAATTTGCAGGATGTTCTTCTTCCCAGTTAACGTTATTACTGTGTAAAGTACCATTTTCAGCGCGAAAGCTGATCAAACTGTAGCGATTTTCTTCAATAGTATCTGAAATAAAAGGCGAGTTTTGAATTTTATGGTGAATGCGCCACGTTCCAACTTTTGTTTTAATTTCCATTTTTCACATGTGTACTAAATTTACTAAATACAGAGCGTCCCGTAAGTACATCAATCAAAGAAATCAATCAAAGTCGTAGATTTCTTGCGACATTCTCTGATTCAACAGGAAATGATTTGATCAAAGTTTCATTAAGAAAAAGTTTCTGGTTCTATTGCTATTGATGGCCAAAGTTTATAGAAAAAATGTGTTCTTTTGTAATAACTAGAGATCATTAAGATGGATTTCAATGGAATTTACTGAGAACTTGTTTCTAAACAAGACTGATGTTTTTGATAGAGAAACTATGTTCATCTGCTTTGGTCAAGTGGTAAGTTCTTCAGTAAGTTGTTACAAAGACTTCCAGAACTTTTTGATTAGTTGGATGAATTGATTGATTTTTTTAAACTCTGATACTTTGATGTTTTTCCCAAATTTTATTGCTCTTGGGAAAAACTTACAGCCTCCATTATGTTTGCGCAAAAAAAAATGTCTGTACCTTTGCTATTTAACAATGTTACACATTCAATGTAAAGTTCGCAGTAGTTCGCAGCGCAAAACTATAAAAGCTACAAGATTTATCAAGAGCAATAAAATTTTGAAAAACCACCAAGGTGGCAGACAAAAAAAATGAATGGATTCAGATAACTACATAAAAAGCTCTGGAAGTTTTTGTAACAAGGCACTGAAGAACTCATCACTTGTTTATGTTATTACCAGTTTGATTAAAATCCATTGTAATGTTCTCTAAATATTATAAAAAATAGAATTTTTTCCAAGAACTTTGATTATTATTAGCAATGGAACCAGAATTTTTTTCTTAATACAAGTTTGATCAAATTGTTTTCTTTTGACCCATAGAACTAGCCTGAACTAACCGTTTGATCATGTGCTTACGGGACACCCTAGATATTAGGCAATTTCAAAGAATTTTTGGCCTTATGGTATCATTCATTATAAAATAGAAAACCAAGGTGATGTCAGTATTGTGGTTACGCGAAAATGGGTAAAAGGCGCCCAACTGCTGCCATCTACTACAAAGTTGCTTGGTGGTGTTACCGTTGAAGCCGCAAATGTCGGATCCCATAAGCAGCAACCCGTACAAACTGAAGTTCAGTACATCTGTATAGTAACCATTTTTTTTTTTTTTTAGTTATTGAAGGGTAAATAAAAGAAGACACACCGAAAGACACTCCCACTCCGACAGACTCCGACAGACTCATGCTGATCCAATTGCAAACAAACTACGGCAAGTTATGAAAGTTGAAAGAAATTTATTTTCTGCGAAATATGTTAGTGATAGACATTTTTTAGCTTTTTCGCAGGAAACTCTAGTTTAAAATATGCAAAAAGGCAATATTTACTAATTGGAAATTGAAAACTTATCTGCTTTCAATATTTCCAAAAATATTACAGCTGTTAAGAAGGAAACAAACAGAAACAATTACTCCGAGGGCTAATCCCCTATTGGCATTGAATTACACTGTTTGTTTCAAAGCTCATTTTAATGCTCATATTAAAATGAACTAGTGAATGTATTTGAATTAAGATGAACTAAATTCAAATACATGCCCCTACAGCTGAAAAAACGCAGAGTTATTTTATGAAGAGCTTGAGTACATCCTTAAGCTTACAAAAAAACGAGAGGTAACTATTGTAATGGGAGACTTCAATGCCAAGATTGGAGAGGACAGCTGTGGAGAGAATGTTGGCCAATGTGGATTGGGGGAGAGGAACGAACGAGGAGATTGAATCCTGCAGTTCTGTAACGAAGAGAACTTAGTAGTCAGTCACACATTGTTCAAACTCTCGAAAAGAAGCCTCTACACGTGGAGGGCATCGGGCGACAACACAGAGCGAATAATTAGAAATCAAATTACATCCTTATTAACAAGATATTCCGGAATAGCACAAAATCAGTGAAAGCATACCCCGGAGCTGAAGTGACCACAACCCCATAGTAATGAATATGTATGTGAGGTTAAAGAAGAGACAGTCCCAGGCACAAAACACTAGTTTAAATATCCGAAGCATACAACAACCAGAAGTCCAAACTGCTGTAACTAATAACGTAAATAATAGACTCCATAAATTGCAGGAAGAAAATGTTGGTGATCTGGGTGAAGAGGCAAAGTGGACCAAAATTAAAGAAGCAATAATAACGACACAACCAGAAAGCATTGGTAAGGGCAAGAACAGAACTAGGCAGAGATGGATGACAGGAAATTTTGGCACTGATGGAAGAAACAATGAGATACAAAAGCACTGACCAAGTACAGGGAGATACAGAACACAATTAGAAGTAAAAGGAGGTCTGGATGACTGAAAGGTGCAAGGAAATTGAAGAATTAGAACAGAAGTACGACAGTTTCGGCCTACATAAAAAAAATAAAAGAATTCACCGATGAGATAGAAGAAAACCGGTACACTGAAAGATGAAAGTTGACTGCTGACTTCGATGCCAGACTGAGACTGTGGCAGCAAAATAAAACTCAACTGTTTGCTGACCAAAGAGCGGAGACATATGACGTAACTATACCGGGTGACCCAATTCCAATGTACAATAGTCCTATCTCAGTTTCTATTACAGATAGAAGTTTGAAATTTGGAACATCAATATAACATCTTGATATTAAAATTTTGCTGTTATGAGATGTCATATGTCGCTTTAGGATTTGTCGCAATTGACACCATCTTTTACTTTTTAAATCTCAACCTGCATTTTTTAATGCGAATTCGAAATCGGCTCAAAATTACCTTTTTAACGACCCATCACACTTACCAGTATTGGTAAGTCAATTCGCCATAAATTGACATTTTATGATAATTAAACTTTTGGGTTACCCCCAGTATACCAGTTGAATTTCGCTACGCTGACCACGATTCCTTTATTGTTAGAGTATGCGCATCGAAACAACATCGGTTAGATCCTGATAGAACTACTTCTGACAGATACCCATCAATTTAATTATTTTCAATTTTCCCATGTTTTAAATAGGAGAAAGCATATTTCTTTGAATGGAAACCTAAGTTTTTATTTACATAGAATGAAACAGCTGATATTGAAACAAGAAAAAAGTTATTCTAATTGCTGAAAATGACGCCCATTTGCCTCGATACAACGTCTCAAATTTTCGGAGCATTTCCTCATGACATTTCTAAGTTGATCAGCAGTGATTTCATTAATGGCCCTTCGAACGCTTTCCTCCAAATTTTCTCGATTTGGTGCTCGTGGATGTAGGAAAACCTTGTACTTCACATGTGCCCAAACAAAAAAATCCAGCAGGTGTCAGGTCAAGCGAGCGAGGGGGCCAGTGAACCGGTCAAACAGGGCCAATCCAGTTGTTGCCAAAAGTTTCATTTAAGTAACGTGTCACTTGGCGGCAGTTATGCGGGGGTGCGCCATCTTGTTGAAAATAAATACTAGCTCTTTCTGCTAATAGTAAATCATCCAAGAAATAATCAAATTCGTTACGTAATAGTTTTCATTAAAAATTACCGGCCCGACTAGCCTTGTACCTAGAACTTCTAGCCAAATGTTGAAACCAAATCTTTCTTGGTCTCGTCCTTCCCTAAACACGTGGTGGTTGCCTTATGACCAAAATCTCAAATTGTTTCTGTTGAGATAGCCATTGTTGGTGACTCGCGTTTCATCCTGTTATTTGGTGATGTAGTGGAACAAGAAAAAGAAAGGATTCGAAGAACTAAACTTAATTTATTTGAATAAAACATTAAAGAACTAGGAGTGAGAACATGTTGCTTGTTTGGCGGTATTATTACCCATGTTTTTTTTTTTTTTTTTTTTTTTTTTGGTTAGGTATCTACGTCTTGACAAACGACGTCTTTATATGTCACACGTCATAGACGTTTACATGTGATAGAATACTAAAACTAGGGATGATTTCATTGCCTTTTAACACGCCCCCTCAATGAAATCATTTCTCAAACTTAACTCTACAACAAAATTATGAAACTTATTTCTAGCTAATGGTTTTGTAAAGACATCCGCCAACTGGCGTTCAGAGCTTACATGACTTATTTTAATTATGCCTTTATCAATTTGCTCCTTAATAAAACAACACTTAATCTCCAAATGCTTGAGTCTTCGGTTGTTTTCCGGATTTGTAGCTATTTTAATTGCTGATTGATTATCTTCAAAAATATTTGCAGTAACAGCTCCAGAAAACAATTCGAAGTCCAATAAAACCTTACGAATCCAACACGCTTCCGCTACTGCATTTGTCAAAGCTACAAATTCAGCTTCTGTAGATGATATTGATACAGATGGCTGCTTTTTACTTGCCCAAGATATAGGACAATCAAAAAATTTGAAAATATAACCAGTTGTTGATTTACGATCACAAACATCGCCCCCCCAATCTGCATCAACATATCCACACAATAAACCTGCTTTTTCATTCAATTTAAAAACTAATTTTAAATCTATAGTGCCTCGAACATAACGAAGAACTCTTTTAAGAGATTGCAACAACTGTTCGCTTCCTTTATCTTGAAATCTACTCAAGAAATTAACACTTGCGCACAAATCTGGCCGAGTTCCACTTACTGCATGTAACAAACTGCCAATAATTTGCCTGCATACCTTAATCAAACTTTCATTGCTCGCATTATTTTTCAACAAATTGAAATCAAAATTCGCATCTATAGGTGTGTGTACAGGATTGCAATCAGACATACCATATCTTTCCAAAATTTGCTTAAGGTATTCACACTGATCCAAGGTAATGACTCCCTTTTCAATGTTATGCTGCACATGCATGCCCAAGTACTCTGATACCAATCCTAAATCCTTCATATTAAAATTCGTATTAAAGGTATTTTTTAACTCTAACACTTCTTCATTGTTTGTACCAACAATCAAAATATCATCGACATACAATAAAACATACAATTTACTAGTTTTTGTATTTCTATGATACAGACACAGATCATTTTCCGATCGAACGAAGCCTCTATTATGCATTAACAGGTCAAATTTCAAATTCCAACATTTAGGTGACTTTCTCAAACCATAAATTGACTTATTAAGTTTGCATACTTTATTACTTGCATCACCTGGCAATGACATATAGACCTCATCGGATATATCACCATACAAAAACGCACCCTGCACATCCATTTGGTGAATTGGCAATCCCAATTTACAAGCAACAACTAATACGATTCTAAATGTGCACAGTTTTGCAACTGGTGAATATATATCATATGTATCAGTGCAACCTTGCTGAAAACCACGCGCAACAAGTCTGGCTTTAAACTGACCATCACTCTTAACCTTAAATATCCACTTACTCTCTATCACTGTCTTGTTTTTCGGTCTTTCCACTTCAGTCCAAGTTTTATTTTGGAGTAGCACACTCATCTCTTGGTCCATGGCTGCTTTCCACTGTTGTTTGTTCTTTCCATTTAAAGCTTCTTCCAAGGTTATTTGCTCCTCTGTTGCACTAAAGAAGCTGGAGGTGTCAAAATCGGTTAGCCAACCAGGTTTCTTGATTGTTCTCCCTCTTGTATTAGTCACTGGCTGTTCCCTACTTCGTTCTTGTTCATCTTTCTCTTGCAAAATAGTCGTCTCTATATTAGTGGAACACTCTGGAAGTAATTCATGTGGAACATTTAGAGTATCTGTGTCCTCACTTAAGGTTTGGTCACATGGTTTGGGGTCAATGGTGCTGACGTTTGGGCTAGCTGCATCTTCATCTTCAGGGTTGTCATCAGTGCTATCAGGCATTTCCAGATTCAAATCAACAATGGACCTCGTAGAGCACTTTTCTTCTGACCTTGTCGTTTGCCCTTCAGGTATCACAATTATGTCTTTGTGAATTTCTACTTTATTACGCTCTGGAAAGTAGACTCTGTAACCTTTGGTATTGTCACTATAGCCTACCAGGATGCCCCTTTTTGTCTTTGGATCTAACTTCAATCGTGTTTCTTTTGGTACATGGGTTGATACCAGAGATCCAAAAACCTTAAAAAAGTGAACATTAAAGGTTTTTCCAAACCACATTTCAAAAGGAGTGCCATGACCATCTCGATTATGGCATATTCGATTTAGGACAAAAGCTGTTGTATTGACCGCCTCAGCCCAAAATTTCTTATCAAGGTTTTTGCTGTGCAAAAGTGTTCGAGCGGCCTCTACCAGTGTCCTATTTTCTCTTTCAGCCTTCCCATTTTGTTGGGGTGTGTAAGCACATGTTCTCTCATGTTTTATGCCATATTTCTTAAGCATGGCATCAACTTCCCGGTTCACAAACTCCAAGCCATTATCACTCCTAAAAGTGACTATCTTCTTTCCTGTTTGGGTATGTGTCCAATGGATAAATTCTTGCAACCTAACTTTAGTTTCAGATTTGTACTTTAAGAAATACACTGTTCGAAAATTTGAAAAGTCATCTTTCAATAAAAGAAAGTACTTAGCACCACCAATAGAAGGTACCTCAAAAGGTCCACAAAGGTCGGCATGAATAAGCTGACCAACTTGTTGAGTTTTGGTCATGCTGTCAAAATAAGAGGACCTATGTTGTTTACCAACCAAACAGTCATTACAAAAAACATCACTTTCTTTGAAAACAACATTGTTTTTCTTTAAAACAGTCTTGACAAGATCAAAGTTCACATGAGCAAATTTGCAATGCCAGGAATTTAAACTTTCAACGAGATGGCAATATGATTTGTTCATTGAACCAACGGTTTTAGGACTGGCTCTTAAAATCATTTTGAAAAACTTACCCTCTCGTCTGGCAACTGCTCTAACTTTTCCACTTTGATCCACTATTTCACTTTTCAATTTGTCCGACTTTAATTTAAATCCTTTGTCCAAGGCCTTTCCCATTGAAAATAAATTAATTTTAAATTCGGGTATGTACAGTACATCACTTAACACAGTTTCAAGCCATTCATGGCCATTCCAAGCCTGCAGATGTATTTCTCCTACTCCAGACACTTTTACAGATGAACCATCACCCATTTCCACTATTTTGTTGCTGGAACTGTCCAAGGTAAAAAACAGGTCCTTGGTGAAACACATATGGTCAGTGGCACCGCTGTCCAAGCACCACTCACCTGGTCCAAACTTTGCACTTCCCATTAAGGCCACTGCTCCAGAATTTTCTCCAAGTGTCACATTTATAAACGCGTTGGATGGTTTTCGATCGTCTTTGTTTTTCCTGAACCAACACTCACTAATTACATGTCCCTGTCTCTTACAATGTTGACATTTCTTTGGGTTTTTGTTGGCTTCATTTTTAAAGCATTGATTCTTTGAATGCCCTAGTTTACCACAAAGGAAACATTTCACTTTCTTTTGCCATTGTGGGTTGCCTTGGGCTTTTCCTGTGGTTTCTGAATTGGAAAAAGCCATTGCTTGGTCACTTTGCTTCAACCGTTCCTCTTCTATTAACAAACGTGCAGTCAATTCTTTAAGGGTTTGGTTTTTTAAAGCTGTCGACTCCCATGCACTAACAAAATGCTTTAAGTTATCTGGCAATGCCATAAGAATCTTGGTCATCAGCATTTTGTCGCTAATTTCTTCTCCTAGTTGGTTCAAATTAGACTTTATTTCCTCTAATTGGGAAATAAACTGAGCAATATTGCCAGTCTTAAATTCTAGTGAGAAGAATTTTTGTTGCAAAAGATGCACACTTACTTGGGATCTTTGTTCAAACACTGACACAAGTTTGTCCCACATTTGGGCGGCTGTACTGCACGATAAAATATGGGTCATTTGCTTTTCTTCCATTCTGACTGCTATTATCTCCTGGGCTTTGGCGTCTCGCCTATCCCATTCCCCATTGTCATTGATGGAAGGTTTTTTAGTCACTCCTGTAACCACATCAAATAGCCCTTTTGATTTCAATATTATCTGAGTTTGGAACTTCCATGCTGTCCAATTATCTTCAGATAATTTTATGGTATGTAATCCACTGATACTGGTCTCCATTTTTATATTGGAAACCTTCTTCGACCCTTTTTTCTTCACTAGCACAAAATTTGCCGGTTAGAACAAATTTTTATTGGTTAGGTTACTTCTTCTACCTTTCCTTTCACTGGTTTTCTTCATTTTCTACGTCCCTGGGCCCATAACCTGTTATTTGGTGATGTAGTGGAACAAGAAAAAGAAAGGATTCGAAGAACTAAACTTAATTTATTTGAATAAAACATTAAAGAACTAGGAGTGAGAACATGTTGCTTGTTTGGCGGTATTAATTATTACCCATGTTTTTTTTTTTTTTTTTTTGGTTAGGTATCTACGTCTTGACAAACGACGTCTTTATATGTCACACGTCATAGACGTTTACATGTGATAGAATACTAAAACTAGGGATGATTTCATTGCCTTTTAACACATCCCAATATAAAATTAAGTGGTGAAAGTTTGAGTTATCGGTTTCTTTTCGAACTATCCAATTACAATACTGTAGTGTTCTAGGACCATCATCTTCGCAAAGATGTTGGTGAATTTGGTATTTATATGGGTGATAATTTTGTTTTCGTAGTACTCTTCTGGCAGTCTCCCTTGATACACCTACGTCATCTTCGATTTGCCGTAACGAGTTTGTATGATCAGCTTCAACAAATGCTAAAACTAGCACCTCAACTTCTTCATTTACAATAAAATTGTTATTATTTCCATTGCCGTTTGTTCTTAATAGTTCCTTTAGTCTTCTAAAGTAGTTAACGTTAGGTTGATGGCTATCTGGATACCTTTCTAAATAAATTTGAGATGCAACGCGGCTGTTTCTGCGAGCTTCGCCGAAAATTAATAAAATGTCTACCTTTTCACTTTGCGAGAATCGGTAGTAGTTATGATTCATAATCGCCAAATAAATACAACAACTTTTAAATAATAATTACTTTTTTCTACGAGCGTGCTTATTATGTCACTTTCCCGCACGCATATTGTTTTTGAAAGCTTTACTTTCCCGCACGGCGTGCGTGAAAGTAAATTTGGCGTGCGGGAAAGTAAATATTTAAAGAATGACTGATTTATAATATAATTTAGACTTTATAGTCTGTCTATCTAGATAGGTGCATCTGCCTTACAGCCGTATCAAACATTTTTATCTGTTTTAAGGAACTATTATGCTTGCATTTATTGATTTTTGATACAAAATATACCTATAAAATACGTACTTTTTATTCCAATGTCACCAGTTCATGTCTGAAACATTACGTCACGCCAACAATCACACCAAGTTTTTGTAATAAGAACCAATTGATTGTTGATTAATTCAGCTTGTTGACAAAGATAAAGTTGTTTATGTATTGTATGTTTATTCCTTGTCTATGTTACAATGAATTGGCTCGTAGAAAAAATATTGTTCCTAACTCGTGCGGAAAGTGTCTTTCCCGCACTCGTCAGCTGCCCGAACTCCGCTTCGCGTCGTTCGTGCATCGGCAGACAGCGTGCGGGAAAGTATCACTTTCCGCACTAGTGATGACAGCCTGCGATCAAATAGGATACACTCCATAGTTATTACTGCCTATTGGGGGTAGGAAAAAATGGAAGTAACATGAATTTAGATATTTCTTTTAATAAACAGTTTTCGGTCTAACGTCACTAGTACTTTATTTAGGCGCCAACATCCTATTTACGCAATAAAAAGCATATGCTATCATTCAAAGCATTGTATTTTTTCCTATTTAAAAGACGGGAAAATTGAAAATAAATTAAACTAATCTAATGGGTATCTGTCAAAAACAGTTCTGTCATGAACTAATCGACGTTGTTTATTGCAGATACTCTAACAACAAAGGATTCATGGTCAGTATTGCGAAATTCGACTGGTATACCGGGCGCAACCAAAAAGTTTAATTATCAAAAAATATGAATTTATGGCTAATTGACTTATCAAAGTGAAAACTGTAATAAGTCGTTGGAAAGGTAATTTTGGGCCGATTTCGAATTAGCATAAGAAAATCTAGGTTGACAATTAAAAAGTAAAAGTTAGTGCCACTTGCGACAAATCCTAAACTGACATTTGACATTTCACAACAGCAAAATTTTAGTTGCAACATGTTATATTAATGTTCCAAATTTCAAACTTTTATCTGTAATAGAAACTTACATCGGACTATGTACATTAGATTTGGGTCACCCGGTATAAGAGAGGGCTCCAGAAATAACGAAGGAAGAAGTAGATCAAAACCTCAAAATCCGGTAAAGCAGTAGGACCAGATGAGGTGCATTGTGAGGTCTTGAAACTGCTGCATGAGCGTTCAATCAGTGTCATAATGGATCTATTTAATAGCATTTAGCATACATCAGGAGTAGTTCCCAGAGAATGGCTGCTTTCCACCTTTCTTCCTATCACGAAAAAATCTCGAGCGTCAAAGTGTGATGATCACAGACTAATAAGTTATACATACTAAATATACAAAAAATGTGAGGCAGAAACATCAGATACACAATTTGGATTCCGCAACGGAATGGGCACGAGAGAGGCCATCTTTGCTTTGAATGTCTGATCTCAGAGATGCCTAGATGTAAACCAAGACCTTTACATATGCTTCATAGATTATAGTAAGGCAGTCGACAATGTCAAGCATGAAAAGCTTCCGGATATACTCCAAGGACTTGGCCTTGATTACCACGTTGTCCGAATAATATCAAATCTTTACTGGGGACAAACTTCTAGAGTGAAATATGACAATGCTTTGACAGAACAAATTAGTACTCGGAAGGGAGTCAGACAGGGGCGTGTTCTCTCTCCGATGCTATTTAATATTTACTCGGAGTTTGTTTTTCGGGAGACATTGGAAGAGGAGCTGGCGGGTCCGAAAAATATTATTCGGGAGGGAAGTGCAAGCATCATAGTGAACCCAACTGACGAGCTTTAGTGGGAGCGAAACGCGTCTTGGGAGGTAACGCTCTGATGATTGCACTTGGTTTCCTTTTGCACTATTTTCTTTGCTGGGTTATAGAGGTTAATCCTCTATAACAGTAATTGTGGGCCTTTTATACACCAGACACAGACTAAAAGTGCTGTGTCATTTTCTCATAAATGAAAATATTGCACACAAACAAGAAATCTTTTCAAGAATTGAGCAAGCGAGAACCACATTTATGAAACTGAGAAAACTGCTGACAGTCCGAGATCTATCTTTGACTTTGAGAGTGACAATGGTGCGATGTTATGTCTTTCCAGTATTGTTAGATCGTCTTGAAAGATGGACACTGAACAAGGAAACATCGAAGAGACTGCAATCGTTTGAGTGGTGGGTGTACCGCCGAATGTTAAAGATCTCCTGGATGGACCGCATTACGAACGAACAAGTTCTGGAAAGAATGGATAAGGAAATGGAAATTCTTTTTACAATTAAGAGAAGAAAACTAGAGTTTCTTGGGCATGTTTTTCGTAATTCAAAATATGAAATTCTGCAGGTCATCATGCGGGGGAAGATAGTGGGATGCAGAAGCGTCGGTCGACGTAGAATTTCCTGGCTACGTAACTTGCGAGACTGGTTTGACCTCTCATCTGTCGAACTATTTCGGACAGCTGCCTCTAAAGTTCCTTCTAAAGTTAAGTTTAGAATAGCCATGATGATCAGCAACCTCCGAAGGAGAAGCTGAGATCAACAAGAAGATTGCTAAACCCAAAAAGTTACGTTCGTTAAGAATACTGCACATTATGCTTGACAACTATTTATTGGGAGTCTGCACTGCTCTCAGAAGGTAAGTAGGCAAAGAACAATTGAATGCGACGTCTCTCAATGACATTTAAGAATCCGGTTGTCAGTTTTTAAATCAAGTACGTATGCAGCAAAAAAGCTAAAAATTGTATTCCCAATATATAGATGTTAGGGCTCGTACAAGCGTCAATCTCAGCGTCGAGTGACCCATGGAAACTAAAACTAGGTCGCTTTTTTGCTAATACGCCCAACTTTATGCGCAAGAACACACCTAGCGAACAAACTGCATTTTCGGATGGCGGTCATAGTGTGCACTGAGACTATCCATCCTTGGTTTCCTCAGCAAGAATATAAAGAAGACAATTATTCTCAGAGTTTGTCAAAATTAAGTAGCAGAGCTAGGCGGAGATTCGAATCCAGCGCATTTCGCATCTGTTGCTTTTCGACCTGGTTTTTCGAGCTGCATTTTCTAATGTTACCTTCATATTATATTTAATTGTTAATTATATGTTTAAACACTGCTCGAAAAATGTCACAAGACATGTACCTTTCCTCCAAACGGTTGTTCCGAGGAGTTTCTCACAAATATGTCCACCTTGAGACCCGCGTCGTAAGGTGGGTAAGAAACTGGCGGCTCTCCAGCACTCTCCCCCATTTTAACGAGCGGCAGAAAAAGACTTTCCAAGCCGCGCCTGCTACAAGAACTGAAATGAAAATTTATTCTCACATATAGTGTGTCAAAAAAAAGCGGAACGTACTCTTTACTATTATTGAGAGTCTTACCTCACTGACAATCGAATCTTTAACATAATCCACGACGAACCTTCATGCATTCTTACATTTGACAGTTGGCCAGTCATTGTCGGCCATTTGCGCCGAAATAAAATCCAAATTTAGAGATTCATAAGGCAGATCGAACATTAGGCATTCGCTGGGTCGAGATTTGTGGTCCAGAGTGATTTCCATTGAAATGCTGCAACAGGAACACGCACGTTATTCAGCGACTTATTATAGCATCAGGTAAGCACGTTTGCTGGGTGCTAAACGCTAAAAGTTTACCTCCTGATAGCCGACGAAGATGAATGAGGTGATGTTTGAAGAAAAATTATTTAAAACCGGATACAATATTATTTGGAGTTTAAACTTCAAACTAAAGTTTTACTGATAGTTGTAAAAGTCGTCCTACATACTTAACAAGAAGTTTTCGATTTTCCCACTCTACAATAATCGATTTTACTGGTTGATTATAGCAGTTTTGAAAAAAAAATAGGGAGTTGATTTCGGTTGTAAATAGTATAAGGCGCAATAAAAAAACTGTAACATAATTTTATAACAATTACCCCTTAGGCGCCATTTTAAGAGAGAAGGACGGTAGAAAAAATGTTAATTTTGCATTTTTTTACATAATTTTATCCCATTTAATACCTATATGAGGCAAAATCTGTGACTATTTCAGCCGAAAATTTTACCCCCTATAATTTTTTTTTTATTTTTACATTTCTTTGTTTATCTTGGAAACGCTAAAGTTTGTCAATATACATGGTAATAGATTGTAAGAAGAGGTCATTGAGGACTATTCGATAGAGCAATCAGAACAAAGCTGATTTTGAAATTTCGAAAAAGCGCCAACGAAGAAAAACCTTTTTTTAAGCCCTATTTGTTGTTGGAAGAATATGACCAACACTGGAATCAAGTTGTATAACTATTTTTTTAATTATTGTAATTTAAAGTTAGTTTACTTTATTATGTACTCTGTACGTAGTTGAAATATTATTAATCAGAGGGTTTCATTAGTTTAAATCATCCTGGCAACAATGGTACCAAAAATTGTAATGGCTGATGAAGCAAAAAAGGAGTGAATATACAAATGGGTAAGACGACATTGTATCAACCTTAAGAATAATGGCTGAAAGCATGACACCCCCGGGACTATAAAAGTTAAAAACATCTCCGCCAAAGGTTCTCCATCATTCCATCCATTCGAGATAATAACGCGACATTGTGCTCGGAAACAATGTCGCAAAAATCGGATTTGTTGTTTTATTGGCTGGAAAATAATATTTAATTCCGTATGTGCCACATTTATCCGCTTACTGCGATGTACAGGCTGCGGCCCAAATATCCAGATCATCGTTTGCATTGGCAATGTCAAACAAAGCACCGGATCCATGCTGTTTTATGAAGAGTCGAATTTTTGAAAAATGCCTGAATACACAACAAGCTTCTGATATCATTATTTACTTTTTACTGTATGTAATTAAAATTCGCGCTTTACTCCCATTTTATAAATACTTACCTAAGTTTTCAAGTGCATCTATGCCAGGGATGGTGGGCAGCTTGCACCGATGATCAGGGACTCGCGCCATGAATAGCTGATTGTAGGCGTGAAATTCGCAGGAAAAAACTGCAGGAAATAAAACGAACCATATTACCAATTTCTGGTATTTGCCAAACTCCCCTACGTGAGGCAGTATCTCGTCGAAATCCATTGTTTTACCTCAACGGCCCTTGCCGAAGTACTGGGCCATCGGGCATATTTAATTCGTTAATTGATCCTGTTTAATCAATTAATCGAATTTGTGGATTAAGATCCGGAAGGGGTTTATTTAATTAGGGGGACGTGACATTTCGCAAACATCCATTGGAATCCAGATGTTCCTCGAACTTAAAAACTGAATTATTGTTGTTGTTTGCACAAGCGTCCAAAGAAAAACTTTACTTAAGCGAAACTTTACTTAGCGATAATGAGGTATATTGACGAAACCCGAACAAGTATACTCTAAAAACTAGTTAATTACATCAAGTGAGTCAGTGGTGTTGGTGTAACAGCCGGTCATGTATATGGTACCTAAAAAGATTTTCGGTGTGTACAGTCAGCCGGGCAAGTGGTACTTTCTTAAATACCCGGCTTTTTTCACCCTTCTTGTATTGAGAAGGGTCAAGTATTATGTAGTAGGGAAGCAAGGTTTAGTTAACGAGGCAGAACTAGAGAGGCGTCAACCTCTTGCTGAAGATCCTAACAGCTTCGATGCTGTCTTCTTCCACGCAGTGTCTCAGGACAACATCTTTTTGGCAGCAGGGGCCGAGAGGCGCCACCAGGGGGTCATCAATGGATTAATTTACTTGCGGCACCCAGCTTTTGGCATACTGAAGACTCCCAAACTACCAAACACCCAGCTAAAAGAAGACCCCGTAATGTCGGATAAATCGTGGGCGGCAGAAGGTTGCGAATACACTCCAGTTGATCCCATGAAAAAGTGGACGTTGTCTTATAAAGGGCAAATGAGGTAAGTTGTGTATGTCCCCTTTTAGTGTCTATTTTCGTGATCTAGGGCTTTGCATTGACGTAACGTATCTATGAAAGCTAAACCTATGCAGATAATGGAAAAAGTCATACATAAGAGAATTTGTTCAACGTGTCAGTAACGTTAGTTTTAAGGAACTGTAAAAAAAAACTTGAAAATCTATATAAGTCCTAAATAAACTGAATTAATTGTTTTAATTATAGTCATAAAACATTGTTGACATAACATTTCTACTTATCTCTGTAATATGGACTGAAAAATACGTTTGCAACAAAAAAAGAGCTTTTTTAATGGATATCTACTTTCTGTTTCCAAAGAAATCAGTAAGTTTAAACCTAGGCTAATGACAACAATGGACAAAAAAAGGAATGATTGCTCCAAGGAAGTGACTAATAAAAGGGCGCTCTAGGGAGTCGAATTGTTGCCAATAACTGCGGTTTTAAGCATTCAGTTAATCGCGCTCGTCTCTGCTATTGAAAGTTCGGCTTTAGAAGTCCCCTCGGACAATTAGATTTTCTCTTCTGGGGGACAAACTTTGTTTCAATATCCATTATGTTGTAAGGAAACCGTTTCTCTCCCAGTCTCGTAATAATTAGTTTTAATTACGATTGAGTATATCGAAATGTATCAGGCTAACCGATAGAAATAAAAGAGGTTCTGCGTTATACGATAAGGATTTACTCTTGTGGTTCGGTGTTAAGGCAAAGACAAAAATATCGAAGTTTTTTCATAGCCAAAGGGACAGGTTAAAAGATGTACACCCTATGCTGTGGCAACAAGTTGTGTCGCCATGTTGGTGTCTAGTAATAGAAGGTGTCTGATTTTAGGTCTGTGACCTCCAAAATTAAAGAATGGTTCAATTAAAATCCTCCAAAATTAAAAGATAAACTTAATGGTTTATTTTTTAATTATAAACGTATAAAAGTTTTTAATTTTTGTTTATCAAAAATAAAGAAAACAAAATTCTTGGCCGTAAAATAGATTCACATAGTTACCACTTCAACATTCAAATTCTTTCCTCGAACCGTTATCAATGAAAAGTTTTGACAATTGATCCGAATACCACGGTATTGTCTTATACCGGGTGATCCAGGAGATAGGTATAAGACAGCGGAGTATTTCAATAGTCCCAGCAGACTAATCTGAAGTATACGTTTAGTACAATATAATGACATTTTTGTTAGTAGACCACGAAAACAAAAAATACGTTTGCAATAAGAAAAAAAGAGCTTTTTTAGTGGCTTTCTCTTTTTGTTTCCAAAGAAATCAGTAGGAGGAGTACTAACAAAAAAGATAGAATTGTACTAAATAACTAGTAACATTCGCAAAATAATTAGTATGTACATACGTACTTGATTTTTGTTTCAAAAAGAAATTATTTGATTTTGCACGATGAAAAGCGATAACAAATAATTACTTTACAATAAACCGAACTAAAATTAGGTACCGCATAGATATTTTAGTGTTTGCAATATTTTGGGATATTTTTTATTTATTTTTTTTTTCAATTTTAAAACGCCGTTTATTTACAATACTAATTTCACTAACGCTATTAAAATATGATTTTTATACTCTATAAAACTAAGTTTTTGTCTCCGAAGCCTACTAAACATCGAAACATTTTAGTCTTCTTGTCATGGCCTACTATACTGATTTTAAATAACAGCCATTTCTGTCGATAAAAAGAACAAAACTTAACATGTCATTCATAATTGAAAAGATAATTTTTAGGCGGAAATGATAGACTAGGAAGATATACAGGGTAGCATTAAAAGTTATGAATTAATGGTCACTTTCGGTTAAACCGAAAGTAGAATAAAATGTTAGTAAAACTGGTAAAAAGTAACGAGATATATAAAGGCATATATTTTCAAAATTTTATCTTAAAAAAAATATGTCTGCTGTATCAGTGTCACCCGGTATAATACCAGGTAATCTGGCATTTAAAACAACAATGACCATGCTTAACGATGCGAAAACTCCTTCAATTTGACAGTTGGATTTGCTTAACAAAGGACGCCGATAGATGACACTACGCTAAGGCCTATAGGACCGCTTATAGAAATATCGCAGGGCGTTAGCCGATAAAACTCACCCGAGAAACTTTATGAATGCGCCCCCAGTGCTTACAAGACACTGTAAAAGTGCCAGACACACTAATGCAATGTAAAGAAGTTATAAGGGTAAAGGGGCCTAAGATTAAAATGGCACAAAATATACCAATGACTTACCGAGAACATTGACACTGTATTACAATCAAAATAAACTCATTACATATGTCTTACCTTGAAATAAGTAAAGAACTTTTGAGTTTTAGCAAGCATAATCAGGATTGTATGGATTTCACAATAAAAAATACAAATTTCAAACAATTAAACTAAAAACCACACAATTCGTCCCTACGGAATCGTTCCTTTTCCAATTATTAAACTAAAAAAAAAAGAAATACGTATGGCTACCGTTGCTTTTTCGTTCCTTGAAGCTGATTGGTGCACGAGCCGAACGTTGAGCGTCTATTCTCGAAGTCACCCGAAGCCGCCCGGAAATTCAAATTTAACCCGCCATTTTCTGTCGAATACAAACTTCATGTTAAATTACTCGAAAAAACACCAAAATTTAGAAATAACATCCATCCGCTTCTGAATAAACACGAATGCAATCCGAGACACCAAAACAAACGACCATTTTCGACGTGTCATCGCGATATTTGATTTTTTAACTATCGTTTGTGTAACTGACATTGGGTTTCACTGCAAAAACAAATCCCGCAATTTAATACAGCTATGAGATGCTAATAAAGGTTTTATATTATAGGGTCCACGGCACAGACAAGCTGGTGCAAGCAGAAATGGAGGCCAAATGGGTCAGCGATTTGCCGTGGTTCTTTTACGACATGGATTTGCCCGCGAAGATGCTGGCTAGATCGATTGCCAGGGAACCCTGGTCTAAGGACCTGTTCGAGACACTAAAAGAGTATGTTATTAATTATATATTTATTATTATTTTTTAGTACATACTTAAAAAAATAAGTACAAAAAACAATACGAGCTATATAAGACTAAAATTGGTGCGTCATGCATAAAATAGTGACGGAAGTTCATTCCTTTCCACGTCTTCACGGTTGCCGGGGTTTAATTTATCACGAGAATCGCTGCTTTAGAGGCACTAAAACGACTTTTTAGTCATAAAGAGACGAAAATTAGATGAAGATTTAATTAGGTTATACGGTCGAAATAACATAGTAGATACGTCCTTAGGGATGTAGTACACACGCTTCCGATAATTAATCTTTAATAAGTTCATCGCGCTATTTTGTGAATGGCATCAACCAATGTGAAATGTTTTAATTTAACCCCTTAGGTCCCACCAGGTCCATTACGAACAAATGGGCTTCCTCGAGGGCACCCTAAAGGTAGATGGAAAACAAGTACCGTTAAAGCTCGATGCTTTTCGCGATCACAGCTTCGGTAAGAAAGGCTTAATTAATTTACTGTCATATACATTTTCCGCCAGATTCCCTCGTCGCTTTTCCATCGATATATCGAATAATAGAGCGTTCCCTAACCTTTCCGCACGATTTTCCAGGCAAGAAGCGAGACTGGAGTCTAATGCATCGCTACATATTTCAAACGTTCTACATGGAGAACCAAACCCGCATCGTATTGGGTTTAGTGTCCCAGCCGTGCACGGCGTCCCATTACGAAATGGGGTACGTAGTGCACGCCAATGGCAAAATTGAGGCCATCGAGAGCTGCGACTTGCGGCTATGGCAGCACGGGGAGAGCGGCCGTCCTAGCGACGAGATTGGATTCACTTTCGAGGCCGGTAAGTTTCGTGTCTTCTTTCCAAGTTAATTAAAAATCTCCCCACATCCATCTTCTCACCTGGGGCTAAATAGAAATTAATGGCAAAACTTTTTTAACGGGGGGTGAGTCCGATGTTATTATATAAGAGTGGGTTGGATGCACACACACAAAAGCAAGTTTTATATTAGGAAATTTATTTCAGGGAAACATGTGTATGAGTGCAAGGCGGTGTACGAAAATACTATGGCACACTTTGTGGGGGAAAACAACCTGGTGAAGATGTACGAGAGGTTCGGCAGTTGCGAGGTGAACTCAGTGCGAGGCAAGGTGATATCTGAGTGGAATTACAGCAACACTAACGGAAAATTCAAACTTGATCAGTACCAGTGCTGATCAAGAAAATAAACAGGTGCTAAAAGAAGTTTTCGTCCAATATTCTGGCATCTATATTCTGTTCTTAGATTTGCCTAGTTTTAAGGATAAACCTGATTTCTGCATAGGTAAACAAATTGCGGAAAAATGCCAGTTCTGAACATTGTAAATGACCTTCAGGATGTGCTGTCACCATTTTGTCTTTTACATGCTTTATAAGGGTACCGTCGCCAAATTTGCAAACGGTACAAACCTTAAAGTTGGCACCTATCGATCTCACTGATATCCAAATTTTATTCTTCACTTCTTGTATAAATTATTGACAACATTAACATAAGAAATATTTTCGCCGCAATATTACCGAACAAAAAAAGTTTTTTCCCATGGCTCTGGATAGCAGACAGAAACAATTATTCTTCTGTCGTACGCAGAAAAATAGTAGATTGTTTAAAGAGTGACGAAAATAGCATTTTTTTTCAAGCGGACTAAAAGTACTTCATTTGTTTTCTCCATACGCACACCTAAAGTGGGCTTTCTAATCCTGAAACCAAAAAAGTAGCAAAAAAGTCCTAGGCAGTAAAAGTAAAGTCAAAAGTCACCGCTACTGTCATGGTGGCGCATGTATAAACGATTTTCATTCAACAAAATTATTTGAACACTAGATGACACCAGGTAGACCGATCTGAGTGTATCGCCATCTTTACATTCTTATTGAAAAACCAAAGGATAGAAATACTCTCAGAGCGCTCGAGAGCACCACCCGAAACCGTTATTAGTCGAAATCGCATAGGTTCTCGAATTCTGAGTTCGTCTGTTAAATGTAATACGCGTCATCATATTTATCTGTCAATGTGATTTTTATTAATTTAGTATTGATAATAATGCTACACATTTTTAGTTTACCATAATTTACCTAAACCACCTAAACCATTGGTTATGATTTAATGCCTTTAAAACCATTGAACATTGAAAACCACCGTTCTAACACATTCTATTTATTTTACAAATAATATACACCACTAATTGGGTAAGTACCTAGACCCGCTTAAAGAGGATGAGAGAAAATTTCAAAACTGAATCACTCTGAAATAGACTTCTTATTTCCAGCATGGTTGAAAAAAAATAGTATATGTTACTCGGAGTAAAAGGTCTTTTTGTGCTTCGCCCAGTTGCAGGCCTCAGCTTCGCTTCGGGCGTCAATCTCTGGGCTCAGCACGAAAAGACCCACTTTTACTCCTAGTGACGTAATCTACTATTTCTCTCGCAAGGGAACAATTTACCAACCTAGGCAAAACCGAGTTTGGTAATGTTCTCGAGCGATAGAAAATGATTTTTTAACGAGTAAAACACTATACATTTTCTTCGACCTTCCTAACATTTAGGCTTGATTGTACAAATCACCCTCAAAGTCGGGTTCAGTTAAATTCGACTGGAACTTGAACCTGCCCATAAGAATCGCATTGCTGTCAAATTAATTTCATTTGTGACATTTGCTAACAGCACACTTGCTGACAGCAATGCTTTTCTTATGGGCGAGTTCAAGTACCAGTCGAGTTTAGCTGAACCCGACTTTGAGGGTGACTTGTACAATCTGGCCTTAGTCTTCAATAACTTCCTGAAATGAAAAAGCTGAGTTTTTTTTTACGTAAGACGATATTTGAAGCGGAATTCGTTTAGAAAGGAAATCCTTATAAAAACAATTTGATATAAGATCAGTCATGTCAGAAAAAAAGAATGCTAAAACCGCCGGGAACCCTTACAACAGTAGACTAGATATCAGGTGCGCATACGCGAGTTTATGAACTGTGGGTTGCCAGCATTATCACTATTACTAGAATTACCCCTAAAATTTGGAGATTACGTGACGATAAAATACTAAGTATGTTCAAGGAAGTGTTTCATATTTGCTGTCTATCCTAATATTCTTAGTAAAAATATTATATTTTATTAATTATTCTAAGTAGTGTGTTTGATATTAACCTTAGGAAACATTTTTTAAGAAAATCTCGAAGACTGTGAATGCGATTTGGCAATAATGCAAAAGAGTTAGCGGCGTCCTTTTCTATTCCGCCTTATCTATTTTGACAAGCCTTGGCATCTTATAAAAAACTTTAACATAATAATAACCTAATAGCATAATAACCAAACACGGTACACGTTCCTTTTCCGAGAATGGAGACAACTGTAACTTCAAAATGCTTTTTTCAAGAAGATTTGGACTGGATTTGGACTCCGTGCGGGTATGAGTCGAGTTAAGTGCGTGGAATGCTTGCATACATGAGGGAATATTGTTAAATTGTTAATCGACATATGCCTATTCTATCTTACCCGTACAAAAGACGATTTTATTAGACAGTTTAAATGCACTTTCAATGAATTCAATGTTCCTAATCCTTAAAAATTAAGTAATTAACTGCAAAATTAGTAAAATATATGATAAACATCAATTAGTTGTCAAATCGACGTCAAAATGACAAGTGCGATTGTATAAACATTAGAACAGCGTTTTCGGGTAGCCTTTCTAAGAGTATACTTAATCTTAATTGTAATTGAAAAAGAAAAGGATAGAAGTACTCTCAGAGCGCCGTTGAGCCGTCACCCGAAAACATCATTTAAAATCTCGCGAATGCGCAGTTTGTATCAAACCTACTGTTGGCAATTCTAATCCCTAACATGGGCTCCATAGGAGACTGGCCGTATAGTTCTAGAAGTTATTTGAGGAAATCTTCCCAACGACTTTTAAAGCTGAATTTAAGCGACTCAGAAACGCGAATGGATGATAATTTCCATTTTAAGCCCGGGGCGAGAGGCGAGATTAATGCGTAAATAAAAATGGCATAAATTTGTCTATATGCAAGCATCTTCCTCGCTTTGAAACTTAGTTATACCCCGCCTTCGAATTGAAGTGGTTGATATATATAGAACTAATATAAACGCTCCAGAATTTGCCACGAGGGATGTTTAATGCAAACTTGGTTTAAAACATCATATATTTGGCAAAACTTTAAACGGTGATTAATTTTAAAGGGTACAGGGTGATTGTTAGTTAACCTAAGTACTTAAGTACTTAAGAGAGTCGAAGATTTAAAATGTGTTAAAGTCTATATAGGAGTAAAGTGTATTATATATCACACAGGTATAGGCAAACTCACTTTCAAGTCAAAGCAGATTGTTTTAAAACGAGCTGTGAATTACTTAGGACTAAATTGTGCTTAGGGGTTATCTATAAGAATTTTGGCGCACATTTTGGCACAAGAAATCACAGAGCAACGCAAATCTAATTAGCATCATGATTGTAAGATAGTTGAAACTCTTTGGTATACACTTACCTAATTTTGTTATAATTCGCACCAAGGCTATTTGGAGGGTAACTTTTTCTAACCTTAATTATTTCCACGTGACGACCAGCGGCTTCTCGAAGGACGCATCCAGATTGTCTATTCGCAAGAACTAAAAGTATAATGCATATGAAAGCAGCAAAGAAAAATTAAACATGCATATCTATATACCAGGCTGACAAAATCATATCTGAAGAGCTGTTGTTGTCCGTTAACGGTCACTTGAGATACCGCTGTCTGTACATCTAATAAAGTCAATGACCCTAAATTTGCAGGATGTTCTTCTTCCCAGTTAAAGTTATTACTGCGTTAAGTACCATTTTCAGCGCGGAAGCTGATCAAACTGTAGCGATTTTCTTCAATAGTGTCTGAAATATAAGGCGAGTTTTGAATGTTATGGTGAATGCGCCACGTACCAACTTTTGTTTTGATTCCCATTTTTCACATATGTACTAAATTTACTAAATACACAGTGTTCCGTAAGTACATGATCAAAGTCTGCGACGTTCTCTGGTTCAACAAGAAATGATTTGATCAAAGAATTCATGAGAAAAAACGATAACCGTCAGTTGGAAAATTTGTAAACACTGGTTAGCGATAGAAATCTCGTCCAACTTGCAAAATTCAGTTATTATTTTTTAATCAGTAGATTCAGGATCAATGCTTTGAAATGTGGAAAAAAAATTCTTAATTTTATTACTAACAGCTAATACTGCTTCAATAGCTGAACTATCGAAGCAATATTAGGAGGAAGAATTCATGAGAAAAAACGATAACCATCAGTTGGAAAATTTGTAAACACTGGTTAGCGATAGAAATCTCGTCCAACTTGCAAAATTCAGTTATTATTTTTTAATCAGTAGATTCAGGATCAATGCTCTGAAATGTGGAAAAAAAATTCTTAATTTTATTACTAACAGCTAATACTGCTTCAATATCTGAAATATCGAAGCAATATTAGGAGGAAGAATTCATGAGAAAAAACGATAACCGTCAGTTGGAAAATTTGTAAACACTGGTTAGCGATAGAAATCTCGTCCAACTTGCAAAATTCAGTTATTATTTTTTAATCAGTAGATTCAGGATCGATGCTTCGAAATGCGGAAAAAAAATTCTTAATTTTATTACTAACAGCTAATACTGCTTCAATAGCTGAAAAATCGAAGCAATATTAGGAGGAAGAATTCATGAGAAAAAACGATAACCGTCAGTTGGAAAATTTGTAAACACTGGTTAGCGATAGAAATCTCGTCCAACTTGCAAAATTCAGTTATTATTTTTTAATCAGTAGATTCAGGATCAATGCTCTGAAATGTAGAAAAAAAATTCTTAATTTTATTACTAACAGCTAATACTGCTTCAATAGCTGAAATATCGAAGCAATATTAGGAGGAAGAATTCATGAGAAAAAACGATAACCGTCAGTTGGAAAATTTGTAAACACTGGTTAGCGATAGAAATCTCGTCCAACTTGCAAAATTCAGTTATTATTTTTTAATCAGTAGATTCAGGATCAATGCTTTGAAATGTGGAAAAAAAATTCTTAATTTTATTACTAACAGCTAATACTGCTTCAATAGCTGAACTATCGAAGCAATATTAGGAGGAAGAATTCATGAGAAAAAACGATAACCATCAGTTGGAAAATTTGTAAACACTGGTTAGCGATAGAAATCTCGTCCAACTTGCAAAATTCAGTTATTATTTTTTAATCAGTAGATTCAGGATCAATGCTCTGAAATGTGGAAAAAAAATTCTTAATTTTATTACTAACAGCTAATACTGCTTCAATATCTGAAATATCGAAGCAATATTAGGAGGAAGAATTCATGAGAAAAAACGATAACCGTCAGTTGGAAAATTTGTAAACACTGGTTAGCGATAGAAATCTCGTCCAACTTGCAAAATTCAGTTATTATTTTTTAATCAGTAGATTCAGGATCAATGCTTTGAAATGTGGAAAAAAAATTCTTAATTTTATTACTAACAGCTAATACTGCTTCAATAGCTGAACTATCGAAGCAATATTAGGAGGAAGAATTCATGAGAAAAAACGATAACCATCAGTTGGAAAATTTGTAAACACTGGTTAGCGATAGAAATCTCGTCCAACTTGCAAAATTCAGTTATTATTTTTTAATCAGTAGATTCAGGATCAATGCTCTGAAATGTGGAAAAAAAATTCTTAATTTTATTACTAACAGCTAATACTGCTTCAATATCTGAAATATCGAAGCAATATTAGGAGGAAGAATTCATGAGAAAAAACGATAACCGTCAGTTGGAAAATTTGTAAACACTGGTTAGCGATAGAAATCTCGTCCAACTTGCAAAATTCAGTTATTATTTTTTAATCAGTAGATTCAGGATCAATGCTTTGAAATGTGGAAAAAAAATTCTTAATTTTATTACTAACAGCTAATACTGCTTCAATAGCTGAACTATCGAAGCAATATTAGGAGGAAGAATTCATGAGAAAAAACGATAACCATCAGTTGGAAAATTTGTAAACACTGGTTAGCGATAGAAATCTCGTCCAACTTGCAAAATTCAGTTATTATTTTTTAATCAGTAGATTCAGGATCAATGCTCTGAAATGTAGAAAAAAAATTCTTAATTTTATTACTAACAGCTAATGCTGCTTCAATAGCTGAAATATCGAAGCAATATTAGGAGGAAGAATTCATGAGAAAAAACGATAACCGTCAGTTGGAAAATTTGTAAACACTGGTTAGCGATAGAAATCTCGTCCAACTTGCAAAATTCAGTTATTATTTTTTAATCAGTAGATTCAGGATCGATGCTTTGAAATGCGGAAAAAAAATTCTTAATTTTATTACTAACAGCTAATACTGCTTCAATAGCTGAACTATCGAAGCAATATTAGGAGGAAGAATTCATGAGAAAAAACGATAACCATCAGTTGGAAAATTTGTAAACACTGGTTAGCGATAGAAATCTCGTCCAACTTGCAAAATTCAGTTATTATTTTTTAATCAGTAGATTCAGGATCAATGCTCTGAAATGTGGAAAAAAAATTCTTAATTTTATTACTAACAGCTAATACTGCTTCAATAGCTGAAAAATCGAAGCAATATTAGGAGGAAGAATTCATGAGAAAAAACGATAACCGTCAGTTGGAAAATTTGTAAACACTGGTTAGCGATAGAAATCTCGTCCAACTTGCAAAATTCAGTTATTATTTTTTAATCAGTTGTTAATCAGGATCAATGCTTTGAAATGCGGAAAAAAAATTCTTAATTTTATTACTAACAGCTAATACTGCTTCAATAGCTGAAAAATCGAAGCAATATTAGGAGGAAGAATTCATGAGAAAAAACGATAACCGTCAGTTGGAAAATTTGTTAACACTGGTTAGCGATAGAAATCTCGTCCAACTTGCAAAATTCAGTTATTATTTTTTAATCAGTAGATTCAGGATCAATGCTTTGAAATGCGGAAAAAAAATTCTTAATTTTATTACTAACAGCTAATACTGCTTCAATAGCTGAAAAATCGAAGCAATATTAGGAGGAAGAATTCATGAGAAAAAACGATAACCGTCAGTTGGAAAATTTGTAAACACTGGTTAGCGATAGAAATCTCGTCCAACTTGCAAAATTCAGTTATTATTTTTTAATCAGTTGTTAATCAGGATCAATGCTTTGAAATGCGGAAAAAAAATTCTTAATTTTATTACTAACAGCTAATACTGCTTCAATAGCTGAAAAATCGAAGCAATATTAGGAGGAAGAATTCATGAGAAAAAACGATAACCGTCAGTTGGAAAATTTGTTAACACTGGTTAGCGATAGAAATCTCGTCCAACTTGCAAAATTCAGTTATTATTTTTTAATCAGTAGATTCAGGATCAATGCTTTGAAATGCGGAAAAAAAATTCTTAATTTTATTACTAACAGCTAATACTGCTTCAATAGCTGAAAAATCGAAGCAATATTAGGAGGAAGAATTCATGAGAAAAAACGATAACCGTCAGTTGGAAAATTTGTAAACACTGGTTAGCGATAGAAATCTCGTCCAACTTGCAAAATTCAGTTATTATTTTTTAATCAGTAGATTCAGGATCAATGCTCTGAAATGTAGAAAAAAAATTCTTAATTTTATTACTAACAGCTAATACTGCTTCAATAGCTGAAATATCGAAGCAATATTAGGAGGAAGAATTCATGAGAAAAAACGATAACCATCAGTTGGAAAATTTGTAAACACTGGTTAGCGATAGAAATCTCGTCCAACTTGCAAAATTCAGTTATTATTTTTTAATCAGTAGATTCAGGATCAATGCTCTGAAATGTGGAAAAAAAATTCTTAATTTTATTACTAACAGCTAATACTGCTTCAATATCTGAAATATCGAAGCAATATTAGGAGGAAGAATTCATGAGAAAAAACGATAACCGTCAGTTGGAAAATTTGTAAACACTGGTTAGCGATAGAAATCTCGTCCAACTTGCGAAATTCAGTTATTATTTTTTAATCAGTTGTTAATCAGGATCAATGCTTTGAAATGCGGAAAAAAAATTCTTAATTTTATTACTAACAGCTAATACTGCTTCAATAGCTGAACTATCGAAGCAATATTAGGAGGAAGAATTCATGAGAAAAAACGATAACCGTCGGTTGGAAAATTTGTAAACACTGGTTAGCGATAGAAATCTCGTCCAACTTGCAAAATTCAGTTATTATTTTTTAATCAGTAGATTCAGGATCAATGCTTTGAAATGCGGAAAAAAAATTCTTAATTTTATTACCAACAGCTAATACTGCTTCAGTTTCATTAAGAAAAAGTTTCTGGTTATGTTGCTATTGATGGTCAAAGTTCATGGAAACATTGTGTTTTTTTGTAATAATTAGAGATTGTTAAGATGGATTTCAATGAAATTTACTGAGAACTTCTTTCTACACAAGACTGATATTTTTGATAGAGAAACGATGTCCATCTGCCTTGGTCAAGTGGTAAGTTCTTGAGTAAGTTGTTACAAAGATTTCCAGAACTTTTTATTAGTTGAATGAAATGATTGATTTTTTAAACTCTGATACTTTGATGTTTTTTGAAAATTTTGAAAAACCACCAACCAAGGTAACCAAGGTGTCAGACAAAAAAAATGAATGGATTCAGATAATTACATAAAAAGCTCTAGAAGTTTTTGTAACAAGACACTGAAGTACTCATCACTTGTTTATGTTATCACAAATTTGATTAAAATCCATTGTAATGTTCTCTAAATATTATAAAAAATGCAATTTGTTTCCAAGAACTTTGATCATTATTAGCAATGGAACCAGAAACCTTTTCTTAATACAAGTTTGGTGAAACTGTTTTCTTTTGACGCAAAGAAATAACCTGACTAACCGTTTGATTATGCGTTTACGGGACACGCTGTATATTAGGATATTTCAAAGAATTTTTAGGGTTATGGTATCACTCATAAATTAGAACACCAAGGTAATGTACTCCCCCCCCCCCCCAATATGATCGTCATATAAAATCTGTCTATGAAGTCTCAATGAATCGCCACGTCGATTTTCTTCAATAATGTTTGAAATAGCACGTGAGTTTTAGCACAACTTTTGTTTCTTCGTTTTGATTCCTATTGTCACATGTGAACTAAATTTACTAAACATACTTACTCAAAGAATCCATCGTCCGAAAACAAATCTCGTTCAGTTTCTCCGTTTTCATCAGGTGCCACCAGGAGCTCCAGTTTAGTCTGTCTTGTCTTAGTGGTGGTGGGTTTCGGTTCTTGCCGAGCACACTGCCCCCCTTACAAACCGGAATGGTATCCAACGGGGCGATTAAAATGACGTACTCTCCCCAGCTCGTTATGAAATTGTTCGTGTGGTAGTGGTACCATAGACCTTCAGGTAGATAGGCATTGACAAAAGTAACGCCCTCCTGCACAGAAAACATATATTAATGTTTTTGAAAGACAACGCATAATAAAAGCAATACCTCGAGGACTGGAACAGTTAAAAGCGATGGGCCCCAAAGAAATTGCGTGTCTGTCGTTAAAGTGTTTGCATCTTTGTTAAACCCGCCAAACAAAAAAACAAATGTTAGGTGTAAATCTTCAAAATGACGTGGAGCAAACTCACTCGAAGAACTAAGGCCGAGCAACAGTGGCGCCCCCGTTGATGTGCTCAATAGAACAACGTGTACAAGTAGGGTAAAAGAGCATAACGTACGCGCAGCGCCTTCTTTGTTGAGGCCACTACCAAATCGCCCATTCAGGCCAGATGCTAGGGCTACAAAAAAAAACCAAATCACGGCTTAAAAATGTCCAGTTTCTTACAATTCCATCGTCAGTATTGAGGTTACGCGAGAATGGATAAAAGGCGCCCAACTGCTGCCGTCTACTGCAAAGTTGTTTGGTGGTGTTACCGTTGAAGCCGCAAATGGAGGCTCCCACAAGCGCACCCGGTACAAACTGAAGTGCAGTAGATCTGTATAGTAACCATTTCTTTTTTTAGTTATTGAAGAGTAAATAACAGAAGACACACCGACAGATACTCCCACTCCGACAGACTCCGACAGACTCATGCTGATCCAATTGCAAATAAGCCCAGAGCGATATGGAAATATGAAATTCTGCAGCTCATTATGCAGGGGAAGATCGTGGGACGCAGAAGCGTCGGTCGACGTAGAATTTCCTGGCTACGTAACCTGCGAGACTGGTTTGACCTTTCATCTGTCGAACTATTTCGGACAGCTGCCTCTAAAGTTAGAATAGCCATGATGATCAGAAACCTCCGAAGGAGAAAGTGAGATCAAAAAGAAGAAATAACAGAAAGATAACGTAGAGAAAACGTCTCCGCTCCAATGTCCGGCCAAGTGCCCATGACCGCTAAAGGTCGCTCGCGAAATAACCATTGGACGCTTGCATCGAATTTCGGCCATAAATAGCACTTTAAAAAAGTTAACAAAACTTGACATTACGGTTATTTAATTACTGGTTATGCAAAATGGCTTGTTCTATGGCTCTACTCCAAAAACTAAGATCAAACAAAAAAGGAGGAGCACGCTACTCTGCACGTTCTATGAGTTTTTTGGCTCCAAATTAAATTGAAAAAGACATTAGATCAACAATAAAAAAAAAGAACACTTACAAACTTATAATAATCGCTTGAACTGTCCCGTAAAAGTTGTGCACCATCATAGTGTAGCCCTGCGAAATGTTTGGCAGACATACACATGGTCTTGTAGTTCAGAGCCCCCTCATCTAGTGCTGGTAAATATGGCGGACTCTCTAGATCCGATTTGGGACGCCCATCATTGGGCATTCGCTGGATCGAGATTTGTTATCCAGAGTGATTTCCATTGGAATGCTGTAACAAGAACACGCACGTTATTCAGTGAGTTATTATAGCATCAGGCAAGCACGGTTGCCGGGTGCTAAACGCTAAAATTTCCCCTCGAGTTTACCTCCTGATAGCCGACGAACATGGATGAAGTAGTGTTTGACGAAAACTGATTTAAAACCGGATTCATTATTATTTGGAGTTTAAACTTCAAACTAAAGTTTTACTGATAGTTGTGAAAGCGCTAACGAAGAAAAAACTTTTTTTAAGCCCTATTTGCTGTTGGAAGAATATGACCACCATTGGAATCAAGTTGTATAACTATTTTTTTTAATTATTGTAATTTTATGTTACTTTACTTTATTATGTACAGAGTCATCCAACGAGGACTGAACAGGGCAGTTTTTTTCGGAATGGGTTAAATGATTTGAAAAACCAAAATGGCTATTTGTTATGTTCTTTACCGGTGAATCCAAAAATGATACATGAGAAACAAATGAACATCAAATAAAAGCGCTACGGCACATTTTGACATTTTTTTAAATGGAATGCCGTATTTTTTATTTCATATTTCAATTCTTGATATTGTTGCGAACTCGGGGTTCATAAATTCCAGTGCAACGATTTAATACGAAAACACTATTTATTTATTCCACAAATACACTCGACTACTAAATAACTCAGTACTTAACACTTTATAGCCTTCTATTATCGCTTCGTAACTTTAGCTTACTTATAGCTCGATTAAAATACGACTACTACTACCCGGGCGCTCTATGCGCCTTTTATATACAATCCTAAAATTACAGAAAAACCTAGAAAGTTCTTTACAAGAATTCTTGAATAATCTCATATAAAAAAAACGGTTGTAAACAACTGCCTTCTAGATTAAGCCAGACGAGCAATAAATCACTCGTGTCAGCCATGACGCAGCGCGGATAGGTTGCGAAGCTCCACCAACCAACACGCTCCCATGCGTTGCCCCGCCTCCCATGCGGCGTTGCTGCGATCGTAACATTGCCCTCCTCCTAAGTCTGTTCGTCCCGAACAGATAGAGTTCCATGGTATCGTGCTAATCGATCCAAATGAACGACCTTCATCTTTGACCTAGGGGTCCGCTGGATCCTATACACCACATCGTTAATCTTCTTTATAATTGTATAAGGTCCTTCCCAATTTTGGCTAAGTTTGGGAGACTTCCCCACCTTTCGCCTCGGATTGTATAGCCACACCAAATCACCATCCTGGAAGCCGCGGGAGTTAGCTAGTAAGTCATATCTTGCTTTGGCTCGATCACTGGATATCCGCAGTTTATTCCTGACTTGCTCATGAACATTGTTCAGCCTCTCCTTAAGCTCCTCCACAAAATTCTCAGAGCTGAGCGACTCTTTTTCTGGTGTTCCATACATCAAATCCGCAGGAAGCCTCATTTCCCTCCCGAACATCACTTTCGCCGTAGTATAACCAGTGGCTTCATGCGTAGAGCCTCGATATGCCATCAACATGAGAGGTAGATGTTGGTCCCAATCACGCTGATGATCTGCCACCATTTTAGACAGGTAATGTTCCATGGTCCGATTAAATCTCTCTACCATCCCATCCGACTGTGGATGCAAAGGAGTTGTCCTGGTCTTGCGAATTCCGAGAAGTTCCATGACCTTCTGGAAAACAGCCGATTCAAAATTTCGGCCCTGATCAGAATGAAGTTCGAGAGGGACTCCAAATCTGCAGAACATTTCATTTACTAGCACCGTTGCCACAGTCGTTGCTTCTTGATTAGGCAGGGCGTATGCTTCAGGCCATTTAGTGAAGTAATCCATGGCGACCAAGACGTATTTATTGCCCGACTCAGTCTGAGGAAACGGTCCCGCGACATCAATTGCTACTCTCTCGAATGGAGCACCTACAGTGTACTGCACCATCCGGCCGCGTGATCTTGTTTGAGGTCCTTTTGTGGCACAACAAACTTCGCACTTGCGGCACCAAGATTCGACGTCTTCATGATAATTCACCCAGTAGAACCGCTCTTTAATTTTGGCCAAGGTTTTATTGACCCCAAAATGACCTCCACTGGTTCCGTCGTGCATTTCCTTTAGTACATCTGATTTTCTGCTATCAGGAACAGCCAATTGACTGACTACGGACTTGCCATCCGGACTCTCCCACGCTCTCTTCAGTAGTCCATTTTCTATTTTAAGAGAGTGCCACTGGGCCCATAGCGCCTTCAGGTTTGGACTTTTACCAGCAATTTCTTGCCATTCTGGTCTCTTGTCGTCAGTCTTTGCCAAGAGTATGGGTCCAATATCTGGATCATTCATTTGTTCGTCTCGAAGCGCTTGTGCGGTCCAGCCATCGTTTATTTCTACCGACGTTCTTCTTACAGAAGCAAATCCCTCACGCTGCTCTGTTCTTTGACAATCCCGACAATCTTCTTTACACGGCCGTCTAGACAATGTATCGGCATTTCCGTGACACCTTCCTTGTCGACGTTCAGTTTGGATCTTCTGTCCTTTAATGCGTCCGGCCTCTGTAACACTTTTGCCACTCAAATTATTGCCTTGACTTGATTGGTTGACTTGACTGATCCTGGGGGTCTTAACGGGCTCGGTCAATTGCCCCCTTACATTGACCGGAATTGGCTTTTCCTGGAATCTAGGGCGGTCCTGGTTTCCGCTCGGTCTTCTAAACAACGGCGAAGGACTTCTTGCCCTATTACGGCAATTACTCTTGACGTGACCCAGTTTACCACAGTTAAAACATTTTATGCCCCGATTGCCTGTCGATCGAGGAGTTCTTTCTAACAGGGCTTTCATATTGACTGCCATATCCTTCATCGCTTTATGTAAACTGGCCATGGATTCAGCCATAGACGTATTCGCCTCTTCACCGCAAGTTGCCATTCGTACACGTGGAGATGAACTAGATGACACTCGTGACGCCTCGAATTCCAGGGCCCGAACTAGTGCCTCGCTGATATCCTTGGGCCTTACTAGACGTAAGTGGTATCTCATGTCACTATCGCGAACTCCCTCAATGAACCTTTCGGCGGCAAATTGCATTTGAAAAGATTCAGGGGCCGATGGATATGCCAGGTGAATTAGTCTGTCTATGTCCGCCTCAAATTCTTGTAAGGATTCACCTGACTTCTGCTGTCTCATCCTCAGCTGGGCCTGGAACACGGTTTCTTTGTGCTCATTTCCAAATCGTAGTTGCAGAGAGTGTACTAAAGCTGCATAATTACTTTGATCAGCTGCCGACAGAGATTGGAGTAATTCAGCCGCTTTTCCACGATGCGCTACCACTAGTGATGTAGCTTTCTGGCGCTCGGACCAGCCATTAGCTTTTGCAGCTGCCTCAAATTGGGTTTTATAGATTTCCCAGGCCGTAGTACCGTCATAATCGGGAGGCTTAATTTTAGCGTTGGGTGTGCTAAAACTCTCTGTAGACACGTTGTCGTCCTCAAGTTGTTCCTGGAATTTCTTTTCTAGCTCGAGAAACTTCTGGTTGACAGCTTCGAGTCCTTCGTTAACGGATTGCATTATTCTATCTTCCAATTGTTGCTCCCTAGCTGCGAGGTGGTTCATTAATTCTTCTTTGAATTGTTGATGACGTCGCTCCTGTACTTGATCCCGCTTTTCCTGCTCTTCTTTTTGTTCCTTGTAACGTTTTTCCTGCTCTTCCTTCTGTTCTAGATAACGTCGCTCCTGTATTTGATCACGTTTTTCCAGCTCTTCCCTCTGTTGTTGCATAAGGGAGAGCAGTGTGGCTAGTTGATCCTCCATCGCTTGATGCTGGCTTCTGGTCACTGGCATAAACACGTAATGTCCGGCAATGAAGCACTCACTTACAGTTCAGTAATATTAGTCCTCAAATTCCCACTGGAATCGCACTTCTGACACCAATTGTTGCGAACTCGGGGTTCATAAATTCCAGTGCAACGATTTAATACGAAAACACTATTTATTTATTCCACAAATACACTCGACTACTAAATAACTCAGTACTTAACACTTTATAGCCTTCTATTATCGCTTCGTAACTTTAGCTTACTTATAGCTCGATTAAAATACGACTACTACTACCCGGGCGCTCTATGCGCCTTTTATATACAATCCTAAAATTACAGAAAAACCTAGAAAGTTCTTTACAAGAATTCTTGAATAATCTCATATAAAAAAAACGGTTGTAAACAACTGCCTTCTAGATTAAGCCAGACGAGCAATAAATCACTCGTGTCAGCCATGACGCAGCGCGGATAGGTTGCGAAGCTCCACCAACCAACACGCTCCCATGCGTTGCCCCGCCTCCCATGCGGCGTTGCTGCGATCGTAACAATATAATTGTTCAAATAAACTGATATTTTTTTTCTAATAACGTTGAACTTATGCACTTATTAAGTTACAAAAACATTCAACCACCGTGAGATCACTTCCTATTAACACGTGGAGTGGCAAGAAGTCAGGTACCACTTATAATACTGCACCTGTTCAGCAAAAACCATGTCAGATTCACTTGACAGCATTGACAGGCTTCAATGCTGTCAAATGAACAGGTAAGCGATACTACTAACCTGAACAGGTAAGCAGTATCGTAAGTAGTACCTGACTAGTGGCAAATCCACGTGTTAATAGGAAGTCATCTCATGGTTGTTGAATGTTTTCGTAATTTAATAAGTGCATAAGTTCAACGTTATTAGAAAAAAAAATCAGTTTATATCAACAATTATATCAGGAATTGAAATATGAAATAAAAATACGACATTCCATTTAAAAAAATGTCAAAATGTGCCGTAGCGCTTTTATTTGATGTTCAATTGTTTCCCATGTATCATTTTTGGATTCACCGGTAAAGAACATAACAAATAGCTATTTTGTTTTTTCATATCATTTAACCCATTCCGAAAAAAACTGCCCTGTTCAGTCCTCGTTGGATGACCCTGTACTCTGTACGTAAATGAAAAATTATTAATCAGAGGAGTTTAAATCATCCTGGCAACAATGGTATCAAAAATTGTAATGGTTGATAAAGCAAAAAAAGGAGTAAATATACAAATGGGTAAGACGACGGGGCGTGTATCAACCTTAAAAATAATGGCTGAAAGCACGACACCCCCGGAACCATAAAAGTTAAAAACATCTCCGCCAAAGGTTCTCCATCATGCCATCCATTCGAGATGATAGCGCGACATTGTGCTCGGAAACAATGTCGCAAAAATCGGATTTGTTGTTTTATTGGCTGGAAAATAATATTTTATTCCGTATGTGCCACATTTGTCCGCTTACTGCGATGTACAGGCTGCGGCCCAAATATCCAGATCATTGTTTGCATTGGCAATGTCAAACAAAGCACCGGATCCGTGCTGTTTTATGAAGAGTCGAATTTTTGAAAAATGCCTGAATACACATCAAGCTTGTGATATCATTATTTACTTTTTACTGTATGTAATTAAAATTCGCGCTTTACTCCCATTTTAAAAATACTTACCTAAGTTTTCGAGTGCATCTATGCCAGGGATGGTGGGCAGCTTGCACCGATGATCAGGGACTCGCGCCATGAATAGATGAATGTAGGCGTGAAATTCGTAGGGAAAATCTGCAGGAAATAAAACGAACCATATTACCAATTTCTGGTATTTGCCAAACTCCCCTACGTGAGGCAGTATCTCGTCGAAATCCATTGTTTTACCCCGACGGCCCTTGCCGAAGCACTGGACCATCGGGCATATTTAATTCGTTAATTGGTCCTGTTTAATCAATCAATCGAATTTGTGCATTAAGATACGGAAGGGGTTTATTTAATTAGGGGGACGTGACATTTCGCAAACATCCATTGGAATCCAAATTTTAAAAACCTCGCACTTGAAAACTGAATTATTGTTGTTGTTTGCACAAGCGTCGATAAGAAAAACGTTACTTAAGCGATAAACGCGATAATGAGGTATGTTGACGAAACCCGAACAAGTATACTCTAAAAGCTAGTTAATTACATCAAGTCAGTCAGTGGTGTTGGTGTAACAGCCGGTCATGTATATGGACCTACTGGCGGCAGCCCTCGTGCTGTTCCTTTCCTTTATGTGCATAGCTAACAAAAAAGACCCTAAAAAGATTTTCGGCGTGTACAGTCAGCCGGGCAAGTGGTACTTTCTTAAATACCCGGCTTTTTTCACCCTTCTTGTATTGAGAAGGCTCAAGTATTATGCAGTAGGGAAGCAAGGTTTAGTTAACGAGGCAGAACTAGAGAGGCGTCAACCTCTTGCTGAAGATCCTAACAGCTTCGATGCTGTCTTCTTCCACGCAGTGTCTCAGGACAACATCTTTTTGGCAGCAGGGGCCGAGAGGCGCCACCAGGGGGTCATCAATGGATTAATTTACTTGCGGCACCCAGCTTTTGGCATACTGAAGACTCCCAAACTACCAAACACCCAGCTAAAAGAAGACCCCCTAATGTCGGATAAATCGTGGGCGGCTGAAGGTTGCGAATACACTCCAGTTGATCCCATGAAAAAGTGGACGTTGTCTTATAAAGGGCAAATGAGGTAAGTTGTGTATGTCCCCTTTTAGTGTCTATTTTCGTGGTCTGGGGCTTTGCATTGACGTAACGTATCTAAGAAAGTTAAACCTATACAGATAATGGAAAAAGTCATACATAAGAGAATTTGTTCAACGTATCAGTAACGTTAGATTTAAGAAACTGTAAAAAAAAACTTGGAAATCTATATAAGTTCTCAATAAACTGAATTAATTGTTTTTTTTTTCAAGCGGACTAAAAGGACCTCATTTGTTTTCTCCATTCGCACACCTAAAGTGGGCTTTCTAATCCTGAGATCAAAAAAGTAACAAGAAAGTCCTAGGCAGTAAAAGTAAAGTCAAAAGTCACCGCTACTGTCATGGTGGCGCATATACAAACCATCTTATTGTCATCTTTACATTCTTGATGAAAAAACAAAGGATAGGAATACTCTCAGAGCGCTCGAGAGCACCACCCGAAACTGTTTTTAGTAGAAATCGCATAGGTTCTCGAATTCTGTTAAATGTCGTTGGTTGTCATGCGCGTCATCATATTTATCTGTCAATGTGATTTTTATTAATTTAGTATTGATAATAATGCTACAAATTTTTAGTTTACCATAATTTACCTAAACCACCTTAACCATTGGTTATGATTTAATACCGTTAAAACCACTGAACATTGAAAACCACCGTTCCAACACATAATATTTATATACAACACTCATTGAGTAAGTACCTACTTAGACCCGCTTAAAGAGGATGAGACAAAATTGCAAAACTGAATCACTCTGAAATAGACTTATTTCCTGCATGCTTGAAAAAAAAATAGTATATGTTACTCGGAGTAAAAGGTCTTTTTGTGCTTCGCCCAGTTGCAGGCCTCAGCTTCGCTTCGGCCGTCAATCCCTGGGCTCAGCACAAAAAGACCCACTTTTACTCCTAGTGACATAATCTACTATAATTATAGTCATAAAACATTGTTGACATAACATTTCTGCTTAGGTATCTCTGTAATATGGACTGAAAAATACGTTTGCAATAAGAAAAAAAAAGCTTTTTTAGTGGCTATCTACTCTTTCTGTTTCCAAAGAAATCAGTAGGAGGAGTACTAACAAAAATGATAGAATTGTACTAAATAACTAGTAACATTCACACAATAATTAGTATGTGCATACGTTCTTGATCTTTTGTTTCAAAAATAAGTTAAATAAATTGATTTTGCACGATGAAAAGCGATAAGAAATAATTACTTTACAATAAACCGAACTAAAATTAGGTACCCCATAGATGTTTTAGTGTTTGCAATATTTTGGAATATTTTTTTTTTCAATTTTAATGTCATTTTAATTTATTTAATTTCAATTTTAATGTCAATTAACGTCATTTATTTACAATACTAATGTTACTAAAGCTATTAAATAGTAGATTATGTCACTAGGAGTAAAAGTGGGTCTTTTCGTGCTGAGCCCAGAGATTGACGGCCGAAGCGAAGCTGAGGCCTGCAACTGGGCGAAGCACAAAAAGACCTTTTACTCCGAGTAACATATACTATTTTTTTTTCAAGCATGCAATAAATAAGAAATCTATTTAAAAGTGGTTCAGTTTTGCAATTTTCTCTTATCCTCTTTAAGCGGGTCTAGGTACTTACCCAATTGTGTATATTATTTGTAAAATACATAGAATATGTTAGAATGGTGGTTTTCAATGTTCTATGGTTTTAATGTATTAAATAATAACCAATGATTATGGTAAACTAAGAATTTGTAGCATTATTTTCAATACTAAATTAATAAATGTCACATTGACAGATAAATATGATGACGCGCATGACATTTAACAGACGAATTCAGAATTCGAGAACCTATGCGATTTCGACTAATAACGGTTTCGGATGGTGCTCTTGAGTGCTCTGAGAGTATTTCTGTCCTTTGTTTTTTCAACAAGAATGTAAAGATGGCAATACACTCAGATCGGTTTATTTGGTGTCATCTATTATTAAAATAATTTTGGTGAATGAAAATCGTTTATATATGCGCCACCATGACACTAGCGGTGACTTTTGACTTTACTTTTACTGCCTAGGACTTTTTTGCTACTTTTTTGGCCTCAGGATTTGAAAGCCCACTTTAGGTGTGCGTATGGAGAAAACAAATGACGTACTTTTGGTCCGCTTGAAAAAAAATATGATTTTTATACTCTATAAAACTAAGTTTTTGTCTCCGAAGCCTACTAAAAATCGAAACGTCTCGAAAAAGTCTTCTTGTCATGGCCTACTATATTAATTTTAAATAACCGCCATTTCTGTCGATAAAAAGAACAGAACTTAACGTCATTCATGATTTAAAAGATAATTTTTAGGTGGAAAAGATAGACTAGGAAAATATACAGGGTAGCCTTCAAATTTATGAAAAAATGGTTACTTTCGGTTAAACCGGACCTAGAATAAAATGTTAGTAAAACTGGCAAAAAGTAACGAGATATATAATCAAAATTTTATCTTAAAAAAATCTGTCTGCTGTATCAATGTCACCTGGTATAATACCAGGTAATCCGGCATATTGGCAATTAAAATTACCGATGGGGGCGCTGCGAATGTAAACAAATATGTCGAAATTGCAATATTTTGGAATATTTTTTTTTTCAATTTTAATGTAATTTTAATTTATTTAATTTCAATTTTAATGTCAATTAACGTCATTTATTTACAATACTAATGTTACTAAAGCTATTAAAATATGATTTTTATACTCTATAAAACTAAGTTTTTGTCTCCGAAGCCTACTAAAAATCGGAACGTCTCGAAAAAGTCTTCTTGTCATGGCCTACTATATTAATTTTAAATAACCGCCATTTCTGTCGATAAAAAGAACAGAACTTAACGTCATTCATGATTTAAAAGATAATTTTTAGGTGGAAAAGATAGACTAGGAAAATATACAGGGTAGCCTTCAAATTTATGAAAAAATGGTTACTTTCGGTTAAACCGGACCTAGAATAAAATGTTAGTAAAACTGGCAAAAAATAACGAGATATATAAACGCGTATATTTTCAAAATTTTATCTTAAAAAAAATCTGTCTGCTGTATCAATGTCACCTGGTATAATACCAGGTAATCCGGCATATTGGCAATTAAAATTACTGATGGGGGCGCTGCGAATGTAAACAAATATGTCGACTTATGAGGTAATCGAAAAGTAAATTTTTGGTGGTTGAAACGAAAAACGACTTTTTTTCTTCTACTTTCAAGGTATACTTATTGTGTGAACACCGTTTTTAGAAAATTACTGTTTAAATTAGGTACTAATGATATATTTATAGTTCAACAGTGGTTTTTGTGAATATTTAGAAGTGTTTTTTTGTGAAAAAGTTTGTGGGCATAATTTCCTGTGAAGCAAAAATTACTTGAAAAAGTTCCCATGCAAAGTGTACCTTTTTTCGATTCTATTCCATAATTGATGATTATGGGATCTATTCCATAATTGCTGATTTTTTTGAATTCAGGTATGGCTGAACTTGAAGCATACCTAAAACTAGCTACAGTTTTCCAGTACTTAGAAGTCTGGCTGTAACCAGCAGATGTGTTGTGGAAGGAGAAAATATCTTAAATTTCAAACACTTAATTTTGTGTGGCCATTATGGAAATATACCAGCACTGGAAGGTGAAGTGATAAAGATCGTAGTATTGTGCCTTCAGACAAGTGCTCTGCTGAAAGGCAAACCCCATGAGGTGTCTGGGGCCGTGATGATCCATGCGTCAGGTTACAGAATTTTAAACTATATAGGTGCATCTGGAAACTATTTAAGTAGGTACATAGTAAAAAACTATAGTAAAGTGGATGTGTTGTCACCAAAGTGTGTTCAAAATTTAAGTGCAATAATATAGATTAAAGGTTTTTAATTAATTGTTTTATTTTGAAACCTGGGATTACAACAACTTGAGTTCTTATTTTGTCAAGCAATGTTGAAGTTGAGAGGTAAACCATTGCTTTAAATTTTGTAACCATAATGCCACAGTAGTTTACACCTCGGTTGAAGTATGGGCTTTGATGTTCGGCCTAAAGGTTTTGCTCCAACAGAATTAGGTAGTCCCTATCCTTGTTTACCTATTACATCACTACCTAAGTATGAACAATTTCTTGTTACGAATACAAATTTAAATATAAATCCTTTGAAAATAACATACCTATAGTAACCTTCCTTACTTCGTTGGAAGAAAACTTCAAGTGTAAGTAAGTAACTTTGTGCAAGGTAGATTGGTTTACTTGCCAGTTTATTAACCAATAATCTTTATAAAGATGAGATACTTTAGTCTCAACTTTAGTTATATTATGTATTAGTAACAGTTTCTGATTTTGGTGAGATTGATCCAAACAATTACGTTATAAAAATGAAGTCATTAAAGCTTGAACTGGTTGTCTAGGAATAATCTACTTTGTGACACTTTTCATAGGTATTTTTTAAATTAAAACTTGTCATCTTGTAATACTGGAGACATTAAATTGACAACTGCACATATTACAGTCATAATTTCATCAATATTGCTAATTAAATTCCTAGGTATATAAAGGACTTTTCAATATATCAAATATTTTTATTCTCTAATTAATTCTCTCAATACGTACTCTTGCTTTTCACAGTAGTTTTAGGTCAAAATACTAATAATTTTGGACAAGCAGGTATACAAGGAGCGACAAAACCAAATGCATCGACCTTTAGGTCCAACTGTGTTGCATTTACTTTGCCTATCTTCAATCTTTCTCGATAGATATTCCAATGTTGTGTGACTTGCAAATCGCAATTTCTGAAGATAATCAGCTAGACCTTTACCTTGTTACTTGTAGTAGCACACTATGAATTGCTAAAAAGTCGAGGTGGGTGGGACTTCAGAGTTAAAGGGGGGCCTCTACCAACAGCTAATCTTGTAGAGTTTTCTTGAGGGGTTTAAATTTGTCGTTCATCCTTCTTTGCTTGGGATAGATTGGAGAAAAAAATATCACAAGCTTTTTTTAAATTTTATATTTATCAATCATATCTATTGCGACGCCCGTTTCAGGTCCGCTGATACTTAATTAATTCGTTGAGTCTCGGGCGCCACCCTTTGATATTTATAAAGCGACAAAGGGACCGCTATTGCCTACAAGGTAGCTTTTAAACAGAGGAGAAATATTCCAGGGATTTTTAGATTAAAACACCAGGAGTCAGGAACAATAATAGGGTGTCTATTAAACTACGGTAAAACAACATTCAAACACCTACTAATACTACGACTGTTAGTGACTCTCTATAACTACATACGAACACATCCTAAAACTATGAAATTAATAACAGCGAGAGGGGGGGGAGCAACAGTTAGTTACTTAGTAGACGAAATTCTGATGAACCAGGGAAAACGGGAGGTTTCGGTAATAAACCAGTACACTCTGTACTGGATCGGTCGGGGTCGGAAACTTCAATATTGCGTACAAGCAGTAACAACAATATGAAACGGTAACGGAGCTTTGGGACCACTGGAAACTGGGGTTTCGGAGGAAGCGTACTTTATAATTCGGAATCGGATATAGTCGGTTTCGGTTTATTCACATCCAGCCTGGCTTTGAAGATCGGTGCTACGGGAAGCCCAGGATGTAAAACAGGTCGGTGACGGAATCGGTAATAGGTCCCAAATCGGATTCGAAAGAAGCGGTACGGTGAGCGGTGTGTTAGCGATTTTCCCGGGTTACATATGAACGCACCCTGTGAGGAACAAAATGAACGCGGCCAGAATCAGCATGGCACCTGCGTCATTTGAACGTCACAAGTACTCCGGTGGAGCGCGACAACTCCAACTACACCGGGAAATCACAAATCCACCCCTCTTGTGTCGTAAGACCCTAGCGGCCTAGCATGACGTCAGGAGCCGAAACGTGAAGCAGCAACGTCGGCCCCCTAGGTCAGATATCCGGTACTAACTCACCGAGTCCTTGACTCGATGCGACCGTCGACCCCGAACCCTTCGAATTATTTTACTAGTCTTTATAAATTCTGTCGGCTTGTTAAGCGCGACAAACAGGTGGCGCCATCTATGGGCGCACTCGCGGACCTACGGCCGTTTTGGCCATTGCCTTTGCTTTTATATGGGGAATTCCCGTTTTTTATTTAAATAAAAGGTGTTGTAATGAGTTGGGTGATGAAATATAAAGAAAATGTTAATTGGGACGTCATTACCTGTGAGTTAGGGAAAAACTTCGCTACACTATGACAACGCAACAATTAACCTAACTATATACACAAAGAGGAATAGAACTATCTTTGCAAAAGCTGTTTCGAAACAATCACCACTTGTCACTTGGACTTTTTTATCCAAAAACTTAGGCTGTAGTGCTTCTTGGTGCACTGATGTCCTCATATCCACTAAAGCATTTACTACCAATTGTTCCTTAGGTGTTAGACCACTCAATCGTAACAACTTTTCTTCACTAGGTTCAGAATTTAAAGTCATAGGTTCTTTATTACAACTGTCACAAACACTACTAAAGTCTGGGATAGAGAAATCATTGGCTGACAAACTTTGACTGGAGGAAGATTTCTTGATGGTCCCGCAAAACCTTTTTTTTTATCAAACGGACTAAAAGTACGTCATTTGTTCTCTCCATACGCACACCTAAAGTGGGCTTTCTAATCCTGAGACCAAAAAAAGTAGCAAAAAAGTCCTAGGCAGTAAAAGTAAAGTCAAATGTCACCGCTATTGTCATGGTGGCGCATATATAAACCATCTTATTGCCGTCTTTACATTCTTGTTGAAAAAACAAATGATAGGAATACTCTCAGAGCGCTCGAGAGCACCACCCGAAACGGTTTTTAGTCGAAATCGCATAGGTTCTCGAATTCTGTTAAATGTCGTTAGTGGTCATCATATTTATCTGTCAATGTCATTTTTATTAATTTAGTATTAATAATAATGCTATACATTTTTAGTTTACCCTAATTTACCTCAACCATCTAAACCATTGGTTATGATTTAATACCATTAAAACCATTGAACATTGAACACCACCGTTCTAACACATTCTATTTATATACACCACTAATTGGGTAAGTACCTAGACCTGCTTAAAGAGGATGAAAGAAAATTGCAACACTGAATCACTCTAAAATAGACTTTCCTGCATGCTTGAAAAAAAAATAGTATATGTTACGCGGAGTAAAAGGTCTTTTTGTGCTTCGCCCAGTTGCAGGCCTCAGCTTCGCTTCGGCCGTCAATCTCTGGGCTCAGCACAAAAAGACCCACTTTTACTCCTAGTGACATAATCTACTATAACTTAGGTCTCAACAAGTTTGGTGCTAGTTTTTTTGAAAAATTATTAGCCAAAAATATTAAACAAAAAACACTTAATTGAAAAATATGTCTAAATACCTCTATTGTAATCATGTTGCTTAAAGTGCAATGAACAAACTCTCAAATGTTTGCTAACTGGTTTTGTTATTGATAAGACTTTGATCTAGGCTTTTCTCTTTTCCACAAACTCATCTAGGCCAAACTCGTCTTTGGAAATACTTCTGTTGGTGTTTTTGCGGGAATTGCAATTGAATACGCTGCAATTTGTATTATGGATAGTTTTCTTCTGCTTTTTTCTTGTACTGAACATTTTTCTAAATCACATGACAATTTGGACCACAAAACTAAATATTAAACACCGTGATACATGAAGTGAAAGAAAACTATACAAAATGTAGACAATTTAGGAAAATGCAGGGAAATTTGAAAATAAATGAAACTTTGTTGATGCAACTAGGAATATTAGGATAAAACTCCCGAAGCAAGGACGTAAATACCTATAAATAAAAATAAACAGATTACTTCCTAAGTAGTTTTACATTTGTGCCCCCAGGTGGCGTCTAGATTTTTTTAATCGCCAATAAAACAACAATGACCATGCTTAACGATGCAAAAACTCCTTGAATTTGACAATTGGATTTCCTTAACAAAAGTCGCCGATAGATGACACTACGCTAAGGCCTATAGGACCGCTTATAGAAATATCGCAGGGCGTTAGCCGATAAAACTCACCCGAGAAACTTTATGAATGCGCCCCCAGTGCTTACAAGACACTGTAAAAGTGCCAGACACACTAATGCAATGTAAAGAAGTTATAAGGGTAAAGGGGCCTAAGATTAAAATGGCAGAAAATATACCAATGACTTACCGAGAACATTGACACTGTATTATAATCAAAATAAACTCATTACATATGTCTTACCTTGAAATAAGTAAACAACTTTTGAGTTTGAGCAAGCATAATCAGGATTATATGGATTTCACAATAAAAAATACAAATATCAAACAATTAAACTAAAAACCACACAATTCGTCCCTACGGAATCGTTCCTTTTCCAATTATTAAACTAAAAAAAAAAAAAGAAATGTGTATGGCTACCGCTGCTTTTTCGTTCCTTGAAGCTGATTGGTGCACGAGCCGAACGTTGCGCGTCTATTTCTCGGCGTCACCCGAAGCCGCCTGGAAATTCAAATTTAACCCGCCATTTTCTGTCAAATCCAAACTTCAAAAAAACACCAAAATTTACAAATAACATCCATCCGCTTCTGAATAAACATGATTGCAATCCGATCCGCCAAAACACAGGCCCATTTTTGACGGTTCATCGCGGTATATAATTTTTTAACTATCGTTTGTGTAACTGATATTGGGCTTCACTGCAAAACAAACCCCACAATTTAATACAGCTATGAGATGTTAATAAAGGTTTTATATTATAGGGTGCACGGCACCGACAAGCTGGTGCAAGTAGAAATGGAGGCCAAATGGGTCAGCGATTTGCCGTGGTTCTTTTACGACATGGATTTGCCCGCGAAGATGCTGGCTAGATCGATTGCCAGGGAACCCTGGTCTAAGGAACTGTTCGAGACATTAAAAGAGTATGTTATTAATTAAATATTTATTTTTTTTTTTAGTACATACTTAAAAAATTAAGTACAAAAAACAATACGAACTATATAAGACTAAAAGTGGTGCGTCATGCATAAAACAGTGACGGAAGTTTATTCCTTTTCACGTCTTCACGGTTGCCGGGATGACGAGAATTGCTGCCTTAGAAGAGGCACTAAAACGGCTTTTTGGTCTTTGCCACCATAGAGATACAGAAATAGATAAAAATTAGATGAAAATTTAATTAGGTTATACGGTCGAAATAACATAGTAGATATGTCCTTAGGAACGTAGTACACACGTTTCCGACAATTAATCTTTAATAAGTTCACCACGCTATTTTGTGAATTGCATCAACCAATGTGAAATGTTTTAATTTAACCCCTTAGGGCCCACCAGGTCCATTACGAACAAATGGGCTTCCTCGAGGGTACCCTAAAGGTAGATGGAAGAAAAGTACCGCTAAAGCTCGATGCTTTTCGCGATCACAGCTTCGGTAAGAAAAGCTCAATTAATTTACTGTCTTACACATTTTCCGGTGGGTTCCCTCGTCGCTTTTCCATCGATATATCGAATAATAGAGCATTCCCTAACCTTTCCGCACGATTTTCCAGGCAAGAAGCGAGACTGGAGTCTAATGCATCGCTACATATTTCAAATGTTCTACTTGGAAAACCAAACCCGCATCGTGTTGGGTTTAGTGTCCCAGCCGTGCACGGCCTCCCATTACGAAATGGGGTACGTAGTGCACGCCAATGGCAAAATTGAGACCATCGAGAGCTGCGACTTGCGCCTATGGCAGCACGGGGAGAGCGGCCGTCCTAGCGACGAGATTGGATTCACTTTCGAGGCCGGTAAGTTTCGTGACTTCTTTCCAAGTTAATTAGAAATCTTCCCACATCCATCCTCTCACCTGGAGCTAAATAGAAATTAATGGCGAAATTTTTTTAACGGGGGGGGGGGTGAGTCCGATGTAATTATAAAAAGTGGGTTGGATGCACATACACAAAAGCAAGTTTTATATTAGGAAATTTATTTCAGGGGAACATGTGTATGAGTGCAAGGCGGTGTACGAAAATACTATGGCACACTTTGTGGGGGAAAACAAGCTGGTGAAGATGTACGAAAGGTTCGGCAGTTGCGAGGTGAACTCAGTGCGAGGCAAGGTGATATCTGAGTGGAATTACAGCAACACTAACGGAAAATTTAAGCTTGATCAGTACCAGTGCTGATCAAGAAAATAAACAGGTGCTAAAACAAGTTTTCGTCCAATATTCTGGCATCTATATTCTTTTATTAGATGTAGAGGAAGAGGGATTTTGCTAAAAGAATTTGCCTAGTTTTAAGGATAAACCTAATTTTTCCATAGGTAAACAAATTGCGGAAAAATTGCCAGTTCTGAACATTGTAAATGACCTTCAGGATGTGCTGTTACCATTTTGTCATTTACATGCTTTATATGGTACCGTCGACAAATTTGCAAACAGTACAAACTTATCTAGTTACTACCTACTACTTATCAAGTTTTTATTCTTCACTTCTTGTATAAATTATTGACAACATACACATAAGAAATATTTTCGCCGCAATATTACCGAACAAACAGCTATTTATGTAACCAGTTACGAAAAGTCCGATTTTGTGTAACGAATGAATGTTTGCGTGACGAGCGCAGCGAGTTCCCGAAATTTGAATGAGATACACAAAAAAGGCTTTTCGTCACGTGTTTCATACAAAACTTTTTCTAATTTTGACTACAAATACCTACTTAGAGAGAGAGTTATTATTATTGAACTATAGCAACGGTGTGCCACAACCGAAACCTGCAACTGGTGGTGAAACGAACTTTTCATCACTAGTTACGAAAGATTTTACTTTTCGTAACTAGTTACGAAAAGTAGGACGTTACGTCACTGTCATCAGTATTGAAAAGTGCCACTTTATATGTCAAAATTAGAAAAAAAAGTTTTTTCCCATGGCTCTGGATAGCAGTCAGAAAAAATTATTCTTTTGTCGTGCGCAGAAAAATAGCATATTGTTTAACGAGTGACGAAAATAGCATTTTCTCTCGCAAGAGAACAGTTTACCAACCGAGGCGAAGCCTAGTTTGGTAATGTTCTCGAGCGATAGAAAATGCTTTTTTGACGAGTAAAACACTATACTTTTTCTTCGACCATGCTAACATTAAGCCTTCGCTAACTTTAAAAACAATCTCTATATAGTATTTCAAAAATTGAGGCGCGTCATTGTCAGAATGACACCTCGATTGTCAACTAGTTAAGTTTGGTTAAATTTCAACACTTTTATTTGCCTTTCTGAGGCCCGGACAGGCAAAATATACATGTTTTTGTATGATATCACCATTTTCCATGGTGTTTTACAAGATCAGACTAGTTCAATCGCATTTAATTGGCGATACACACGCGAAATTAGAACAACTTACTTTCACCACTAGAGACAAAACTTAACACTATGAGATTTTCTCTCACTAGAAGCGAAAATTACGTTTTCGGCTAGGGCAAGTATGACGAAAGTTGTCTATTTTTACAAGGTCGTAGAAAAAAGTAAATTTTATGTTAAGGTAAATTAAGTTTTAAATTTGATAAAACAGTGAACTTATATGTATAACACGTTGGAGACTTATAGCTTATAACCTGAAATAAAAAAGCTGAGGTTTTTTTACGTAAGACGATATTTGAAGCGGAAATCGTTGACAAAGGAAGTCTTCCCAAAGACTTTTAAAGCTGAATTTAAGCGACTCGGAAATGCGAATGGATGATAATTTCCATTTTAAGCCCCGGGCGAGAGGCGAGATTAATGCGTAAATAAAAATGGCATAAATTTGTCTATATGCAAGCATCTTCATCGTTTTGAAACTTAGTTAGTTAACCCCGCCTTCGAGTTGAAGTGGTTGATATCTAGGACCAAACTAATATAAACGCTCCAGAATTTGCCACGAGGGATGTTTAATGCAAAACTTGGTTTAAAACATCATATATTTGGTAAAACTTTAAACATCTCTAAACGACGAATAGTTTTAAAGGGTACAGAGTGATTGTTAGTTAACCTAAGTACTTAAGTACTCAAAAGATTCGAAGATTTAAAATGTGTTTAAGCCTATATAGGAGTAAAGTGTATTATTATATCACACAGGTATAGGTAAACTCACTTTCAAGTCAAAGCAGATTGTTTTAAAACGAGCAGTGAATTACTTAGGGCTAAATTGTGCTTAGGGATTACCTATAAGAATTTTGGCGCACATTTTGGCACAACAAATCACAGAGCAACACAAATCTAATTAACATCATGATTGTGAGAGTTAAAACTCTTTGGTATACACTTACCTAATTTTATTATAATTCACACCAAGGCTATTTGGAGGGTAACATTTTTCTAACCTTAATTATTTCCACGTGACTACAAGCGGCTTCTCGAAGGACACATCCAGGTTGTCGATTTGCAAGAACTAAAAGTATAGCGCATATGAAAACCGAAAAGAAAAATGAAATACGCATATCTATATACCTTTCTGACAGAATCGTATCTGAAGTGCTGTTGTTGTCCGTTAACGGTCACTTGAGATACCGCTCGCTGCACACTTAATATAGTCAATGACCCTAAATTTGGAGGGTGTTCTTCTTCCCAGTTGACGTTATTGCTGCGTAAAGTACCATTTTCAGCGCGGAAACTGATCAAACTGTAGCGATTTTCTTCAATAGTGTCTGAAATAAAAGGCGAGTTTTTAATGTTATGGTGAATGAGCCACGTTTTTGTTTTGATTCCCATTTTTCACATGTGTACTAAATTTACTAAATACAGGGTGTTCGGTAAGTACATGATTAAAGTGTTACTGTGACATTCCCTGGTTCAAATCAAAATAATTTGATCAAAGTTTCATTAAGAAAAAGTTTCTGGTTCTATTGCTATCGACGGTCAAAGTTCACGGAAAAACGGTTTTTTTGAGAGTGAGAGTGAGAGTTTTTGTGAGATAATTAAGATGAATTTCAATGAAATTTACTGAGAACTTTCTTCTAAACAAGTCTGAAGTTTTTGATGGAGAAACGATGTCCACCTTCCTTGAGCAAGTGGTAAGTTCTTCAGTATCTTGTTACAAAAACTTTCAGAACTTTTTTGTTAGTTGCCACTTTGATGTTTTTCAAAAATTTTATTGCTCTTGGGAAAAACCTACAGCCCCCATTAGTTTGCGCAAAAAAAACATTTCTGTACCTTTCCTATTTAACAATGTTACACATTCAATGCAAAGTTTGCAGTGGTTACACAATTTACAATTTTTTTATTTAAATTGAGCAAAAATTATAAAATTATTAATTGTGTATATGATTTTATGTGAATATGTGTACTATGATTTTAGCAGTGAATGTGTAACATTATTAAATAGCAAAAGTACAAAAAATAAAAAGTTCCGGAAGTTTTTGTAATAAGACACTGAAGAACTTATCACTTGTTTATGTTATCACACATTTGATTAAAATCCATTGTTATATCCTCTAAATATTATCACAAATATATTTTTTTCCTAGATCTTTGATCATTATTAGCACTGGAACCAGAAACTTTTTCTGAATACAACTTTGATCAAATTGTTTTCTTTTGACCCAATAACATCACACTAACCGTTTGATGATGTGCTTACGGGACACCCTGTATATTAGGCAATTTCAAAGAATTCTTAGCGTTCTGGTATCACTCATTATAAAATAGAAAACCAAGGTGATATGATGTACTCCCCCCCCCCCCCCCCCCCCAATATGACCGCCATATAAAAATTTTCTATAAATGCTCAATGAATCGCCATCGTCGATTTTCTTAAAAAATGTCTGAAATAGCAAGTGAGTTCTAAATGTCATGTCATGGCGAATGCGCCACTTACCAACTTTTCTTTTTTCGCTTTGATTCCCATTTTCACACGTGAACTAAATTTTGTAAATTTAATTAGACACAACCTAAAGTGTATTCCTTGATATTTCGCTTTTGATAATTCCATCGCCCTTGATAATGATGATCTGCAGCAGGTGTAGATGAAACGTCAGCAAGAAATTCCATTGGACTACGGCTTCAAAGCCCGGAAAACACTTTAGATTGTATTTTGACTGGCCGTGAAAGCCTTCACAGTCTAATATAATTAGACAATTTCAAAGAATTTTTGGCGTTATGGTATCACTCATTATAACATAGAAAACCAAGGTGATATTATGATGTAACCCCCCCCCCCTAATATGATCGCCCTAAAAAGCTAACTCAATGAATCTCCATTGTCGATTTTCTTTAAGTGTCTAAAATAACAGGTTCTGAATGTTATGGCGAATGCGTTACGTTCCAATTTTTGTTTCTTTGTTTTGATTCCCAAATTTACTAAACATAATTAGGCAACTTCATAGAATTTTTAGCGTTATGGTATTCATCACTCACTATAAAATAGAAAATTAAGGTGATATCAGGATGTACCCCCCTCAATATGATAGCCATAAAAAAAAACTTACTCAAAGAATCTCCATCGTCCCAAAACAAGTCTCCTTCAGCTTCCCCTCTTTCATCAGGTGCGACCAAGAGCTCCAGTTTAGTCTGTCTTGTCTCAGTGGTGGTGGGTTTCGGTTCTTGCCGAGGAAGCACACTGCCGCCCCTCACAAGCAATGGAATGGTGTCCAAGGGGGCGGTTAAATTGACGTACTCTCCCCGACTCGTTGTACAATTGTTTGTGTAGTAGTCGTACCATAGACCTTCAGGTAGATAGGCATTGACAAAAGTAACGCCCTCCTGCACAGAAAACATTTATTAATGCTTTTGGGGGACAACGCTTAACAAAAAAAAAAATACCTCGAGGACTGGAACAATTAAAAGCGATGGGCCCCAGAGAAATTGCGTGTCTATCGTTAAAGTGTTTGCATCTTTGTAAAACCTGCCAAACAAATAAACAATTGTTAGGTGTAAATCTTCAAAATGACGTGGAGCAGACTCACTCGAAAAACAAAGGTCGAGCAACGGTGGCCCCCTGTTGATGTGCCCAATAGAACAATGTGTACAAGTAGGGTAAAAGAGCATAACGTACGCGCAGTGCCTTCTTTGTTGAGGCCACTACCAAATCGCCCATTGAGGCCGGATCCTGGGGCTACAAAAAAAAACTAACAGTCACCTCCTAAAAATGTCTAGTTTCTTACAATTCCATCGTCAGTATTGTGGTTACGCGAGAATGGGTAAAAGGCGCCCAACTGCTGCCATCTACTGCAAAGTTGTTTGGTGGTGTTACCATTGAAGCCGCAAATGTCGGCTCCCATAAGCGGCACCCCGTACAAACTGAAGCTCAGTAGATCTGTATAGTAATCATTTCTTTTTTTAGTTATTGAAGGTAAATAACAGAATGGTAACATACGGGGAATGCTTTGCTTTAGACCGTCCCAGGTAGAGAAAACGTCTCCGCTCCAATGTCCGGCAAAGTGCCCATGACCGCTAAAGGTCGCTCGCGAAATAACCATTGGACGCTTGCCTCGAATTTCGGCCATAGCACTTAAAAAAAAGTTAATAAAACTTGACAATTACTGGTTATGCAAAATGGCTTGTTCTATAACTCATCTCCAAAAACTAAGATCAAATAAAAAGGAGGAGCACGCCGCTCTGCACGTTCTGAGTTTTTTGGCTCCAAATTAAATTGAAAAAGACATTAGCAACAATCAAAAAAGAATACTTACAAACTTGTAATAATCGCTTCAACTGTCCCGTAAAAATTGTGCACATCATAATGTTGCCCTGCGTAATGCTTGGCGGTCATACACATGGTCTTGTAGTTCAGAGCGCCCCCATCTACTGCCGGTAAATATGGCGGACTCTCTAGGTCCGATTTGGGGCAGCCATTAAACGATCCGGAAAGGAAATTTGATGGTTCGTTCATGTCGATCCACGCCCCGTCAAACGGCATTTGATCGTGAAGATTTTTGAGCATTTTCGTCCAATAATCAACGGTGTTGGGATGCGTAAAGTCGGGCCACACCGTCGAATGCGAATTCCAAACCTGCAGGACTTTCTTTAAACGCATATTCCTACTTGTTATATACTACGAGCCCTAACAACTAGGTATGTATTGAGACGCTTTACAATTTTCAGCTTTGTTTCCTCAGCAAGAATATAAAGATGACAATTATTCTCAAAGTTTCTAAAAATTAAGCAGTCGAGCTGGGCGGAGCCTCGAATGCAGCGCATTTGCATCTGTTGCTTTTCGACCTGGTTTTTCAAGCGGGATTTTCTAATGTTACGTTCATATTATATTTAATTGTCAATTATATGTTTAAACACTGCTCGAAAAATGTTACAAAACATGTACCTTTCCTACAAACGGTTGTCCTGATGAGTTTTTCACAAATATGTCCATCTTGAGGCCCGCGTCGTAAGGGGGATACGAACCTGGCGGCTCTCCAGCACTCACCCCTGGGTCTATTAAAGGAATGTAGTGCATTCCACGTCTATGCAAGTCCTCTACAAATTGTGGGAGCTCTTTATAGTTCACTTGATCATATGTAAAATCATTGCTGTTGTTCATGTAATCCAGGTCATTCCATTGGGTATCCTGTATAATATCATGCTTTTAAAAATTCAGTTAAACATGAATACACAAAATAAATATTTTTTTTAGTTGGTTCTCTATTCTCTAATCCAATATTTTGACCCACTAATAATATTATAATTTATTCTATATTCTCCTGAAACAAGAGATAAGAGATAACCCAAACCAAGAGATTAAAAAACAGTTATTATGTGTTATGCCCTGCACCCATTACTTACAATAAATATTCCTGCCTTCAGATTGTTCTCCAGCACCTCCTTAGTGTGGTTCAACGACTTGTAGCCGAATCTGCAAAGATGAAACCCAAGACTCCAATAAGGGGGCATGTAGGGGTATCCCACAAGCTCTGTATATTGAGAAACCACATCAGCAGGTGTAGGACCCATAAAGAAATAAAAATCCAGCACCCCTCCAATGGTCCTGAATGTTAAAGCTGGTGTAGGTTGCAGCAGGATATCTACTCATAAAAATAGTCAAAATACCAAACAACAATAAAAACAACCCCTAAAAATGGTCTAAAAATGTCTTAAAACGTTTCTGAATACAATAGAATGTTGGAGCATGGAACTGTAGTATCTACCTATATAAATTGATCACAAAATAACTACATACCCATAGCATTGCTATTTAACAAGAAAACCCCATGGCTATTTCCTGAATTCTCCATTGCCAAGTAAAATGGATGACTCCCATAGAGGTTTTTCTACAAAAAGCAAATAAAATAATAATCTAAAACCAACCTGTACACTGCTGCTTTGTTTTGAAATGTGGCAGCTAAGCAGACTGACTTACATTCGGTTCAGGAGGCATGTCATGGTTCCACAAAGTAAACCGGGTCCAGTCAGTACTCAGAAGCAAATTAGAGGTATGGTCTCCTATACCATATATGTATTTTGACGGCAACTTTGTACTCAATTGTAAGAATTGATTCGAGAAAATAAAGTCCAAGAAATTATTTGAGTCAAACCTTGTACGTAAAAGAAACACAGAGATAACTATTAATTTGCAAACATATCTCTTTCTCTTACACAGTAGTATTATCAGCTTTTCTGACCACCTTAAATCCTTGCTGGAACACATCTAATTCAAAGATATAATTCAAATTCTGTGAAGCTCTATCCACCAAAGGCACCTCTGGAACAGAGGGTTCAAAGCGCTGGTTTTCTGCATCTACAAACTATTCAAACCCCTATTCAACCACCCTGCATAAAACCAAGGAAACAACTACCTTAACATGAAGTCTATCTTCAGTCTCATACCTAACCTCCATCTTTAGTGAAGTGACATCACCTGGGTAAGCAGTTCTATAAGTACGGTTTAAGAAAGCCTCCAATCCAAAGGCTCTCTGAGACACATTGAGAATTTTGTAGGTGTTGTAGTTTGGGGGATAGAAGCAATAGGGAACATCAAGAGGCACTGCCTTAAATCCTATTTTACAAAGGCTTATAAACAAAACCAAAAAATTTAAAAACTTTAAAAAATACTTTTAGGCTTTGTCTTTGCAGGAATCCAACAACAACCCCTAGCTTCACAGCTTTCCTGACTGGCACCTTCTTCAGGAAAACAATCAAACTTATCATTGTTTGTTAGAAGTTTGCACTGATTGTAATCAGGCTTTGGTGGTGCTGGTAATATTTTAGGTTCATGTAACACAACATCAGGAACATCCTCATTGGGAAAATACAATTCCTTTTAAATATCAATACTGGTAAGAAAAAACAAAATATATATGGACATATGAATCTTACTCCTGATTGTTGTACTATGGGATTGTGCTTTAGATTCTGATGCTCATAAGTAATATCAAAACAATTCAGTAAATATATGATTGGAAGGATGAGAAACACAGCCGAAAGCACTATACATAGCAACACTGTAGCTAGGCTTGGACGGGATGAAGTGGCCTCTAAATCTGGATCTGACTTGAAGCTCATGTAGTGAGAGGGCTTTGTAAAATGCTTCATATCAACTTTGGCTATTGAGAAACAACAAAAACTTACCGGCAGACGCTCTGGCGAAGTGCTAAACGAATTATTAAGTGAAGACTCTTTAAGCCTTGGAAACCTGTCAGCTGGAATTTCGTTGCCCAAATCTTCAAAACTGACAGAATTTGAGGACGTGAGCCCTCGGGACCTCCTTGAGCGAAAAGAGGTGATTATGTTTCGAATTCTCATGGTAACGCCCTGAAATGGGAATATTTGGAAATTAAGACAGTGTCTTTGTTTCACTTCAGTTCATTTTATTTTATGACTTACTGGTCAAAGCTCCTGGTTTTTATTGGCCTTATCAGCATTTATCCAACAATGACTAATAATAGATTCCATTAAAATTGACTATATAATTTAGTAATATAGTAATTAGTAATAATACTGAAATGAATATTTCAATATTGGGCCGATTGTGATTGTGATTTTTTTAAGAAACATAAACAAAACAAAGAACGGTCAACAGACCTGATTGCTGACAGAAGTGGCAGATGACAGCTGGAATTTGGGATCCAAGGAATAGGCCACCCTTGATACGCTGCAATATACAAGAAAAAAATAAAATAAGTTAATAAACTGTTGGCATCAATTGGGCTCATAGATTATATATTATAAAATAAGTGGAGAGGAATCGAATTAAATTGTATAATTTTCTTAATCATTAATCATTACACATTTTCCCTCAAAATGTGAAAACCACCAAATATTGTATTGCAGGTGGCCTAGATCTGGAGTTATTGAATTTGACCTACATCATTTCCACGTATGACGTGCTCGCAGATTTAGTTGTCAAAGTCAAAATTTTTGCAAAAATCATCAATCACTAATCAACAAAATCGGCCACCCCAGCAATAAAATAGTGTTTAAAAAACGTGTGGCGAATAGAAAACCAAATAAGGTCACTTTTTCGTTAAACAGAAAGTACTGTCTCCTCAAATGGCGGCCCCAGTGGTACTGGCAGCTACTGCCAAGCATACAGCAACGGTATTTATCACAATATTACCTCAACCATTTTTCACTTTTGAATGCAATATATTTTCTTTTTAAGCTGATTTTCCTGCATGGACTAGGAGATACTGGGTAAAGAACGATAAAACGCTCCTTTTCTTTTCTTCTCCATTAAAATGTTTTCAGACAAGGATGGGCCCAGGCTATGAATTCCATCCGAAGCCCTTTTGTTAAGGTGATTTGCCCCACTGCAAAAACCATGCCAGTAACCCTCAATGCAGGTTTTCGAATGCCTTCCTGGTTTGACTTGAAGACGTTAGATGAAAGTGGACCAGAAGATGAAGAAGGTATGGTTCCGGCCATCAGCACTTTATAATATATAATTAGGTGTAATAGATAAAACTCTTCATAGGAATTAAGAAAGCATCCAAAGAAGTACAATCACTAATTGAAAATGAAATCCAGGCAGGAATTCCTGCTAATCGAATTGTAGTAGGAGGTTTCTCTCAGGGTGGTGCCTTGGCCTTATACTCAGCACTTACATTTCCCCAAAAACTAGGAGGTGTTGTGGCCCTATCTGGTTGGCTGCCTCTAAGAAAGAGTTTCCCTGCTGCCAAAAAGTGTCCTGATGATTTGCCTGTAATACTCCCTTAAGATCACCTCAGCCCCCATATTTAATCATAATTTTTTGTTAAAAAGATATTCCAGTGCCATGGTGACTGTGACCCAGTGGTGCCCTACATTTGGGGCCAGATGACTGCTTCTGCATTGAAGACCCTAGTGAAGAATCACGAATTCAAAACATATAGAGGCCTAATGCACAGCTCAACTGATGAGGAGATCAGGGACATAAAGGAGTTTGTGCAGAAAAACTTGCCTAGTCAATAGTGTGTTCATCACAGAGCTTTAATCATACTTTAATACCTGATCTAACTCTGAGTATTGCAGCATTCCTTCATTTTCAGTTTCGAACTATTATAGTTTAGGTGAATCTTTGTTGAAGCTGGTTTTGTTTTCTCTTTGTAAGTCTTGAAAGTAAGTTATTTATGATATATTTGAATAAATGCCCATTAAACTGTGTAGTTATGACTTTGGGGTATTGTATTTGATGTCAGTGGATGTAGGTACAGTCCTCCATTGTGACTCTTGTGGCTCACCTGAAGTGTTGCCAGCAAGGTTTACCCCTGCTTGCCCCAATAATTGTCACCTGTTAACCCCAGACCCTCAGCAAATCTGATGAGTCTTTTGGGCACTTCATTTGCATTTTGAGACTCTATTATCATGTTACCGAATAGTGAGTATCTCGATCTGCAAGCCGGCCATTCACATAGAACATGCTCAACTGTTGCATCTTCCTCCAAGCACAACCGGCACTCTGTTTCTTCGGACAGTCCTAGTCTGTACATGTGGAGTCTTAGACGGCTATGGCCTATGTGGAGTGCAGTAGCCACTCTGATTTGTCTCCTATTTAGTCTGAGGAATGTTTGGGCTTTTGCCCTTCCTGTTCCTGTGATAAACTTTTTCGAGTGTTAGGCCGGGTAGGCTCTCCCACCATTGCCCCACGTCTGGAGTTCAGCCTTGACCAGGGAGTATGGGACCCCCAGCACCGATTCCGGGCCGACAAATGCCGAGTCCGCCGCCCTCCTGGCTAAGGCTCTCATTGCCTTTGTGCCCTCGATGTCCTGGGAACCATACTAGTGTGACGTTGTTCTCCTGCGATAGGATGTTCAAAGTCCTGCTGCAGTTCCAAACTGCTTGTTTGTTCGTCCCAGTCTTCCCGTGAGGGAATCCAGACGACGTAGCAAGTGTCGGTTAAGCATTTTGATGACATTGGGTCGGAAACCATTTCCGATACCCTAACGCCTTCCAAGTCGGCCTGGGCATTGTTGGTCCCCCATTGAATGACTGCGGCGTTATTTGTGCCACCTGTTGTAACCGGTACGTCGCCTTCATTGCCTCTCGTTCCAAGAGTATTGGAAGCGGAAGTAGGTCAAGCATGCGCTCCATGGCTGCCGTGGGCGTCGTTCTCATTGCCCCCGTGATGCAGAGGCATATTTGCCTTTGCAGAGAAGACAGTTTGGCCCTAATGGAGCTCTCTCTGCTCTTCCGATACCAAACTATGGCCCCATAGGTGATTATCGGTCTTATCACCGTCACATATAGCTACATAATTTGTTGGGGTCCTATCCCCCATGATTTACCGCACAAATTCTTACAAGTCCATAGGGAGAGCAATGCCCTCCCCCACTGTTCATGTCACATGTGGGGTCCATGTGAGTGATTTGTTCAGGATAACTCCTAGATGTTTTTCTTCATTGGTAAACGGAATTGTCTTCCCGCACAATGATGGCGGTTTTAGAAAGTCCAGCTATTTCCTTCGGGTAAATGGCACAATCACAGTTTTCCTAGGATTTTTTGGTAGGTTTTCTTTTGAGCACGAGCTGTGTACCACATCCAGCACCTCTTGCAACGTGCTGGAGATTTGTTGGTCTGGGTGGTTTCTTATGAGGATAACGATATCGTCCGCCGCGTCCGCGTAAGCTTGGACCTCGACACCCCATAGTTCTACAGTAACCAGCAGGTCGTCCACTAGTAGGGACCACAGGAGTGATGAAAGGACTCCGCCCTATGGGCAACCTCCCGCTGTTGTTAATCTGACAGATTCATCGTTTAATGATGTAGTGATCAGTCCGGATTCTAGCATATTGCGAATCCAGTTGGTTATTGTTGATTCTACCCTTCTTGCCTTGCTGGCACGAGAAGGGAGTGTGTAGTGTGAGTGCATTCTTAAAGGCCCCTACGATGTCAATGAAGATACCAACTGCGATATCCTTTGTATCCAGGGTATCTTGGATTTTTTTCCACAAGGTTGTGGAGTGCTATATAGTTCTGTTGATTTGTTAGCCTGGTATGCGTCGTACTGTTCCATACTGAGGGGGTACGTTGATAGCGCTCCCTCCCTCAAGTACAGGTCTAGCAGCTTTTCCAAGCTTTTCAGCAGGATCGAGGTTAGACTGATTGGCGTGAGCGATTTAGGATCTTTTCCCCTACATCCCATCTTTGGTATGTACGACCCTCACCCTGAACCAACAGTTTGGAATAAAGTTCCATGCAAGGCTCGCTCTAAAGAGCTTTATTAGTGAGGGTACGAGTTGTTCCAGGCCCTGTTGTAAAAGCGCCGGGAACAATCCATCCTCTCCAGGGGATTTTTATGGTTAAACGCCCATAATTGTGGATTTTAGCAGGGTTGGTCTGACCACTTTTTTGGAAAGCTCCCAATCTTCTCTATTGGGTCGTTTATATAAATCGTCCCAAGGGGCTTGTGTTAGCTTCCAAATTTGTTAGTCAGCTACCCGGAAAGTGACAGCTTGCCAAGACATCTAACGTTTCTCTGCCAGTGGAGGTGTAGGTGCCATCTGACCGTTTTATCGATCCAAGCACCTCTGACACGGCTGCCTGGAGAGAACCCTATGGATTCGGGCTCCTGTTGGCAATTCTTCAATCCCGCCACAGAACGTTCTTCAGGACTCTCTTTTAGCAGCCCTGATCCGCTTGTTGTAGTTAGTTAGTTAGGGCTTGACGGTAAGTGTTTCGCCGCCAGTTGCCGTTTATTTTTGCTTTGTTAAAGAGTCGTCGGACATTTTTCCAGGCGGTTATTCCACCAGGATGTTTGTCTATTGTCTTTTTTTGTTCCAGTTGGACAGGTATCTTCATAGGCCTGCAGAGCAGCGGCTGCCAGCCGCTCTGCTGCCAGCTCTATGTTGATAGGACCGTCAAAAGAGATGTTGATCGTATTCAGTTGTGCCTGAAGGGACTCCCGATACGAAGCCCAGTTTGTGCTTTTAGGATCTTTGAAAGTGACTGTAGTACTTGGCTGGTACTTGTTTTTAGGTTAAACGTTATATGTTTATGATCTGAGCAAGATTGCTCCGGGGATACCTATTTGCCAGTTGCAGATCTTATTTGAAATAAGATTTGTGCTGATCATGAGATCTAAAACTTCTTGCCTGTTGGCAGTTATGAAAGTTGGGCTGTTGCCCATATTATTGATTTTTAGGTCGACCTGTTAGGTAGTTAAGTAGTGACTCACCCCTTATATTCTTATATTAATGTTGATGCTACCCCATACTGTGTGGTGGGCATTCGCATCATATCCCAGTATTAGCTGGGTGTTGCTTCTCCTAGAGTGGCCGACAAGTCTCCGAACCGCCTCAGAAGGGAGTTGTTCAGCTTCCGCGTCCCCGGGGAGGTAGGCTGAGCAGATGATGACATCTGACTTGGTGTTCTGGGTGGTCAGCGAGATACGTGCCGCTGTCACATCTCTAGTGCAGAACTCTGTAATAAAAAGAATGGGATATGTTTGTTATAAGTATAGCTGCTCTTGATTTACCATCCCAATCGCAGGCAATAATCTTACACTTGGTGTGGCTTAGGCCGCATACGCGGTCCGTGTTAGAGGTCCATGGTTCTTGGATGAGGGCTATATCCACATCAGTTTCCCTGAACCTATTCCCCAAAAGGTAGGTAGCTGCTTTCGCATTCTGAAGGTTGACTTGTAGAAATGTGGTCTTACCTGCCATTCCTACGCTTCCTTCTTCTGGACAGGTTTGGCCCAAACCTGACCAAACCAAACCGTTTGGGGTCCTTCCTCTTCTCCTTGTCCCGATTTTTTCCTGGTTTTGGCCGTTTGGGGATGGATTTGCCTTTCCCCTTATAGTCTTTGGAGTAAGTCTTCCTCTTTTGGTTTTATGGAAATAAAGAAAAAGATGTCACTTGCAATATTACGATAATAATTATAGATGAATATAGTTTGTGGATTAAATGGCGGAAAACAATTTTTTCCTATAAGGAGTTATGCGTTAGAAAGAGGCAGTGTTTCATTAGATCCGTGATGTGCTGGCTCTTTCTAACTCATTACATCTGATGACAAAAATTAGTTTTTATTAATTCTTCGAAAATCACTAGAGAAAAATATTAAAACTTTACATCATTTGAATCAGCTAAAAAAGAAAAATCCAATCAACTAATAACATATAGAGTGTCTCATTTAAAAAAAACTTAACTTTAAATCATAACTTGAAAACCTCTATGAAGAAAAAATTGAAAACTACACCATTAAATAACGTTTAAAAAACTCTAATATATTTCTAGTTTACTTTTAGTTCCGTTTCCTATAATGGCCAAGATACAGCGCCATGTAAAAAGAGCTGTTTTTCAGAAACGTCCTGTATACGGAAAACGAATCAAGCTGACAGGGAAATAATGATACCATTAAATTTATCATGAAAATCGGAGTCGAGAATGTGTAGTCAGACTTCACCTATCTATTAAGGTTTTACCAGTACCTTATAAATCCATCGAAAAGGCGCCACCCTGTACATTACAAATGTTTTTATGTTTTTACTATTGAAAGATTAGTGTGACCCATCAGAAGGGGTTAGTCCATTTTATATATTTACCTGAACCGTAGCTACATAGTGTTATGGTTGATTTCCTTGTGCGTCCTACATACAGTGCGTCTTCTTAAATGTGAAACATAAATTTTTACATGTTATAGGTACTTCTCCATATTAGGACCTCTACTCTTATTTCAGCAATCAACCTTGAGGCTTGGAAAAAATTGAAGGAGGGGTCGCATATTTAAGTAAACAGTATCTCTGTACTACCCTACAAGCAGAAAAACGAATTGAAAATGTAATATCTCATTCATTATTTTAGTTTAATTTCATGTTTCCTAAAGCTTAGAGCCTGTACTTTACATCTTTTTGAGTTTCGGGTCGATTATTGTTGAAGTGGTGTAGGTCTTAACATGATGATGATCTGAAGTGCAGCTTAACTTACGAGTAGTTTAATTACTCACTAAGAGGCTAAATAGCTTATACAAGGAGATTCAAAAGTACTTTGACAAACTAGAAGTTATTGCTGGTAAATTTTAACAACAAAAGATCGTTAAGAGCATCGTTTCGAAGATACAGGATGTTAAAATTGTATTACAAATTTATATAAAAAATAAATTTACAACTAACATTAACCATACTATGTTGTGTGGAAAAGCAACCAAAATATCCTTAACGAAGTAATTTTGCAGCTCTTTCTAATGTGCTTATATAAAGAAAATTAACATTAAACTAAGGGAAATTACTGAGTTTTATCTTACAATATGCAAGATAATACTCGGTAATTTCGCTAATCCTGTTTATGTCTGGCATCGTGAACTTAAGGTGATGTAAACAACCCCATTAAGTCAATTTCATCCTAATGCTGAGATTCATCATAGGTCAGTAACATTGTCTAATTACGCTTTCTGCTGCGAAGCCCAAATTGGGAGTAAAAAAAGCTTTTCGCCGGATGTTACGGAAAATTCTGAATCCCTCTCAGCTAATGCGCTGTGTATTCCCTCATCAACAAATCTCCCTTTATGATTAAGCCAAACGAGAATGAATGAATACCTACATAAAGCGGCGGAGATATGAAAAAAATCCCCTTTGGAAGCAGGTCCGTGAACCTGGCCCTAATAACAGGGACCTCTATGATATTTGAGTAGGAAGACAATAATAATACAAAAGTCTCAAGGTAGTTAACTTTATGAGCGGTTTTTATGAATTTTTTTTTGGGGTCTTTGGATTTATGTACTTTTAAAAACATAATTCGGGTGCTAATGGCGACGCCCTTTTTGGCCTCTGCGTCCGTGACGTCAATGATAGAGCATGACGTCACACTTGCTCAATTGGGTCATAGGAAACTGGGGCGTCGGACTTTTCAGTTCGTCGACCTGGGGTTGAAGGGGTAGGGGATGCGCTAAAAGATAGGGGTGTGTCTAAAAATAGAACGACTTCTGAACGGTATTGTATCTGCAGCTGCAAGTGGAAAAATGTTGAATGGAACTAAATCCATCTGGTGGTTTTAATAAACAAAGGTGTGCTAATTATAAAGGGTGAATTTTGTATATGTATATGTAATGCCCATTCACCATTATCATCGGTTCTGTTGGCGAGATACTTATTTTGTTTATAGATAAAAGCATGAATGGAAACGTGATGCCTGGCAACTGTCAGGGCATCTGTCTCGGGCGTTGCCCATTTATAGCCCAACATCAGTGGATTGTTTTATCTCCTTAGAAATGCCATATTAAAACCCCAATTGTTTGCCGCATGTAAACACGAGGCTTTAACCCACAGATTACTCATCCTTTATATAAGCCCTTCAAATATATTTAGTTGCTTGGAGAACGTTTAATTCAACCGAAAGTAATTTAAATAGAAGTCTGAAAGCTTATTCTGAGTTCAAGGTCCAAGCATAAGTTCATAACGCAGAGAGCGTGCATCATTCCAGAGCCTTTTCTTAATTCGGAAATAATGCTAAAACATGGAAATGGGAATCTTTCACGTGGTTCGGTCAAGCTTAATGCTCCATGAGTCTGATTAAATTAAAGTGTGCCTCGAGGTCGATGCTATAAGCCCCTGTTGTCTCCATTTATTTAAATATTTGCTTATTGCCTGTTGGGTTGGGAAGCCCTTTTTTCACTGGTATGGGCTTCCTGAAATTATCTATTTACAAAAAAGCGGCATTTAGAAAGAAGGATGTTTCTCCAATATGTTCGTATAAGAATCAAGGGAAAGTGATAACGTTAAAGCACAAAACGCTTCTTAAACGAGTTATTTTTTTTTAATTAGACCGCCCTCACTCTCGCACCTTATTATTGCTTGTCAAGGACTCACCCCCGTAAAGGGCCATTATATCCAGTCACGCAAACCTTAGTTGGTAGAAAGATGCGGAGGTTGTTTGTGACGCTTGTTCACCCTAATTTCACGTTGATAAGCAGATTTCATAGTACATTACGTGGTACTTAATAAAACCATGATACAGTAACTATATAAAAGGTAAGATATTGTGCATGTGGAAGGGTCCATATCCGGCAGGTCGGTTACGTCACTGTGGTCAATTAGTGTTAAAACAACAATTTGTTGATAAAATGGCGAAGGACAAGTTCTGCTCCTTCTTTGTGTATTGAAAACAGCTCTTTTTTTCGAGTTTTAAGAACTTCCTAATCTTTTTATTTCGTTTTGTTCTGTCTTGTGCCCTCACGAAATATTCGATCGTGTCTGCATAAGAGTGACACTATCCATCATTGACCATTAAAAACAAAAAGTTCATGCAGTAATAATAAATTTTTGTACTTATCTATTCATGTCGCTAGTTTTTTATTCATTATTAATTATTTGGTGTGATTATAGGTAATAGTTATTTATGTATTAAGGGCATAAAGTATATGTTTACGCCGTGAGGGCGGGCTGCCCTGAAGCCGGGCGGGGCCTCTGGCCCGAAAGTTACGGGTTAGTGTGTTTCAACAATAAATTATTATTAAAATAATCCTAAAATACCAACTTTATGCCCGCGCGGGCCCTAAAATGCATTATATGCCCGTGCAGGCATAAAATTGACTCTGACTTTGATATTTTTTCCCATCTCTTTCTATATTACGATCATGATAAAGTTGTCTCTCTTGTCTCATTCTTGATTTTGTCCAGACAGTGAAGTACGAAAAAAGATTGTAAATTTATTCCGAAATTGATGCGAAAACTTATCATTAAAGATCTGATATTAAAAATGGAGGTATATTTACGGCGATGCCAAACATCTCAATTTATCATCAGGTGCAAGTATGCGGTCCCAAATAGAAATGAAGTAAAACAAACTTCTGCGAGAAAACAAAATGACCTGAACGGACTACTGAACTAACCTGATCTAACCTGGTCGAACCTGACCTTCGTGGGTCCCTACGAAGTGTACATTTTTGTGAAAGAACAGGCTCTGTAGGGGCTTTAACGGGTCCGGCTACGGGGCTCGTATAGTTTTCTTTGTTTCCTAAAATGGACATTTAAGAATGGTAATACATCTGTAACATATATTAAGAAATCATATAGTAAATAGCACGGGCTTAAATGGGCAATAGACGTATTAAAAAAACACTTTTTCTAATTTTGACATATAAAGTGGCACATTTCAATACTGATGACAGTGACATAACGTCCTACTTTTCGTAACTAGTTACGAAAAGTAAAATCTTTCGTAACTGGTGATGAAAAGTTCGTTTCACCACTAGTTGCAGGTTTCGGTTGTGGCACACCGTTGCTAGAGTTTTACGGTATTAAGTAGATACAAAGTGGTTAAAAGTAAATATTGAAGTTTCATAATAATAACTCTCTCTCTAAGTAGGTATTTGTAGTCAAAATTAGAAAAAATCTTGTATGAGACACGTGACGAAAAGCCTTTTTTGTGTATCTCATTCAAACATTCATTCGTTACACAAAATCGGACTTTTCGTAACTGGTTACATAAATAGCTATTATTATATCTTTATTCTACCTTCTACCCCTAATCATCAGGAATAAATCTTGGCAATCCTGCGTGAAACAACGTTAATAACGATTTGGGGTAGTCGCTCTGGTCCGTTTTCAAAGTATTGCTATCCTTCAATCCTTATTGAGAAAACAAAGGATGGGATTATTCTCAGAGCGCCCTAGGTTCTCCACCCGAACACGTCATAAGAAACCGCACCTTTCATTTGTGATCGGTTTGCTGATTAGCAAAGAAGTGCCAAATATTTTTTTTAAATAAATAATTTTTACTTTTTCACACCTTTAAAGCCCCCACTTACATTATAAACATTAAAAACTGCGAAGTTTATAAGTGTTGTGCATGTTGTGGCCACAAAAGGAGAAGAAATCAGGACAACTGCACAACTCCAAAGTGTAAGTAGCATATTAGGTACTTCGATATATATACTTATTTTTCCATTATTTTCTACAAAAGTCAACCATTCAAGAATTTTTTTGCTTAAATCGGTTTATTTTAACATAAGCTTTCTGACGATACCAAAAAAATTAACGCAAAAATCGAGATGTTATTTCCTTTACAATCACCAGAAAGGTATAAATTAAAAGAAGTAATTGATGAGTACAACATACCGATATAAGTATTGTATATCGCTATATTAGTGTCTAGTGATCAGAGGATTTAGGTTTCTGAATGATTATTATTATGGGGCACGAAAACAAAAGATTGGAATATAAAAAGGGGGTTGTGACTGACACTCCTCAGTTCCTCAGTACCCCCCTTATTGTGACTTACCTGTCTTTCATCTTAACCTCAGAACTGAAGTGGCATGAAAGTCTTATAGTCGAGATATCGACTTAAACCATTAAAGCCGTTTCTTTCGATAGATTCGTTAAACAATTTTATATTTTGATACAGAAATAACAGAAATCGAAATTCGAATTCAAAATACCGTCATTATCGTCTGTCTTCCATGAAACCAAATTTGACATGACAGTGACGGATGACAGATTTTTGAAGTGCACTTCGCTAAATGCGGCTTGGTTGAATTTGTGGTGTACAACGCAAGATTGTAACAATTATCCGGCAGCATTTTGTATCAAAAAGAATTGTTTTTTTTTTAAATATGATTATATTAAATGTGAAAGAGGTTATAATGATTAAAATAAATAAATAGGCCCTCCTCCACAAAGACAGTGTCGTTTTGACATTATTGTGTTGTAGTCTGAAAAACGTAGCTATAATCGATGAGATTGAAGTCGTGAGAATTGAAAACGGGCACTCTGATAGATCCAAACTTTTTTAGGTGTCGTTATCGAGGTAGGTAATCACAAAAAAAAAATATCAAGCCATATGTTAGATATTATATAAAAATAATATAAGAAACGCATTAAAATAGAAAGTATCGATTTCAAATATCCCCTAGGTATGTCGATTCTAATTTTTAATATAGATTGGAAGCTAACTATATGGACTTGGAAAGGGTTCTTTAAAATTACTAAAATTTGAAAATTTAAGACTGCTGACTATTGAAAACTAAAATTTAAGCACAAAACTGCTGAAGATTGCTTGACAGGTAAGAAAACTGTATTGTGCCCCAGTTTTACCTCTGATTTTTTGTTGGGCTCTAATAAAAATTAAGATCTTTAAAACGCAAATAAGTACATAATATATTAGGCAAAAAAATTACATCACATGGCACAAAACGACTTATCGAAAACTAGGGCTTCTACAGAACTGCGACGTAGGGGCTGTGGTAAGCGGCAGTGTAAGCAGGGGCGTAAGCTGGATGAACGGCGCTGTAGGTCAAGGGGGCAGCCACTAGGGGCGCGCTATAAGCCGACGAGTAAGCTACAGGGGCAGGTACCACTGCGGGGGAACTATAGGCGAGTAAAACTCCAGATGGTTTGGCTGCGGGTTTTGGCTCGGGGTTGGCCTCAGGCCTGGCCTCGGGGGCGGGAAGGGCGAGGGCCGCAGCCACGAGGGCAGTGAATACTACCTGTTGGCGTAAAGAGATTTGGTAGGTACAATAAAAAATTTGTTAAAAACTTACGAATTTGAACATGATGCTTGCGTTAACGGAATATCGAATATACTGTTGATTTTCAAAAAATGTATCAGCTATTTATATAAAAGGTAAACGGTTCTTGCTTGGTTGAATTTTAAGCAGTTCCTATTCTTGCGTGTGCGCACGTTTTTTTTTCTAAATATTTTAGGTAATTATGCAAATTGTTGTTTTTTTTTGGCAGTGTTTTATTACACTCTTAAGACACGACGTGGCCGCAAGATTAATAGGTCCAGATAACTCACTGATCACTACCCACTTAAGTTTATTCCTACTTTGTTTTTTAGATTTCAGCATATTTAGAAACACAAGAGGTTTTGTCAATAAAACAATTTTTGAATTGTTCAGTTTTATAGTTTTAGTATATATGTAGGTCAGGTTAGCTTATGTAAGTCAGGTTCTGCCTTCAGTGTGGGTTGTTTACAGTGGATGGTCTGTGTATTGTTCCAAAGCAAACATACATATTCTATAGTATGATATAACTGAAAGTGATCTAACGAATGACGCAGTTTTATTGTTAACCATGTATACCATTTGAAGTTCAAGGGTGGACATGTGGATGAAAGCCCTTATTCCAGCCGCTGACAGGTGTAATAATTGTCTTCATTGGAAACTTTGCTTTGCGTGTCTATACCGATTTCCGCAAATTACTTAATCGTTTATTTATGCTGGACGCCTCCTGCTGTGAGCTTATTGGGGCCCATTTAAAACACACACACAAATACCAGGCTATTTTTTAATATATGCAAATGCCACGGAGACACGTTGCTAATATCTATAAATCACCGATACAAATTCTGTTCAACTTGGTCTCCATTATTAATGGTTTTTCGCCTAAACAGTCTGAGTTTCGGCATCGTTGATCATATCAATCAATCAGGGAGATGATATCCGGTTTTTGGTTTGCAATACATAATTTATCAAGGGCTGATCTCACCTTCTATTTCAGCACTATGATGAAACTTTTACCAAAAATTTGTGTTTTGTTTTAATTAGCCCTCATTAAAAAGTGATTTAGTCTACTCCAGCAAAGGACGAATATTAATATGTCGATCACGCACCGTCCTCAACCTTCGTAAGGCATCAAAAATGGTCTAAGTACATTAGTTTCTTGCTGCATGTTAATAAGAGTACTTAGCACAAGCACTGCCCCCTACAATGAAAATATTAAGTATATAAATAATAAGGTTTTATTACACCATTATCAGTGCTTTTGCTTTCTGCAATCTACCAAAATGTCCTGCAAGCTCACTATCATGATTGTGGTAAGTCCATGTCATAATGCATTTTACAGATTTATGTATACAGTTCGAGTGGTTCAGGTACTGGTCCTTCTGGGCTTTGCGATGGCATCTCCGGTGCCAGAACCTAAGCCCCAAGTAATAGTAGAGCCCTACGCTGTAGCTGCGGTGTCTCCATTGGCGTACTCTGCTCCTCTGTATTCAGACTATTACCTGCCATCAGTCTACGCCTCCAGCTACGCCTATTCTCCGTACGTTGCTGTTGATCCTGTTGTGGTCTATTAGAATACAAACATGGATAGATGTATATGCATCTTCATGGTTTGTTGTAAATAAATTTAATTTTTAATTTTTTTGTTTGTTTGTTCTTAGAAAAGTAATAAAAGGGACCCTCCTCCTTATCAGCGCCCATCTGAGATGTATAATTGGTCTAATTTGTAGTAAAAAAGGAGTTTATAGAGTTTCAAAAAGACAAATTAACTTGTACCTTATTACAGAAAAATATTTACAAACCCAATTAAGAACTAAGCAATCAAATTCCTGTATTGGATCATTTAGTATCCTTCTTTTGGATATTTCCACATTTTTTATTCCACAGATCTGTATCTTATTTACAGATTTTAGATTTTTCCGGATTAAAGGTATTGGTCAAAAACCAGGACTCTATAAGAACAACCAATAAGCTGAAATTCGCATTAGAACAGAAATAACCGAAAACGTGCAATCAGGAGACCAGAAACATTTCTTGGTTAAAGGCCTCCTGCCCTCAAAGGTTCTAACCAACAAAAATCCGATTCTAAAGCTACTAGCGACTTTGATAAATTTCCTGTCACAGTGTTAAACAATGATAAATTACAATAATCAAATTATTTTTTTTGCCAAGAGGCTATAAGGCAATTGGAAACAATAGCGAAGCTCGCGAGTAAAAATTAAATCTGGCGAGTTTAGATAATACAAATTTACGTCTTTACTTTTACTTAATAAAAAACAAGATAAAAACAAACAAAAAAGCTTAGCAACAATGTAGTATAGCTCTACAAACGTTCAGGAAGTTTGCTAAACAGTTTGGGAGTTTAAGAGAGAATCGCAGTTTCCAAGAAAAAATATTGTTGTTCTAAAAGCTTAAAGGAGTTTTAGTTTAGTATGAGATTAAGCTACAATCTTAGTACTCGCGAGTAAGACAGAACGTTGCAATAACCTAATTATACAAACCATCAGGTGAGGCTCATTGAATTATTTATGTCTCAAGAGATTAAGGAAATTGAAAAAGCCATTTCCCTTTCGTAGTTCAAGCTATCGGCGAGTTTGATAATACTCGCGAGTTAAAGGTTATTTAAAAATATTATGTAAATGTTTTTTTAAAGGTATTTTTAAATTAGCAAATTTTAGCTCTGGTTCATTCAGAAAAATTGTTAAAACAGGTACAACTTACTGTATTAAACCTCGTGAGTAAAAGTTAGAGCTCTCGACATAATGGTAGTCTAAAATACGCACTAAATTTCCCAATTGTACAAATATGTCTTACTCATTTTCTTGAAAAAAGTTACAGCTTGCAAGTATCTTCATGAGGAAAATTAAGAGCTCGCGAGTAACACTAAACTCAGTCAAAATGAGTAGAAGTTAGGTTTCGCGACTCAGTAAGTTTAAACTTCTTGAAAAGTTTCCATATTTTCTGCTTGAGTTAGAGGTTTGTAAATTATATGAGCTGTAAGCGAGTTAACGCTACAGGGAGTATGTGAGTTAAAAGTGTTTTTCTAGTTTTTATAATTTAGAGTATTTTGTCCGGCTTAAAAGTTTTTACGTGTTTTGGGCTTTAAGCAATAATAAAACTCGCGAGTAAAAATTTGAGCTCGAGGTAATGGTATTCTAAAATATATGCTATAAACTTGCCAATAAAAGAAATTTAGCTCTGCATTCTTGAGAAAGTATGTTATAAAAAAGGCATTGTAAACTATGAGAACTGAAAGCGAGTTAACGTTAAAACTCGGGAGTACCTACGTGAGTTAAAAATGTTTTGCAAGTTTGAATTATTTAAAATATTTTTTTCCGAATAAAAAGCTAGCTATGACGTGTTTTGTGTTCTAAAAGTTTAAGTTACAATTAAACTCGCGACTAAGCAATTAATCGCGAGTAAAAATATGAGTTTTTGGGGTGATAGTCTAAAATAGTTTGCCAATTATACAAATCCGGTTTTCTTGTTTGCTTGAAGAGAGATACAATAAAACTCGCAAGTAATTACTAAAAAAAGCTAAAGAGTGAAATATGTAATAGTGCAAAGAGAAAACACGAGTAAAGTTAACAATCCACGAGTAACCAGTAAGCCCAGTAAAAATTATTAGAAATTAGAACTCGCAAGGCACTGTTTTTGAAACTGCTTCATGTTTTACATTTTAGAACATTAAAGGCATTGTAACCTATACGTACTGAAAGCGAATTAACGTTAAAACTCGTGAGTATCTTCACGTGAGTTAAAAATGTTTTACTAATTTGAATTATTTAATTTTTTTTTGTCCGGACAAAAAACTAAGACGTGTTTTGCGTTCTAAAAGTTTAAGTTACAATTAAACTCGCGACTAAGCAATTAATCGCGAGTAAAAATTTGAGTTTTTGGGGTGATAGTCCAAAATAGTTTAACAATTAGGCAAATCCGGTTTTCTTCTTTGCTTGAAGATAGATACAATAAAACTCCCAAGTAATTACTAAAAGAAGCTAAAGAGTGAAATATGTAATAGTGCAAAGAGAAACCACGAGTAAAGTTAACAATCCACGAGTCAGCCCAGTAAAAATTAGTAAAAATTAGAACTCGCAAGCCAGTGTTTTCGAAACTGCTTCATATTTTACATTTTAGAAGATTAAAGGCACTGTACACTATGTGAACTGAAAGCGAGTTAGCGTTAAAACTAGTGAGTATCTTCACGTGAGTTAAAAATGTTTTGCAAGTTTAAATTATTTAAAATATTTTTCCGGATAAAAGCTATGACGTGTTTTGTGTTCTGTTAAGAATACTATGCTAAAAGAAGCTAAAGAGTGAAACATGTAATAGAGCAAAGAGAAAACACGAGTAAAGTTAACAATCCACGAGTAACAAGTAATCCCAGTAAAAATTAGTAAAAATAGAACTCGCAAGCTAGTGTTTTTGAAACTGCTTTATGTTTTACATTTTAGAATGTTAAAGTTATTGTAAAATATGACAACTATAAGCGAGTGAACGTTAATACTCGTGAGTATCTTAACGTGAGTTAAAAATGTGTTGCAAGTTTAAATTATTTACAATATCTTCCAAATAAAAAGCTATGACGTGTTTTGTGTTCTAAAAGTTTAAGTTATAGTCAAACTCGCAAGAATTCGGTCAAACTCGCGAGTAAACATTTGAATTTTTAAAGTGATAGTCTAAACTATTGAGCCAATTATACAAATCTGGTTTTGTTGAAGAGAGTTACAATAGAACTCGCAAGTAATTACTAAAAAAAGCTAAAGAGTGAAACATGTAATAGAGCAAGGAGAAAACACGAGTAAAGTTAACAATCCACGAGTAACAAGTAAGCCCAGTAAAAATTAGTAAAAATAGAACTCGCAAGCTAGTATTTTTGAAACTGCTTAATGTTTTACATTTTAGAAGGTTAAAGTTATTGTAAACTATGAGAACTGAAAGCGAGTGAACGTTAATACTCGTGAGTATCTTAACGTGAGTTAAAAATGTTTTGTAAGTTTGAAGTATTTAAAATATTTTTCCGAATAAAAAGCTATGACGTGTTTTGTGTTCTAAAAGTTTAAGTTATAGTCAAACTCGCGAGAATTCGGTCAAACTCGCGAGTAAAAACTTAAGTTTTTAAGGTGATAGTCTAAATAAGTGTGCCAATTATACAAACCTAGTTTTCTTGAAGAGAGTTACAATAAAACTCGCAGGTAACTACTAAAAGAAGCTAAGGAGTGAAATATGTAATAGAGCAAAGAGGAAACACGAGAAAAACTAAGAACTCGCGAGTAATACGGTAAACTCTGTACAAAGTGGTAGAAGGTAAAAGTCGCGAGCCTGTGTTTTTGAGACTACTTTCAAAGTTTTCATGTTTTACATTTTCGGAGGTTAAAGTTATTGTAAATTAAGCGAGCTTAAAGCGAGTTAACGTTAAAACTCGTGAGTACCTACGTGAGTTAAAGAGGTTTTGCAAGTTTGAATTATCTAAAATATTTTTTTCGTATAAAAAGCTATGACGTGTTTTGTGTTCTAAAAGTTATAGTAAAACTCGCGAATAATAGGTCAAACTCGCGAGTAAAAGTTTTAGTGTTTAAGGTGATAGTCTAAACTAGTATGCCAATTATACAAGTCCGGTTTTCTTGAAGAGAGTTACAATAGAACTCGCAAGTAATTACTAAAAGAAGCTAAAGAGTGAAACATGTAATAGAGCAAAGAGAAAACACGAGTAAAGTTAACAATCCACGAGTAACAAGTAAGCCCAGTAAAAATTAGTAAAAATAGAACTCGCAAGCTAGTGTTTTTGAAACTGTTTAATGTTTTACATTTTAGAAGGTTAAAGTTATTGTAAACTATGAGAACTGAAAGCGAGTGAACGTGAATACTCGTGAGTATCTTAACGTGAGTTAAAAATGTTTTGCAAGTTTGAAGTATTTAAAATATTTTTCCGAATAAAAAGCTATGACGTGTTTTGTGTTCTAAAAGTTTAAGTTAAAGTCAAACTCGCGAGTAAAAACTTGAGTTTTTAAGGTGATAGTCTAAACGAGTGTGCCAATTATACAAACCTAGTTTTCTTGAAGAGAGTTACAATAAAACTCGCAGGTAACTACTAAAAGAAGCTAAGGAGTGACATATGTAATAGAGCAAAGAGGAAACACGAAAAAAACTAAGAACTCGCGGGTAATACGGTAAACTCTGTACAAAGTGGTAGAAGGTAAAAGTCGCGAGCCTGTGTTTTTGAAACTACTTTCAAAGTTCTCATGTTTTACATTTTTGGAGGTTAAAGTTATTGTAAATTAAGCGAGCTTAAAGCGAGTTAACGTTAAAACTCGTGAGTACCTACGTGAGTTAAAGAGGTTTTGCAAGTTTGAATTATCTAAAATATTTTTTTTCGTATAAAAAGCTATGACGTGTTTTGTGTTCTAAAAGTTATAGTAAAACTCGCGAATAATAGGTCAAACTCGCGAGTAAAAATTTTAGTGTTTAAGGTGATAGTCTAAACTAGTATGCCAATTATACAAATCCGGTTTTCTTGAAGAGAGTTACAATAGAACTCGCAAGTAATTACTAAAAGAAGCTAAAGAGTGAAACATGTAATGGAGCAAGGAGAAAACACGAGTAAAGTTAACAATCCACGAGTAACAAGTAAGCCCAGGAAAAATTAGAAAAAATAGAACTCGCAAGCTAGTGTTTTTGAAACTGCTTCATGATTTACATTTTAGAAGGTTAACGTTATTGTAAACCATGAGAAGTAAAAGCGAGTGAACGTTAATACTCGTGAGTATCTTAAAGTGAGTTAAAAATGTTTTGCAAGTTTGAATTATTTAAAATATTTTTCCGAATAAAAAGCTATGACGTGTTTTGTGTTCTAAAAGTTTAAGTTATAGTCAAACTCGCAAGAATTCGGTCAAACTCGCGAGTAAATATTTGAATTCTTAAAGTGATAGTCTAAACTAGTGTGCCAATTATACAACTCTGGTTTTGTTTAAGAGAGTTACAATAGAACTCGCAAGTAATTACTAAAAGAAGCTAAAGAGTGAAACATGTAATAGAGCAAAGAGAAAACACGGGTAAAGTTAACAATCCACGAGTAACAAGTAAGCCCAGTAAAAATTGGTGAAAATAGAACTCGCAAGCTAGTGTTTTTGAAACTGCTTCATGTTTTACATTTTAGAAGGTTAAAGTTATTGTAAACTATGAGAACTGAAAGCGAGTGAACGTTAATACTCGTGAGTATCTTAACGTGAGTTAAAAATGTTTTGCAAGTTTGAATTATTTAAAATATTTTTCCGAATAAAAAGCTAAGACGTGTTTTGTGTTCTAAAAGTTTAAGTTATACTCAAACTCGCAAGAATTCGGTCAAACTCGCGAGTAAACATTTGAATTCTTAAAGTGATAGTCTAAACTAGTGTGCCAATTATACAAATCTGGTTTTGTTGAAGAGAGTTACAATAGAACTCGCAAGTAATTACTAAAAGAAGCTAAAGAGTGAAATATGTAATAGAGCAAAGGGAAAACACGATTAAAGTTAACAATGCACGAGTAACAAGTAAGCCCAGTAAAAATTAGTAGAAATTAGGACTCGTAAGCCAGTGTTTTTAAAACTGCTTCATGTTTTACATTTTAGACGATTAAAGGCATTGTAAACTATGAGAACTGAAAGCGAGTTAACGTTTAGCTCGGGAGTATTTTCTCGCGAGTTAAAAATGTTTCACTATTTTGAATTATTTAAAATAATTTTTTCTCCGGACAAAAAACTATGACGTGTCTTGTGCCATAAAAGTTTAAGTTACAGTCAAACGCGCGAGTAAAAATTTGAGTTTTTGAGGTGATTGACAATTATATACAATTCTGGTTCTCTTGTTTTCTTGAAGAGAGTTACAAAAAGCTCGAAAGTAATTACTAAACGATACTAAAATGTAATATAAAAGAGAAAACGCGTCTAAATGTAAAAACCCACGAGTGACAATAAACTCAGTTCTTTTCTTTTTTCTTCTTGAACATATTCGAATGTGCCTATAGGAGCGGCTGCGTACTAATAAACGTTTACATCAGTTTAGTTCAAGTTAGTTAGAGCCAGTTCAGGTTAGTAACGGTTAGTTTTGTTTGATTTATAGGTTCATATAGTTATCATCTTCTCCTCGCACTTTAGAGTTTTTTCCTTATTCCTTTATATTAATGATTGAAATACATCACTGTGTGGCTTTTTCACACACATTTCCACTCCACTGGACATGATGATAAACTCAGACGTTTGGCATCACTGTAACTATTCTTACGTCTAGTGTTGGGCTAGGCCGAAAGTTTCCGATTTGGAGACTTTCTGGGAAGAAACGACTCGAACAATATTTCCGAAACCATGTCAAGATATAACATCAGTGAGTTGTAGTATCGGAGTATTTTTAAGAGCGAAAGGACTATGTAGTTCTTGTTAGTCTAAGATATACATCATAAACTTGCCAGGCAATAGTCATTTACCTAATAGATGCTCAAACTGGTTTTGAACCGCACGCAAAGGCGGTCAAAAGTTAAGTGATATACTGTTTTTAATTCACATACTTGCAAACTGACACCAGCACTTTAATGCACGTGTGGGTCAACAGGAAAAAAAACCCCCCCTTAAAAAAAAGTATAAATCTGCAACTCACATCTCTATTATTCACTGCACTACATAAATAAACAATTGCTAATCAAAAACAAATGCTTCCCAGCAACTACACCAATAATAATATAGACGTTTACTACCACACACTAACGTATGGGGCAGAGTAGGCCGAGTAGGCAGGATAGGCGCTGTAGGCGAAAGGCGAGGCTGCGTAAGCCAAGGGTGCACTGTAAGCTGCGGAGTAGGCCACAGGGGCTGCTACCAAGGGTGCGCTGTAAGCCAGGAGTCCCGGCTTGGCCTTGGGGTCAGCTTTGGCTTCGGGAGCGGGTACTGCCATTGCTACAGCCAAGATGGCGGAGATGAACACCTAAAGATCCAAAAAAAAAGAAACTCAATCCCGATTACTTACTGTAGACGATATTGAAAGCTAAAGTTCGAGTTTATTCGAGCTTTTTTTTTAAATTTTTTCAGTTATTTTTTCGGTTACAATATACTTACAACAAATTTTGAGTTCATGATGATGATGAATGTTTCGAGTCACTTGCAAACAAATGATGGTGTGTCTAAATTTTTGGCGGGTATTTATACTAAACAATAGTAAAGTGCCGCTCGCAATGATAAGGTCGTACCATGTGTAACATTGGATGGTATCTTGAATTTTAAACGACCGTTGCTGCAATAATTGCTCACGTATAATGACCCGTCCATATTAATTTGAACCAGTTTAGTTTCTTGTTTTTTTTGGAAACAGCTCCATATACCTACGTTTTGTGACTATAATAATACGGTGGCGAAAGATAAGCATCTAAAAAAGAGAATGTCTCCGAGGGCTGTTGCGTCATGTCTTCAAAATTCTATGGTTTGTTCTCTTTACTTCATTCATATATTGGTGACGTTTCAAATGCGACCTTACACCTAAAACGAAGGTCTCGATTGCCTAAATCAGGTACTTGTTTTTGGTATTTAATAAATTACAACTATCGACAAGTAATCTAAATACTAATGGGATCTGTATTAATTTATGTAAATGCTCCAAAAGATTCATATATGTGCTACTAATTTCCAATTCTTGATGCGTAAATGAGATAATTTTAAATAAACTAAGGTTGAAAAGCTCTAATTATTATAAACAAACTACATTTTTTGTATAGATTTCCTGTGGTATCAAAAGATCTTTGATGCCATCCTTCCTTTACCTTTGCTATATCCTGATGGAGAGACTATCAGATGGTCCAGTATCCTGATGGTCTCTCATGTTTTAAGGTTTTATTAGCAGATTTTTATACCTACCATTATCACGATAACATTAAGACATTGGGTTCCTTAATGGAATCTCAAATTCCTGACTTTTTATTTTGGATTCATATCTAGAATTTTTATCCCCGGAATCACAAATAGCCTTAATAAAAATCGAGTCTAATCTGTTTTATAGGATGTAGTCTAATTTTACGATGAACTTATGCAAACAAACGAGATGAGGATTCTTTGAATTTTAATTTATTTAAATTTTATTGGGACATATTAAACAAAAATAGGTGCAAAACAGTCTATACTGGCCCCTATAAATAGTCCAGCGAATTCCGACGATGTTATCAGTTCAGTTCTTGTCAGCTGTCAACAACCAACTATACACAATGTACAAACTCGTAAGTTGTATTTGATTAGTTAATACTTATTGCTCAGCATTATTTTTTAAATTTTAAGGCCATTTTCGCCGCCATCTTGGCTGTAGCCCTTGCCGTGCCAACTCCCGCAGACACTCCCGCCAAGACTGACTCCGTCAAAGCCAAGCGCAGCCTCGCCTACGGATACTCACCATTGAGCTACAGAGTTGCGGCTCCAGTGACCTACACTGCACCCCTAACCTACAGTGCACCTATTACCTACAGTACCTACAGCGCACCTTTGCACTACCATCAAGCACCAGTGTCATACATTGCCCCTTCTTACACCTACTCTGGCTACCATTCCAGCCCTTACTACACTATTTACTAATTACCATCATTTATACCATGGCCGAACGCAATAAATCCTTAATTGTTTTTGATTAGTGCAAATTGTGTGGTTTTATTTTTTTTCTTATCGAACAATAAAGAAGCAACTTAGGGCACGTGTAGGGCTTGCCAGGAAATCGTTTGCTTCTTTTCGCCCCGCTATTTATAGAGCTTTTATATTAATTCACAGCCCTGTAGCGAATTCGATAAAAGGCCTTAGTTAGGGAGAATAACTTTTTCCATGTAAAACGTTGAATGTTCGAAGGGCTCCAGGAAAGACACGTGTGTAAACGTAAAACAATATAAGAGGTCTACAGCTTTTATTCGCTTCCTTGTTGGAATAAAATTCGAGGTAGATGTAAAGACGGTGGCTTAGCAGGACTAAACTTAGAATGAATGATTGCCATTTTGTAGGTATATAAAAGTTTATAGTTAAATAATAAAAGTCGACACGTCGTCACAGATCACCTCCAAAATGTATAACCTGAACTAACCATGTACCGTTGATTGTTAAGAGAATGACGTCATGAATTACCTGATATACAAAAAGCGTTGGACACAGTGAGTTACTTGTTTAAAGTTCTCGATGTACCGAACGGACTATATATCAAAGATTGACTATAAAGCTCACAGGCTTTAGAGCGCTCTGTGAGTATTTCCATCTTCGCATTCCTGTTGAGAAAACAAAGGATGGGAATACTCAGAGCACTTTACAGCCTCCACCCGAAAACACTGTCAATTTGTGCCGAAATCACAACATGACATTTTCAAAGCGCCATATCTTTTAGAAATCGGCCACGGAACCCGGGCATTTAAGTGGAAATCTTCCTGAAAAAGGTGAAATTTTCATCTCGCAGACCCTTGTTTCAGTTTTTTGGCTTTTTTTTTTGTAGTTCTAAGAGTTTAAATTTGATGTTTACATTTTGTAGAATTGAGCTGTCAAAAGGCGACTGGAGCGCACTTTTAATCAAATATGGCAGCGGCCGTTTAGATAACTACTAAATAATTTGAAAAAATTGGGGTTCTTGCTTCGAACTTCTATTTGGATCATTTATCCTGATTTAGAGTAAAAAGTGATTTACGGGAGAGTGTAAAGAAGGTTTCAGAGTGTTCTCTGGAGTAGAAGACTTTTCGCTAAGTAGTAAGAATTCGGTAGAAATAGACCTGGAAATGCACCAGAGGCTAAACACAGGTGAGTTGATTCAAAGTAAATAGCTTATCATGCTTCATGAAAATATGTATAAAAAAGTATGAAGACTCACCTGAACTAACTATATATCATTGACGTCATGAATTATCTCCAATATACATACAAACAGCGCCAGCGTTAGACCCAGTTCTTATGGAAAGTTCTGGATTTATCGAACGAACAATATATCAGATCTCAACATGATATTTTCAAAGCCCCATGTCTTTTAGAAAACGGCTACGGGATCCGGGCATTTAAAGGAGAATATTCCTGAAAATGTTTATCTTTCAGACACTTTTTCCCTTTTTTCGGCTGATTTTTATAATTCTAGGGGTTTAAAGTTGATGTTTACATTTTGTAAAACTGAGTTGTCAGAAGGCGACTGTAGCGCACTTAAGATGGCAGCGACCGTTTAGGGAACTACAGTAAAATCGGTTTGAAGTCCCCCCCAGACCCTGTTGTAGTAGTGCCGGGAACACTCCATCCTCCCCGGAGGATTTGTATAGTTGAAAAGTGGATTTTGGAAGAGTTGGTCTGACCACTTTTTTGGAGAGCTTTTGGAAGGGGTCATTTGACGATTTAAACGACCCAACAGGGCAGATTGGGAGCTCTTCAAAAAAGTAGTCAGACCAATCCTGCCAAGGGGCTTGTGTCAGGACTAACTCCTCCGCTTATTAAGTTTTTTAATTGCCTCCGTGCCGATTTTGGTAGCCGTTTTCTCTTGAGAGATACCCCCCCAAGAGCATCGGCCGCCTCACTGTCCGGATTGGCTTTTTCGTCATCCGAAGAGGATTTTAGAAGCTTCTCTTCGGAAGTTGTATTGTTTGCTGTTGAGGTGGAAGGCTGGTTTTTCTCCACCGCACTAGGTTGTGCTGGGGCCGACTGACCGGTCTCCATAGATTCCTCAGTTATTTGAGGATCAAGGAATGAGTCCCCTTTGTCTGACGTAGAAATATAATGCTCCAGGTTTTGCGTGGAATGCCTGTAACTTTTATTAGCCTTTGCGCCCATACGTGAAGTTCTATTGGTCACGGAGATCGTCACCCTGGTAACCGGGCTGTCAAGTTGTATCAAGGTCTATTATAAACCGCCCTGTTACTAGGACTGTTGTTGATTCGGTTCCGGGGGGCTATTTTAATGAAGGTTGACTTGACAAAAACCACACAAATCAACAATAAAGGATAACAAATATATATATAAAAAGGAGGATAATCTCGGATAGAGCCTAATGCCCTGGTAGCTTACCAAAAGGATATTGTTTATCGAAACATGATATTTTCTATTCCTATTTTTTCACCTTATGACATTTTGCCATAATTTTTGACCGCGATTTTTAAGGTTAGTTCAGGTTAGGTTAGGTTTTCAATTTTCAGTTTGAAATCATATCTCACTATAAGCCTTTGAAGCGGGAACTAAATTCTTATTGGTTAGGCAGTCGGTCACCATGGTAACCTCGCTGACAAGCATTAGCACATCGTTCTGTAGAATCCATGACTATACCTTATTCATTTATTTTTGGCATCTCGTTACCTTTGAAACCTTAATTTTTTTTATTTCTATCTCTTTTTGGCACATGTTGAGAAGATACAAAAAAAATGTCAAAGTCAAATTTCCAACGCCTACTTGACGGCAATAATAAGTGAATGGTTTATACCTAAAGCCAACGAGGAAAATCGATTTTAAAGGATGTCTTGCAACAATAATATTGGGAGATCATAGAATAGGAGATTTTGAGTCGATTTAGGCCAGATTGTACAAGTCACCCTCAAAGTCGGGTTCAGCTAAACTCGACTGGTACTTGAACTCGCCCATAAGAATCGCATTGCTATCAAATTAATTTCATTTGTGATACTTGCTGACGAGGCGAATTCAAGTACCAGTCGAGTTTAGCTAAACCGGAATTTGAGGGTGACTTGTACAATCAAGCCTAAATCACACATACCTTATTGCAAATGGTTTGAAAGATGGGACTTATAAAATAATACTATCAATCTGCAGAAACATCCATAGTCGAGTTTCAACTCACTAAACCAAAATTACGGTAATCATCTTTTCCCCTTCCCTTGCGAGTTAAAAAAACCACAAATTTCCTTATAATTTACTTATCTATATTTAGAAAAAATCAGCCAAATGATGTCTACAACAAATCAAAATCCAGTTCAGAATGTCCAGTCGATTCGCCAATTAGAAGCCGTCTCCATCGAGAATCTTCCCTTAGAGGATGATAGAGGGTGCGTATCCAGAGTAGGCCAGGGGTGCTCCGTAGGACGCGGGGATGTAAGCGGCAGAACTGTAGGCAGGTGCGTTGTATTGGTTCTGCGAGCTGTAGGCCAAGGGGTAGGTGAGAGGGGCCGCGTACGTGAGCAGGGTGGCGCTAGGTTTGGGGGCCGGGGCGGGGGAGGCGAGGACTACGGCCATGAGGGCGGCGAATACGACAGCTACCTATACAAACAAAAAAAAAAAATCTTATAAAGGGTTAAAAAATGTGCATGTATACTTACAAACTTGAACATGTTGCGAGTGGGTTGGGGGTTGTTGATCGGTGATACCGTGAAGATCGAATGGTGCCCATTGCGGCAGTTGGGGCCGCTTTTATAGGGAAAAGTTAATGAAATAGTCCACCTTGGTCGTTTATTTTGCCAAGACGATCTCGTTTTAGGACGCGAGGTCGTTCTTCGTGCACGTGATGGCCGCCATAAGAACGGATAGGTACAGGAAAAAAAACTCCGCGAAATTTACTGCGGTTGATGCTTTTTTTATTTATTTGCGAATATACACACGAACAGTCATAGTCTATAGCCAATTTATACTAAGAGGGTGGGGGCGGCATAAGCGGAATAAGCCAAGGGGGTGGCGTAACCGGACACCAACGAAGCACTGCTAACCAAGGGAGCCCCATAGGCAACAGATGAATAGGCCAGAGGGGCGGCTGCTATATACTGAGGCTTGGCCTCGGGGTTAGGGGCGGCGAACGCCACTGATGCCATAAGGGCGGCCAGGACAACAAAAGCCTATAATAAAACAAATACATAATATGATCTATAAGCACATTCATTATTAATATACTTACGAATTTGAACATATTTTGTTATGTAGGTAATTGATTTGATACACTGATCAAATGATATCTGCGACAGGAAAATGCTCCACTTTATATAGGACGTGATTTATCGGGATTGGGGGCTCCCACCTTAGACAATGGTCCATTGAAATAATTGTTAAATAATCAGGTTTGAAGAAATTGGGCGTGAGCCCATGCAAAACCTTGACTTTGGCCTTTTTTTGCCTAGTCGCCTAAACAAATTTATTCAGCAACAATTGTCATCGTTTTTTTGTACAAAATAATTCCGAGTGCAGGAAAGCACACCAGTTCTTGTCGAATGTGTTTTATTTTACTCATATTAGAAGCATATGAACTGGAAATTAGACCAAAAAGGCGCATCCGCCATTCTATGAAGATAAAGATATAAATAATCAGTCTATTAGATAAAAAAGAGCATAAAAGCGCATTCACCATTCTATTCAGATATTAATCACTTACACCATTTTTTTTCCAAATTCTTCGCGTGAATCACCAAAGAGCTCCGGTTTTATTTAATATTTATATTACTGACACAACGAAGAAAATATTTAAGCGAATTTTTAATAAGCCTAACCAAAAGGAGACATCTATTGTTTTTAGCGGAATGTTTTTGGGTTACGTAAGCAGGAAAACCCGCATCCTGCAACGGTAGCAACGCAACAATTTAATTTCCATTTTATCGAACTTTCTCATTGGGGTCGTAAAGTCACGTTTTTCCGATTGTTGCCCTGGTTGCTGGGCCGGCACGTCAATAAACCCAACTTCGATACAACCCTTTTAAAGCATATGGCTTAATAATGTTTATTGGACATTTGGATTAAGGTAATTTCGAGAAGTGTCGAAGTATAAGGTGTTTGGTATGCAGGCGTCAATCGGCTCAAGGGTATTCACGCAATCTAACAGTGTCAACAACTGAATTGTTAATTAATAATGAAATATTTGTAGTTAGAGCACACCATGGGAGTGATGGTGCTCGAGAAGTAAAGTCTCAACAAAAAAAATCGTCTCACTCCATATCTGACATGTGGAGATCAATTTAATTAAGCACTACAAGCTTAAAGCATTATCATGTTCATTTGATTTCGGTTACAAATGGACGGACCTTGAGTAGATTTAGAAAAATGTAACAAAAAAAATTCAACCTGCTGTCCCAATGTTTCATATTTCGTCAAAAAATGATTGATGGTGTAATTCAACCCTCTCGGTTATGAAGACTTTGAACCTGCACTGAGCTTAACGAACTTGAGCTTGTTATTGCAATTACGCACAAAAAATGTATCTCGCACAATAGTGCGGGCCCAATGCCCTATTCTTATAACCATCTCCAAAGCAAGCTATAGAAAGATACAGAAAGAACACCCTTAAGAGAAAATATGAAGTTAGTAAGGGTTTTTTTATAGGAGGGCTGAGCAAGTCGGTGAGGGGAGTCGGAGTAGAACTTTTGGCCACTAACTAACTGATATTAAAAAGCTAATAATTTGATACTGATGTATGATCGGATCTCTGCAAAAACACGGTTAACCTTGGCATTCAACAGAGGTGACTGAAACGTACGTAGCTCGAGACCGGCTCACAAGGACGCGCGACTTCTTTGTTGCATTTACAATAATTTTCAGGCAAATTGTTGACTTTCTGAAAAAGTGGTCTCGCTTTAAACCCCTAAATCATCAAATTTCAGGCAAAATACTGATTTTCGCTTAGGTTCTTATCTCCTAGGAGTGCTCGTTGAATTTCTCGTTCTCTACAATTGAATTTGCTCAGTCAATTATAAACTTACACACAAAGTTCAAAAAATGTTAGTTTATACCATAATTTGGACATGACAGTTGGGCATCTGCTATTTGTTCAAAATCGACCGGAACATACCTCTGAAACCCTCTAAAAATTAGCTTAAAATTCAGAGCCACAAAGTAGCAAGACGGCTTTTGCTAAATTATTTTTGAAATCAAACAAAAAATGAGGTTTATACAGAACAAAACTCTTAATTATCCATGAGGCAAATAAAAGAAAGGGTCAAATTTCCAAAAAGTTCAAAAACAACGGTTTGGTGTAACTATTTGCACCAAACTGCATTACTCTCCTTCACCAATTTGTCCAAAACATAATTTATTGCCGCCAAGAAGTCTTAAACTCTTAAAATAACTTGCCAAAGACGCATTTCCGGGTCTTTTAAGAGTCATCGAATACAAAATTATCATTATGTCATCTTAATAACAATCGTCTGTATCTTATTGTTTACTATTCAGGCGACTTTGTGATGTGCATACAAATCACACTGTTATGCTGTTATAAAAGGGAGCAGGAAGCAGATTAAGCAACAGATGAATCTGTGTTCGTTTGTCTAAAAGTGATAATTGTGTTGTTTATAAAATGGCTAAATTGGTAAGTAAATACCAGTAGTATGCATTTTCTTGTGTTAAGTTCCTTTTGGGGTCTAGGTGGCAGTCATCATGTGCCTGATGGTGTTCCTCGCCATGTCCGCAGCCCTACCCATGGCTCAACCCGGCCCTGCACCCCAGTACTATTCCTCGTATGCCTACCCTGCTTACGGCGGATATTCGTATCCCTACAGCTATTCTTACTATGGTTAAGAAGTGGAATAATGATGTTGTTCGGATCATGTATCATGTATAATAATTATGTTTTAAATATTACACTTTTATGAGCTCAATAACATTTTTTTTGCGTCATTAAGTCTAATGAAACTGAAAGCTTTATACAAGAATTCTTGGTTTATGGATGGTTTTTAAAACGTGTTTCACAGGATAATATCTTCATGGCAGAATAACAAGCATCGCCTCAAGACGTCGAAGAAGTATCGGTTGGAACAGGTTTAATTTCACTCTATCATAGGGTTTTATATAATTTTCGAAAACGAGAGGCAAGTTTTTAGGGTTTTGTGAGCTCAAAAACTTTAAAAAGTTTTAATTTTTAAGAAAGAATAGGCAAAACAAGTATAATGGTATTATGCAAATTCGAAATAACATTGAGTGGCAAAAACCTATTCAACGCCTCCGACACACAAAAGCCACTGTAAATGTCAAATTGCGACCGGTTTTCTAAAGCAACGAATATTTGTGATTAGTATTGAAAAAAATTCAACAAACAATATAAATACTTGACTCAAAAGCCACATCAATCATACAACCTCAGAGCAGCCTTTGATTAGCAGTTCGAAAGATATTCTCAACCCAAACAAGATGTTCAAATACGTAAGTATAGACATAGCTCTTAAGGGTAGTTGTACACGTTTTTGGTTTACCTTAAAAAAAAATATGTGCAAGTAACATGAATAATTTTTGGTGGTTAGTGACAAAATGGTGTATACAAGTTTTTTATGATTGTCATTAATGTTTTCTTTAGTTGATGGCTTTCCTCGCCCTTGTGGCTGTCGCTTTTGCCACTCCAAACCCTGAGGCCAGGCCCGACCCGGTGCCAGCCCCTAAAGCCAACCCTCAAGTAATTACCTACAGTGGTGGTGTTTACGGTTACCCCTATGCTTACTCCGCCCCTGCTGTTGTTGCTGGGGTGCCTGCAGCCTACACCTACTACTAAGCTACCTGCTGATACTTCTGGACTTCGTCATTCCGATCTTGACAAAGCTTATTAACAAATTGTTCTATTATCAATTGAGCGTGTAAAAATAAAAAAAAAAATATTATTAAATATTGTTTTTGGTTTTAATGATCCAAGAAGAAATACTCGTAATTGAAGCAGTCTGTAGTCTCCTATTTGCTGCTGAAAATATTTTTTAGGAAGACTTATTAAATAGGTCCTCTGGAATCTTTGGATTCCAAACTAATAAGCCCACTCATAGGCACAACTTGAGAGTGATAATTGAGTTTTCTCAAAAGAGAAAACTTTTATTGACTTTGTTTTTGTAATCACCTACCATTTCAACAAAGTTTATCTTTGTATTCGAAACTGATAACTCATCAGACCATGTCAATAACTAACCATTTTTTCAAAATTCATTTCTTCTCATAAGGAGAGAGACCAACCACTTAATAAAAAAGTCTTTATATTGGTTACTTGAAATGAAAAACTGATAATTTTCATCATAAAATAAAACTGATAATATTTCTTGACTTCAAAAACAGAAAAAAAATTTGAGTTTTTTAAACACAGAAGACTATTAAAAGCTACTCTTTTATTTATTTATCTTATATTCAAAACTGATAACTCAGCAGTGTCCACAACAATTTTTTTCAATATCAATATTTTATTTGTACTGAAGACTAAGAAATACCTTTTCCAACCATGTTCATAACTGACTAGAGACGCAAAGCAAAGATTGCACGTATACTTGATAAAAGAGCCACTAGACTGATAATTTCATTCTTTTAACTCAAAACTGATAATTTTTACAAAACTGATAATTCCCTAACTTTGTTTTAAAAACTGACCAGTCTTTGAAATGCAGAAAACGGTTATAACCACTCTTTGTTTTAAAAATAATTATTTTATTTTTAAAACTGATAACTCAGCAGTGTCCATAACCATTTTTATTATTAGAGTTTTCTTGGTTACTTTCAAAAACTGCTGTGCTTCTTCAACACGGATGGTTAGACTATTATCAATACTTTTTGGTTTAAAAAAATTATGGTTAATTTACACACTGATAACTCGCCTAAAAGTGATTACAGCTAATTATTTTGCGAATCACTTGCTACACATTAGATCACTCTAAGAAGGAAATAGATTATAGTTTCTCGACTGTTACTTAAACTTAAAATTCAATAGGGATATATTTCCTCATTAAACAGAAAACTGATAATTGACTTGATTCTTTTTAAAACTGCTGACCGGCCTGTTAAGCTTCTTAACGCAGAAATCTATAAGCACCATGGTTTAAGAGGTTTGTCTCTGGATTGGTAACTGTTAACTTGTCCAACAGTGACTATAACTAACCATTTGTCCCAAAAACATCGAAACCAACCTTTATGGCAAACATTTCATTTCGAGAAGGAAATGGGCTATAACTTGGTAAAACAGTCTCAAAAGTGATAAATTGTTTTTTCTTTTTACTTTTTTTTAAATCTTGCTAGGCTTCTTAAACACAAAAGAGTAGGCATACAAACTTTTTTGTTTAGGAAAGTTTTATCAGTTGATCAAAACAGATTTCTAATACACACTTTACATCAATTGCAGAAGGAAAAACTGATAATTTACACCACCACTTTACACCACTCTTAGATGCAAGCAGGTTCACCACTTAGCTAAACTGAAGTTTAAATTTAAAACTGATAATTTTCCTTTTACGACAAAAACTGATAATAGAGTTGATTTTCTTATAAAAACTGCCAAGCCTGTTGGGTGGTTCTAGTCTAAAAATGTATGATTTGAAATTATTAATAACTGATTTTTATCATACGATAAACACTGATAATTTTCTTGCCTTTGTACCAAAAATAATTGACCAGCTTATAAAGCTTCATAAACAAAGAAACTTAACCCCCTTTTTAGTTTAAAAATGTTATCTTTTTATTAAAAACTGATAACTTGTCCACCAGTGATTATGACCAAGCAAACCTGGTACATTGAAACCACTATAATTCAGTAAAATGCATTTTATTACAATTTTTTACAATTTTACACGCTTAACATTAATAAAACTTGGTAGACCAAGCAAATAATAAAAGTCGTCAACGTTGAAGGGGTAGTCCACATCATGGGGTTGATCAATAATAAGTGTATGCCGCAAGGACCCCGGCAACAACCGCAGGGGCGGTATAAGCGTAAGGGTAGCCGTAGACACCAGAGCCGTATTTCACGATATGGGGATTGGGCTTGAGATTTCACGAATTGAGGCTGGCATCGGGTTGGGGCTGGCCTCGGGGTTTGGGGCGGCGAAGGCAACAGCCACAAGGTCGAGGAAAGTCATCAACATCAACTAAAGAAAACATTAAAACAATCACAAAAATTTTAAAAAATCTAAGGACCACTTTTAGACCTTGAGTTTGAGTCTTGAGAAACAGACATTAACCTAACAATGTAGTTTACTAACAGAAATTTTGGATTTCTTTCGGTTAGTTCAGGATTGAATAAAGTGAGTAAAAAATGTGAGGTTTAACTTTGGTTTGAGTTTAAACTCAGAATGCAAAACCGGCCTTATAAGCAAAAAAATTTAAATTTTCTAGTCTAAACGAGAATCAAGTTTTTAGGCCCTTGTGAGGTCATAAACTTTAAAAAGTCATAATTAGTAAGAAAAAAAAAAGACAAAAGATAATTGATTTATGCAAATACGAAATAACATTGAGTGGCAAAAATCTATTCAACGCCTGCGACACACAAAAGCCACTCTAAATGTCAAATTGGTTGTTGCGACCGGTTTTCTAAACCAACGAATATTTGTAGTTAGTAATGAAAAAAATTCAACAAACAATTATAAATACTCGACCGAAAAGCCACATCAATCATACAACCTCAGAGCGGTCTTTGATTAGCAGTTCGAAAGATCCTCTCAACCCAAACAAGATGTTCAAATACGTAAGTATAGACATAGCTGTTAAGGGTAGTTGTACACCTTCTTGGTTCAGCTTAAAAAAAAAGGACAAAACAATTATGTGCAAGTAACATGACTAATTTTTGGTCAGGTTAGTGACAAAATGGTGAATACAAGATTTTTATGATCTTCCTTAATGTTTTCTTTAGCTGATGTCTTTCCTCGCCCTTGTGGCTGTCGCCTTTGCCACTCCAAACCCTGAAGCCAGGCCCGACCCGGTGCCGGCCCCTAAAGCCAACCCTCAGGTGATTACCTACAGCGCTGGTGTCTACGGTTACCCCTATGCTTACTCCGCTCCTGCTGTTGTTGCTGGGTTGCCTGCAGCCTACACCTACTACTAAGCTACCTGCTGATACTTCTGGACTTCGTCATTCTGATCATGACAAAGCTTATTAACAACTTGTTCTATTGTCAATTGAGCGTGTAAAAATAAAAATTGTATTAAATATTGTTTTTGGTTTTAATGATCCAAGGAGAAGGGGGATCCAAGTCTCCAATATGCTGCTGGAGGTATTGTTTAAGAAAACTTATTAAATAGGTCTTCTGGAGGCTTTGAATTCCAAACTGATAAACCCTCTCATAGGCACAACTAACAACTTGAGAGTGATAATTCACTTTTCTCAAAAGGCAGCTAACCATTTTTTCAAAACTCGTCGCAACATATCGGGAATGCGGCCAATCTCTCTCATAAGGAAAGAGACCAACCACTTGATAAAAAAGTCTCTATATTGGTTACTTGAAATGAAAAACTGATAATTTTCCTCATAAAACAAAACTGATAATATTTCTTGACTTCAAAAACTGAAAAAAATTGTTGACTTTTTTAAACACATAACCCTTTTATTTATTTATCTTATATTCAAAACTGATAACTCAGCAGCTCACAACTATTTTTTTCAATATCAATATTTTATTTGTACTGAAGACTAAAAAATAATTTTTCCAGCTATGTTTATAACTAACCAGATACAGATACGCAAAGCAAAGATTGCACGTGTAGGTACTTGATAAAACAGTCTCTAGACTGATAATTTCATTCTTCTAACTCAAAACTTATAATTTTTTACAAAACTGATAATTTCCTGACTTTCTTTTTAAAAACTCAGCAGCCTTTGAAATGCAGAAAACAGTTATAACCAGTCTTTATTTTAAAAAGATTTATTTTATATTCAAAACTATACTATTTTTGATAAATCTGAGAATATTTCTTGATTTTGTTAATATAAAAACTGAGGAACTCATATAACAATACGCCCTGCATCTGTACAGATCTGCAACGCAAAAATTACATAATAACTTAATAAAATCGGCTCTAGAATGGTAATTACCTGATAATATTTTTTGACTTTTTAAAAAACCGCCCGTCCCATTTTATCAGTACAACAAAGTAAATCTAAAATAACTGATAACTTTCTGGACGATGTTTGAAAAACCACCCACATGTTTGGCTTCTAGAGACTAGATTATGATACTTGCTAAACACTATTTAGAAAAGAAAATGTTTATTTTTGTATTTGAAAATAAAAACTCGTCGAATAGTATTGTAAAGTTTTTTTAAACCCAGAAGACTGCTATAAAACTACTATTTTCGTTATTAAAAGGTTTATCTTTGTACAGGAAACTGATAACTGCTCCAATAATGATCATAACTCACAATTTTTTCAAAATTCGTCAATATAGGCAGAGATTATATAATAACTTAATTAAAAACGTTCTAGACTAATTACATGATATTTATAACTGATAATTTTTCTCAAAAAATACGTAGTTTTCGTGTTTACTTTCAAAAACTGCTGTGCTTCTTTAACACGGTTGGTTAGATTATTATCAACACTGGTTTAAAAAAGTTTAAAGTTAACTTACACACTGATAACTCGCCTGAAGGTAACTACAGCTATTTATTTTGCGAATCACTTGCTACACATTTAGATAACTCTAAGAAGGAAATAGATTATAATTTCTAGACTGTTACTTAAACTTAAAATTCAGTAGGGATATATTTCGTCATTAAACAGAAAACTGATAATTGACATGATTCTTTTCAAAACTGACCGGATTTTTGAGCTTCTTAACGCAAAAATTTTTAGCACCATGGTTTAAGAGGTTGGTCTCTGGATTAGTAACTGATAACTTGTCCAGCAGTGACTATAACTAACCATTTGTCCTAAAAACAGACAGACAGATAGACTAAGACACACTTTACATCAATTGTAGAAGGAAAAACTGATAATTTTCTGGACGATGTTAGAGTGACCAGTCACATGTTGGGCTTCAACAGTATACCCAACATTATACCCATATTCCAAAGTGGTAACTCGTCTAACAGTGGCTATCACTATACCCATATTCCAGAGTGGTTCTTAAGTGGCAGCACTTTACACCACTTTTAGAAGAAAGAAGGTTCACCACTTAACTGAACTGAAGTTTAAATTTAAAACTGTTAATTTTCTTTTTTCGATAAAAACTTATAATAGACTTGACTTTCTTACAAAAACTGCCAAGCCTGTTGGATGGTTCTAGTCAGAAAATATGTGATTTGAAATTATCAATAACTGATTTTTCTCCTACGATAAACACTGATAATTTTCCTGTTTATATAACAAAAATAATTGCCAAGCCTGTAAAGCTGCATTAACTAATTTTTTTTATTTAAAATTGTTTTAACTTTTTATTAGAAAGTGATAACTGGTTCAACAGTGATCATAACCAAGCAAACCTGGTACATTGAAACCACCACAATTCAGTAAAATGCATTTTATTACAATTTTTTACATTTTTACACGCTTAACATTAAAAAAACTCGGTATACCAAGCAAATAATAAGGGTCGTCAACGTTGAAGGGGTAATCCACATTATGGGGTTGATCAATAGTAAGTGTAAGCCGCAGGGACCCCGGCAACGACCGCAGGGGCGGAATAAGCGTAAGGGTAGCCGTAGACACCAGCGCCGTAGGTCACGAACTGGGGATTGGGCTTAGGGGCTGGCACCGGGTTGGGGCTGGCTTCGGGGTTTGGGGCGGCGAAGGCAACAGCCACAAGGGCGAGGAAAGCCATCAACTAAAGAAAACAATCGTAAATTTTTTAAAAAATCTAAGGACCAGTTTTAGATCTTGAGTTTGAGTCTTGAGAAACTGACAATAACAACAGAAATTTTGAATTTCTTTCGGTTAACTAATATTTTCAGTGAATGATAAAATAAAATGAGTAAACAATGTGAGTTTTAACTTTTGGTTGAGTTTAAACTCAGAATGCAAAACGGACCTTATAGTAAGTTAATTACAACAGTAAAAGTGCGTATTTATTATTGTAGGTACTTACGTATTTGAACATTTTGGTTAAGGTTGGGAGAGGTCTTTTGATCTGCTAATCAAAGGCTGCTGAGATTGTATGATTAATGTGGCTTTGAGGTCCACTATTTATACGCTGTCTGCGACTTTTTTTTATGAAGCTAATCCTAGACAAATCTTCTTTTCTTTAGAAAACTGGTCGCGACGTCGTATTTGACATTTAGAAGATCGTTTTTTTCTTTTCATATACCGGAGGCGTTGAATAAGGTTGCGAGGCCAGTAAGGAACATCTGGCTAATACCGATTTCATGTACGTGAAGGAAAACCTTGAAAAATCAATACTTCTGCTTTTTTTTAACTTGTTTTTGGTTGTATAGGAATCCAACTCATTCTTTAGCTGATATGTACTATGAGTCACATTTTTTATATGCTTATAAAATGTTTCTAACTGAACTAACTTAAGGCCGAAACCGAACCTAATTTGCCATCTTTGGCTTGACGAAGCCACAATTTTGTTACTAGTACTATAAATTACAAAACAATTAGTAAGAGGTTGAGAAAAAAATAAAATTCTATTTTTTAATTAGGGATAGAAAATTAGCTTTTTTTGAAGTAGGTACCCAACATATCTCCAACCAATACGTCGTCGATGGCCGCAGAGACCATCGCCCGTGCTGACGTAAGCCGGACCATGCCCGATGCCTCTTTGCTACAATTTTCTGCACTTTTCTTCTTATTTTCAAGCCTTATTAGTAACGAAGTCTCATGTGACTATACAAAAAAATACTTTAGAGGCCGTTGGTACACGCTGAACTTGAGCAAACGTAAAAAACGCACTGCCGCCGTATATAAGCACGTTGGGCCTAGGCAAACGGCATCAGAAGTTGTCTCGTTACGGTGACAAGTCTTTCAAAGTGCAAAAAGATGTTCAAGCTGGTAAGGACCTCCTTTTTAGGGGTGATTTTTTTGTAAATTAGTGTCTTATTTAGCTCGCTTTCTTCGCTCTTTTGGCCTGCGCCCTTTGCGCCCCGGCTCCTGACCCGGCCCCAGCCCCTGCTCCAGCCCCCAGCGCCAAGCCGGGACTGGCCCTGACGTACGCAGCCGCTCCTACCATCCCCTTGACTTACGAATACAGGTACCCAGCTTTGAGTTACGCCAGGGGGTACTCCTACAGCAACTTGGGCTACGCATCGTACCCAGCGTCTTATTACTATTACGGATCCCCCTTGATCCTGTAAACACGAAGCGGACTTCTCATGGGCGAAGAAATGGACTTTTGGCCTCTCTCTCAATGACTGACTAGTTTATAAGGCTCTAAATTAAAACATTTTTGGTTGATGGAGATAAATTTCTATTGGTTTAGGTCACTTTTCTGGTGTATAATAAAATGTTCATTTTTTCATGAGCTTTTTTTTTCTATCCTGATAAATTTGGTAGCAAAAAAAAGGAAGCAAAAAACGCAAACTGGATTAGAATAATCTTATGTCTTAGTGTAAACAATGAGGTATGGGCGTGGACCAGGAACTGGAGGTTTTTTCTTTGTTTTGTAGCAGGCTATTGTTTTCGTTCGTACCAGGTCACCTCAAAACTTATAACTTCCGTAATATACTTGAAAAAATCATAGCTAAAACGTCCGCAAATTATGGTTATGCTATTAACTAAGGGTAAATTGAATACGAAAAAAGTACTTACGCGACTCCAAATAGGGACATTCAAACGCCCTCATGGAGTACCCAAGCCATAGAAAAAACATATGCGTAAGACACCCACGAAAAAAATCAATTACCTATAAATATTGGGCCACATGCCTTGGGATAATCATACAGTCTTCGATTTGTCAGCAAATCAATCAAGCAAACCAACAAGCAAAATGTTCAAATATGTAAGTGTCAATTTTGTTGTTTATTTTGTGATATATTTTTATTTAATGAATTGTAGTTGATGGCATTCTTGGCCCTGGTTGCCGTGGCTTTCGCCGTGCCCAACCCCGAGGCCAGCCCCAATGCGGCCCCCGAACCCAACCCGAAGCCCCTTGTGTACTACAGCTCCCCGTACGCCTATTCCGCACTCCCCTACGCTTACGCCGCCCCTGCAGTGGTAGCAGCAGGAGTACCTGCAGCCTACACTTACTACTGATGACAGAAAAATCAGGACGAACCATTTTGACGCAGTTTATTGGTATTTTATTATTTATAATTGTAGAAAAAAAAATATTCAAAAATATATGAAAGAGTTATTGCATTGAAGTTGTGGTTTTAGTGGTGCTCCTAAAGTACCATAGGTAATGAGGTTTTCATTAAGCTAACTCCTTAACTTTGTTTATTCTTCTTCTTCGTTATAATGTCTCCTCTTCTTTACCAGCGTACACCCAAACTTACTACTGTGTAGTGTGTTGCTGCATGCTGTTACTTTTGTTTGCCCCTGTTGTTACTTCTTCAATTTTTTCAGGCAGTTCAGACCACTATTCAATACCCTCTCATGTCTGTTAAAAGTGCTTTAAGCTTCCTTCAAAGAGGATTGCAGATTATAGATCGGGGTTGGTCCCAACTTGGAAATGAAAAATTTAAAAAAAAATTGTTAAATTTTTTAATTTGATTGAAAATTGTACCAACAAAATAAAGAGCTTGGAATGATAAAATATGCTGATATTTAGAGCTCACAAATGGTTCATTGACTACCGTAATCAACATTTTTAGTTTCTGAGATATTTAGACATAACTTTTATTAGAATATCAATAAAATAGTACAAAAATTATGTTTTAGGCGCGATTTTGAAGGGGAAGGAAATTACTGAAAATTTCAATTTCACTTGCTTTTTACGTATTTGTATCTCCTTTATTATACGGCACTATTTTTAACAAAATTTGTGGTAATCGATTTTGGCCGAATATTTCCACCTCCTTTGAAATTTGTGAAATTTTCAGTTGCCTTTATCTTGAATACGATGAGTTTTTCAATATGAATGTAAATAGATGTTATGAAGAGGCCATTGGAGGACTATAAGATAGAGTCATCAGTACCACGCTGCCATTTACGGTTAGCGAGAAAACTTAAAAAAAGTGCTAAATTTATACCTCATTTTAGAGCCACCCGTACTGAGTTACTATTAGAGGTGGACATTTTAAAATAGGCTTAAAATGTATCTTAACTCTTCTTCTTTTTTAGATGTTACTACAAAATTTTGGATAAATCTTCATCAAAACTAGATTTAGGCTGCCAAAGACCACAATGCAAAATTTTATTCTCCAAGTCAAGGTTTTTGGATCGGTTTGAGAGCCTCATATCCGCAACACCCTCATTTTTTTGCCCTATAAATTGTAGAGATATTCATTTTGATAATAATTATTTTTGTTTCAATTATCCCCCTTTGAAATTTTTGAAACTTTTTCTCAGATTCTCGTCTTTATCTTGATAACGATGAGTTTTTTCAAGATACATGTAAATAGGTGTTATGAAGAGGCCATTGAGGACTATAAGACAGAGCAATCAGCACCAAACTGCCGTCTACGGTTTTCGAAAAAACTTAAAAAAAAAGTGCAAAATCTATACCTTATTTTAGAGCCACCCATGCTCAGTTAGTATTACAGGTGGACATTTTGAAATAGGCCTAAAATGTGTCTTAATTCTTCTACTTTTTTAGATGTTATCACAAAATTTTGGATAAATCTTCATCAAAACTAGATTTAGGCTGCCAAAGACCACAATGCACAATTTTATTCTCTAAGTCTAGGTTTGGGCGAGGTTTGAGAGCCTCATATCCTCAACACCCTCATTTTTTTCCTTATAAATGCTAGAGATATTCATTTTAATAATCACTTTTATGACAAAGAAGGCGTTGATTTCTGTGACAGGTAGTACCGGGTGTCCAAAAAATATTTGAAGAAATGCTTTTTATTTTTGAATCAATGATCTCCCTTTAAAATTTTTGAAACTTTCAGATTTTTGCCTTTATCTTGAAAACGATGAGCTTTTCCAATATATATGTAAACAGGTGGTATGAAGAGGCCATTGAGGACTATAAGACGGAGCAATCAGAACGAAGCTGTCGTTTACGGTTTTCGAGAAAACTTAAAAAAAGTGAAACATTTGTAATCTATTTTTGAGCCACCCGTGCTCAGATACTATTACAGTAATACTACGTAGACATTTGGAAATAAACTTGAAATGCAACTTGACTCTTCTGGTTTCTTAGTTGCTGTCACAAAATGTTGGCTAAATCTTCATTGAACTGTGATATGAAAAACCGCAATTAATGCACGTTTTTGTTCTCTAAATTTAGGTTTTTGAGGCGGTTTTCGAGCCTCACAAGCTCAACATGCTCATTCCGATGTTTTCTTATAATTCCTAGAGTAATATATTTTAATCATTACATTTGGGATAAATAGGGCGTTAATTTCTCTTTTAGACGGTATAGGGTGTCCAAATAATATTTTAAGACATGCTTTATATGTTTGTTTCTGTGATATTTGGACATAACTTTTAGAACATCAATAAAATGTTAGAAAAATGACTATTTAGGGCCGTTTGAAGTGAAGGTAAATTACAAAAATTTGCACTTTTATTTTATTTTTACATATTTTCATCCCCTCTATCATATGGCATTATTTTTAACAAAATATGTGGTAATCGATTTTGGCCGAATATTTCCTCGATCTTAACCCTTTGAAATTTTTGAAATTTTCAGTTTTTTGTCTTTATCTTGAATACGATGAGTTTTTTCATTATGCATGTAAATAGGTGTTATGAAGAGGCCATTGAGGACTATAAGATAGAGCAATCAGAACCAAGCTGCCGTTTACGGTTTTCGGAAAAATTTCAAAAAAGTGAAAAATGTGTACCTTAATTTAAGCCACTCCTGGCCTTTGAGCCCCCATATGTCTTCCCTCTTCTGCTTTCTTAGTTGTTACTACAAAATTTCTGCTAAATCTTCATCGAAACTATCAAAGACCACGTAAGGCATGATTTTTATTTTATTGATTGTTTCAAGTATTATAAGATAAGTTATTATAAATAGGACGCTGGTTTCAGTTTTAGATAGTAAAAAACAAATTTTTTAGAATATGGAATTAGCTCTGGTTACTGTTTTCTCACATTCCCATATCCTTTCTTTCTGTATTGTATACCTAAGATATTAGAAGAACAGTCATTTTCGTGGTGATCTGCACCATATTTGGCAAATCTTGCTTTGTTTAAAAGTATGTGCATCCTCAAATAATTGAAAAAACTGGAGGTTTTATATAGAAAAAGGTTTAGATTCGAAAAGATCCACCCTCACAAAAGAAGTGATTACTTACTACTAAAAGTTAAGATTACTAAACACTATCAATACAGATGATGAGAATTTTAACGATTTTGTCTTCAGTTGTAGAGACCTGTAGCTCTCTTATAAGTAACAAGACTTGCAACCTTTTTCGCTTCCTAGTTCCCACATCAATTTCTTTTTTGTGATACAAAAAGTTTGTTCTTACGCAACTTCAAGACAAAATGGTGAAGGAAACAATCTGTGTCATTTTATTCGGAATAAACACCTGTTGGGTGGCTGTAGTGTTGTTTTTATGTATTACCTCCGTTGTTGGCCTATAGGTCGGGGCTTATCGTATGGATATTTTATTTTCCCGAAAGTTTACTGAAGTTAGAGTGGAACTCAAAACTTTACCCAAGTCAAGAAGCTTTACTTGACTTCGAACTCAATTAGTTCTTGAGTTTACTTATAGGCAATAAAACTAATAATTTTTTGCATATTATAATTTACACTTGTCTGTCTAAGAACTTCCTGTTTACCTACTTTGCTTCAACGAGTTTAAAATAACTGTCGATAAACAAACTTTCTGATAGCTTTAGCACTTCTTTCAGTTCATAGAAATAGAACTAAAACTAATATTATACTCATTTTCTTGATTAAAACAGTTTTTTAATAAAACGATTAGAATTCAAATGCTATACTTACAGGACTCCCTTGAGGGCTAAATCAAAAATTCCAACTAGCATTAGCCCGTCAAGGTCCTACGACGGCATTAACGCTAATCAGAAAGCGACCCCCCTTTAAGATCTGGGCTCGAAAATAGTCCGTCGAAATGGGGCGATTCCGAATGCAAACAATACCACTACTAACGAACCCTATCTTGACTTGACGAATTAGCGACGATTGGCCTTGTTTGCGAAATCCTGGAAACTAACCTGGCTTAACAAGAAGCTCGTTGGAGAAGATATCATAAACGAGAAAAAGTTGAGATGCCAAAAGGTGAAAAGTGATTTACCTCGGCGATTGTGGCTGCGCCTTATTGCGACCCACGCCCATGCCTGGGTTTATGGGTCCAGCCAATGACACATTTATATTTTATTACTTATATCAATTGCTAATATCAAGTATCGCCTTTTTCATATCCTGTATTTAAATTGTTCAGTTTGGTTTAGTAAAGTCCGCACGAGGCTGTGTTAGTATTCAACACCATGCCACACTCATCGGGCTTTGTTGTTGCACATATGTTGGTAAGTTTAGACGCATTTATCTTTTTAGTTTAAATTAAAAAAAAACCGTATTATAATTGCAGACAATAAGATTGTTAATTATTGCTTGTCTTCTTTGCTGGGCATCCGCGGTGCCGGTCTATAGAAGTCTTTTTGCCTTCAGGCCTCCCGATAGAGTTTTCGATGTCGGATTCAACGCCATTTATACGGATTTGGGATACAGTGCAGGCTACCGTAATGGCAGGACTGTGGAATTTATTTCGTGATTCCAAAAAAAGACTTATAGGGAGAGATATACTAACTTATGAGATAATTGTTTGAAATATAAGGAGTAACGAGGAAATACTGTCTTTAATTTGAAACCCTTTTTAGTCCCAAATTAAAGACTTTAAGAGCCGGTATTTTGATATCCCGATCACGAACTTGATCAAGTAATCATCAGTCAAATGTTACAGTCATAATAATCAGTGTTCAAATATTAATCGAAATTCAAACTACCGGCTCTCAGTGCAACCCACTTTTTTTGCGTAACTTCTGGCTAGAATGGTGAATGCGCTCAATGCCACTCCCACACTTTAAATCAAACTTCAAGAGGTATTAGGTATCTAGGTACAGTTTTATTAACAGTAAATCACTCACAAGGCACTCTATTAGATCTCATAGCCGAAAAGGCCTCTCCATCTACCCAAAGGGATGGTAGGGCCGAAAGCTCACCATCGTTCATGATATGAATGAAACCATTAACAATAGCTTAGAGTTTAACTTACTGTAATAGAGGTAAAAAGGTGTAACAATTTATAAAAAAAGACTAGATTAATAGTATAGTATACAGAGATGTTATACATAAGATCAGTCCTTTATATAGTATATTTACATAGATTTCAGTCTTGTTTATACCCTTCCACAAGTCACTCTCTTATTGCATTGCAAACACATCGTACAAAGAAGATTACCGCTGGTTCAGACTGCTCAGATAGTGCATGCTGCAGTTACAGGTGCTGTACCTACTGGGTATTCTCTGGGTAGGCAAGCCGCTTAGCCCCCTGACGTATTTGTAAGTGGTAGGGTGCCTCAGAATGCTCTTCTGCTTTTTTTCCTTTTTCCTCTTCATATCTTTAGTGTTGCTGCAGCTCTGCGACCTGCTGTATAGGTTCAAGTTTTGGAACACCTTCCTGAGACTCTCCGCTGAGGTGGAGTGGTGATGCCTGTTTCGCAGCGTTTGTACGTCACTTCCTGAGTCACTACCGCTGCTGCTGCTGCTGCTGCTGCTGCTGCTGCTGCTGCTGGATATATGGTTGGGAGACACCGAACGATCCTTTCTAGAGGTATGCCCTCCAGAGCTGTCGCTGCTCGAAGATCTGCTCTCATCAGTACTGTGGCAGTCTTCATCCTGTGGTTTTCTGACAATTTTTCTACTGATCACCCGGAACAAGCGGATGCCCCTAAGTTCGCTCCTGGGGGATGGTGATAAGGGAGACGCGGCCCCTGATGAACGTACGCTTTCGTCAGTCACGGTGAGAATCAACATGATGGCGCAATATGGAAACTTTGCAAGACGCGCTGAAGTTTCAGACTGGCGAAGCGCACTTAGCCACCCCGTATTTATAACCGTGGAAAAGTGGAAGTTGGCGCGCATGGAAAAGCCCTTCCACGTGATGGAAACCGCTCTGCAGCTCGGGCTTTCGATGTGTTAATGCGGCATTTGATGTTTACGAATTTGACGAGGAGAAACGTGCACGCTTTAGATAAATACGAAATTACGATTTCGATTTTTGTTTTTTGATTACTGCGAAATAAGCCTATCGCTTATCGAGGGGGGCCAAAATCAAAAATATCGCCGAAAATGTGACGAAACCTACTAAGGATCAATTCACATGTTCGTGCTTATTGTTTTGCATAGCGCGACCGTCATCAAAAGACAGACGCGCGAATAATAGAAACGTGAGTTCACCATGCGAAACGTGGCAGAGCAGATTGGGATTTAAATTGGAAATTTGAGTAGGTTTCAAGAAAAGGCATCAGGCACGCCGCTTTAGATTAATGCGACTGACACCAATGATGTTTTTTATTGGTTTTAAGATTCAGATGGTTAGGAAGAATGGCTTAGAATCAAATGTCCCATGCGTTCCACCCTGTATGCAAAATTTGTTAAACACATATCAAAGCTCTGGCAAACAACCTAAGAAATAAGCTGCTAAGGTGTAGAAACAATTGTACTTTTGACACCCTGTGTTTTAGTATTATATTGTAGTTGTGGACTAAAGTATATGTAGTTTACTTTTGGTCCCTAGTATGTGCAGTTGCGAGATTTCCAGACCTTTTTGGGACACCCCATTTACCAAATAGTATAATGGGTGTCCTCCGTGTTGGTAGTACGGTGCTGCAACAGCTAGATGACACTAGTTGGGATACAGTATTACTGGTTGCCTAAAAACAAATTCACTTTTTTTATAATTGTGTACTTGGACACGGAGGAAATATTCCAAATTTCCTAAGAGGAACAGACATCTATTTAAGTTTAGGGGACGCAAATTTCTACACTACAACAAAACAAAGCCCAGAAGAGGAATTTGTCCATTTCGTCTACTAGGCTCTGGAGTTTCTTGACATTCTGAAGAAGCGCACACTGCACATAATGTGACTTAATTGGTGAAACACTGCACAAACAAATTTAGTTTTGTACATGTATTTAGTAGTGATGGGCACTGCAAAAATTTTTCATATTTCCTTAGAGGAAAACACCCCATATACTAAATAGTATAAAGGGTGTCCTCCGTATTGGTAGTATGGTGCTGCAACTGCTAGATGACACTAGTTGAGATACAGTATTACTGGTTGCCTGAAACATATTCTTTTTTTTACATGTATTTATTATTGTGTAGTTGGACACGGAGGAAATATTCCACATTTCCTAAGAGGAAAAGACATCTAACTAAAGTTTAGGGGACATAAGTCTCTCTGATAACACTTAACAACTATCACAACAAAACAAAGCCCAGTAGAGGAATTTGTCCTTTTCGTCTACTGGACTTTAGGGTTTCTTGACATTTTGATGAAGTGCAATCTGCACATAATGTGACGTAATTGGTGGAACAGTGCACAAACAAATTTAGTTTTTTACATGTTCTTATTAGTATTGGGCACTCCGGAAATGTTTTACATTTCCTAAGAGGAAAACACCCCTATACTAAATAGTGTAAGGGGTGTCCTCCGTATTGGTAGTACGGTGCTGCAACAGCTAGATGACACTAGTTGGGATACAGTATTACTGGTTACCGATAACAATTTAACTTTTTTTACATGAATTTATTATTGTGTAGTTGGAAACGGAGGAAATATTCCACATTTCCTAAGAGGAAAAGACATATAATTAAAGTTTAGGGGGGCATAGTCTCTCTAATAACACTTAACAACTGCCACAAAAAAACAAAGCCCAGTAGAGCGATTTGTCCATTTTGTCTACTAGGCTCTGGGGTTTCTTGACATTCGGATGAAGTGCATTCTGCACATAATGTGACGTAATTGATGGACCAGTGCACAAACAAATTTAGTTTTTTTTTACCTGTATTTATTAGTATTGGGCAGAAATTTTTCACATTCCCTAAGAGGAAAACACCCCTTATGCTTACTAAATAGTGTAAGGGGTGTTCTCCGTATTGGTAGTACGGTGCTGCAACAGCTAGATGACACTAGTTGGGATACAGTATTACTGATTGCCTAAAACAGTTTCACTTTTTACATGTATTTATTATTGTGTAGTTGGACAAGGAGGAAATATTCCACATTTCTTAAGAGGAGAAGACATCTAATTAAAGTTTAAGGGACTTAAGTCTCTCTAATAACACTTAACAACTACCACAACAAAACAAAGCCCAGTAGAGCGATTTGTCCATATTGTCTACTGGGCTTTGGGGTTTCTTGACATTATGGTGAAGTCCTGATGCACAAATTGCGACGTAACTGGTGGAACAGTACTCAGACCTTAGAAAAGATAAACCAGAGGAAGTAGGATACGACGCCGGCGTCTGTTACCAGTTTGCTCCAATCTGTCAAGTGTGAAAATGCCAGTGACGTAGCATTGGTAATGTAGCACATAAGAAAATATTTTATTAAAAATAGTAATGGAGCTAAATTACTAGTTGTAACATTAGTAATATTATACGTAATATTATTAGCTAACATCGACTTACTATTAAATAAATAAAAATAATTGTGAGTTAATAGTCGTTGATAACTCTGGGATTACATCTCCTACCCCACTGGAAAAACTGCTCAAAAATTTAAATAAAAAAACTGTCTACAAGTTACAGGATTAGAAAAAAAATTCCCGAAATAGCATTATTGACTTCACTGCGGTATATACTAAATCATATTTCGAAGATTCGGATGTAAAATAACTGGTTTTAGAGTTATTTGAAATAATTTAATTGTTTCTGAAAAACGCCATTATCTGTTTACCTGTGAAACGTAACTCCAGGCTCCTTTCTATAGCCGCTGCTTTTGCAACCGTAATCTGCACATCCCACAATTGTAAACAACACAATTATTTATAATAATAAAGTCTTGCAAAATGCAATTTATTGCAGAAAAACACTTAGCCAACGAAATGTTTGGTTTTCGCCTTAGACATGGCGTCTCATCAATTTTGGTAACAGCTGTCAATATAGCGGAGAATTGCGCGCGTGGATTCCATTAGTTTACATATTCGGAGACTCAGACAAATTTATCTTATTTAAATATATTTATAAACCATTCACTTATTATTGCCGTCAATTAGGCTTTGGAAATCTGACTTTGACACTTTTAGCCGGGTTCGGTAATCCCATCCGAGCATTCCGGACACAGACCATCTCTCAAAATCTTAATAAGCTAGAGTGAGATAGACTGATATTCCGAGCGCTCGGGATGTAATGACCGAACTCAACTATTATCGTATCTTCTCAACATGCGCCAAAAAGAGATAGGTATAAAAAAAATGAAGGTTTCAAAGGTAACGAGATGCCAAAAATAAGTGAATGAGGTATATTAGGGTGGGGCAATGCCAAGGACGCTAGACTGACAGGACGGCCCAGTTCCCTCTTTTTCTGTACCCGCGGCGTGACGTCACCCTAGTGCTCTGGTCAGATATATTATTAAGAGTTTATTCCGGGGACGCATAATTTTTTTACATATGCTGTGCTTCTATTTATCCTGTATTGGTCTAAATAACATCTTAGAAGTGTCGATAAGTAATAATGGATCTATAAAATAGTAATAAAACAAATAGTTATGTGGTAAAAATAGGTTTATTACGTTGATGCAGACCTAAAAAGCGGTTTCCAAGCAACTATATTCAATACACCATACGCAACTACTAGTTTAGGACTTATACTTAGCATGTTAATGTACCGTCACATTGTCTTGATGTCTAGATACTAGGAAACATTTTCGGAATAGATACAAATACTAATTGGTGGTACGTATTTATATGAGGATTTACTCAAGGAGTCAGGATATTTCAAAATTGCTTGGCCACTCATTAACTTTGAAGTTAACGGAGAAAATCGAGTGCAAAGAATGGTTATTGCCCTACGATCTAAAGAATGCAATAACAATTTGTCTTTGCTACAGGGTGATACAAAAAAGTTGATACAAAAAAATCAATATTACCTAAAAATTTAGATTTCTCTTATTTTCTGGCATTTGCAAGTTGGTAGTTAATTCAAAACCATACGTGGTGTTTATTACTGATTACAGCGTCAGCATCGACACTATTGACAGCCGTAATTGCAGCGCCGATGATGGCCACGGAGCTCGGGAAATAATGACGTCATTATCGCTCCCAAGTCTGCACTATGCTGACGTCACGATTTTGGGCTCATGTTGTTTAAATGGCAGTGGACCGTCCTGTTCTGTTTACCGTCCTTGGGGCAAGGCAAACTTTCGACATTTCCTGCTAGAAAAAAAAATTCTGGAATATTAATAAGGAAAGGAGAAAAATAATCAAAAAGAATGAAAAATTCATATTTACACCATACGTTCTTGCTTCCGCTATAAAGTAACGAAAAGTGAGCATTCTATTTAAATTTTGACCACCATTTTCCAAATTTAAAACGTTCATCATGTGATTCAAATGGTTAAATTAAAAACGCTGGCAGTTTCCTAATTTTAAAAAGTCGCAATCATCTAGTATATCTAAGGTATTGGAAGGCGCAATGTCTTGCTCAATAAAATACCTCTGGTACAAAAGGAATTAAGAAATTAAGGTAATAAATATCTAAATCAGACAAAGAAGATCGAAGTGTAATTTTATGATCAGAAACAATAATTTAGTCGTCCTAAAGCGACCAGAAGCATCGATCTTTATGGTCATATGTTAAAGTAAAAAGTGTACATAAGTTTTCATTCGCCATTATGCCAACAAAATTTTTTATTGTCAATATATTTTCAAGGTTTCATGAAATATTCAATTTTTATTTCTAGCAAAGAAAACCCCCCAATTTCGAATTCTGATTTCCATGCTGTCTACTGACTGTATATTGCTATGACTTCATTATTCGCTTTCATAGAAAGGGGCACGTTTCAGTGGCATGTGACTCTAATCCGAAGGTTAAACGCCACTTACACGCGATACAAAACTCGAATCTTGTGACGATGCATATAACCGTTACAGCTGGTTTATACGTATTGACAGAAAAAACCCGAGTTTAATCTTAGTTTATGAATTCTGAAATTGCTGCAGGAAAAACAATAAGAGATTAACGTCTGGGTGCGAGGGCTTTTTTGCGATGTAGGGCGGTTATTTTTGGCCTACGTTTAAGTATCTACGTTTCGAATGCGATGTCGTGTTACCCGAGATATCCCGCGGGCTTTCCACTCATCTCTGCTGCTTCTACGTTTCGAAAAATACTTTTTGTTTGTCAACATTCAAGGGTATTTTCCTAATTCGGCACCTCCCTTGTGCGTTGGAATAAACCGTCCTGTTATCCTTCCAACGGATTTATTTTAATTTGTTCCAATCCTCAATGGCTCAAACGCAATTTGGAACGTTGTACTTAAGTAAATAAGATTGTTGCTGAATGGGAAAACCCCTCCATTCAGTTATTCAGTGGCCCAAATTCGATGCTCCAGATTGTTTACCATAACCCAGTTGACGTGCGAATTTATTTTGGAACAAAAAATAATAATAGAGGCGTCTGAAATCAATGAAGAGGGCTAATGAACAACAACAAAACGGGCGTTATAATGGATATATAATTTGCGCGAGCCCTTGTTGACTTATATACTGGTGTATAAGACATATTCAATTTCTGAGAGCGTAATGGAAAACAGGCAATTAATTGACGTAAATAAGGCAGAAAAAACTGTTTATTATCGAAGAGCGAAAACATCGTTTTGTGCGTGTTTATGATTTCCATTTCCTGACAATATTAGCCCTATGGCATGAGGAAAAACCACCGAAGAAGGCTGAAAAAAAAATAACACGAACTACAACATGCCCATTTCGGTTGGGTCAGCACGTGTGTCTCTCATTCAAAAATAGATTGGGAAAAAAACTCTATAGAGCATAAAGGACATTATCCTGTAGGTAAATTTCATCCAAGTTTAGCAGTTTTACATGACATAACCAAGGAATAATAATTTTGCCTAATGACATATGTCGCAAAACACACATAATTCAAATAATGTTTAAGAACGTGGGCAAACTAGTCTTGGGCAACGTTGCTTGTAAATAACAACCCCCTATAATCCTAAAGATATTTCTTAATAAGTGTTCCAGTCAAAAAACTCCATGAACAAGACTTCTTCGCTGCAGGTCTTGCCGGAGATTTGGACGTGCTCACTCGCCTGATCAAGCAGGGCTTGGACCCTAACATTGTTGACGATGAGGGTATGACTGTCCTTCATATTGCCGCCGAAAAGGACGACATTCCTGTTGGTATGTCATCGCTTGTTTTCATCCCTTTTCTTCTATCTTCTGGGATTTTACCGTTAAAGCCAAACACTTGCTGTCCTTCAAGAATGTCGACATTAACTGCCACTACCAGACGCGACATGGCGATACGCCCCTTATCTTTGCTGTTACTTTCAATAGAAGCCAAATGGCCGCATTGCTTCTCCAACATAGGGCGGATCCTAATGTTCAAAACTGTTTCGGTATTTTTATTATTTGAACAATAATTACCTAATAATTGTAGTAAAAATAGGGCAAACGGCACTTCATAGGGCTGTGAGGAAGAAGAATTTAACCTGCGTAAAGGCATTGTTATTTGCCAAGGCGCAGCCCAACATTGAAGATGCTTTCGGAAACACCCCTCTGTCCCTTAGCGTTATCGAATATCCCTCTATAGCCATTGCATCAATGTTGCTTAAATGGAGAGCCAACCCTGAGTTTAGGGTCATCAGACCGCAACCTCTTTTAAATGGTACCGCATTTAAATTCCTATAGGCATCTGATTATGCTTTAAATACACCAAGAGAACTAGCAGTAACTTGCAAGTCCAGCGAGCATCTCAACATGATGAAACTGTTGGCAGACAACAAGGCAAATCTCAATGTCAAAGACCCAATTTCGGGACTGACACCCTTGCACATGGTTTCGATTACGGGTTACGTGCCTCTAGCAAAACTTCTGCTAAAACTGGGGGCCAATCAGATGGCCCAGGATAGGGTCGGCAGGACCCCATTTGCAGCGGCACTTGAGCACGGGCAAAGAGGTATTTTATCGGCAGTCTAAACTCCTCACCCTTAGTGGACTTTATTGCAGATCTAATACGTTTCTACAGAGAAAGGGAAAAGATGGTCATTGACATTATGGAGAATATATCGTTTGAAAAAGGACAGCCGGAAGCGGCCCTTGCCAAGAAGAGGGAGTCACATACCAGGAGGAACGTTCGGTTTAGTGACGCGCAGACTTCGACGGTTGAGTCTAACGAATCGGACGAAGAGATGTATTTGAGGCATATTTAAAGCCTACCTACCTACTTTGTTTATCCAAATGTTATAATCATCTGTCCTATTTTATTATCTTCAAAGTGAAACTGAAAACCTGGAAAATTTAGGTAAAAATGATAAAAAAATAGAAACCATAAAAATTGTTTTTTTGGTAAGTCCCAGGACTTTCTTGAGACTGAGACTCACTTTTTTTATAAATTCCTTATATCTTATTGGTGATTTCGACCATTTCTAAGAACGTTGTAATTTTATCTCTTTTTGCTTCTTTATGGCAATATCCCAATAATCAGATCCAGTTGCTGCTGCTCAATATATCTCTCAATATATCACATCCAGAGGAAGAGGGATTTCCACTGGGGTTACCACCTGAGTCCATTGAGTTCACAGCTCAATGTGAGACTGAAATAACCGCATCCGCCAAGGGCACTCAGGACAGCAAAACAGAAATATTTCGAAGACAAGAAATCGCGAAAAATGCAATTATGTAAGAAAATTGCTCAAGAGGTAGAGCTGAAAGCTTTCGTTATAGGAAATGATGGCTGGCAGAGGTGTCACCAAAAATGTGCAAACCTTCAAAAGGCATATGTGAATTGCAATACAAATAAAAAAACTACAGGTACTGGCAGCCTTGAAGAACCACCTTTTTTTGAAGAATTGAATGCCCTGCTAGGTAAAGTCAAAATTAGTGAATAATATTAATTCCAATAATAGTACCTTCTGAATAAGATTCCTTAAAGGTCAGATGTATAATATTATGTTGTCTATTAATAAATACTTGCAGATTGCATACAATCACCACCTCACCCAATTTCTGACTTTGTTGCATTATTGATTGCAGTAATATTTTTGTTACAGGTGACAAACACAAAGTTCGAGGATTCCATAGTCCATTCAGAAGTAGATGCTTCAAAATGTAGTGTGCAAGAGCAAGATGAATCAACATCTGAAGTTTCTGAGGTATCGGGGATTTTAGTAGAAACACAATATTCTGCACATAAGTCTAACATACAATGTGAACCCACTGTTGACAGTGAGGCACCAATCACTACACCATTTTCACATGTAGTTTACAAAGTATCATTTGTATTTTAGAAAACGTCACTTGGATTTCAGATATATCACTTGTATTTCAGTTGAATTTTAGAAAGTATCATTTGAAATTTAGAAGCGTCACATGTATTTTAGAAACCATCATTTGGAATTTAGATTAGTCGTTTGTATTTCAGAAAAGTTCAGATGTATTTAGAATTCGTCATTTCAATTTCAGAAAATGAATTAATTATATACTATCTTCAGAATCGGACTGAAAAAGCATGCGACCATAGAATTTCCTTTTTTTATATTGTATAAATTATACTTGATATGCACATAAAATTTAACAATTACAACAATTTACTCTTGGCAAATATAAAATTTAGTCCAAATGGTATATCTTCCATTACTAAGACGTCATCATTAAGAGCTAAGTTGTGCGAATAAAGACCAAATTTTTAGAAACTATATTGTATTGATGTGGTTTTTGAGTCCTTCACTTATGCACTGTACTTACCTTTTTGAAGAACTCCACACAAATGCAAATAACAAACTTTGTTTCCAAAACAATTTTCTGAAATTCAAGTGATATCTTCTAAACTACAAGTGACGCCTTCTGAAATAAAACTGGTATATTCTAAAATCTAAATGATTGTTCTGAAATCCAAGTGTAGTTTTCTGAAATACAAGTGACTATTCTGAAATACAACTGACGATTTCTAAAATCAAAATCACTATTCTGAAATACAAGTGATATATTCTGAAATCCAAGTGACTGTTCTAAAATACAAATGATACTTTCTAAACTACATGTGAAAATGGTGTAATAAAACATGTAGTACACGTTTCAAAAAACAAAACAGAAAGTTAGTGCCTTCAAGGCATGATTTGTTACTAAAGGAGATTCAAGAGGACAGGAAGGAAAGGAAAGAGCAGTTTAGATTCTATAAAGACCACTTAAAGAAAAGTCAGGAGCAGTGGGATCGGCTATTGGGAATTTTAGAGCGGGTTCTCTTCCGTGATATTGAGCAGTCTACACCATATTCACATGTCGTTTAGAAAGTATCAGTTGTATTTTAGAACAGTCACTTGGATTTCAGAATATATCACTTGTATTACAGAAGGCATCACTTGTAGTTTAGAAGTTATGACTTGAATTTCAGAAAATTGTTTTGGAAGCAAAGTTTGTTTTGCATTTGTGTGGAGTTTTTCAAAACGTTAAGTATACTGCAAAAGTGAAGGACTCAAAAACCACTTCAACAGTATATTTTCTAAAAAATTGGACTTTATTCGCACAACGAAGCATTTCTCTTAATGCTGCCGTCTTAGTAATGGAAGAAATACCAGTTGGACTAAATTTTATATTTACCAAGAGTAAATTGTTGTCATTGTTAAACTTTATGTGTATATCAAGTATAATTTATACAATATAAAAAAAAGGAAACTCTGTTGTAGCTGCATCGCATGCTTCTTCAATCCGATTTTGAAGATAATATGTAATTCATTAATTTTCTGAAATTTAAATGAGGAATTCTGAAATAGATCTGAACTTTTCTGAAATGCAAATGACTAATCTAAATTCCAACTGATGATTTCTAAAATACATGTGACGTTTCTAAATTACAAATGATACTTTCTAAACTACATGTGAAAATGATGTAGTCGTAAAAGACAGAGAGAGGAACATAGTGACACAGACTAATATTCTGATATTTGTGAGCTGCTAAGATAATTCATCTTACTATTTTGTAGTTTTTTTTTGTATTTATAAATGGACTTTTTTCATTCATTTTGTGTTCCCTTGTTTATGTTATATTCGTGAGAAAAAGTTTAGTTAAGTTCTTATTTCTAGTCTCAGTTCACATAAAACAAAGTTCCTGTGGTTAGGTGCAAAGCTCAAGGTCCAGTTTCATAAACCAGTTAAAATGGCCTCAAATGTTAACTCAAAGTATACTAGTGTAACAAATAGGCATATCTGAATTTAACACTTGGGGGCAAAAGTTAATTTATGCTTGTAGAAACAGGACTAAGTTAATTTAAGCTTCTTTTTTTGTGATAACAAAAGTGTGAACAAAAGTTACCTTCTGATTCAAATAAATGTAAAGTGATTATATATTTATGTGGAAGAGTTTTATGTTTGTACACATAAATAGTTATTGTATTTAATATAAAATGTACATGTACAGGGACATCATTTTAAGTGTCTCACCCAAATTGCTCCTTTTCTATTCCGAACTAAAAAAAAGTTTATTCGCGCTTCCTACTTCGGCCACGAGAGGACGCCACATCTTTATTTAGAAAATGTTTTATACGTCAAATGTGACAGTTGTGCCGTAAGGTTGATTTTTCTTAAATGGAATTATACATAATGTTTATGCCAAATCGATAGAGCCGAAGAAGCTAATTTCAAAAATACTCACTTTCATATACCTAACGTCAATGGTTTGCGATATACAGGGCGACAAAGACATTGAATGTCTTGAATCATTTTAATTGTCTCACCCAATTTGCTCATTTCCTATTCCTATATAAAAAGCTTATTCGCGCTTGCTACTACGGCCACGAGAGGACACCAAATCTGTATCTAGAAATTTCGTCACAACTGTCACATTTGGCGTGTAAAAAATTTTCTAAACAGAGTTTTGGCGTCCCCTTGTGGTCGTAGTAGGAAGCGCAAAACTTTTTTTTAAATCGGAATAGGAAAGGAGCAAATTGGGTAAGACACTTAAAATGATTCTAGACATTCAAAGATTTTGTCACCCTGTATATCGGAAACGAGTGACGTTAGGTATATAAAATAACTATTTTTTAATCATCTTCTAAGGCTCTATCGATTTGGCATAAAAATGTGGTACCATTCTATTTAAGAAAAATCAGTCTTGCGTCACAACAGTCATTTTTAACGTGTAAAAAAAATTCTAAACTGAGATTTGGCGTCTTCTTGTGGCCGAAGTAGGAAGCGCGAATAAACTTTTTTTCAAATCGGAATAGGAAAGAAGCAAAGGAGTAAAAAGTAAAGGCGCAAATTGCGTGAGACACTTAAAATGATTCTAGACATTCAATGACTTTGTTGCCCTGTATATCGGAAACCATTGACGTTAAGTATATGAAAGTAAGTGTTTTTCAAATTAGCTTCTTAGGCTCTATTGATCTAGTATAAAAATGAGTATCACTCCATCTAAGAAAAATCAACCTTACTATCACATTTGACTTACAAAATATTTTCTAAATAAAGATTTGGCGTCGTCTCGTGGCCGTAGTAAGAACCGCGAATAAACTTTTTTTCAAATCCGAATAGGAAGGGAGTAAATTGGGTGAGACGCTTAAAATGATTCTAAACATTCAATGATTTTGTCACCCTGTATATCGGAAATGAGTGACGTTACGTATATATGAAAGTAGCTATTTTTTTAATCAGCCTGTTAGGCTCTATCTATTTGGAATAAAAATTATGTGTCATTCCATTTAAGAAAAATCAACCTAGCGTCAGAACTGTCACATTTGACGTGTACAAAATTTTTGAAGCAGAGATTTGGCGTCATCTTTTGGCCGTAGTAAGAACCTTCGAATAAAGTTTTTTTTTCAAATCCGAATATAGGAAGGGAGCAAATTGGGTGAGACCCTTAAAATGATTCTAGACATTCAATGATTTTGTCACCCTGTATATCGGAAATGAGTGACGTTAGGTATATATGAAAGTAGCTATTTTTTGAATCAGCCTGTTAGGCTCTATCTATTTGGAATAAAAATTATGTATCATTCCGTTTAAGAAAACTCAATCTTGCGTCACAACTGTCACATTTGACGTGTAAAAAAAAATTGAAACAGAGATTTGGCGTCCTCTTGTGGCCGTAGTAAGAACCTTCGAAAATACTTTTTTTTTTCAAATTCAAATATAGGAAGGGAGCAAATTGGGTGAAGCACTTAAAATAATTCTAGACATTCAATGATTTTGTCACTCAGTATATTGGAAAAGAGTGACGTTAGCTATATGAAAGTAACTATTTTTTTAATCAGCCTCTTAGGCTCTATCTATTTGGCATAAAAATTATGTATCATTCCATTTAAGAAAAATCAACCCTGCGTCACAACTGTCACATTTGACGTGTAAAAAAAATTTGAAACAGAGATTTGGCGTCCTCTTGTGGCCGTAGTACGAACCTTCGAATAAACTTTTTTTTCAAATCCGAATATAGGAAGGGAGCAAATTGGGTGAGGCACTTAAAATAATTCTAGACATTCAATGATTTTGTCACTCTGTATATCGGACAAGAGTGACGTTAGGTATATGAAAGTAACTATTTTTTTAATCAGCCTCTTAGGCTCTATTCATTTGGAATAAAAATGATGTATCATTCCATTTAAGAAAAATCGACCTTGCGTCACAACTGTCACATTTGACGTGTAAAAAATTTTCGAAACAGAGATTTGGCGTCCTCTTGTGGCCGTTGTAAGAACCTTCGAAAGGACTTTTTTTTCAAATTCGAATATAGGAAGGGAGCAAATTGGGTGAGGCACTTAAAATAATTCTAGACATTCAATGATTTTGTCACTCAGTATATCGGAAAAGAGTGACGTTAGCTATATGAAAGTAACTATTTTTTTAATCAGCCTCTTAGGCTCTATTCATTTGGAATAAAAATTATGTATCATTCCATTTAAGAAAAATCGACCTTGCGTCACAACTGTCACATTTGACGTGTAAAAAATTTTTGAAACAGAGATTTGACGTCTTCTTGTGGCCGTAGTAAGAACCTTCGAAAATACTTTTTTTTTTCAAATTCGAATATAGGAAGGGAGCAAATTGGGTGAGGCACTTAAAATAATTCTAGACATTCAATGATTTTGTCACTCAGTATATCGGAAAAGAGTGACGTTAGCTATATGAAAGTAACTAATTTTTTAATCAGCCTCTTAGGCTCTATCTATTTGGCATAAAAATTATGTATCATTCCATTTAAGAAAAATCAACCCTGCGTCACAACTGTCACATTTGACGTGTAAAAAAAATTTGAAAGAGAGATTTGGCGTCCTCTTGTGGCCGTAGTACGAACCTTCGAATAAACTTTTTTTTCAAATCCGAATATAGGAAGGGAGCAAATTGGGTGAGGCACTTAAAATAATTCTAGACATTCAATGATTTTGTCACTCTGTATATCGGACAAGAGTGACGTTAGGTATATGAAAGTAACTATTTTTTTAATCAGCCTCTTAGGCTCTATCCATTTGGCGTAAAAATTATGTATCATTCCATTTAAGAAAAATCGACCTTGCGTCAGAACTGTCACATTTGACGTGTAAAAAATTTTTGAAGCGGAGAGTTGGCGTCCTCTTGTGGCCGTAGTAAGAAGCGCGAATAAACTTATTTTCAAATCCGAATAGGAAGGGAGCAAATTGGGTGAGACACTTAAAATGATTCTAGACATTCAATGATTTTGTCACCCTGTATATCGGAAACGAGTGACGTTAGGTATATGAAATAACTATTTTTTTAATCAGCCTCTTTGACTCTATTCATTTGGCATAAAAATTATGTATCATTCCATTTAAGAAAAATCAACCTTGCGTCACAACTGTCACATTTGACGTGTAAAAAATTTTTGAAACAGAGATTTGGAGTCCTCTTGTGGTCATGGTAAGAAGCGCGAATAAACTTATATTCAAATCCAAATAGGAAGGGAGCAAATTGGGTGAGACACTTAGTGCGGCTTGCACGGCTTTTCCCTAAAGTTAAGCTTAAGGTGGACCTCAAACATTCCCCTATAGAATACATGGATGTCAAACGATCTGTCACTTAAAATTGTTTTGATGGCAATGCATTTTATATGGCAAACTTTAATATCCACCTTATCTTAACTTTATGGGAATCCGTGCAAACCGCACTACAAGTGATGTCCCTCTACATACGTAATTACATATAATACAATTTATCTTATCAAGTTATGCATTATTATTATTATTTTGAAACAAATTAAGAGCGATTCCATCTCTTTTAAGCTTGGCCTCCATATTCTCTCTCCTTTCTTGATGGTGTCCATGTTCATAGTTTCCATTTTTATGCATAATGCTGCCGTCTTCAATAAATTCTTCATTACAATTGTCTTTATACTGAAAGTTATGCTTCTTTTGTACTCGTGTTAAATTGTCTCCTCTGTAGGGAGTTAACAACCACGTTCTCAGAGTAAATGCACTGCGGACAATTAAGTGATAATTTTTATCTTTAAAATATTGGTTGGGTCCATGTGGCATGATTTCCCTGTTCAACAATAAATTGTCAAAGACCTAAAAATGAATGATAAATAACTGTACCTAAATGCTTAATGACAGTTTTATTAATTATTAAATGCTTAATTAGTTACCTACATATAATACAAGTTTTGCTGATGTAGACCTGTACTTACTCGAGAATTATGGGCAGATCCAGGGTATCCAATGAACACATAAGTGAACAATGTGTTTGAATCACATATACCACCATAAGTATTATAGAGGTACGTCTGTAGCGATCTATATAACTATCCTGTTGATCACTTGGAGCTTTCATGAATATGTGGGTTCGATCAAGTGCTCCAACAGCTCCTAAAAAACATTAAATGATTTTGAAATTGAATTCCAATTAAGTTCATTCAGTTCACTAACCTGGATAGTTCTTAAACCCCCTAGATATATCCTGCATTCATTACTGCTGGTGGAGATATTTTGAATTGTGTTGCAATACTTATAAGGCTGTCTGGATGTAGCCATATACCATATAAATACCATCATGTTAATATCAGGAGGGTGGTGACCACCCTTATATGGACGAGACAGTATTTTATTTTTATCTATTCTTTGTATTTCATGCATTAAACAGTTAAAAGTGCGCCTCTTCATTCGGAAGAGGTGGAAAATATGTAAATTTGTTAAACTAATTAATTGCAAAGGCATGATGAACTGTTTGTTAGACATTTGGCGGCCCATTTTCTGAACAAAGTAGGGTAACAGCGCATATCTTTCTGGAATCTCCCTAAACAGAACTTCATTAACATCTTCAGTAAGTTCCTCCATCAAATCAATCAGAATTAGCAAATAGCCAAAACGTTTGTTCTTGGTGTGGTGCCTTCTTCTTCTTCTTATTGTTCTTACTCATTTCAATTAGGTACGTAAAAACAATTTTTTAACTTTTCATCCTTTTCAAAAATTAGTAATTTAAAATCAAAAACAATACACATCACAATAACCTTTAAAATAACACATGATGAATAACTACTCTATTAATGCCGCAGGCGTTTTGTTATATCTTGATAACGTCACTATTCAAGGGTGAATACTAACTGTACTTTCTAACCACATTCGCTTAGGTTACTCGCATTTAATTTGCTAAAATCTCCCTACAGTTAAAGCAAATCGTCACTCGGATTATATATAGTTCATTGGCGATTAGTTTTAAGAGTATGATAGTGATTAAATAAAATTCTCTGTTCTCTCCGTCCTGGACTTGGTCTTGCACAACGCACCATATCATGAAAACAATTTTTTATGTACAAGGTGGCCTAAAATGGTTGTCCGAATAGTGTTTCTGCGCTATTATTAGCGATAGAAGAAAACTGATTGTCTGAGGACAGTACCTATCTGGATCTGAGGCTTGTACAAGGTGGGACACCCTGTACACAATGAATTAATATCTATTTATTCTAGATCTATCTGTACAAGTTATTCACTTATTATTGACATCAAGTAGTCTTTGGAAATCTGACTTTTTTACCGCATTTGAAAGGAAAAAATAACATTTGAAAGGTAACGAGATGGCAAAAATAAGTGAATGAGTTATATATGAGTCCCATATAATATTTAAAATTTTCAGGATATGCAAAATACCTAGGTTTAAAGCTTATAGGGATTGGGCGTAAGATTGACATTGAACCAATAGATTTCTAGACAAAATGGTGAAGGAATAGTTGCATATGTTTAAGCTATATTCGTTACAAGTATCGACAAAAAAAAAACCAATTACCGTCTTTGACAATCTAACTTCTTAATCAAGAACATGGTTGTCGAACGTAATTGCTTAGTTCATCGCTCTCAAAATTAAACTTCTTCAAACTTTGCCGCAGTAAATTCGGCAATATGCTCGACTGATTGCTGAAGCAAACCTCCCTTTTCATCGCTTTATTTTCCGGTTTTTGCGGACTTCAATAAGCCGCGTCCGATTGAATGCCTATCAAATTTATTAGTAATTAAGTCCTTTTAATGTACTTTCGCAAAATTGCTTGAGCGATAAGGACGATGGAAAATCTCAGGAGGCTTTTGTTCTCGTCCATTCATCCATCCGGGCTGAATCGCCCGAGTTTTTTGTTTGGCACCCAGAAGAAAAAACTTTTTTCCACTCGCTCACGTCGTCTTTCATTTTAAGTAAAAATTCCATTTGCACGGGTTCGACAGCCGAAGGATACGAAATCAAGGGAGAGGACCTTTTTATTAACTTATAAACTGTTGATAACGTTTCTTGTTTCTTCGTCCCGTGGAGAGATCACGGCCATATACTCATCAGATAAGATACAAAACGTCGAGTCTTTTACAATCATTGTATCCATAATATGGAGGAAATGTGACGGTAATACAAAGATGCGAGCAGCTTCGACATTTCTACGCCTACGGTTCAAGACGAAAATAGACAAGACCTAAGGAAATGACTATAGCAGGAACTGTATTTGTGCAGGCAAAACGGGATTCTCATATACGGGATCGTTGCTCTCTGTTCTATCCGGACTGCATAATATTGAATGCAATCTCTGCGTTGTCGTTTTTGGGGAAACCGTTGCATCGACCCATCCTAGAGGAGCAACGTCCCCTAAATGGGCCAAACTCTACGTAGTGCTTACGCGCTTTCAAACTAGGTCAGTCTAGAATTTTGAATGAATGTTTTTCATATTATATGTAATAATAATAATAAAATATTTTTATGTTTTGGGGGAATGAATATTACAGAAATATACTTTATTGCTTTTAGTTGAATGGAGAGCGAGTCTCTCTTCTCTTATTCAATGGGGATACTAATTCCCGGCTTTTTAGGCCACTAGGTCAACGCGAGGAGCTGGGTCTGAATGGAACATACGTCATTGCTCTCCCAACCAATGAGCAATCGGCAGGCTGTAACGCTTTTTTTTCGATTCATTAATTAATGCTTTTTATCTCTTTCAAATTAAAAATATTTCATAACAACATCTCGCCCTTCGTGTTTCCCTCTCTATTGAAAGTTACACAAAACAAATTATTGCAGTTGCGTCATGTGTGGCCTGTTGATTATTTGAGCAACGTCCTCGTTATCAATACGATTTTATGCCACACGTCTTCACCCGACTGCATACTAATGAGCTCATCTTCAATAATCGCGCTTTTATTACCAAATTTTTTGTCCTAGAACCTAATAAAGCCTTTTTCTAAGCCAGCCCCCACTGCCTTCTTACATAACGTATAAAATTGCAGTTAATTTTCGACTTTGCAGAGTCTCCCGATAACTAGCGCCATCAGCCAATCATGACACCTATACTCGTAAGTATTACTAACCATTCAATAGGAAAAAAAACTGAATAGAAAATTTTAGGCAATTCTCAGTCTAGCAGCTCTTTATGGGACTACCTCGGCGCAACTGGCACCTGCGCTGATTGCGTCACAAAGCAGCCAGTACTTTATACAAAACCACAACGCCTTGGTGGCCCCCTACGTGGCTCCTTATGTGGCTTTAGCGGCGCCCTACGTGGTAGCCCCACAGCTTTCTTCTGCTGTTCTAGCCCCCGCAGCTGTAGCCCCCCAGCCTACGCAGCCGATAGCGGGGAATCCCGGGGTGAGGCCTAGCCCCAATCCAGATGCCGAAACTGTGGAAGTCGAATCAGCAAGGGTGAGACTGTTACAAAGTCCGGTAGGACGTACCAACAACAAACTGGTAAAAGGTCAGATGAACGCCATTAAGAGTGATAGTCAGCGACAGACGGCGGCTCCGGGAATACTGAGCGCTCAGCGATTGCTGCAGGGACAGTTCTTTATTTGAAAATTTGAAAAAAACTCTATTAAACGTTACTTGTTTGCAATGTTGTGTGTATAGTTTTTCTTTCGATAGTCAAGACCAACCCACTTAGCTTGTGCACTATAGCGTTTTTGGGTAACCGCTCTAGAGCGCTCTGAAAGTATTCCCATGCTTTGTTTTCTCAATAAGAATGCAAGGATGGGGATACTCTCAGATATCCCAGAGTTAGAAACCATACTACGTTAAGCCTAGTTGTCAGAGGTTTGTCATGTCGCCGCGATACCCCCTTCTCCAAATTTAATAATGTGTCGCTGTCGCAGATATTCTACTTGGATACTTGCCTGAATTGAACCTTTGAATTTGATTTGGTGTTAAATTTATTAGAAAATTAACCCCAGTGGAATGACATATTTCAACTTGTAAAGTTTGTTCCATTTTTAGTAAGTTTTCAACTTTCAAACAGTATATTATTTTTTGTTTATTATACGTGCCGCGACAAAGAGCGTGTAGTTGAAATAATCCAACTACAAACAGGGTGTCGCACGACACATAGGGAAATTTCAAAACATGATCTCTCATTGGTCGGACCAAGTGTCGCAGCGACATGACAAAGCTCTGAGAACTAAACTTTAGAGTGGGAAACTAATAATTTGCTGACCCATAAGAAACGCATTTTGTTACGTGGACGTGCAATTCGTGTCGTTCTCAAAGGTTCGCTGCGAAGGACCAGTCAAATACAACTCACGTTGAGTTACTTATTGACAAAAAATTACGAGTTTTTCTTTTAAAAAGGTTCATGTTCAAAAACAGAATTAATAATAAACAAGACAAAAGAAAATCACGAGAAAACATGACTTCCAAGAGGAAACCGAAGCTCTCGAACACCTCCAACCTGTTCCTGTCTCGCGCTCGCTCTCACCTTCCTATCATTTGAATTGGTGGCTCACACTTGCGCGGCGCAACACACTACTCCGCTCTCACTGGACCAAATTTTAAACTTAAAAATATTTATTACCGAAAACTTTGCTGACCCGTTAGAGATTCTAGCTAACCAGTGTACAGGGTGACAGTTGAGAATGTCCTACACATTGCGAGTGAATTTTGGAAAAATCGGACAGTACACCCCTCTAAAAACTTTCAAAGGGTTATTTTTGTACTGACCCGTTATAAAATCTTGCTCAACCGTATGCAAATTAATAGATGAGACTGTCCTACACATTGCGAGTGAATTTTGGAAAAATCGGACAGAAAATAACATAAGTACAGCCCTGTAAAAACTTTCAGAATGCTATTTTTGTCCTGACCCGTTATAAAATCTTGCTCAATAGTATGCAAATTAATAGATGAGGCTGTCCTACACATTGCGAGTGAATTTTGGAAAAATCGGACAGAAAATAACCTAAGTACAGCCCTCTAACACTTTCAAAGTGCTATTTTTGTACTGACCCGTTACACATTCTTGCTCAACAGAATGCAGTGTAATAGCTGAGACTGTCCTACACATTGCATGTGAGCTTTTGGAAAAATCGGACAGAAAATAACCTAAGTACAGCCCTGTAAAAAGTTTCAAAGTGCTATTTTTGTACTGACCCGTTACAAATTCTTCCTTAACAGTATGCAATGTGATAGTTGAGACTGTCCTGCAGATTACGTGTGATTTTTGGAAAAATCGGACAGAAAATAACCTAAGTACAACCCTGTAAAAACTTCAAAGTGCTATTTTTATACTGACCCGTTACAAATTCTTGATCAACACTATGCAATATAATAGCTGAGACTGTTCTACAGATTATGTCTGAATTTTGGAAAAATCGGACAGAAAATAACCTCAGTACAGCAATGTTAAAACTTTCAAAGTGCTATTTTTGTACTGACCCGTTACAAATTCTTGCTCAACAGTATGCAATGTAATAGTTGCGACTGTCCTACAGATTACGTGTGAATTTTCGAAAAACCGGACTGAAAATAACCTAAGTAGAGCCCTGTAAAAACTTTCAAAGTTCTATTTTTGTACTGACCCGTTACAAATTCTTACTCAACAGAATGCAGTGAAACAGCTGAGACTGTCCTACAGATTACGTGTGAATTTTGGAAAAATTGGACAGAAAATAACCTGAGTACAGCCCTGTAAAAACTTTCAAAATGCTATTTTTGTACTGACCCGTTATACATTCTTGCTCAATAGTATGCAAATTAATAGATGAGACTGTCCTACACATCGCGAGTGAATTTTGGAAAAATCGGACAGAAAATAACCTAAGTACAGCCCTGTTAAAACTTTTAAAGTGCTATTTTTGTACTGACCCGTTACAAATTCTTGCTCAACAGTATGCAATCTAATAGTTGAGACAGTCCTACAGATTACGTGTGAATTTTGCAAAAATCGGACAGAAAATAAACTAAATACAGCCCTGTAAAAACGTTCAAAGTGCTATTTTTGTACTGACCCGTTACAAATTCTTGCTCAACAGTATGCAGTCTGATAGCTGAGACTGTCCTACACATTGCGAGTGAATTTTGGAAAAATCGGGCAGAAAATAACCTAGGTACAGCCCTTTAAAATCTTTCAAAGTGCTATTTTTGTACTGACCCTTTATAAAATCTTGCTCAACTGTATGCAAATTAATAGACGAGACTGTCCTACACATTCCGAGTGAATTTTGGAAAAATCGGACAGAAAGTAACCTAAGTACAGCCCTCTAACACTTTCAAAGTGCTATTTTTGTACTGACCCGTTATAAATTCTTGCTCAACTGTATGCAAAGGAATAGGTGAGACTGACCTACACATTGCGAGTGAATTTTCGAAAAATCGGACGGAAAATAACCTAAGCACAACCCTGTAAAAACTTTCAAAGTGCTATTTTTGTACTGACCCTTTATAAATACTTGCTCAACAGTATGCAAATTAATAGATGAGACTGTCCTACACATTGCGAGTGAATTTTGGAAAAATCGGACAGAAAATAACCTAAGTACAGCCCTCTAACACTTTCAAAGTGCTATTTTTGTACTGATCCGTTATAAAATCTTGCTCAACAGTATGGAAATTAATAGATGAGACTGTCCTATACATTGCGAGTGAATTTTGGAAAAATCGAACAGAAAATAACCTAAGTACGGCCCTCTAACACTTTCAAAGTGCTATTTTTGTACTGACCCGTTATAAATTCTTGCTCAACAGTATGCAAATTAATAGATGAGACTGTCCTACACATTGCGAGTGAATTTTGGAAAAATCGGACAGAAAATAACCTAAGTACGGCCCTCTAACACTTTCAAAGTGCTATTTTTGTACTGATCCGTTATAAAATCTTGCTCAACAGTATGCAAATTAATAGATGAGACTGTCCTACACATTGCGAGTGCATTTTGGAAAAATCGGACAGAAAATAACCTAAGTACAGCCCTGTAAAAACACTTTCAAAATGCTATTTTTGTACTGACCCGTTATACATTCTTGCTCAACAGTATGCAAATTAATAGATGAAACAGTCCTACACATTGCGAGTGAATTTTGGAAAAATCGGACGGAAAATAACCTAAGTACAGCCCTGTAAAAACTTTCAAAGTGCTATTTTTGTACTGACCGTATATAAAATCTTGCTCAACAGTATGCAGGTTAATAGATGAGACCGTCCTACACATTGCGAGTGAATTTTGGAAAAATTGGACGGAAAATAACCTAAGTACAGCCCTGCTAAAACTTTCAAAGTGCTATTTTTGTACTGACCCTTTATAAAATCTTGCTCAACAGCATGCAAATTAATAGATGAGACTGTCCTACACATTGTGAGTGAATTTTGGAAAAATCGGACAGAAAATAACCTAAGTACAGCCCTCTAACACTTTCAAAGTGCTATTTTTGTATTGACCCGTTATAAAATCTTGCTCAACAGTATGCAAATTAATAGATGAAACAGTCCTACACATTGCGAGTGAATTTTGGAAAAATCGGACGGAAAATAACCTAAGTACAGCCCTGTAAAAACTTTCAAAGTGCTATTTTTGTACTGACCGTATATAAAATCTTGCTCAACAGTATGCAGGTTAATAGATGAGACCGTCCTACACATTGCGAGTGAATTTTGGAAAAATCGGACGGAAAATAACCTAAGTACAGCCCTGCTAAAACTTTCAAAGTGCTATTTTTGTACTGACCCTTTATAAAATCTTGCTCAACAGCATGCAAATTAATAGATGAGACTGTCCTACACATTGTGAGTGAATTTTGGAAAAATCGGACAGAAAATAACCTAAGTACAGCCCTCTAACACTTTCAAAGTGCTATTTTTGTATTGACCCGTTATAAAATCTTGCTCAACAGTATGCAAATTAATAGATGAAACAGTCCTACACATTGCGAGTGAATTTTGGAAAAATCGGACGGAAAATAACCTACGTACAGCCCTGTAAAAACTTTCAAAGTGCTATTTTTGTACTGACCGTATATAAAATCTTGCTCAACAGTATGCAGGTTAATAGATGAGACCGTCCTACACATTGCGAGTGAATTTTGGAAAAATCGGACGGAAAATAACCTAAGTACAGCCCTGTAAAAACTTTCAAAGTGCTATTTTTGTACTGACCGTATATAAAATCTTGCTCAACAGTATGCAGGTTAATAGATGAGACCGTCCTACACATTGCGAGTGAATTTTGGAAAAATCGGACAGAAAATAACCTAAGTACAGCCCTCTAACACTTTCAAAGTGCTATTTTTGTATTGACCCGTTATAAAATCTTGCTCAACAGTATGCAAATTAATAGATGAGACTGTCCTACACATTGCGAGTGAATTTTGGAAAAATCTGACGGAAAATAACCTAAGTACAGCCCTCTAACACTTTCAAAGTGCTATTTTTGTACTGACCCGTTATAAAATCTTGCTCAACAGTATGCAAATTAATAGATGAAACAGTCCTACACATTGCAAGTGAATTTTGGAAAAATCGGACGGAAAATAACCTAAGTACAGCCCTGTAAAAATTTTCAATAGTGCTATTTTTGTACTGACCCTTTATAAAATCTTGCTCAACCGTATGCAAATTAATAGATGAGACTGTCCTACACATTGCGAGTGAATTTTGGAAAAATCGGACAAAAAATAACTTAAGTACAGCCCTGTAAAAACTTTCAAAATGCTATTTTTGTACTGACCCTTTATACATTCTTGCTCAATAGTATGCAAATTAATAGATGAGACTGTCCTACACATTGCGAGTGAATTTTGGAAAAATCGCACAAAAAATAACCTACGTACAGCCCTGTAAAAACTTTCAAAATGCTATTTTTGTACTGACCCTTTATACATTCTTGCTCAATAGTATGTAAATTAATAGATGAGACTGTCCTACACATCGCGAGTGAATTTTGGAAAAATCGGACGGAAAATAACCTAAGTACAGCCCTGTAAAAACTTTCAAAGTGCTATTTTTGTACTGACCCTTTATAAAATCTTGCTCAACAGTATGTAAATTAATAGATGAGACTGTCCTACACATTGCGAGTGAATTTTGGAAAAATCGGACAAAAAATAACTTAAGTACAGCCCTGTAAAAACTTTCAAAATGCTATTTTTGTACTGACCCTTTATACATTCTTGCTCAATAGTATGCAAATTAATAGATGAGACTGTCCTACACATTGCGAGTGAATTTTGGAAAAATCGCACAAAAAATAACCTACGTACAGCCCTGTAAAACTTTCAAAATGCTATTTTTGTACTGACCCTTTATACATTCTTGCTCAATAGTATGTAAATTAATAGATGAGACTGTCCTACACATCGCGAGTGAATTTTGGAAAAATCGGACGGAAAATAACCTAAGTACAGCCCTGTAAAAACTTTCAAAGTGCTATTTTTGTACTGACCCTTTATAAAATCTTGCTCAACAGTATGTAAATTAATAGATGAGACTGTCCTACACATTGCGAGTGAATTTTGGAAAAATCGGACAAAAAATAACTTAAGTACAGCCCTGTAAAAACTTTCAAAATGCTATTTTTGTACTGACCCTTTATACATTCTTGCTCAATAGTATGCAAATTAATAGATGAGACTGTCCTACACATCGCGAGTGAATTTTGGAAAAATCGGACAGAAAATAACCTAAGTACAGCCCTGTCAAACTTTTAAAGTGCAATTTTTGTACTGACCCGTTATAAATTTTTGCTCAACTGTATGCAAATTAATAGACGAGACTGTCCTACACATTGCGAGTGAATTTTGGAAAAATCGGACAGAAAATAATCTAAGTACAGCCCACTAACACTTTCAAAGTGCTATTTTTGTACTGACCCGTTATAAATTCTTGCTCAACTGTATGCAGAGGAATAGGTGAGACTGACCTACACATTGCGAGTGAATTTTCGAAAAATCGGACGGAAAATAACCTAAGTACAGCCCTGTTAAAACTTTCAAAGTGCTATTTTTGTACTGACCCTTTATAAAATCTTGCTCAACAGTATGCAAGTTAATAGATGAGACTGTCTTACACATTGACAGAAGATAACCGAAGTACAGCCCTGTAAAAACTTTCAAAGTGCTATTTTTGTACTGACCCTTTATAAAATCTTGCTCAACAGTATGCAAGTTAATAGATGAGACTGTCTTACACATTGTGAGTGAATTTTGGAAAAATTGGACAGAAGATAACCGAAGTACAGCCCTGTAAAAACTTTCGAAGTGCTATTTTTGTACTGACCCTTTATAAAATCTTGCTCAACAGTATGCAAGTTAATAGATGAGACTGTCCTACACATTGCGAGTGAATTTTGGAAAAATTGGACAGACCTAAGTACAGCCCTGTAAAAACTTTCAAAGTGCTATTTTTGTACTGACCTGTTATAAAATCTTGCTCAATAGTATGCAGTATAATGGCTGAGACTGTCCTACACATTGCGAGTGAATTTTGGAAAAATCGGACAGAAAATAACCTAAGCACAGCCCTGTAAAAACTTTCAAAGTGCTATTTTTGTACTGACCCTTTATAAATTCTTGCTCAATAGTATGCAGTGTAATAGCTGAGATTGTCCTACACATTGCGAGTGAATTTTGGAAAAATCGGACAGAAAATAACCTAAGCACAGCCCTGTAAAAACTTTCAAAGTGTTATTTTTGTACTGACCCTTTATAAATTCTTGCTCAATAGTATGCAGTGTAATAGCTGAGACTGTCCTACACATTGCGAGTGAATTTTGGAAAAATCGGACAGAAAATAACCTAAGTACAGCCCTGAAAACTTTCAAAGTGCTATTTGTGTACTGACCCGTTAGGAATTCTTACTGTCCTGTATGCAGGGTGATAGCTGAGACTGTCCTACACACTGTAGATTTTTTTTTTATTTTCATGTAATATTCATACAGAAATCACTAAAAATGGTACGTTATTGTCCCTTAACGTTTTTAGTCTCTAGCTTTGCTCAGAAAAAATATTACGGTTCCCACATTTCTCTGTAGTTTGGTGCCCTACTTTTCAACTCTAAAACTCCCTTTATTTCTATACGTTTTAGTACAATACGGCAATAAACATTCGTCTATTTTTCGGCAACATTTTTGCCCTAACCCAGTTTTCACTTTCAAATCGATTATATATTGACTCACTGATTTTCCTATTCCGAAATCGTGCCACTAAGTCGGGCGACGCAACAAACAGTACCACACAGAATACTAATTAAAACCCATCGTCTGGGGTGCCTCCAAATCTAATAATTGTAAGATGGGTGGGACAAGATTGTCTTCGTATAAATACTTATCCGGCCCTGCCATCAATCGTGAACAATCAGCAACATTCCTTAAGGCAACAGCGTTCCCAAATAATTTAAAAACACCATGTTCAAGTTCGTAAGTACCTACCTATACTCTCTTATACTAAACTGTTATACATATATTTGTCCATCAGGTCGCCATCCTGGCCCTAGCCATCTGCACCGCATCAGCGGCTCCTAAACCTTCATTAGTAGCGGCCCCCGTCGTGGCGGCCCCTTTGGCACCGGCCGTAGTGACCGCTCAGAGCTCCCAAGTGATCGCCAGGAACTATAATGCCTTGGCGGCCCCCTTAATCGCTCCAGCCCCGATTGTCGCCGCTCCCGCTCCTGTGTTTGCTAGAGCGGCCCCTTTAGCGGCCCCTTTGGTGGCCCCTGCTCCGTTCGTCAGGGCCGCCGCCCCTCTAGTAGCTCCGGCTCCATATATTGCCAGTCCTTACTATAACCCCTACGCCGCTCCGTTGGTGCTTTGATAGATGATGGGACGTAGTGAACTTGTGTGTACATAATAAATGTTGATAAGTATATTTTGTAAATATATATACGGTGTTAGAAAATCGCTGTTTATTGTTGGGGTGAAAGAAATGAAACACCAGATTTCTAGGCAAAATGGTGAAGGTTAATTAACGTTAAGTCTAAGCTCAAGTTTTGCTTGAGTGTTAATTGATTAGATCGTCACTTGGTATTATCTCTTGTTGACAATAAAAGGTTCTAGACTAAATGGACTGTATTTTTCTATTATCAAAAGCTTTAAAACCGGCGTTACAACAACTTTATTTTAATGGCTCGACGGCAGGTTCAAAAAGACAGATTATGACCATCGATAAAAGAATTATATTATTACTATAGATAGGCAACTCCAATGACACCACTCGGGATCCTGGCGCACTAGCGCCGCCTAGCGGGTGGGGCTATGAACTAATAATTGGCGGGATTTTTAAATGCCCCTTATTCCTATATTAAATGTGAATTTTAAATATTCCGAGAAGTGAGAATTACTAAAAATTATCATGAAAGAGTGCCACATGATAATTTATCGTAATTGACACATTAAATTAATAAAAACTATTACAATATATATGAAATCCATCTATGTAAATATATTTTCGACTTTTGTAAAATACATGAATATTATCAATTGATAAAAATAACATGAGAAACAAACGTACACAACGAACAAAGCTTACAAAGAAGATAATTGATAATATGGGCCTCTGCACATTTAATTTAAGCAATAATAAGCATTGTATATTACTCCTTATGTAATGGTAATAATTAATCATGTATGTAATTAAACAAATTTTTACTTAGATTAAAATAGTATAGGACATATTAACGACCTGAGACATTTTATTTATCTAAATATTTTTAATATATTAAATAATATGATTGATTTGCCTTAAGGATTGAGGCCTAAAGATGATTATGGAGGTCTATTTTAGTTGCATTTCGACATCGAAATTTTGCAATAAAATTTGAAATTACCAAAGAATACTACATCCAGATCCATATGATATAGGAAGGATGAATGACACCAATTTCGATTTCGAAAAACGTTAGAATCAGCGTTACAAACTACTATAGGTGGTTCACTGGAAAAAGTCATCTAGAAGGCTATACATTTTTAGCAGAAAATGATGACATAATCAAAGTAGATGAACTTTGGTTCCTTCATCCATTTCTTTTAACGTTTCACAGTCAACTAGATAACGTTTTGAAATAAACACGCCCAATGAGCATTACAAAATCGTAAAAAGTGGTAAGCTTAAATAAATTGAATTTAAAAATGTTTTTTTTTTACATAATTACAAACATAAACAGTTTTTGCTAAATTTAGTATTTTTCTTTGAAAAACCAATTACCTAGTTGAAATTTGGTGTTGAATGATATCACAAAGATTTTGCCACTTTATGATATTAATTAACACCAAATTTCAACTAAATGGTTTTTCAAAGCCTACTACTAATTTAGCTAAAACTGTGTAATTTTGTGATTATGCACAGAAAACAAAAAAAATAGAAATTGAGTTTTCCCGCTTATGGTACATTTTAGCAACTTAGGAGAATAGCTTAGAGCAAAAGAAACTCGTGGATGGAATGAGGGCCCAAATGGTGTAGGGATTGCCTAGTCTACTACTAGTCTACTACTACTAGGACAAGAGCACTTTTTTAACTTAAGATACACTGTAGTTTTCAATTTTTGGTCCTTCCAGATATATAGCAATCTGACAAATTATAAAGAAACCGTAATTGAAAGGCCATATTCAAAAAGCCCTCTATCTTTCTTAGGAATCATTTTTTGATAAGACAGTTCATCTCAAAGTGTCATGTATCTAAAATAAAAAATAAGAAAGTTACCTAAAATGGGTGGCGTTTATAATGGGACACCCTATACTTACTTAGTTTATTGAAAACAGATGTTAACAGTAAACTGGGAACAACATCATTTTTAATTAAAGAGTTATTTCTGCTGCCAAGGTACTGTCCTCCCATAGATGATGGTTTGTCCTCCCATAGGGTACAAATCCTATGTGAATTCTGAAGGCGTTCAATTGGCATTATTTCCAAGCCCGGTCTTCCGATTTTAGCTATCCAAACCTTGCGGAGCTAAAATAGTATTTTACATTATTTATATAAATAAACGATTATATTGACACAACGAAATTGGAATACAACTGTATAGTCCAAACGTAAGTACTTACTTACTCTCACCCATACAGATTGAGGTCTTTTTTTTTCCTTTATAGACCTTTTTTTCCATAAATAATATACATATACTAAACGAAAATATGTGTGTGCATGAACTATATTATTACTATGAATATAATTATCCATTTTTTGCTAACTTTCACAAGATTTCACAAAATTTGTCACGTTTGACACTATTGAGTACTATTGACACTAGGTATTGATACATTCGTAAAAAAGTTGAATTTTAAATGCTGACTGAACACCCAGTCAAAATTTTGACAAGAGTTTGTCATACATGTCAGAAAAGTGCGGATTTCGCTCTCATATAAAAGACCCTTTACTGTTCCTACGCCGCGACAACTGACGTCACATATCTTTGCGCGAATTATAAATCAATAAGAGTCCAACCATCAACAAAGAATATTCCTCATGAAATATTGTAAGATTATTCATTGGGGTGACATTTAATAATTTATTGAATTTTATATATTATATAAAACTATGAGGTTTACAAAAATATAAACAAATGAAGCAAAATAGGAATAACTGTTAACATTTTTTCATCATCCCGTTAACTGCAGCAAAGTATTAGTATTTCTGCAAGGCAGCTGCGTATAAGTTAACGAGAACCCCCTATTAGCCACGTCATCGCTAGTCAGCTCGCTGCTGTCAGTCACTGTGGTGAGCACAAAAGGCTTTGACGATGCTACAAACCAAACCCAACCGTCTCATCACTCAATAACTCTATCCCATACAACTTACTTGTAACTGTGGGAAATTGATTACCGCAGAACCTATCGGTACCTACTACACTGGTTCCATTGACGTAACTAGGATTGGGCACCACGACAAAATCAGTCGTGCAATCGCCATCAATGACCGACCCAGAAGGTAACCCAGTCACGGTCTCCGCTAGAGCAGTATTACCGGTGACTGTAAACGAAGTACTATCGGAGGTTTGAGCCCACTGGATGGAGCAGTATCCAGGTTGCATCTGGACGCAAATTCCGTAGTTTGTATTAGCCAACTGCCTGGTACCCGCTACCATCGTCGCATTGTCGTAAGTCACTACTGCCCCATTTATGGCGGTACCGTAGTTGAAACTTTGCACAGTGTCCGTTAGTTCTGTGTAATACTGAAGACATCCCGCAGGAGCTGCATATATCATGTATTCATTAAAAAAAAAACTTCAAGTAAGCCATGGAATTAGAACAGTAGGTCTGAGATGACTTGTTGATGATGAGTGAAATGAGTTTTTTTTTATGAACACCCTTTAGAACAACTCAGAAATAACCGTTCAGCTCCTACCTAGCGTGGGGCAATCGCAAGCTATCTGCGTAACCCTGAAGCTGTAGCTACGCGCCAAATTAACGCTCGCAGACGTCGATATGGTGATGGTAATGCTGGAGTTGGCTACAAAAGTGACGTAGATGTGCTGCCCAGAGTTGTCACCGCAAATGACTGGAATATTGCCTCCGGATCCAGTGACCACCATGGCGTCGTTCACGCAGTAACCATTGCCGTCAGGCTGCGCCAACGTAAAACTCAAGAAATCTATTCTTGCCTAAGTACAAAATTTTTAACAAAATTCTTAGTCCGTATATCTACTTTATATATCAACCTGGCAGGCTGTAGGATAAGGGATAATGGTGAAGGTGCACGAGCTGTCCCCACTGAAAGTGTTAGGGAATCCTGTGCTCGAGAAGTAGGTGTTATTGTAAGCAGAGCTTTGCCCGCAGGTCCTATAAACTAAATCAAAATTTAAATAAATCAAGAAGAAGATAAGAAAAATACGTACTTATGCAGCACCTGCCAATACCATTGTTAGTGCAACTACCCGACTGAACACCATTTATATTCTCGCACTGTCTTCTGGTGACGCAAGTGCCATAGTAACCTTCCGTGCTATTGCAGACGTCTTGGGCGAAGCGCACAAGACCAATGTTAGGCCAATCTAATGTTTGTTCAATAACAACTCAGATACTGTACCACCTTGTATAGGGGGTGTTCATTTGAAAACGTCATCTAGTTGGCTGTGAAGTTTCAAAAGACAAGGATGAATGAATAAGAGTGCACTTACTTTGATTATGTCATTATGACGTTTTCTAATGAACACAGGATATATCATCACTTACACTGCTTCGGCTCTCGACTTTCGATGGCACGATACTCAATGGAATTCTCAATCTGCTCATCATATCCTTGAAGTGCAGTGGAAGTTTTATTTGCGACAAGAACCAGCAGCACAAGTTTTATTAAGGAGGGCATGTTGTGCCTTGTCGGTGACTGAAAGGGATTCCGTTAAAAATAAAGGTGCCTTGTTAGTTGTAAAGATTAACGGCATCTTAACAGTTGATGGTGATGACAATAATGGACTTGACCTAGTATCCCTAGATAAATGGAAAAGCAAATAAGATTTGTTAGAGGTTGCTCGTCGTGAGCCTTAGAATGAAGTCACGTACAAGAAATCGATATTTTATCACTGAGGAACTACATATTGCTCAGGTTTATCTAGAAGATTAGAAACTTGGAAAGACCTATTATTAAACCATAATCGTTGAGCATAGCTTTTGGAACATTAAAGCACGCCCTTATGTGAGAGGCCCTGAAGGTTACCTGGTTAATCGTTCTAGGTAATTAATTAGCGTTAATTAACGAAAACTATAAAATATTCTCGGTTTGGCCATGATTTGGGCGACCCTGTTTCCAAAAGTCCAGCATTCCTTTTTCTACCCATCTCTTTATGCACTAACGATCACGAGATTGGCAAGACAGAGATTAAATAGAGTTTGCTTTTGACAAAACAGAAGACCATTTGGGCAACAAGTTGTATCTTGTATCATGTATAGCCATGTTGGTGTCTAGTTACCCGAGGTCTTTGGCTGTATTGCTGCAAGCCATGGTGTACGATTCCACTACATATTTTAATACCAGATTTGTTTTGCTTCAAATCATGTATTTCCTGGATACAGGACTCCATAGAAAGTGTCTAATTTATTGACCAGAAGAAAACCGATTGACTGGGAATTTATTCTAATCAGATTTGCACCAAACTTAGTACAAATGATGCTCCTGACCCGGAGCATACACTGTTAAAATTTCAGATTCGTATGTCCATTCTAAAGGACACCCAAGCAGCAAGCTGACGTCACAGTTACGTTATTAATAGGTTTTTTTTTAACTTAACACGTCACCTGACTGAAAAATGAAGTTAATAATTCGTCAACATTGCTAACATATTTAAAACGTCAAGTAAATGTCGTAACAAAAACGACTTTATTTGGTCATTGTGTGTTACTTATTGGTGATTATTGCGCATGTGCACAATAAGCGACAAAAATGCAAATAAAACAACTAAAAAAAAATTAAAACGAGATTGGAACGTTTCTTGCTCTATTTTAGAAATTTTATTTGTGATATTTGACTACAAGAATGATTTATATTTATTTGAATATGTCGTGCCTGCGTATATTATCAACTAAGTAATTCCTTTCCAAAGAAATGCCTAAACTTTCTTCTTGAAGAACTGCCACAGCAAATAGAAGGGACGACAACTGTAAGTTTTTTCTAAAAAGATAGAGGCACAAATTTAAAATATTTACAGGGTGTTTCAAAAAGGTGCTGACAAACTTTGTAGGGTTATAGAAGACGTCAAGTCATCCAACTTTTGCTTAGTAGGCTCTATCTGCAAACGCACCGTTTTTTGAGATACATCATGGTGTCAAAGAAAAATTTTTGGCATTAAATCGTTATTAACATCTTCAATCAAAACGTCAGTACCAGTTATGCAGGTAAAAAACAAATTTTAAACATTAGAATTGTTAAGAAATGCCTAATCTTATGCGGTAATAAATAAAAATTATAAGAAATAATTTTTGCTGTTTTACCCGTGTTTTTCATCATAAAACATCATTTAATTCAAAAAAGTCGTACAATGGCGCTTTTGATTAAGAATACCTTTTTCGTGTAGAAAATATTTGCCATTCACAATATGCTTCCAAATTGCATTTTCTTTTTCCAGTGGCGTAGACGTTAGAGGCAAAACAATTCCAGGCGACTTTTAAATTTACGCTACTGGCACATAAAAATTGCGCTTTTTATCACTAATAAAGTACCTCTAAGCAACGGTAAAACGTGTACACAATTTCAATTATCTATTTATGTAAATTTGTTCCTGATATATAATATAAAAACTCATAAAAAAATATTTCTTTGAGACCCCCTGTATCTCAAAGACGGTGCATTTGCGGCAAAAATCAAATGACTTGGCGTCTTCTATAGTCCCCTAAAGTTTTTCAACATCTTTTTGAAACACTCTGTATACATTTAGGACAAAATTGTCTAATAGATTTTTAAAAATATGCTAAAATATTTTTCCTTTTTAGACCAAAATTTTCTCAATGAAAATCGGAATTGAAAAAGTTCAATTTTTAGGTCAAAGCTACCTCAAAAGAATGAAAACGCATAGAAAAGTCCAATTCTATAACTGATCATTAACGAAAAAAATGTGAAAGTAAAGAAACTTGAATGAAACAAGAATAATAGAAAAATATGAAAAATAAAAATTACAATGAAAAAAAACTTGAAATAAAGAAAAAATTTGGCCAATAAAGAGAAGAATGGCGGAAATAGATACACTAGAAGAGCCACCAAACAACTATTTTTGGTATTTTGTAGGTTGCTGGAGCAGGAAGAAACATCTAAAATGCCGGAATTTCTTGTTGAATAACTGGCACCCCAAATATATAAGGGACAATACCTGTAATACAAAAAAAAGTACGCAAAGAAAGTTGTAAAAACACTTGTAATAAAGAAATAAAAAGAACGGTTATAGTTGAAGAGGTTTTCAAGACATTAGAATATGCTCCTGAACAAATCTTTAAGCAAATACAAGAGACGGTTGTTATTGAGGAAGGTGTTATTTTGAAAATAAGTAAAAAACTATTTCTAAAGAAGAAAAAATACGTCAAAGACAAACGAGGGTAAGTTGTTACATCGGAGAAGCCTGAAAAAGATACAAAAAATCAGTTTTCTAACAAGAAATACCGAATAAACACATTATGAAGAAGAGCGTAATTCGAATAGAATTAAAAAGAAGAAGGGTGACAAAGAGGAAATTATTAAAAAGAAGAAGGGTGTCAAAAAGGAAAAAACTGAGATTGGGACTGTAGAAGAAGAAGGCTAAAACCTCAAACCTCGGTCACTTTGGAAGAGAGTCCAATTTCATTAAATTTTTACCTTGACCTAAACTTGGCAGTTTTTTTGCCAAAATTTCTCAAGGGAATTGAATTAGCATTATAATTGTTCGCTCGTTGGAAAAGTTCATTTTTAGGTAAAAAAAAACATTAAATCACAATGATAAGTCTAATTATTTAGGTACATAAAAAATGAAGAATCAAAAAACTCAACGCAACCTGGCAAAACATAAGAATAGAAAAATGTGAAAAATAAAAAACCGATTGTATCGAAAAATAAAATAAATCAAAAACTACAAAAAAAGCACCGTTTGTACAAAACTGAGAAAATTTGAAAATTGTAAAAAAAATTAGTTCAAAAGAAATAGGTAGAGGCACAAATTAAAACATTTCTAATTTTGGGTCAAAATTAAAGTAAAGTAATTTGAATGAAACGTGATGAAATAAGAATAATAGAAAAATATGAAATTAAAAAAACAATACGAAAAAAAACTTGAAAAAAAGAAAAAAAAGGACAATAAAGAGAAGAATTATAGACGGAAATATAAACGGTAATTGTTACACTAGAAGAGCAAGGCAAACAACCCCAAACAATAGTAAATTTGTTTTTGGTACTTGGTTGGTTATTTAGAGGAGGAAGAAACATCTAAATTGCCGGAATTTCTTGTTGAAGAACTGCCACAGCAAATATAGAAGAGACAATACCTGTAATAGAAAAAAAAACTTAAAAAAAAGTTGTAAAAAAATTAGTATTTAAGAAATAGAAAAGCTATAAAGAGAAAAAATGATGAAACTGTTACTAGAGATGAAAAATAAAAAAGCCTCAAACAACGGTTACAGTTGAAGGGGTTTTCAAGACATTAGAATATGCTCCTGAACAAGTTTTTAAACAATAAATACAAGAGACCATTGTTATTGAGGAAGGTGTTGATGAAGGCTTGGGTAGTGTTTTCTTAAAAAGAAAAAGTACGTCAAAGAAAAACGAGCGGAGGAACCTGGAAAAAAGCCACTCACTACTAGTTATCGATGGAGAAAAATCTGAAAAAAAAATCAGTTTTTGAACACGAAATAGCGAAGAAACAGACTGTGAAGAGGAGCGTAATTATTGAAAAGAAAAAGGGTGATAAAGAGGAAAAAACCCGAAATTGTGTTATTGTTGAGGAGGATGGGAAGTTTCCAGGAACTACTGTAACTGTCAAAAAAACTTTCAAACAAAACCGAAGAAATTATGAATATTTTTCAAGTAAAGTCGAAGTATACATATTGACTGGGTATTTATTCTGATCAAATTTTCACCTAACTTGGTACAAATGATGCTTCTGACTCGGAGAATTTTTCCTTTAGAATAATGGACATCTGAATCTGAAATTTTAACAGTGTATGCTCCGGGTCAGGAGCACCATTTATACCAAGTTTGGTATAAATCTGATCAGAATAAATAAATACCTAGTCAATCGGTTTTTGCCAAATTTTTCTAGAAGGTAGTGTCCTTTAGAATGGACATCCGAATCTGAAATTTTAAAAGTGTATGCCCCAGGTCAGAGGGATCATTTGTACCAAGTTTAGATTAATAGAGAATAAGATTAGAATAAATACCCAGTCAATCGGTTTTTTCTGGTCAATAAACACTTCCGACTCCATAGACACTGTAAATAAGTGGTAATAGCACGAAGATTCTGAAAAACTAAAACAACCAAGAAAATTTTTAAAAACAACTCTTTATTTCGTCTATTTCCCGCCGGCAACCAAAGTCCCAGAACACAACTCTTGCTGGAAATCCAAGCAAAATCCCCGATTTCCCGTATCGTTAACTTCATTTCCGTTCGATACCACGGTTAGCACAAAAGGCTTGGAGAAAGCTGCAAAAGAAAATTAACGATAAATTCTTGTGTTACCAACAAAACCTCGCAACTGGTCGTACACGTAACGGTAGGAAATCCGTTTCCGCAGAAGCGATCCGAGTTCAAAGCGGTACTGTTAGAATCGAGTATCGGTGCGGGGATGACCACGAAATCTGTGGTGCAACTGGTACCAGTTAAAGCGGCCGTAACTGTGCCCACGGTACCATCACCAACCGCCCCAAAGGTATCCCCCGTCTGTGAGAAGCTGTAAGTGTCTGAGCTAGCCGACCACTGAATAGAGCAGTACCCTAAAATACGCATCAATTAAAACAGAACCCATAAAAATTCTCAATGGGGCATCACCTGGATACATATTGATGCATACTCCATAGTTGAGATTTGCCAGCTGCCTGGTACCATTTAACTCACTGGAACTACCGTAATTGAAACTGCATACAGTGCCCGATAGTTGGTTGTAGAATTGCAAGCATCCTGTGGGAGCTGCAAAAATTCACCATTTACAAGAGCGTAGCCTTAGGGCCACATAAGTACCTACCTCTCCAAGGACAGTTACAATTTATCTGCGCCACTTTAATGTTCCACGATCGGGATATGGAAGTACTTCTGACATATATAGTTATTGTAATAGAACTGTTCCCGTTGAAATCCACGTAAATGTGTTGCCCGCTATTCTCACCGCAAATTATAGGTACTATCGACGCTCCCCCGGTTACCGTCATTGCGTCAGTATCGCAAGTACCATTAGAGTTGGGCTGGGCCAGGTTTAAGGTCAGAAAATCCAGCCTCACTTGACACGCAGCCGGCTGCTTCTCGATGGTAAAAGTGCACGCGGTACCTCCGGTGTAGGTGGAAGGGAAGCCGGGACTCACGAAGTACGTGTTGTTGAGGCTGGAGCTCTCTCCACAAGTGCGTTGAACTATTGGTATATTGTTCAATAAAAAAAAAATAGTGTTGAGAACTCTAAAAACTTACAGACGCAGCAGACTCCAGCGCTATTCGCACATGACGAACCCCTGGTACCGTCCAGATAGTTGCATTCTCTACGTGTATAGCAGGTACCGGTAAACCCATAGCCACCATCGCAATCCGTGTTCAGGAACCGCACGAGGCCAACCCCCAAGAAAAAAGGAAACCCTAGTACAGTTTAATTCAATACAAGAAGATTTGGGATTGAGGACAGGAACTTACACACGAAATCTTGCCTGGAGGTTCTATTGAACAGCGCCAAAGAGGTTGATTCATTGCTTGGAGATAAATTCGCACTGTAGACCACTATAAAAGCAAGCGAGAGAAGGGCAATGGCTAGTTTAGTCTGCGTAGCAAGCATCTTTGGTGCTCCATGAACGGCGGAGATTTGATTGGATATTTTGGGTTGCAATTAACACCTACAGCATTGCCCTATTTCTCAGATGGTGCTAATTTGGTTAGTAAATGTAACGGCAAATCACTAATATATGAACTAGATGAACTGATAGGGGCCAGCATGTTGTTTCTCATAAAGGTGATATATGCATACCACAGTAATTGCAATATCAATTTTACGTGGAGAGCTTTAAATACCTTACACAAACAGTGTAAGCACAGTCTTAGTTTATTGTTTGACTAAAGCATCATAGATGACCACTTCGCCAATGGCGTTATGAGTAATTTCAATAATAATCCCGCCCTCTAGGGAAAAGATCTGAACTTGACTTAAAAATAGACCATGACGACAAGCGTACATTTCTGTTCTCCATTTTCTGACATGGAGTATGGTGTGATCCCAACATTACTATAAAATTATTTAGAAAAATTTCATCATATTATTATCAACTCATGGTATAAAGAAAAATAAAGAATGATTGATTTAAATAATTATAGAGGGCGCCCTACGCAATGCTCTTTTATGAAAAATTTTAAAGATCATCCCGCCCTCTAGCGGGAAGGGGTGGACTGAGAATGGGCGGTTTTTAAATCAATTATTAATTGGACTTATTTGAATATTTTGAAGTCACCAATAGAAACAGATAGATAAATTACACTTCAACTCTTTTTGCATAGGATTACCCATTTGTGAACTCCCAAATTTTAAACATCGTTACTATAATAAATGACTTAATATATTAATATATTTCTTGAAACTATGATATATGACACAAGCACTTTTTTACACTTTCCTTCTTAGATCAATAAATAATAACCGAAACTCGAATAAACATGAGATTTCCCACAGCAATTCATTAGATCTATGCCCATGGCTCAATCCTCCTTGTTACCCTCTGCTGATTCACTCCCCTTGTCCACCTGAAACCCCTTAAACACTCAAAATCTGAATTCAACAATAAGGAACATAAACTTGCCTCACGAGCATTATTCAGCAGTTGTGTGCTAAGCCTCTGGCTCATTACTCTGTATTGTAGTTTCACCTTCTCATGCAGCTTAGTAGGAATAACCATGACTGTCGTTAAAGAGTTTCCCAGGAAGAGAATGAAGAACATAGCACACAGTACCGGCACATGCCAAGTGGCACTCTCGTAGAAGCTCAGTTTATACAGGGTATAGGCATTGTATAAGGTGAACAGGTACCCAGCAAACAGAAAAGGGTACAGGAAGCTTAACCCTCGCCACATCCACGAATGGAAGCCTTCAATGGTAATGTCCATATTATGCCTCTCACCCAGAGCTTTCAGTCTGTAGAGGGCGCCCCTTTGGTACCTAAACTGCAGATATTGAACAAAACTCAAATAGATATTGAACAAAACAAATTGATGTCTGAAGAGCAGCCACGTGTCATTGTCTGGCCAAATGAGCAGGATACCTGCAGCAGCTGTTGAGAAGAAATGGTGGAAGCGCCACCAGCCTTTAATTCGAGAGCCATTTAGTTTGAGAATGCTCTCCCTTATTGTGAGGGTGCAGTAGTACCACACTAATAAGAAAATGTAGCTCAACTCCAGAGCTCTAAACCGCACGCAGTAGTTTAAAACAGCCATTACAAAACCAATACCACTGAGTATTAGCTTGAATTTCTCATACTCATCCTTGTATTTAAACCTGTAATACTAAGCAATGAGGTGATACTCTATGCAGCTATAAGCCCTATTACTTGTCTTCCTTATTGAGTATCGAGACATTAACATTTCCCAAGATTATTTTTAGATAAAGACCATTTTCTTTAGGTAGTGTCTGCTCCACCTCATAAAGCTGGGCTTTTCTTTTTAAAATGTTAGTTTGCAGATCTTCAACTTGCTTCTGAATTTCTGGTTCTGGAGATTTCCTCAGCCTAGAAATCAGCCAAATATTAAAATGAACCCTGCAAATAGTTTCTCACCTTACTCACTTGATTAACTTTTTTGTTAAGATGCCTATTCGATACCGCTGATGCTTTATATGCTCCTGACATTTCTTCTGGTGACTGGACAGCTCCTCTAAATGTCTCAAGTAAGCCCGGTTGACCACCTGAAGCCAAAAACATAACGAATTCAGGCGAAATTTATGGAATTTGTGGCACTAACCTCCAATTCCTTGAAATCTGCCGTTAACTCGTCCCATTCGTCGAACACTTCAGACATGGTACTTTAACGGCTCTGCGTTAAATTCTATGATTCAAATGGGAAATGTTGACTATTATTTAATAAAAGTTTATTCATTAAATTTTATTAAAAAACAAGACGAAGAGGAAACGATGGACATTGGCTCATTTTCATAGAATTGCTGGTTGCCTAATAAATAATTGTATGTTTTTTTCGCTGACACTGATAACTACAGTTGAGTTCGGTAATTACATCCCAAGCGCTCCGGATATCATTCTATCTCACTCTAACTTGTTAAGATTTTGGGAGATCGTCTGTAACCGGAGCGCTCGGATGGTATTACCGAACGCGGCTCTAAGCGCTGCAATTGAATGACAGCTGACAGATTTTGAATATCTTGTGAAAGGTGAACGAACACTGTCATAATAAAAATTGTGATTAATTTGATGATGATGTTATTGTGATTGTAATTTATGGTGATTGCTTCAGAGATTTGATGAAATTGATTGATGAACAGAGAATACCCACTTCTTTGTAAAGCACGTAAAGTGAAGAACTCGGAATTGAAGAAGAGGATAGACGGTGGGCAAGTCCCTACTTCAGTAGCAATATTCCTAGGTAGTTTGGTTTGAAAAGTTCTTTGTAACAAAAGTATGGGAGGTAAACAGAATAGAACAAGGAACAATGTTAGGGTAAGTAAATCAGAACACCTCACAAGTAATCAGCTAAGTAAGTAGTGAGGTGCTGTTCTTAACCAGCATGTACTTGCTACTTGCTTAACTATGTGTAGACTTTGTTCAGAGGATGAGGTCTGTTGTGAGACTCAAGAATTATATCCTACTACTACATTCTCTAGGTACAAAACCTTTGGAGGTGAGGGAAAACTTGATAAATGCTCAAAACCAAATGATCAACGTTTATTCTTTAATACTAAGTCTAGACAGTCAAAAATATTGCCCAATTCATTGGTACATTATTATTTATTGTCTAGAGGCCTCCTTAAATCAGGCTCAAAATGCCTTAAAAAAATCATACACTAGTGTTTCTGCCAGCTCATTAGCTTCAGCTTTTAGCTGACATCAATAGTTAAGTAAGTGTGTGAAAAAGAATTTGTTATGCTTCAGGGATTTAATCACCAACCAACCCATAAATTGTGTAATAATTGAAAAAAATGACACACATTTTATAATTAGTTATACCCAGGTGACTCAACCCAGAAAGTTAACAAATCGAGTTTGGAGGTTTAGGAAAATAGACAAAACAGACTACAGAGCTTAATGCAAGAGCAAGACTCACTTATTTAATAAGCAAATAACATAAAGGCATCTACAATAATGTAATTGGTAAAAAAACTATAGATATTCATAATGAAGGGCTTAGTGTCCCAATAGAGATAAATGAATTGCATTACTGGGTAGAGAAGAAATAACTACTCCACAATCCTTTTTCAAATTGCTGACCATTTATTGCGATTTTTCTGAAGGCTACCAACAAGCAGGAGGCAATGCCAACATTTTGTGATTTGCTTTTGTAATTACTATTCTGTTCACTAAGTGCATTATTTCTGACTTATTTGCAACATTAAGAAAGATTCCAATAAATAGTCAAAATGTTTGTAAATTGAAAATTGGTTCTACAATATATTTTTGTTTCAGCCCTCAAACAGTGGCCGAAGTGCTGCCATGCTTCATTCCTCCCTGCCACAGTTTTCAGGATTTTCCAGTTCCAATAAAAATACCCCTCTGTCCATGTTGGCCTTCAGCCCTTTAGACGAACTTGATAAATCAATTGATACCAATTTTCAACTGGTATTAAAAAAGGTTTCAAAAAAAGATGCCACTACCAAATTAAAGGCAAGAAGGCACTTAATCTGTTGAATAAAGCAAATTTATTTAAGTTTGGTCAACTTTCAGGGATTGCAAGAATTTACAGAATTGTTACAAAATGCTGACTCAGCAGCTATTAAAGATCTCCTTCCCACTTGGCCTAGGTTTTACAATATTTTAGTGATACATCCTGATAATAGGATTCGAGAAGCAACACAGATAGCTCATGCAGTCATAGTACAAAAAGCCAAAAGGGACATTGCACCGTATTTGAAACAGTTAATGGCACCATGGTACACATCCCAATATGACAACTATCCTCCAGCTGCATCTGCAGCAATTAAAGCCTTCAAGGTAAACACTTCTTGATGTAGCAAAGCCTTTAATAGATATTGTAGTAAAATTTTCTATTTATTTCTTGCGTTTTGTGTATGTGTATGTAAATTTTCAGGATACATTTTCACCTTTAAAATTCAAAGAAGCTATCGCCTTCTGTCAACCAGAGATTATCAACTACATACATGATAATTTGCTTGTGCAATCCGCACAAACAGTATCTTCTAGCCAATTATCACCTCAAGAAGCCGAAGCGAGATATGAAAGAATGGTAATATCATGCCTTCAAGGCTATGCTATGTATTTGAAAGAAGTCCCTGAAGAAAAGGTGGCTGAATCTGAAGATTTAAATTCTCAAATTGTGTCAAATAAAAAATTTTGGAAGCTTGCTCAAAGCAAAGTTGCCCTGATTAGGTCTTCTTGGTTCCAAGTGCTATCAGTAATTTTTCAAAAGGCTCGCCATTTATTGAATGGTAAAGAGGCCCAAGCTTTTTCTACAATTTTTAATAGCTTGGGAGATCAAGAGGTGATGGTTATACCAGATGTTTGGGAGTGTCTTTTACTTGCTGCATCAATCCCTGTAAGTTACAAACATAAATCTTAAGGAGACTTTGTACTTCACCATCTGAAGGATATCATGTAAACAATTATTCCACCTCTTTGAAAATATGGGTTATGTAAAATTTTACTTTTGTGGACAAAAATGGTGGAGGTGCTCTTTTCTCTAGGTACCTTGTTTACTTGGTATACTTCTTATGATATGAAGTATATAATTGAAGTGGGTTTCTTTTAGGAGTTTTGGTCTTCAATAAATATTGAGCAATCATTTATACCCAAATTATTGAATATACTGAAGAATGGTGGCAATGGTAATGCCTCAATTATCTATCCAAATCTTCTACCTTTATTGGCCAATTTACCCACAATTGAAGAAAAGAAATTGAAACAGTTTTATTTGAATTTCTTTGAAAATATGATTTTGGGGTGAGGCGTATTTAATGTAATTCATATACAGTGTGAAATTTTACGACGTGCGTCTCGATTTTTAGCTTGAAACTGAAACAAACAGCAAACAATAATCAAGAGTTTAAGTCGATTGCCCAAGCGTATATAGAATGTTTACAATTCTTACTGACCAGAAATACGTCAAATTCCGATCTGTGCGTTGCTTTAGCCACTCAGCTCTGCAGCTTGCTAGAATGGTGCTTAAGTAGAGAAACTTCACAGATATCTTGTAAAGTTGTTTACAGCCAAGTTGCTACTTTGGTTACCAGTTTATTGAGAAACGGTGCCCAAGCAATAATCAATCATTTTCTTAAATGCTTACAAGATACTTTTACCAGGGCTCTCAATAACCCTTCGAACTATACTTATATTTCTGAATTAGCTATGAAACAAGTTGATTTGTTGTTGAATTTGAAGAGCTGTTCAGATGCACCAGAGTTTTACACGTACTTAATAGATGACTTTGGTATCACGATTTTGAAACAGTACATGAGGCTGATCGAGCAGGGCTCGTCCAATGAATTACTTGAATCATTGTTTTCATTACTAAACAGTTTTGATAGGGAAAAACTGTTAGGGGGCTTGCTGGAGCAACTTAAAGAAGAACTGATTGAGCCACAGTTAAAGGACGTTTACAAAAAGTGGTTTAGACAGTGGCTTTTTGACGAGAAGATGTTTGGAAAGAGCGTATTGGATTTGGTATTTTTGCTGTTGGAAGAAATGCCATCTGAGGACGGAAAAATGGTGCTCGATGATTTGTTAAAGGTAAGTGACTAGTGTAAAAATTAGGTCAACCCCACCCTATTGATTCTGTAACTTTTGGGTACATTGTGTTTTTTTTTCTAATTCATTGAACTTCTTGCATGCCTATTTCCCACTTTAGGTTGAGAATCCGGATTGTATCGCTTGGTCCGTAACAATTGCACTGTCATCTCCTCACATCTCCAATAAGGCTGTGCAAGAGTGGCTCAAGAGCCCCACTATTGGAAACTTTTTTGTTACCATTGTCGACGATTACGTTTCTGAAAAGTGTGGTCAAGAACGAATGCGCATTTTAGAAGCCACAGTAACGGGACCTTTACAGGACAGTATGAGAATTTTCAACGACAATTCGACTTTTTTTTAGACACTACACTCCAATTTTAGGTATTTTTGTTAACAAAGAAATCGTAGATAAAATAATGCAGCGAACCATGGATTTGATGTTAACTAACTCTGGGGGGACAAACATAAATGCCGCATGTACACTTGCTTGTGATCTGTGTGGATTTATCTATACGCCTGACCGACAATTGGTCTATGGAGATGCTTTACTTTTGGCAGTGTTCAAATTCGCTTGTCAATTTCACGAGGACGATATCCATCACCCCTTAGAGAAAGAAACTCTCATAAAAGTGGATTCCACATGGAAACAATGTTTGAACGTTCTCTTGAGAAACGTGGCCGACGATCAAAGAAAACCGCTTCTAGAAAAATTTCTGAAAGTGGTTAAAGATGAGTTCGCGTTACTGATAGTCGAGAGGAACAGAAGTCGTTTTGGAATGTTAGGGGAGCAGATTGCAAGTATGATTGAGATTGTTCAAAGGGAGAATCCATCCTTAGTCGCATGGATAATGGAATATTTATCGGAGCATGTGGACTTATTGAATATCAGTATAGTTCGTCTTTGTCAAGTAAGTACTTGAGTTAGAAAAATATTATCTTTAAGGTCTTTGCTTATCTGCTAAAGTGACGATTACTGTTCGGCTATTTTGACAACGGTGGAAGTACCGACTTTCAGTACTACCTGTTTTATAATTTATTATTATGATTGTAGTGTAGAGGGTAGAGTAGAGGGGGAATTTACGGTGAAAGAACGCTTTCGCCATTTGATCCACAAAATTTATGCGTCTATTGCCATGCATAAGGCTCGTTTGCCACTCTGTTCACATAAATTTACCAAGTGTTCATTATAAGAGGCAATCAAGTGGGCCATGAATTTTTGACACAAAAATACGAATTAATAAAAATAAATGGCTTTGGTTACTCCATCCGTTTTTCGTGACCCTTAACGACGAACTTTAAAGACGCATTTTCCCTTTGAATCACGAAAATGTTTTTGTCTATTGCCAGGCGTAAGGACGACATGAGGCTTGTTGTTCGCCACTCTGTTCACATAAATTCATATATTTTTTTTGCCGTGCTATATATCCAAGAGTTCATTAGAAAAAGAATTCAAGTTGGCTATGAATTTTTATAACATATTTTTTTTTAAAAATTGACTGAAGTCAGTTCTTATGGATTGACAAGTTCGGACTATTTCATTAATAATTGATACCGTCTTCAATAGAAAACGTCATCTAGAACGAATTTTTGACAGGAAATGATAACATAATCAAAATAAACGGACTTTTGTTCTTTCATCCTTCTCTTTTGACTTTTCACAGCCAACTAGATGACTGCATTTTGAGCTTTATTAGGTAGTACCAAAGTTATATGTATTTATCGCCCTCTAGATGGCGGAGTACGTGAAAGGAACCTTCCGGAGTCAGTTAGACGAAATCACTGTGAATGAGTCAATAGAAACTGAAGACATAATCAGCTATTTCGTAAACAGTTTCCTTATGATTGAAGTGTTAAGAATTTCGACGGATAACCAAGAAAATCTGTTGGACGAGACGGAAGAAATGGTGGCAAGCGCGGTGCATTCTTACATGTTAAACACCTTATTTTTAACACATTTCAATTGTGTAGGTATCAAGGGATCACGTTCACCCGACTACTGTTGCTGAGTCGCTGGTTCTGCACTCAGCGCAAGTATTTTCGGGTGAACATACCCATCGAAATAGAGTATATCAAATTAATGTTAATATAATTTGTTTGTACTTCAGATCAAATATTACAGTGAAATCGCATATTATAACGAGATATCTAAGACCTCAATTGGCGATATTACCAGAGTAATTGAGAGTAGTGGCGAGTTTAATATTACAGCTCAACTAGCGCGTTGTAAAGGAGCGTTCTGGACCAAAGCAATCGACGTCTATTGCACAGTTTTTACATCGCAAAATGACCATATAAAGCTGTACGAAAGAGAGGAGAATATCGGCATTAATGTACCAGGAAGATTTCTGACTCACATTAAGGCCTTTCGTCAAGCAAATTCAAACAATAGGTTAGTTTAGCTTATTAGGACAGAATTCTGATGTTTGTTAGTTAAGTCGGTTATTCATTCCTTTGGATTTTAGTTATGCTTCCTGGCAAGACAGTAATCAGATTATAGACGTGGTCGAGAAGTGCATATTTCTAATGGAAACTTGCGAACTGACTACTGAATATTGGGATTTAATTGTTCTTTCTTTGGACACTTGGACTAGTGACTGCCTGAAATTCGCCCCATCTTTGGTACACCAATATCAGGTAAGCAATACGAAGTTAAACTGGCATTGTTAGCTCCTATGCAATAACAATTTGCAGTATCAACGTATGTTAGTAGTCACCAGTGAGTTGTTTATAAAAACATGCGACAGAGTTACGAAGCTGAAAGCAGATAACTCAGACGCCACTTACGTGCACGAGTGGGAAGATATACTCATTGACAGTATTCACTCAAATTTAGTTCAAATATGGATATTTTTGGCAGGTAAACACCCCTACAACTACTCAAACTTTCACTTCTGACGCACTTTTGTTGTGTATAGAGCATTTCAACAGTTCCAGCCAAGACCCTTTACTCAATCTCCCTGTTCTTCAAATATTCGGCCAGCTAACCGATTACTTACGATACGACTTGATTTTGAAAGAAAATCGCTTTTTGCCTAAATTTTTGAAACTTTGCAACCAGCTCTTGACCAATTCCAGAACGATTTTGCAATTGTGGGGCTACAAAATGTTATTGGTGCTGGTTCCCGGTCTGGTAAAATGCGACGAGGAGGCTTTCAGTAACACGACGCCGCATAAAAAAGGACTGATATTTGAACAGTTTAAAGAAAAACTAGTCTCCGAGTTTCAAGAGATTGTTAATAGTATGCTTAGCGATTTTAGGTAAGTAGATGTTAAGTGATCAGTTTGCTATACCGGGTGTTTTAAGCAGAAAGTCGTATACAAAAATTGCTTTATTACCAAAATACAGGACGATACAATTTCAGATTTGTACAGATTTTTTTTATAGCTGCTTTAGGTCTTGACATAGCAAGATGGAGTTTTGTACTATAGACTACTCTTTAGAATCTCCACAAATACAATTTACAGATTGTAGTGAAAATCTACAGGGCCATACTTTTTCAGTGCCTGACCCCTGAGATTTTATATTTTCCCAAACTGTTTTGTGATGCGCTACTGATCATTAATTTTTACAAATCTGAATTCTTTGTTCAATTTGGAAATTTCTCCAAACGTCAATCGACATTTTTTCGTATCTGTTACCCTTTTGCATGAAACGGTGAGAGATAATAAAACTTAGGTTCTATAGAACAGTACTAGAAAACAATTTGGGAAGGTAAAAAGAGACCCGACTCCTGAAATTATATCTCCCTATAGATTTTCACTACAATCTGCAAATTGAGCTTGTGGAGATTTTGAAAAGTAGTGTATATGCAAAATTTAATCTTGCTATATCAAGAACTGAAGCAGCTTAAAATAAAACCTGTAAAAATCTGAAATTTTATCACCCTGTATCTTGTTAAAAAAGCATTTTCGGATACAACTTTCTGCTTAAAATCAATTTTCCTATGCATAATGTTTGTATGATCTTTTAATCCTGACTCACTCTGTATATGAAAAGACAGGGTATTTCGCCTACTTCACTTTACCGTTGATCAATCAACAATATTTCTAGAATTGGGGAGCGCAGTTGCCGTGTGGAAACATCTTATGATTCCTACACATACACTCTCGCTTATTTGTCGCTATGGGATGTCTTAATAAATTTCTTCTGTTCGGCATCTCCTGAACTAAGGTTTCAGTACTCAGAGTGGTTGAAGTAAGTTGAGCTCTCATAATAAATAAAGCTCTAATAATTTAATACTTTTCACCACCTAATAGAAGTGGTTCTCTTCTCCACGAGCTTCTAGTAAACCTATTCAAGCTAATGCCAGTTGGGTCCCTCTTAACAAAAGATGCCAAAGAAACCAACGCAAACTACTTTCTAAACAATCCATTGAAGGCTGTGGGCTTCTCTGGATTTTGTGGCAGCGACACTGTGGAACAGTTTGCCTGTTACTTGTTCAGGTCGTCCCTGGAACAGTTTCCTGCCTTGGTGAGGCAATGGTGGACCGTTCTAGACGTTAAGATGTCCCAAATCGTTGAGAAAATGACCGTACTATTCGTGTCCCCAATTATATGTAACATGGAACTAAATAACGTGCTTCAGCACCAGAGTAGCTTCAAGAACTTGAAGGTTTTTTTTGTTACCTGACTTCTTATTAGTATAACAACGAAATTCCTTTTAGGTCAAAATAATGCCTACTATAAGAGAAATCCAAGCCGTATACACACTGGACGAAGCGCCTATGGAATTGACCATTACCTTGCCATCAAACTATCCACTTGGAAGTTCCGAAATTGTTGGTAACAAGCAGCTAAGCGGAACATCTCAAAAACAATGGCTCCTCCAGTTTAAAAAATGCGTTCTACACCAGGTAAAAGAGTGTTAACGCATTTTTATACTAACAATGCTATGAGTGAAATTGAAATTAATTAAATCTAATTTTTAGAATGGAAAAATCTGGGATGGGCTTACGCTGTGGAATTCCTATTTGAATAAGAAGTTTGATGGAGTTGAGGAGTGTTGCATATGCTATGCAGTTTTGCATCCGGGCACTTATCAGATGCCCAAAGTTAGTTGCCGGACTTGTAAAAAGAAATTCCACTCGGCATGTTTGGTGAGTTGTTGACCCATACCCTACATATTGAAAAAACTAATGTATCTGTTATTTCAGTATAAATGGTTCAGCACAAGCCAGAAAAGCAGTTGTCCAATTTGTAGAAATATTTTTTAAAATAATATGTATATTACCCATTTGTACATTTATTGTTGAAAATACAAAGAATCATATTATATTCTAATTTTCCTTTTTTTAATCAAATACTAATAAAAAGCTAACACAAACTAACCTTCCACTTCTTGGGTCTCCACATTTTTTTTCCAACTCTTTGCTGCAGCCAACAGTTTAAGATTAGGCCCATTGGATTCATCTTCTGGGAAGATGTAGTCAAACACTTCTTCCCAACCCTGCTCCCTGCCCTCTTCATCTATCACCTTCTGTCTCTTCTTGATTCGCTTCGGCATTTTGCTGCTGATCTTTTCTCTAGATGCTTCATCACCATGGGTATTCTCAAACTGCTTCCAGTTTTCAAACAACAGAACTCTATTCTCTTTATCAGGAGAGTTTTTGAGATTTTCATTGCCTCTCTCAAATATTCTTCGTGCCAATCTAATGTTCATGCCATCTTCAGATTCTTGGTTGAGCTCGAACTTTGCAAATGAAAGCCACACTTTTACATGACTGGTTCTTTCTAAGAGTCTCTCATACAATTCTCTAGCTTTTTCTGGTTCTTCCTGGGAGATCTCAAAGTCAATATATGATTTCCATAAAAGCTCTGGCATGTCCAATCTAGGCTGATTTATAGCTAACTCATATATAGCCCTTGCTCGGTCTGCATCTCCTAAAAGAGTTTCTAGCTCTGCAAATTTCATCCATGTTACACAGTTTTCAGGTCCAAACTCCAAGAATTTTTCATACAATTTTCTGCATCTATCAAATTCACGAAGTTGAATTTCCAGGTCAATATAGCCCCTGAATAATTTATCTCTTGGACACATCCCAATTGCCATGCCAAGAATTTTACGGGCAGCTGTTAGGTTTTTCTGCCTTATCTCGAATTTAGCATATAACAGCCATATTTTTGAAAAAGTAAATATTTTATGTTGAAGTAGTTCTAAGCATGCTTTATATATCTGTCTTGTCCTTTCATAGTCCTGGGCTTCTAGTTCTTCATAAAAGGCATAATTTATCCATAGATAGATGTACCTTCTCCAAAAGTCTTTATTTTTGGAAGGTGGTACATTTGCAATGGCTCTTTCATAAGTTTCCCTTATTATATCAACATCTCCTTGACCCTCAACTAATCGAATATAATCAAACCATGCATCATAATTTGTTGGATTTTCAGCAATTTCTTGTTCATACTGAAATTTTCTTTTTGAGACTATAACTTCTTCTATGCCAGTTCTATCCCCAAACTTCTTCTCATGAATAGTATAAGCTTTGTATAAATCTTTAGTCTCATCTTTAGGTATATGGCTTAGGGCATACTTATAAATAACCCTTGCTCTGTCATGTTCTTTTTGGTTTTCTTCAAATTTAGCAAAAGCAATATACAACTTTTCATCCATGTGGTCATCGCCAAAAAATTGTATTGCTCTTTCATATATTTGCCTGGCTGAATGTATGAATCCATGGTTCTCTTCAAAACGTGCATACTTAATCCAGTGTTTAACCTCAGGATGTGTTATAACAAATCTCTCATATATGTTTCTAGCTCTGTCAATTTCCTTATATCTCAGTTCAAAATTAATATATGTTTGCCACGCTTGCTCATCTGGCTGCCACTCCATCCAGCGTTCAAACACTGCTCGAGCCCCAGGAATATTTTCCAGCGTCTCTTCCATATAAGTGTACTTGTACCAGAACTGATTGACCCTTGGCAAGATAGTAACAGCACGATCCCACAAGTTTCTAGCATGGTTTACTTGCCGAGACCTCATTTCCATTTCAGTGTACTTCAACCATATAGTGATATTCCTATGGTCGACATCTAGAGCTCTTTCCCATATAGATCTGGCCCTTTGTATTTCTTTCTGCGACTCCTCCCACTGAGCATACTTTATCCAATTTGAAATTACCATCCTGTTCTTTCGGATATTGTCCTCAAACTGCTTACGTCTTCTTAGCTGGTAGTCTGCTAGTTCTGCGGGGTCCGAGATTTTCTGCTTGGGCGGCGGAGGCAAGATTTCCAAGTCGCGTTCTTTGGCCTCTCGCAGGAGCTGTTCTGCGGTAATTTGAATTTCCGCGGGCGCTTTATTTTTCACTTTCGCCACTTTCGGCATTTTCTGAGCTTTTCCTTCCATGGTTAAGGACTTATTTAGCGGAAAAACTATTAAATACTTGGATTTAATTTGTAAAAAAGCTTGGGGCTACCACAACAGCAACAAACAAAAAAATATAACCTAAAAATTAAATGTCAATTGTCAATTCCGTGACAGTTGACTCTGCTGAGATCATTGACGTTCGGAAGGATTGTATTGTGGGTTGTGGATATCAGGAACAGTTTGTGATAAATACAGGGTGGGCAAAAAATATCCACATTTAATAATTATTAATATTATTATTTTTTAATAATATTTATATTACTATATAAGGTGTTACAAGCTCACGGTATGTATTACCATAATCCAGATTTCGTAAAGTTGGTTAAAATGCAAAAAAAATAATTTAAAGAATAAAACATTCGTTTTTTTTATACCCATTTCCTTTTAGCACATGTTGAGAAGATACCATAGAAACGCCAGTCAATTCTCCAACGTCTATTTTTCTGTTGTTATTCGCATTTTATTATAATATCGCATTTTTATAACACTATTTTTAGCTTTATATAACCTATAATCACACTTAAATTAAAGTTCAAAAAAACTGTAAGATAACACCGCAGTCAGTTTATTAATTTTGAAAAGCCTATTTGTTTTGATGTTTTAGGATTTTCTTCAGTACTCCAGCTGCAAAACCATAAATTCTGCATTGGAGCTTTGGTCGAAAAGAGACAATTTACGAATACCTTATAACTATATCTCAAATCAAACACGATGATCACGATCAAATTTTAAATTTCGTCCGATATTTAAATAGAATGGTCCGCCATATTGCCTTGGGGGCAAAAATGCCAAATGACGTAATTCTGGAATGGTCAATATTGAAGTTTTGTTTGATGAATGCAACTTAACAATAGAATTCCCCGGGGGTTCCCGCTTGCTTGCACGACGATGCGAGGTTGTTTTTCAAAATTAGCCCCGCCTGTCCTGCCACTGGAGCGCCCAGCCCCAAACCGACTACCTCTTACTCACCATTTTTTCTTTGTTTTACTTACCTGATGTGTCAGAGGCATCTTGGGTGTACCTGTTTCGGAAGATAAAGATCCCAAACAGGGCTCGAGAATGACTTCATTCAACACCGCCCTATTATCGGCCGCTATAGCTTTTTGGGAGATGGGCCAATTAGCCATTTCCTGTTATCTTCGGAGGTTGAAAAGCAATCTTGTTATCGATGGGCTTTTTGTCACAGTAAAATCGGTACAACCACTTCAAAATGATTTATTAGGGGGTTTAGTTGACAATATAAGAGGTTTTGAGGTAGTAAATTCCTAAGAGGTTTGAGCTATAGTAAATTCCTATAATCAAGAAGTTTATGACCGTTTTTCTCGAAACGGCCTCGTGCAGAAGGCTTTAACATGCATATTACACTTTTAGCCAAAGCTTTTCCCTCTAGTCATCTAGCTGCTACCCAATTCAGAAACCTTAAACCGTTTATTTGTTAATACCTAAGTATCTATTAATTAATTAAGAAGGTAGAGGGTAAAGGGCATTTAAAAACTCAGTATTCTATCGGAGAGCGCTAACGTTTCGACTGTTTTCTTTAGTTTTCAGCAAGGCTGAATGGTCGACACGTTGGCGCTCTTCAATAGAAGACCGAGTTTACACTGTTATTGTCCTTTATCCGCTACTTCCTTAACATCATCACAGGTCCAAAAAAAAATGTTTCTCCGCCCCTGTTTAAAAGATTTCATAAACTAAAACAAGCCCCCGAAGATCATTAAAAGATCTCAAGAATGCGCACTGTGAGACCCAATGGCGACCACCAATGAAGTTTTGCTTTTGGGTACCTACGTCTCGCAGGGGGTATTGTACCGCGACAGGTACCACCGGGAAGCTGATGGTATATCCGAGCAAATATTTGGGTATCTTAATAAGTTATACCTATTCTTTACGAGAGAGGGTCAATATTGAACTTTTCTCCATTCAGTAAAAGCTGTCGAGGTAGGTATTTACTCTTAAAAGGGTTGATATATAAAAGATCAATAAAGCTGCCAAAGTAGCTAATAATAACTTTCATCACCATCACACGTGACAGACACCTGCAGCCCAATCGAGCAGGTAGTACCTGCTCTTGGCAGCTCCACAGAGTCTGTTCAGGTATGCAGATGAAATAAATTATATACACCTATAGTTCTTGTGTATGAGAAACGAAACCACAGGGTCGAACTGCAATAATTCCTTAGAGTGTTGTGAACGGTACTAAGATCTCCGAAGAAGATTGAAGGCCGGACCTGTTAAAAAGGTACGACTGAAATACCGTACTGCAGACGTCGAAGTCGAGGCAATGGGGAAACTTGAATTCGACAACACTCAGTCTAGCATTCTCTCTCGGCCTCAGTCAGTGTAGAAAATCGGTATTGAATAGCCAGTGAAGTTTTCATCTTAATTCGTGTTTTTTCCTCTTGCATGGGAGTTTTCTTTGCAATTGTTCATCCGAGTGGGGAATAGAAGAAGGAAGTACAACAATCGAGGAGCGTGAGTAATTTTTTGATGCACAATACTTGTATTAAGTACCCACCGAGCTGCGTATACATTGGTGAGAGGCTACAAGGTGTAATATGCATACTCGAAACATTGATTGGCATTTTAATGGTGTGATGATGGTCCAAGACGGTGTTAATTCACTAGGTACAGTAATAATTGTTTAATGGCCAGAGGCGCTTCCGGCTGCCCTCATGTGGGCGACGTTTAATTAAATTTTTTTATTCCAAACTTGTACCCATAACACTTGGGCAAATAGAAAATGTTATTTTTAACCTTTAAAAGTGCGCAATCTACGCTCTTAATAAATGTTTCCCGGGAATGTTGTTGAAGGAGAATAAAATGCAAATAAACACTATCCAGTTTTCAAAGCGGCTTGCATACACGTGTTAGCGATATACTAGTTTTGTACAAATATGTAAGGTTTTTCGCAGTTAATGGCTGAATCATTTTTATATTAAGACATATTATAAAACTTTTCATTAAGTTTTTCCAAATAGTTGGCCATGGAAATCTGACAGTTTGTCTGACCTGGTATAATTTTTGAGCAGTGTCAATGTTATTGGTTATGTTGTGAAAACCATAAAGCCAGGATTCCCTCAAAAACACGACCTAATATTTATCATGTGTTAAAATCACATAAAATGTGATTTTAACAAGTAAGTTAAAAGGAGGTAATTGTAAATGCCAATAATAATTGTCCACAAGTTGTTCTAACTGTTTCATGTATGTTCATTTTAATTTCCCCTAAATCGGTTTGACACTGAGTACATCAAATTAATTTTCTCCACATTGTAATATTAAAAAAAAGTTGTCAGCAAATAAATTATTTCGTTTCAAATGCCCTATAATGCTCCGGACAAAAACAAAATCCAAATTATGAAGTGCCATAATGGATATATCAACCAGCTAGAGTCCATTTCAAATAGATATTCATCTAGTAATCTGAGAAATTGACATATAAATGACACATTTACATGGAAGGAATAGGACGAATCTGTCAATTCCTCAGCCTGCTAGATGAATATCTATTTGAAATGGAACATAGTATATTACCTCTGGAGATACTCTCCTGTTTTACAGTTTTGGCTCCCATTTTTAGTAGTAGGAACCTTTAAAATGGCGCTCAAATCGCCAATTGATGTGCTCTGACGATAAAATTACGTCATAGGTATCTTAAAAATGACGGACATCCGGCCAAAAAACGAGACCATTTTTAGAGCTACAGATCCTATTGATTATTGCACATAATAGTAATTTTAAGTTAGTTCAGTTATCTTTTTAAATTTTTTTAAAAGTTCTGGTTATGTTAGGTTAGTTCAGGTTAATTTAGGCAACTTTAGGGCCGTTGTTTGACCCAATCTGTAGCGACCCGTGAGCGCGGCGCCCTCTTTTTAACTAAATTTTACACTCTGTATATGAATTATCCAGCTATTTTTTCTTTTATCATGTTTAGTACACTCCAAGGTACCATTTAAAATATCGATGTAACAGGGACATCATTTTAAGGCGTTCACTCGATTAGCAAGTTTCCTAATAAACTTCATAAAAACTTACCTCCCGGTATGTCCTAAACATAGTCCATATTGATATATTACAATATATTGTTACGCCCGACCGTCGGTCCACAGAGATTCGGGCCGAAGTGGCAACGCCGAGCGCCGACCGCGACCCCGGAAACCCATCTAGACTAAACGAGAACCGGGAACAGTCGCCTCCGTTCTCGAAAGTACGATAGTGTGTTCAGGCCGGGTAAATAAACCAGCGAGCCGCGCGAGATGGGATCGAATAGATAGTGCAGTGTAGTAAATAAGCGAAATAAGCGGACAAGTGAACAGTGCGAATTGTTAGTAGAGAATAATAGTGTTTTAATCGTGTTGTAACAGTTAAAAGTAAATAAAAGTGTTAATTGACGATACATTATTTGAACCTGAATCCTGTAACAATATAAAATATACACAAACATATTTCAAGTAATTTTTATTGTCATTTGTTGTGAGGCTTTTGTTAATTTATTTTTCATCTTCACATTTTGTTTTATCTTTCTGTTGTCTTTCTTATCTTTCCGGCTCCTCAACCTTATTTTTTCCTCTGATCTTGTTCTATTTAATTTTTCTACTTTTGAAACTTAGAGAGAATAGTTTAGATCAAAATGTAATCAATAAACACTTAGAGAAGAAAAACTTTCTCTCTCTCTCTCTCTCTCTCTCTCTCTATTGTCTTCTTTATTTTTACATTCTCTTGTACTTTCTGGTCTCTCAATTCCAATTTGGATTGAGGTGAAAAAATAAGCTCAAGCAAGCATAGCAAAAAAAATAAAATTTGCCTTTTTTAAACTTTTGAGTCATTGACTATCAATGTTTCTCTATATTCCAAATAGTTACTGTATTTTAGTTCTTTGCCATCTCTCGGCTGTAGATTTTAGCCCTTTTGAAAAACAGATTGTCGTCTTTCGGGACTTAGTAGTGTCCAGTTTTGTGTCTTTTGGTCGCTTTAATTTAATCTTAATTCTTTTTTTATTACTACTTTTTAAGGCACTTGTTTTCTGGAAGGAAACTCCCCACCTCGCGAGGTGGGGAGCTCTTATTATATACCTTATAAGTAGCCTTAAATTTAAATTTGAAAAAATTTACTAATTTGCATTACTTACCTCCTCACGCAGTCACATCAACTATGATGCTCAAGCTTCTTGCGGCCGTGGTGGTGGTAGCCGTGAGCAATCCGCCAGCGGAAATATTGGCCTGCAACGAAGCCATCTGCGGAAGCGTGGTCAGCAAGTGCCTCCTCACCAAGTCCTGCAATTGCGACTTCAAGTTCGACAACTGCACCTGCTGCAAAGACTGTCTGAATTGTCTCGGCAATTTCTACGACCTCTGCTGCTCCTGTGTGGGTGAGTTTCCGCGTTAAGTTTTAAAGATTATGTGTGAGATTTTACCATTGGATGTACCATCGTGTTTAGACATGTGTCCAAAGCCGAACGCGACCAGCAGCCCCCTGAGTAAGAAATCTCACGTGGAGGAGTTTTCGGAAACAGTGCCCGGGTTATTTAACGCGCTCACGGAGGGACCAGACGCCGTGGGCAGGTGGAACAGTACCACGTTCCCTATCGATATTGACATTAGCCAGTACGCTAATAAGAAGGAAATTAAACTACTGATGCGTAAGTTACAAATAGTGTATAAGGATTCATCAAGTAGCTTGACATTTTTGAGATGTACTTGACTTGACTTGAAATTTGACTTTGGACTGGAACAGTTGGAAATCATAAACAAAACAAATGAAGGTTCCAATATTATAGCTAAGTTTGGTTATTCATCTGCGAGGCCTCAGAGTCCTTGGGATTTGCCCGAAGAGAGAGAGAGAGGGAGACACATTTTTCATGGAACAAAAAGAGAAAGCTATGCTACTCCTATAAGCGCACTCTGAGACCTCGCTGATGGCCCACCATAATACTAGTTTTCGAGATACCTGAGTGCCTCAAGTTAAAAAGACCATCCTGTATACATGAATATTAAAAGCAGCTTTCTTAACAAATACCTTTTTGTCTGAAACTGTCATCTAAAGGAGAGGTAATATGTAGGGACATCCTGTAGTAAAAAAAATGTCATCACACTTATTTGGTAAATATCAACTAATTAAAGTAATAAGCCTCAAGTAAAGTGCTCAAGTCTCACTTGACATTTACTTTCTCAAACTTGACTTGAAAATCAAGTCAAGCAGTGAATCCTTATAGTAATGTCATGAAACTTTTTTTGTACTGGGTGTTCATTAGACAACGTCATCTAGAAAGCTATGAAATTTTGACAGAAAAGGATGACGTAATCTAAGTAAATAGACTTTTTTTCCCTCATCTTTTTCTTTTGACATTTAACCGCCAACTAGATGACTTTTTCAAATGAACACATATAACGCTAACTGGATTTGGCTCTATTCCAGAACAAAACAACGCGGAGCAGCAAGTACTGCCCGAAAAACCCAACCCAAACGTTTACACTATCAATTGCACAGTGGCTTTTTGGAGCCAGTGCATGAGCTGGGTAAAGTGCAAGAGCAACTGTCAATCGATGGGAGCTTCCAGTTACCGATGGTTCCACGACGGGTGCTGTCAGTGCGTGGGTGATAAGTGCATCAATTATGGCATCAATGAGAGCAGGTAAGGGGTGGTCATTTGAAAACTTCATCTAGTTGGCTGTAAAATGTCAAAAGAAAAATATTAAAGAACCAAAATATTATTATGTTAAGGCTAAGAATTTTCTGCCAAAAAATCATAGCCTTCTAGATGACGTTTACTAATGAAGACGGGGTAAGTCAAAGGTCTTTTGGAGTCTAAAGGGAGTAACTTTCATAGGTGTGCTAGATGTCCAGTATCTGATGACTTCACGCAGGACGACAACACAATTGACGAAGATGACATGGACTATGGGGAGAATGAGGACGACTTAAATGACTAATTGGAGAAATTGGGTTAAAGCTTAAGCTTTCGCTCACTTAAGCTTTCCCGTAAAAAATCTATTATGATGTCAAATCAAAATTAAATCCCTTTTTGACAATCAACAAACAGCAACGTTTATTCCTAGGGGATGGCTCTCGTGCCCTAAAGCCTTCAGGTGTTTAGATTTTGTGTGTTAATCTCTGGTTCCTATATGTAAAATAGGAAAACACTTGATTTGATTTCTCCAAAGCTTGTATCTGAGAGACTAGAGGCCTTATATTTCAGATATAAGGACCTTTTTAGTCGTTCTTGTGTCTTCACACTTTGGCCATACATATAATTTATTATATAGTTTAGGTATTAATGCAATACTATTTGTAGGTAGGCAGGCAATACTATATGTTTAAGGTCCTTATACCTATATTAATTCACATTTTTTTTTGCAATGTCAATGTAAGCTTAGTCTCGCTTTAGTGTATGTTGCCACAAATGTGGCATTATTTGGATATGTGGTGTAAATACTATATTATAGTGTATATTTTGTACAGACTACTAAAAAAAAGGTCTTTAAACATTTGTTTTTCGGGGCCTAAAACCATGATTATTAATAAACACAATATTAATTCTATTTTGGACATATCATTGGACACATATGAAGAATGGAAGTAATAAAGGGGGTAAGTGCCAAACATTATATTTCGAGATAAATACTTCTAACTTTCTCTCAATTCACAACATTAATGAATATTCTTGTTAGCTAAATAATTCTATAGGACCACCCTACAAACATGGCTGTTTAGTAAACCTTGACAGCTCGGTTGTCAAGGTTACCGAGTGCGTAACCAATAAAAATTCACTTCCCGCCTCAAAGGATCATAAAAAGTTGCAGGCTGCAATCTTCTTAGACCCACTAGGTCAGTGTCCTGGTAATTTTAGCAGGCTAAGAATATAATTTTCGTGGAGACGTAAAAATTGGCTTATGGTCTGCATCCATGTTTAAACCATTTGTCATATTTTATTACCTTCAAACTGAGAATTGAAAACTTAAAAATTTAGGAAAAAAATTATGGAAAAAGCCGAAAGGTGAAAAAATAGAAAACAGAAAAAACAAGTTTTGATGAAAATTATCCTTTGGTGAGTTGCCAGGAGATTAATCTGTTGTGTCTTAGGCTCTCTTTACTATAATTTTTCTATCCTTTATTGATATTTCTCAGCTATTTGTATTGTTTTTTGAATTTTGTCATATCAGTCTACATCAGAGCAGCCACGCAACTTTATCAACAAGACTTGGAGCTTATTAAGAGATTTTTTCCATTAGGTAAGGTGGACGTGCATTCTATAGAACAAGCCTAGAAGCACTGCGGATTAATAAACCTTGACACGGCTTGACAGCACGGTTACTAAGGAGATCGACTTTTTAACAAATAGGAATTCACTTCCCGTAGCAAAGGCAAACAATAAGTTGTAGGCTGATCATGATCTCTACAGTTATTAGTAAAACAATGTAATGCGTAGACCTAGATAGATATGAAGACAGTCACTTTGGCTTGGCACCCCCATTATTGCTTCCACTCTTCATATCTATAATTCGTGATGTACATTTGCGTCGTTTTTAACTAAATGTATTTTGGTTCCTATGCGTCTCCAGCGTACATTTTACTTCAAGAAACTTTACTAATTCATAGCAAGTTGCGAGGAAAGTAAAAAAGTACAACTGCTATAGCTCATACAATTTTAATCACATTGTTAATACTCTCAGCATGTTCGATATAAAAATATCAGTGTTTTAAGGTCACATTTTGCCTACTTATACTCTATGTACATCATATCTTCGACTAGAAGAAGCTTCAAATATATATAAATATAAACTATTATAAATTACTCAACAAAAACATTTATATCATAATCATCAGATCTCTTCAAATTTCCAGCAATTATTAATCACAATTATTAGGAATTGATATTATTTTCATTGCCTTGATCGCTCTCGAACAATAAATCCTGCGCAGAGTCGCTGATACTACGGGGCTTTCTCAAAAATATCACAGCAAAGCCTCCAATAAGTACAGCTCCTCCGCATACCCAAGTTAACACGTTCCGGTAATACCACGGTTCACTATTTCCTCCATGACTACTTTGAATAATCTCAACTACCACTCCATTGGAGAGTTTATCAACGAAACTCATAATACCGTAAACGAAAGCGCCGGAATTTGTCCTAGTTCCTATGAGATCGGTAGTTATACCTAAACTGGACACTAACACTATGGAGCTGGCGCTACCAAGAAGACACGCGACTATGTAAATGAGGTACTGGATATACAGGGCTCCCTTACCGAGGCGTATGAAGATGCAGGCACTTAGACCTAGCATTGCCCCAAAGATGTACGTTATTTTTCTGCCGAATAGTCGGTTGATTGGCCCAACTATGAAGGAAGTCAGCAAACTGGCAAGATACATTATCAAAGGTATTATAGCTAGTGCACTAGCTACCATATCTAAACCTTCATGCAGGTATAACGTGATGAAAACTTGGGTCAAATTTATAAACAATCGAGAGCACATATAATTCAAGGCTACCTGGTAGAGCTGTATATCAGAAAACAGCTCTTTGAAGTCGGTGCGAAGCCTGGTGCCTCTGACGTCCTGTAACTCTGGACTTGTGTTATTATTTTCCTTTATAAACACATGAAACAATAGAGAGCAAAGCAGACCAAAGGCCATGACACTAATCACTATATGTTGGAATTTTTTGGCATCTGAATAGCTAATCTTGTTGTTGTCATTGCCACCCAAATGGAGCACTGCCCAGGTTACTACATAGACTAAAACATTGGCTACCACAGTGAAGCCATAACGCACAGCAGTGAGTTTTGTGCGATCATGTTCATTAGGACTGATTTCAGGTATCAATGACAAGTGAGATATCTGCACGGCAGCCCAGCCAAATTGGAAAATGGCAATGAACACTGAATAATAGAGCATTTGACTAAGTTTTGAAGTGTTTTCACAATTAATACAAGGGGAAAATATAAAAGGAAAAGTAAAAAATACGCAAATTGTCCCTACTAAGTGCCAGGCTTTCCTTCTGCCGTACCTAAAATGGGGACAAATTTAACCTCCTCTACTTTACTGAAAAATCAATAAAAACTTCTTACCTGCATAACCAAAAATTATCGCCCTGATCCGAAAAATAGCCCACAAAAGGTGTCGACAAGGCATCAGCCACTTGCCCCACCAGCAACAGTGTTCCAGCCTGGGTGTTTGAAAAGTCCAGTACCAAGTGCATGAACACCAGCAAATATGTGAACCACATTGAGGCACAGACGTCATTGAGAATATGCCCCATACCATACGCTAGATAGGTATGTAAGGGGAGCCGCTGGTATACTTCTGAATAGTCGTAAGGTTCGTCCATGTTGACTAATGGCTGGTAGTTAGTTAAACTATGGCTATGTCTCACTACACTGACTCTACAAGCATCTGCAAAGCAAGCACATGTTTCTGTTAAATGCTAGGACTAAATAACTGTCATAGTGTGAATAATGGGAAAAATATCTTAATTTTGGTTTTATAACTTATTATGAGAGTTTGAACATTAGTTTTACAAGCACCTGCAAAGCAAAGGGGTTTTGTTCTGTAACACTAAAAAAATGTGATTGTTTATCTTAGCTACTGCCACAGTGTGAATAATAATAATGGGAAAAACGTCTGACTGTTGTTGTTTTGTCACTAAAATATGCAAACTAGTGATAATGCTTATGATTCTAATGAAGTTATAAAGGTATATTTTCACCCACAGCTAATTGATATACATACTTAAAAAAGCCATGATTTTTAAAGAAGCAGAAATTATGAATAGTACTTTCAGCCTTCATAAAATCAAATACATATATTTGTTTAGCATTCATAATTATCTTAACTAAATACTGCCACCTATTTCTCATTCACTTATTTTTGCCATCTCATTACATTTGAAATCTTATTTTTTTTTATACCTATCTCCTTTCAGTCACCATCCTCCTTTGATGTCAATAATAATTGAATGCCTTATAGAATACAATACCTTTTCAGGTTCTTGTAAAGATCATGGACACAGGAATTAAGGCGTTTATGTACTGTTTCTACCAAATATTTCAATTTCTGATGATAAGCAATATCACAGAATGCAAAGAAAACAATATTTTATTTATTATTTTCGATACTTTATATACAATTTTTTAATTTTAGACTTTCATAAATTTGGTCAATTGCTAAGACTTGAGGGCCGCTTTTGTGTCTAGCTTAATACAGGTTAATTTTGGCCAGTTCATGTTAGTTTACATTAGTTCAGGTTTTCTGTAGTATTTTGCGCCAGAGGCCTAATCATAGTGGCAGGCAAAACACCCATGTAATCATAAATATCACAAAATCGGCACTTAGGGAACTTTTTTTTTTTTGGTCACAATAAAACAAGTGCCAGTAAAACACAAACTGCCCTAGGGCCACTGGGTGATCAAAGTAACACATTGCAAAAGCAGCCCTCGACAAAAGTGGCCCTCAGTGCTGCTTGTGTTTTAGTCACAGTAAAACACAAGCAGTCTTAGGGCTACTTGCCCCACTTGGTGGGGCAAGTAGGTGGAAGCAAAGTGGAACTGCCCATAAAGTTAGTCAGTATAGTTCAAGTTAGTTAAAATTAATTCAAGTTAGTTTTGGTCAATTCAAGTTAGTTTATATTAGTTCAAGTTTTCTGTGGTATTTTGCAACAACCCAGCAAAACAACTCATGTAGTAGTAGAAGCACACACAAGCAGTCCTGCAAAGAGTATAATTGTTTTGTACTCTTTGCCGTACTCTTTGCAGTTGTAAAGTATATACTCATTAAGCATATACTTTACAACAAACAATTGAAAATTTTCAAAACTGTGTACCTGCGTTTTTACAAGACCTTCTTTTTCAACAGTCAGCTTTTGCTACTCTTTGAGCACACGCCAAGCTTGTGAAGTTAAGAAAAAACTCTGAAATACTGTAAATCCCTCCAATGGGTATCTAAATGTTGGGTGAACTTATGTACTTCTTATCAGAGTGACTCATTGTATAATGTGTATTACAATGTTTAATGTAAAAATAAGGTTTGTAATCTATAGCAGAGAGAAATATCCAGCTGTATTCAGTTCAGACAGTTAACCACCTTTCATTTGAAGGTTGCACAATACAAGGAACTAAACTGTTTATGGTAATATTACTGCTCTCAATTTACTGTGAGTGATAATAACATATTACAGTAGAGTAAATGTATTTATAAGTAGATTGTTGTTTCAATAAAAACTGTAGAAAAAAAACGAACTTACCCTGTGGTTGAATTGGCTTTAGGCAAATTGCATGACGAAACTACCAATGAGATGTTTTAAGGTCTTCAGAGGTAACCTGAGTTTGAAAAAATATTGTCTAATCTCTCTGTTAGCACTGTCATTAAGGATTTTATTGAAAAAAGGGACTTTTTATTCAAAAATTGGGGCCCCGTAAAGATACACAAAATCCCTTTGTTGTTGACGACTCACTAACAATTAAATCATTAATCATTATTGACTGTTGACATTTTACTTTCTGGTGACAGGTGACAGTTTCACTTCCTTCATTTTAACCTTGTCTTTTTCTAATGCTTTTTAATAGAAAAGAACAGAAGCAATCCTTACGTTTTTGGAGGAAAATGGAAGATATTTGTTTAGTAATGCTCTGTTGTCGCTATTACCATATCATACTAGAGAGTTACGCCGTCACAGGCCCATAGGCCGAGGTATATGGGTCTGGTTCTGAGCCAGAAGAACATCTGTGTTAGAGAAGGTTTCTAATCTTGCTAAGTGACCACACTAGAATTAAAATATGTTACTGGCAAAACAATTAGTCCAATAAAAATGCTCTAGGGTGCAACCTTAAATTTTGAGAGAGCAAGAATTGGCAACATGGTCGAATCTTCCTAGAAGAAATTAGTAAAAAACTTTGTGTTTAATTATTAGATATCACGAAAGTTTATTATCAAAGATCAAGTTTCAAACTTATAAAAATACTTTGGCCAATGCGCGAATAACCGGTATATTTGCTGCTTACACCTATGAGACGTGAATTTATCTACTTACCAGGCTTGGCTGCCAGTTCTTAGATTTTGTCCATAATTAGGTGAAGGTTATTGCATTGTTTATCGTTGCCAAAACTATAATACCCACTATTTAAGCGTACTAACTGATAGAAAATTCAAACTATACAAGTTTCATACAATAATGATATAAATATAAATATTGTAGGTCCTCTAAAAAAACATTAATAGCGCTAACAACTTTACCTTCACCATAATGTGTAGAAAACTCAGCAATTCGTTTTAACAATCTATTCACCTATCATCTCATTCTAGTTACATAAAATTTGTGATTATCTATAAATTAATATAATATTATGCTATTTCGCAAGGATTTTCTCCAATTTCACTATAACTATACGTGTTAAAAATGTTACACTCTATATATTTTCGGTCAATAGTGTGAAACATAGGTATCTAATCTAATTTCTCAGCCTACCTAATTATGATTATATCGACAAACCCGTAATCCTTATCGCTGAGTCGCTAAACAGTTTTTATGGTTTAAGGAAAGTGCTTGTGTTTACCTTAACAATTTAGTGGAGTACCTATCTAAACCAAAATGACGGCAACTGCGAATACGACAGTCGGTTAGTACAACTCTTTTATCTTTTATTTAATCCTCATATAAAACCTCCTCATGTTCAGGCTTTGGGGGCTTAGGTGAGAACTATCATTGTGATGAGTGCGACATTACGGTGCATGCACACGATATGGAAAATCACATCAATGGGGCCAAACATAGGTATCGAGTACGCATCAACAGCGAATCAAAATTGGGTATGTTTTTGAGAGGCCCAATAAACCTTAATAAAATTTATTTATTTTATTATAACAGAAACCAAAAAGGCGAACCCGGAATTCCGTTGTGCCACCTGTAACACCGACTTCACCAACATGCACTTTTTTACCATTCACCAGGGAAGCAAGACCCACAAAAGGAACCTTAGGAAAACTCAGAGGAAATTAGAGAAAGGTATAAAAACCTGATTTTTAAATCTACATTTCAAACTATAAGACTCTTATAACAGGGCTGCCTGAAGGAACTGTCAAGTTAGAGCTTCCACCAATAAAAGTACGAATTTCTCTATTTTATATATCAAGATAAAGTCCCACAACCTCACATAACCTTTCAGCCAGTAGGCTTTCGTCCTCTTCCTCGAAAGGCCCCTGTCAAAACCTTCAACGACGACCTCATTGTGCCATTAGAGAACTACATGGAAGGCTCAGACTACAAGAGCATCAGAGAAGTAAATACACGCTCTATTTTCACTACAGAGTGTCAATAGTATAAGTGATATTGTCACAGAAATATCGACCCCGCAACATGAAAAATCCTGAGGGATACAACAAGGCGTACATCTGTTCAGTGGCTGCTTACTGGGCGATCTGTTTGGCGCTTGACACTTCAGTCAAAGACTTCAAAATTTGCCTCAACGATAAGGAGTTTGGTGACTTCGGAGATGCCGTGGTGCAAGTGGAGTTCAATGATAGCGATAATCATGGTAACTTTGTTACCACCTTTGCCATACAGTTTAAGGACATTTGTAGCAACGTTAAACATATCGACACATTGGGAGAAGGTACTTAAGTTTACCCCTAAAAGAACGTAATATGTATATAGTACTACATTGCAGGGCGATTTGCCTTCTCAAAATTTATAACGCAGGTGAAGAATATAAGAAGAGATAAAAGGCCTGACACGGTTAGTGACGATTATACCAAGTTTGTGGTGTTCACCACCGCTCTACCTGGTGCCACTATGGATAAGCAAATCAGGATCAAAACCGACTTGCTCCACAAATCGAGACATGAGTGTTCTTGTAAGTCTTTTCTTCGTTAACGTTTTTAGGTAACAGCTTTAGAGAGCTGAGAGAGTAATCCCGTCCTTTGTTATCTCATTAAGAATGTAAGGATGGGAATACTCTCAGAGCGGTCTAGAACGACCACCCGAAAACGCTGTAAGTTTTTCTTAATTTTAGGCGGTTCAAAAGAGACGTCAGCAGTAGCAAAGACACTGAGCAATAGAAAAAAGTTGATAATAAACACTTCCGACGACAATGACAATATCTACTTCTTTTTCTGCACGGACAACATTCACTCTCTTCCCCGAATCTATCTCTACACCCACCAGAGCAAGCAGAGACACTTTGGTATGGAAATCGACGAGGTGGTTTCTGAACTGTTATACGGTGACCCCAAAGTGCACATTCACAAGGATTTCGTCAAGTACATAGAAAACTGGAGCGACGGTCTTCTAGGGGGAAGTTACAAGTTGAACAAAGAGGATGTTTTAGTGAAATTGAGCCACTTGCTACTGAGCGATTTCAGAGTGGACCCGCAAGCTAGAGGCCATCAGGCTCGGGCCGTCGACTATCATTTATGGCACCAAGCGGTGTCTTCTGTGGATGTTACAGTATTCTCTAAACATCCGGCAGCAGGGCCCAATATTTGCGACCCGCTGAACCAGAAAGTCGAACTCGAATTGGAATTAAAAATCGACACCAGTACTAGGTCGATAGATTTAGGGCAGAACACGATTCAGAGGATCAAGAACCCAGTTCTTAAAATGTATTTGTTCGAAGAAACTTTAGGAGAGCTCCACGACCACGTACCCCTAAGCGTGGTGTACGACTTTTTTTGGAAGGCGGGACTGACCCCTCTGCCTCTGGAAGTCAAAGACTTAAAAGAACAACACCGAGTTCTGGACATAGTGAGTTTGGTCAAGTCCTTCGGCGTGACCAGGAGGTACTTCTTAATCACTCCCGTGGATGATATAAAAAGCTCTTTAAGATATCATGTAAAAACTCTCTCATTCTTCGTCAACTTGAGCGATATTGCAGCGAAGATGCCTTCTTCGTTTCTGGACCAAGTAAAAATCAATGTCACTGAAAATTTTTGTTTGAGCTTGGGGGAGATCCAAAAGTCTGATGAGTTTTTCTTGAAGTCGGTGACCGCCCAAGAGTTCTACGATATGTCGCTGGGAAACTACAGTTTCAAGTGTTTCAGCTACGGATTGGCTCGGTGCTACGGCAACGTCACTCAGTTGGTGTTGGACGACGAGCTGTTAAGACTATTAAAAGAAGAAGTGGAATCGAAAGAGGAGACTAAACGGCCGTTTCCTTACGCTACGTCGTGGGAGGCTACAAGCAATAAAGGTCACGGAGGGAAGCACAAGACTTTAAAAGGCATAAGACCGAATTTGTTTTCTTAATAAAGTTTAAGTAAATTTGCCGTTTTGATAATCCCATTAGAGATGGGCAATTGTTGACTCTGGGTCAACGGGTTTATTGGTATATAACGGGTTTTCTTGTGTCGCCTTTCCAGGCCTTCTATGAATTCTACGACTATCTCATAGTATTTTAAATTCAAATAAGTTAAAAATGCTGAGTTATTCCACACCCATTGGGTATCTATATGTTTCTTGATCATTGGATGAGTTAATTACGGAGTGAATTAAAGTAAGCAGTCGTCTCTGTTCCTGAACGAGCGCTTGTATATGTTCGGGGGTTTGTCCATATTGACCGCGTGCTTTTTGCACCTCGCGCTCAATTGTGGATAACTTAGAGCCTGCAGCACGTCCTCCTCGAACGCTTCCGCGGCACCCTGCAGCTGGGCCACATCAGCAATAATCGGGACGGTCGCAAGTGTGCAAAATGCTCTTGAAACCGTTTCCAATTGTTTTGACTTCGGCATTCACTTCAAGGGTCAGTCTTATTGGATTGTGACCCGAGGTACCTTCATTCATCGGAGTCACGAACTCCGGCCAGAAGCGGACGGACCTCAACACCGTGATGTCGCAAGTCCGTCCAGTCTCCCGCCCCCGTTGGGAAGGCGTGTGGGGCCCCATTACCACTGCCCCGGCAGCGGTCGTCATTTTCAATAACCTGACACCTTGCCTGTTGTCAATTGCAGAGTTCCACGAGCGGTGTCGAATGTTGAAATCTTCCTGCTGCAGTTCGTCCTGTGGAGGCTTGTATGCCGACGTGACCTTCATCTGACCAAAGCTGGTGTCCACGACGACAGAGATTGCATCAATCTCCGTGTCTTGGTCCCCCAGGCAATGATGTACGATGTCGTCTCTCACCAGTATGGCCGCCCCTCCGTTATTGGGGTTCCTTTTGTCGTAACGGTACGTGCTGTACCCCCGGAAGTTTACGCGAACGCGGCTGCCAATCTTGGTTTCCTGAAGAGACAGAACTTCCGGCTCTCTATCCGCCAAGAGGTGCTCCATCTCGCACTTCTTGGCGCGCAGCCCGTTAATGTTCCAGAATGTAATGGTGAGCGACTCTGGATGGCTATCAGCAAAGGAGTGAATCCAACGGTATCTTCTTTTTATATCCCTTTTCAACTCCCACCACAGAAAATGCATATGTTCAGTAGTTTGCGAGATAGACCCCTTTGGTGATCGATTTTTACATACTTTTTAAAAAGTCCACTTATATAGGACTAATTTGACTCTAAATGGTTTATTACCGTCCAAAGGGATTGAAATCGCCTCATTCCGATCAAAAACCGCAAAAAAAAATATCTTCATTTTTGTAATTGACCAAAGGAGGGGGGGGGGGATTTTCTTTATTTTTTTGAATTTCCAAATTTGATCGTCTGTAGCTTTAAAACGAGTGGCCCGATTGGAGTAAATCCAACTTTCTTTTTACGTCCTCTTCCACCTCCCACCAAAGTAAATCCCGTATGTTTAACAGTTTGGGAGATAGACTCTTTTAATTGTCGATTTTTAGGTAGTTTTAGAATGTGCTTTGCGTAAAGGCATTTTTTTTTAATAGCACAAATTTAAAGTTAAGAGTTTTCAGTGAGAGTAATAATATTCTTATAAAATGTGAAGGCAAATGTAAAAATTCAGATCTATACCATTTCGACAACTCGACCGGCATACAATACGAGCCCATCCACGACAATTTGGAAGACAAACGGGCGGTCCGCTGTAAATTCTTTGATCTCTTTGTCGTTAAGAGATGTATCCACTAATATTGTAGCTAAAATTGCTTAAGCGTACGTTATATTTCAAAGAAAACATTGCTCGGAGTATAATTTAACATACAGACTTGAGCTGAACTAGCGGTAACACCCCACTCCTTTACTTCTAGAGTCGACGTTTGAAAGGCGTCGGTGATTCTTACAAGCCAGTGGTTTTTATTCCTTAACATCGTTAAGGTCTTGTCGGAGTTGAAGATTATATGAAGTCCAAGCTAAAGAAAAACATTTAGTATTAAAATAATACATCACATCTTAATTAGCTATTAGATAACCAACCTTCAGCAAAACGGTTTTCAATTTAACGTCATAGGTGATTTTGAACTTGGGTAAAGAAACATTAACTTTGTTTTCTGTGAAATTATTCAAAAAAAAAAACGTCCTGAATGTACTTTCCATTTCAGCAAAACGGTCCTTTTCACGGGGCAATGCGAATACCATATTCAAGTCACAAATTATTTGAGGTTAAGTCGGCATAACATACATTTTGTTTTGTTAATGTATGGTTTTTATTACTTTTATATGTTTTTATGGCCTTGCTTAATTGAAAAGCCAGAACACAAACTTTTAGTCAGTCTGGGAAGTTAAAGAAATGTCAATATTGGCAGCACTGTTGAATATTTTCAGAAATGGCAAGAAATTGCAAACTGTAAAACAAACTTGTCAAATATCTGGTTGCAATATATTGCAGCTGCAATGCATTGCTGCAATAAATTGCATGAAGAATTGCAAACTGTAAAACGGCGGGCTTAAATTTTAACAATTCCGACTTCGCTGAAAGGAGAAAGGTCGCAAATCCCTAATTACTATTTGCAAAAAATCGAAATTTTGAAAAAACGTTTTTATTTATTTTTTACTTTGAAGAGATGATTACAAATAATTGACTTTTCTCCATAGCCACTTTTTCCTCTCTTCAAAGTGGCATTTTCAAAGTTAAAATCCGGCGTTTCGTTCTCATGCAACAATCAACTTAACTTTTTAAATACATGTCTTTGTTAAATACCGTCCTAGATTTTTACATCGGATTCTGAACCTCCTTGCAATTCTGCATTCGGTGATTTGCGACAATTAATAATTCCTAAAACTTTTAGAGTAGAGTTTGCTGTTTGAATATTCATGGATATATTTATAATCATTTATATTGATGGAATATAACACATTTGTCAAATGCTCAGCCTACTAGATAAATATCTATTTTTTTCAAGCGGACTAAAAGTACGTCATTTGTTTTCTCCATACGCACACCTAAAGTGGGCTTTCAAATCCTGAGACCAAAAAAGTAGCAAAAAAGTCCTAGGCAGTAAAAGTAAAGTCAAAAGTCAACGCTAGTGTCATGGTGGCGCATATATAAACGATTTTCATTCACCAAAATTATTTTAATAATAGATGACACCAGATAAACCGATCTGAGTGTATTGCCATATTTACATTCTTGTTGAAAAAACAAAGGACAGAAATACTCTCAGAGCACTCAAGAGCACCATCCGAAACCGTTATTAGTCGAAATCGCATAGGTTCTCGAATTCTGAAATCGTCTGTTAAATGTCATGCGCGTCATCATATTTATCTGTCAATGTGACATTTATTAATTTAGTATTGAAAATAATGCTACAAATTCTTAGTTTACCATAATCATTGGTTATTATTTAATACATTAAAACCATTGAACATTGAAAACCACCATTCTAACATATTCTATGTATTTTACAAATAATATACACAATTGGGTAAGTACCTAGACCCGCTTAAAGAGGATGAGAGAAAATTGCAAAACTGAACCACTTTTAAATAGATTTCTTATTTATTGCACGCTTGAAAAAAAAATAGTATATGTTACTCGGAGTAAAAGGTCTTTTTGTGCTTCGCCCAGTTGCAGGCCTCAGCTTCGCTTCGGCCGTCAATCTCTGGGCTCAGCACGAAAAGACCCACTTTTACTCCTAGTGACATAATCTACTAATTTGCATAGGTAATATCACTTTAACAATATACGTTTTGCAGTTATACTAATCTACATTGGTAACTCACGTAAAATTATACTTTGACCTGCCCATCTCTAATCGCTTGCTTGAGAAGCACGTGCCGCCGCCTGTTGACGAGAATCCGAACAACAATTAAACTGTTTCAAAATTCTTGCTTGTTGGTCTGCTTTCATTTAATTTTAAGAACGGTTTGCCAGTTTTCTGGTGGTATTTTAATAAATTTCAACCATTCAATAGACGTCTTGATACGATAAAAGACGTAAATAATGAATTTTAAGTCACTGATTATCGACCTCTGCTGTTTTGTATGCACTGTTTGCAGAGTTTTTCGTTCCAAAGAAAAAAGACATGAGCCCGTATTTGGGGATATTCCTTGATCCGTTCGAGCGTAATACTTTACCAGATGAAAAGTAACCAATATTCACTTTTTTTGGGTTACATTGTTACAATATTCCTGTAATTTATTTTCTAGGGATTTATTAACTTTGACTAACGTGAAGCTAGCGTCCCCTGCGCCAGTGCTCCCCAGCGTCGTTCCCTTAGAAAAGGTAAACCAGAGGAAGTAGGATACGACGCCGGCGTCTGTTACCAGTTTGCTTCAATCTGTCAAGTGTGAAAATGCCAGTGACTTAGCATTGATAATGTAGCACATATGAAAATATTTTATTAAAAATAATAATGACACTAAATTAGTATTTGTAACATTAGTAATATTATACGTTATATTATTGGCAAACATCGACTTTCTATTAAATAAATAAAAATAATTGTGAATTAATAGTCGTTGATAACCCTGGAATTACATCTCCTGCGCCACTGGAAAAACTGGTAAAAATTTAAATAAAAAAACTGTCTACAAGTTACAGGATTAGAAAAATATTTCCCAAAATAGCATTATTGACTTCACTGCGGTATATACTAAATCATATTTCGAAGATTCGGATGTAAAATAACTGATTTTAGAGTTATTTGAAATAATTTAATTGTTGCCGAAAAACGCCATTATCTGTTTACTTGTGAAACGTAACTCCAGGCTCCTTTCTATAGCCGCTGCTTTTACAACCGTAATCTGTACATCCCACCATTGTAAATAACACAATTATTTATAATATTAAAGTCTTGCAAAATGCAATTTATTGTAGAAAAACACATAGCCAACGAAATGTTTGGTTTTCGCCTTAGACATGGCGTCTCATCATTTTTGGTAACAGCTGTCAATATAGCGGAGAATTGCGCGCGTGGATTCCATTAGTTTACATATTCTGAGGTCGTTCCATAAAAATACGTGCATTACACGTTGCCAAGTTGTTAACTTTTATTAATAGAAGTGGCCTGTGGTCAAAATTTAAAAAAGTGTCTATTGTGACTCGTGTAAGGTTCAAGGGTGGTTCCAGCACATATACTATTCAAAATAGCATCTTACGGGCAAGTTTCCCCCAACCTCGAAAACCTATTTAATAAACCTATGCTATTTAAGCAAAACCCGGTTTTGTGACACATCCAAATCAAGAGTGTAGGTAGAACATCGCGTTCTAAATAGAATTCTGGGGTCAAGTTTGCTCAAAATTATAGGCGAAGTCTGAATCCACCCCCCACCCTCAAAAACATATATCTCCCCATTTAAGCAAAATCGCGCTTTGTGACATCCAAATTAAGAGCGTTGGTAGAACATCGCGTTCTAAATAGAATTCTGAGGTCCAGTTTGCTCAAAAATATAGACGAAGTGCGGGGGTGGATTGAGCCTTCGTCTATAATTTTGAGCAAACTGGACCTCAGAATTCTATTTAGAACGCCATGTTCTACCAACACACTCTTGATTTGGATGTGTCACAAAGCCGGATTTTGCTTAAATAGGGAGATAATGTTTTCGAGGCTGGGGGGAACTTGCCCGTAAGATGCTGTTTTGAATAGTATATGTGCTGGATCAACCCTTGAACCTTAAACGAGTCACAATAATATATATATTTTTTTATTTTGATCACAGGCCACTTGTACTAATAAAAGTTAACAACTTGGCAACAATGCACGTATTTTTATGGAACCGAAGCGGGGGAGCGCTGGCGCCGGGGACGCTAACTTCATGTTAGTATTAACATTGTTGAAAAGGAGTTTTGTGATGTCACTGTATGTTTTTTGGCTGTTATTCCTACTAAAATAAAACGTTAACTTATAGGCCATACAGCCCCCAGTTTAAGAATAGAAACAGTTCGAGCACTCATCCTTCATATACGGGGGGTGAATTCCAAAGCTAACGTGAGTGATGCGGGTTTTGCGTACAAGCGTAGACCGATGTCTACTTATCACGTCGACACTATATACTACACTACTAGCCAAAGGAGAGAACTAAAAGCTCGTTCACACGGTGACATAAGTGTCGCGACATCTAGTGCCGTGACAGTGCTTGATATTGCTGTCACGGCGCTAGGTGTTCACATGGTATTCATGGTCGCGACATTTAATTCGCGCACATATGCATTTAATGCGCGGACTCTTTTCACAAGTTTCTGGATATAATGGCGAAGGCACAATATGTCTCCTTTCTTAGTCAAGTATGAAGTATGGCAACACAACACACCCTGTACAGTTAAAATTGCATACATTCTAAGCTAACAGCCTTTAATGTTTTGTACCTGCACTTTGCTATGCCTTGCCTCATTCTCACGCAATATTCGATTGTGTCTACAAACTACCGAGACTGAATAATTAAGTTAAAGCCAAGTGTATTTCTTTATTTTTTAATTGTTTATTCTAAATTGAAAAAAAACTTATTGTACATAAACAGCGGTCTAAAAACATATGTATTTGGTCCGCAGTACAAGAAATCCCCGGCGACATCATGTGCAAAGAGGACGAAATTGATACCACCATGTATCATACCTTTTGTTTCTTTTTATACCTTGCTGTTTGCGATGTACAGGGTATCCCATTTTCGGCACTTTTGCGGGGTATCTCCCTGATTTTTAAAGATAGAGGGTTGCGGTTTTCTCGACAGTGTGCTACTTTTTTGTGAAACTAAAGATGGCGCCAGCAGAATTTTTATAGCCCTTTTGGTTTTTGAGATACAGGGTGGAATTGAAAAGTATCGCTTTTGAGGCACCCCCCGCATCACAGTTATCTTTAAACTTATCCAAGAAGTTAAAACGCAATCTTAAATAATTTTTTCCGTAGAATCCAATGGCGTAGTCAGTTCTTTCCTAGCAACTTCAGTTTTTGAGTTACGAAGCAAATATATGTTTTTTTAAATGGAACACTCTGTATATTATTTTTTTAGTTTATTAGTCATAATGTGGGCTTTCCAAAAATATATAATTGTATGCAAATATTTTCAAAACAAAGCTCAGAATTTATGATTTTCTTAAATTTTTATTTTTGTCCAATTCGTAAGTAGTAGGCTATGGCTAAAATATTATTAGGAACAAAATCGATGTAAGTAATAATTATTCTAATTTATAACATCTTCAAATTTAATACAAAAAATCTTTTTTAAATCTCAGTATCTCAGTTATTAGTTATTTATTACAGCATTCAACATAATTAAGTAAACAGTTTTTAAAGGTGGTTTTCAAAATGACGGCCATTTTCCTGTATGCAAAATTGGCACATTTTCGTTATTCTTCTAATCGCGTTAAAAAGAATCATAGGCCTTCTTTGCAAATTTTGGAAAGTTAAATTGATTGCCGCAAGAAGCTCCGCTCGAGACTGATACTGTGTTTTATAGACTTCATTTTGCATAAAACCCCATAAAAAAAATCCAAAATTGAAAGATCGGGAGATCGAGGGGGCCACCTTACAGGTCCGTAGGTACCAATCCACCTTTGAGGAAAGTTATCGTCTAAAAATTCCCTTAAAAGGGCAGAGTTGTGGCTTGGGGCACCATCTTGTTGAAAAAAAACGGCATTATAAAGGGCCAAGGGAACATTTTCCATCAGTTCTGGAATAACTTCCTCAAGAATTTCTCGGTAACGATGCGCTGTCAGACCTCCTTCAATAATTCTGTAGACTTTCTTCCAAAAATACAAGTCTAACCAGTCTTCCAAAAATGAAACACGAGACTCCAACCCCAAAACGTCCTTGTTGTGCCCTCTCAAAAGTTAAATGGTGATTTTCTGTGGACCAATGTCTAGTATTATGGCGATTAAAAATTGCCGCACTTGAAAAATAACATTCATCGGACCAAATAACGAGTCTGCCAAAAGATTCATCAGTATGGATTTGTTGTAAATACCATTGGCAAAACAACATTCTGCGCTCGGCATCGCCAGGGTGTAAACGTTGAACTATGTGGAATTTATAGGGGTGATACCTATATTTTTTCAAAATTCTCTGAGCATCAGACTTGGATACACCAGTTGCTTCCTCTATATGCTTGCAAGAAGATGAAGGCTTTGCTTCTACATAACCCAATACGTTTATCTCTTTTCTCTCTCTATCTTGTTTGGAGTATGAATTAGGCCTGGGCTGGACAAATGATCCGTGCTCTACTAGATTTGATTTAATTCGGGCAAATATGTCTGGGAAAGGTTGCCTTCTCTCTGGATATCTAATAATAGCAAAAACGACCCCTAAGATGGTATCCTAACCATAGCGTGCAAAATACTTTACCTTTGGAAATATACTTCCGAAGCTTCTTGGGGATTTTCATTAGATTGTATAAAACAAACCAACATATCATACTTCTCATAATTTTCGTAAACCGCCATTATTGTAACAAAATTAATTTAATTAGCAGCTAAATAGTAAAATAGAAACACCAAAACAACAAGCATATTACTAATAAAAACAAAGAGTGACAAAACCACAAAGTTTTTGACATATTGCCTTTTGTTTCAAATAAGCTAGCCTACTACCAACGAATTGGACAAAAATGAAAATTTAAGAAAATCTTAAATTCTGAGCTTCGTTTTGAAAACAATTGCATACAATTATATATTTTTGGAAATCCCACATTATGACTAATAAAATAAAAAGATAATATACGGGGTGTTCCATTTAAAAAAACATATATTTGCTTCGTAACTCAAAAACTGAAGTTGCTAGGAAAGAACTAACAACGCCACTGGATTCCACGGAAAAAATTGTTTAAGAATGCGTTTTAACTTCTTCGATAAGTTTAAACATAACTGTAATACGGGGGGTGCCTCAAAAGCGATACTTTTCAATTCCACCCTGTATCTCAAAAACCAAAAGGGCTATAAAAATTCTGCTGGCGCCATCTTTAGTTTCACAAAAAAGTAGCACACTGTCGTGAAAACCGCAACCCTCTATCTTTAAAAATAAGGGAGATACCCCTCAAAAGTGCCGAAAATGGGATACCCTGTACAAATGATGAAAACAAACGAGAAATTTGATGCTATATAGTGGCACAATATCAAAACATTTTGATACGCGACACTAGTGCCACGACACCACGGCATCGTGACACTCAATACTCAATAGCATAAAACAGAGCTAAAATGCCCAATAGTTCAGACGATATGACACTGTTGCGACATTTAATTGCCGCTACAGTAGTGTCACGCTTTAATGTCACCGGGTGAACGAGCTTTTAGTGTCACCGTGTGAACGAGCTTTAAGGTAGAGACGACAGGAGCAGAAAGTTCGGCGCCAACCATCGAGTGATCAAACTTTGTTACATTACTGAACGGAGTAAACGGTAATACAGCTGCAACAAAGGATTACAACTAACATTCTTCCTTCAGCAGGTCGATGGCAGAGATGTGGAGACGTCAGGGTCTGATTACCATCAATTTAAGCGTGATTAGTAATTGCTCTGTTAACTTGCAGCAATATGGGCTGCTTCTCGAACTGATGGCCATCTGCCATGCAGTATTAGATCTAATACGCTGGTGGATGTCGCCTGTTCCTGCTCTGTACATACAACATCTCACCGCTCTTTCGTAGATTTTTGGCTTTAAGCCGCGAACTCACGGTATTCAATTTGTCGACCAGCTGCACTCATGAGGGGTACCTCCCGAAACTAGTATACCGATGGGTTGGTCGATAAATTGGTGACCACCCATTATTTACACTTTGTTCTGGTTCCGATAACCTGCGAAGTACAGGGCAATATGGGCTGCTTCTCGAACTGAGAGCCATCTGCCATTCAGTATTGGATCTAATACGCTGGTGGATGTCGCCTGCTCCTGCTCTGTACAATATCACACCAATTTAAAAATGTCATTTTTAAATTTCCTTCTAATTGCGCAGCTTTGCTCTCATTTAACCTTTTTTGTATCTCTTAATATAACCGAGATTCCTATGGTTAAACTCGAAAAACTGTCACCCTTTATAGCTGGTTAAACGGTTAAACGATGGATCAAAATACAAGTGGTTCAATCAATCAATATAAATATCAAGTACGGGGTGTTCATTATAAAATTTCATCTAGTTGGCTGAGAAATGTCAAAAGAAAAGGATGGAGAAACAAAAGTCCATTCATTTTGATTATGTCATCCTTTTCTGTCAAAATTTCATAGCCTGCTAGATGAAGTTTTATAATGAACACCCCGTATAGTTTTATAATATAATGTACATGTTCTAGAGAGACATTTACATACAGTTTATATTACATTTACGTTTTATTACGTATAGAGTTACATATATTATTACATTTACATAAAGACTTGTTTAATATCTCTAAAAGCTAAGAATATTTTATGTGGTGGCACAGCCAATATTTTGATTTATTCGATTTCGACAACTCGACCGGCAAACACTACCAGACCATTTACGACAATTTGGAAGATAAAGGGACGGTCTGCAGTGAATATTTTTGGCTCCTGGTCCTCAAGAACATCATCCACCATTATGGTGACTAAAAATAAGGGTGGGTGAAACCATGATGAAGCATAATGGAGCAACTTACCATCTTGAACTGAGCTAGCAGTAACACCCCACTCGTTTACTTCTAGGGTCGCTTTTTGAAAAGCATCGGAGACCTTAACATAGGGGTGGTAACTGTATTGTAACCCTTTCAATTTAATTCCCCATTCAAATAGTTTATTGACACCAAGCTAAGGGGATTTTGAATGACAATGTTACAGGACCTATCAAAATCATATATTAGTTAGCAAACCTTCTGCAAAACGTTCTTCAGTTTGACGTCGCTACTGATGTTGAACTTGGGCAGAGTACAGGCGACCTTCTTTTCATTGAAGTCATTAAAAGCAAACACATCTTGCAGATTACTTTCTATTTGAGCAATATCTTTCCGGGGAAGAACGAAAATCATATAAGCTCCACCACCATCTCTTAGGAAGTTCAGTTTTAGATATTGGGCCCGGATATCTTCGCCATAGCTATAGTCGAATAATATTCTAATGATAGCTACCTACTTAATAACAATTAATAATCGACTTTACTCATAAGTCCTTGTGTTGATCATCATTTCGGTGACAACACTTCTATGGATCCCATGGAATGTTTTAAACACATTATCATCTCTGTAAAAAGCTTCCATCCATTTCCCTAGATATATTTGAATAATTGACATGTGGTGTTTCCACTTGTTTTAGCACCTTACCCCTCAAATAGAGTGCTTCAATCAAGAGGTTCTTAGTGTTAGAAGTAATGTCTTCCTTTTTGAGAAACTCTTTGACACGTTCGTTGGTGTTCTTCCGAACCCAGCTGTTGATTTTTTCCAAAGTGTCTTCCTAAGATTATTTAAATATTACATGTCGGTTGGGAACAAAAAAAAAACACTCACTCTGTTGAAAGACACAGTCTCAATATCAGCCCTATAGACCTTCTTTAGCGTATCGCGGTATTCATTCTTTACGGTGTAATCCTGGGCAAAATACAACTTGAAAGCATTGAACAACTTAAAGTCATCAACTCCTTTTTCCAAGTCTGGTAAAATTTCCTTAAAAGCCGTGTTCATGTCTTCTGGTAGTTCCAAAGCTGTGCGAATCTGCTTTACAGTTTCTTCATTAGGATCCGATGCAGCTGAAGCCACAGCTGCCAACAGGATTTGCACAGGAAACGGTGAAATCACAAAATTTTCATCTGGCTTAGTATTCTGCACCATCTGATGTACATAAGACAATCTGGAGTTAGCCTTATCTTAGTTGCTTCCGATATTATTCGCTCACCTTATTGTAAAATTTTGCTGAGAACTTTTGACTACCTCTTCTCAGAGTGTCGGCAGGCGAACCAACATCAGTAGCAGCAATGGCTATAGAAATAAGCAGGAGTAATAGTATCATCATGGAAAGTATAAATCCACAATAATTATTCTGTTCTGGGCTTTTATTTGTGCTCATGTTTCTTTATCTGGGGTGACTCTGGCTACTGACCTGAACGTGGAGTTATCTTTTGTAAATCCCAGGAAATAATTATATTTTTTAAGCAAAACCTATTTTGAGTGCCGTTTATCATGAGTATTTACGTATTGTGTTTTGATTTGTTCTTCATATTTTGGTTAGAAAGTGGTTCACGCTATTTCATTACTTACTTATTATGGACTTTCTCAAATACAAATAAGATATCTTCTAAATTTTCTTCCCAATCGCTAGATGGGTTTCTTCATTCCTCTCCTTTTACACCGATGTCAGGAAAATAAAAAAGGAATCAGATTTTTTTATTTTCCTGACCCACTTTAAGACTCTTATTATATTGACATTCAAGAGCTATGGTCGAAACCTCGGAACCTTTTTGGCGGTTTTTTTGAATTTTCTGTGCATGAGACCATTTATAGGGCGTTTACAGAAAGTTTGCACTTTTTTCTAATGTACAATATATTGTGGGAATACCTACCCAGGCAAATAAAATAAATTGACTTCATTGATTTTAAAATAATTGTTGGTTGTTGGTTAATAACACATTTTTATTTAAGGTCGGTATAAAAATTCGGCTAACGCATTTCTGAGATACAGACCCTCAAAAATGACGAAAAATTCTGCTGTATCGATTTTTTCCGTTAGCAGTTTATATGGCTTTGGCAAAAAAAATCACATATAAAAGTGTATTAAATTTCGTTGTTGATACCTACAACGACTATTTTAGTTGCGAAATAATAATTCCAAAAAATTAAAACAAATTCTAAATATTAAAAAATGCTTACATGGGTAAAATTATAAAACCACGCTGTATACATACGACCATCTTGTATAAAAAGCTGTAGAAATTATCTTTGAATTTCGCTGTTTAAATTGGCTAATTTACACTCAAAATAAAATAGGAAAACCTTGAACATTGCTATTTGTGTTTGTTCAGACTGCTATCTAAAAATAAAATGCATTTTTTCGCTGCATTAATCTCGACGTATGAATGATATGCCTATACTAAATACTAGCCTTTGAGAGGCTAGTATAGGGGCAAATGCTAAATTTACTACTCTACAACCAAATATATCCTCTACCAACCCATCTTAGATGAAAGTCATTTTTTAATCCCAATATTTGCTCAAAATCATCAAAATCCTATAGCATCAGGTCTACATTTCCTCCAAAAGTCTTATTGCAAAAACGAAATCGTCTAAGTATAGGATATCACACCTTACTACTTATCTATTACCACAGCAATATTATTGCAAATTATCCTAGTGCAACCTTGCTCATAAACTCGTAACATCATAAAACCTTCCTTGAAGTGCAGTGGAAATATGTTGAGTGCGTTGCAGCAATCTCTTATTGCTAAAGCCGCCCAAAAAGACGGCTTTAAAAATTATTCTTATACGGTTAGCAACTGCAGCATAAAAGGCGGTGACTACCTGGGAAACATCTATAGAGTAATTTTACACGAAAAAGAGACAAACGAGCAACAGTCTTACATTTTAAAGAGCGCGTTAACGCACCCTAAAGTGCGGCTTGAACTACCGTTTGAGGACATATACCAGAGAGAGGTTTTTATGTATCAAACTGTACTGCCGTTGTTTGAATCATTTCAGAAAAAAATTGGTTTCAAACCGCCATTCAAAGCGTACCCGAGGTTTCTCCAAGGGTCCTTGGAAAATCAGCAAGAATGTTTGCTAATGGAGGATCTAGAGGAAAGCGGATTTAGAATGCTGCCTGACAGGAGAAAGCCCCTGGACAAGAATCACTTTATCCTTCTGATGGTGGAACTTGCCAAACTGCACTCAGTTTCTTTGAGTGGGTGAGTATGTCCAATTTAAAACATTCGCTAAGTGCGGGCCTTGCAGCAATGCAGGTGTTAGATCCAGACTCTTTTAAAGGTCTCCAGGACAATTTGCAAAATTACTTTTGGAAATACGAAAGATTTCGAGGGTCTGTGGAGACAAACTGGACCAAACAGATTGAAAGCACGATGAAACTTTTTAAAGACGATTGTAAAATTGTTGAAGCCTTGAAAAAATACCAGGAAGATATCCAAAGTATCGCGCAAGATTATAAAAAGGAAGACAAGCCACTTGTGGTCATACATGCAGATATATGGTGCAATAACGTCATGTTCAAATATGAGGTAAGACATCACATGCTATACTGAGTTATTTCTGAAAAAAAATGGTTAGAAACAATTGCTTGAAGAATACCGCAGAGCCAACCATTCCTACCAGCGCAATCCTGATCGACTGGCAAATTTCCAGGGTTCATTCGCCAGCAGCAGACCTATTTCACCTGTTCTATCTTTCGGCTTCGCAAGAGGTCCTCCAAGCTCCCCAAGAGTTCCTGAACCTCTACTATCAACAGCTGGAAATAAACTTGCAGAGTGCAAGCTGCGATTTAAGTCGCATTTTGCCATATGAAACGTTTCAAAGGCATTGTCGGAAATTTGCTAGAGTGTGCCTTGGAGCTTTGCTAGGGAATTTGCGAAAACTACTACAAGAAGAGTCGGAGGTGCGGACCTTCGAGGACGACGTAGAATCCGGCGAGCAAATATGGGAATCGGGTCTCCACAATAATGACGGTGGTAGTGCGGAGGAATATCGGCGGAGAGTAAGGGATATTGTGTATATGATGCTCGAGAGTAAATATATTTAACTGTAATTTATTGGAGAAAAGAATGAGGACTGCACTCTATACATGAAGAGAATATGATAAGTCCTGAAAAAAATACATAAATCGCATTTGGTTTTTTTATTTTGAGAACAAAGGATCTTCCGCTAAAACTTTTTAAATAAATGGATTTATTAAACGAAAATTATTAACCTAAGTCTCTTTACAGTACAATATAAAGAGGATTTTACATAATTATCTACTTAATAAGTTAAACTGCCGTAGTGCATTTGGTATTAAATATGAAAGTGGGCTTTTGTGATAATACGTCCGAAAATGCACTGTTTAAGTTTAAAATTTGGAAGTCATGTTTGCTGGTGATTTTCTTTTGTTGTTGTTGATAATTAATTTGTTTTTGGAACACGAACCTTTTTTGAAAGAAAACTCGTAATTTTTTTGTCAATAAGGAACTCAACGTGAGTAAAATTTGACTGGTCCTTCGGAGCGAACCGTTGAGAACGACACGAATTGCACGTCCACGTAACATTTTGGTCAGAATCGAGCCGGATTGGAATCCAAAAATCTATGGTATTACAAATATAACCACGACATCGATGAGGAAGTTGACGTCGTCAGTGAATGTCAGTTGAATCACGAACATATTATCACGAAGAAAGGCAGGCATAGTGAAAATTAGGGAAGGCAACCGGTGAGTCCGTTCCGATTTTCTTTGACTGCACATTTTCCATCTCTTAAATTGCCAATTTCCATAATACCTGCATAATAACTACTATGGTACTATCTCCTCTCGTCTCGTAAAACCCGTGTATACAATTCCCGATCAAATCGATTGTTACTATTGTTGGAAATCGGCAGTTTGCTTTACTTTCACGCCTTGTTTTGAAGCTCGTTTTGAAAACTGTTTATATACCACCGTAAATTGGAGTTTGGAATAAACTATCGTAAGCGCACGACAATCTATGATTCAAAAGGGGTAGTTGGTGAGCTAAATCTCAGTACCCTCTCATTGCTTTGGTTTTACCACGTACCTAATTTCCTACTGAAAATAAGCAGCGTTAGGGATATTGGCCAGAAATGCCCAAAAAAGGAAAAAAGGATAAATCCAAGGAGGACGATGTTGTAGTTGCTCCTACCGAGGGTGAGGAATTTCGCGAGTTATTGCATGTCCGTCGCGTAGTCATTCAGCGTTTGTTGCGTTTCGAGCTGTTTCTGCAAAGTAGTAATGGTAAAATTGATCAATTCCAACTTGAGATCCGCCTTAAAAGTATCGAAGAGGACTTCCAAGAATTCGATAGAATTCAAACAAGACTAGAATTCTTGGAACCCAATGAGATAGACAACCGACTCGAAACTGAGTCAGCGTATTACTCTTTAATAGCTGAAGCCAAACAATGTTTACATTCATCAAGTCAGCAGCGTTTGAGTAACACGCCGATATCAGTCCCCAAAGTTGAAACACAAAAATCACTCGATATGGGAAAATTACCCCAATTGGGATTACCGTCTTTTTTTGGCAGTTATGAATCATGGTTTAGCTTTAAAAATATTTTTGATTCTCTTGTTCATAACCGTGCTAATTTGACCGAAACAGAAAAGTTATTATATTTAAAGATGTGCTGTATGGGAGATGCTTTAAAACTCATTAACGAATTAGATATAACACCCGACAATTATACTATCGCGTTAGAATTATTGCAAAAAAGATACGAAAATAAAAAAGCGGTAATTAATTTTCATGTAAAAAAAATTTTGTTTGACTTGCCAAACGCCACAAAAGAGTCTGTAGTGAACATTAGAAAGCTTTTGGATACAATTCAACATCACAAAGCGGCTTTGGAAAAGTTAAAGTTGCCGGTTCACGAATGGGACGCTATGTTGGTTCCTATTATTTTGAGTAAACTCGATGACCGCACCATTCGTGAATGGGAGATCAAGCAAACACAAAACGAACTTCCTACGGTAGAAGAACTAGTGGAATTTATAAACAGAAAGTGTTTTGCCATGGAGGCAGTACGCGATTCTTCCAGTTTTTTTGTCAATAAACGAGATAAAACTGATAAAAGAGAAAACCAATCGATAAATCATAACAAGAGTGGTACCACCCAATCTCAATATCGACCCCTTGATCGACCCAATTACTCGTATTTGTTAACAAAGCCTTCGGGTAATAAATGTCAGATTTGTAACGAGGGACATAATATATATATCAATGTTCTCGATTTCTAAGTATGTCGTTGCCTGATAAGTATAACGAAATTAAAAAATATAGGGTATGCAGTAACTGTTTAAGACAGGGGCATATTAATCAGGATTGTTTGTCAGGTGGTTGCAAGAAGTGTCATAAACGCCATAACACCGCGTTACACACTCAAAAAGTTTTACCAGATAGGGAAACAAACGAAAGTATAAACAATAACGATGTATCATGCCCATTAGCAGGTGGACAGAGAGCGTCGCTTTTCGACTCGCGAACCGACTCGCTTACAAACGCATCAGCTGATTCGAACGAACCACGTAGGCCTACGATGCTAACGATCGGCAAAGGCCAAGAACACGGTAATTTTTCAGAATTAGGATCGCACACGTATATTAGTTCACGCGAAGCAATAAAAAGTCCGATTTCTTTAGCTTCTTCTAGCTCAGCAAATAATCAAATATTGCTCTCGACAGCTACAGTTTTTATTGCCGACAAAGAGGGACGTTGGCACAAGTTAGAGATGAGAAAATACCGTATTTTATTTTTCATTGTATTATACAACGTAAAATACGTTGTATTATACAGTATTAACTTTAAAAAAATGGCGGGATAATTTTCACTATTGGATTAGGATTAGGATAAGAGCGTAAAAACGAGATCTTAGAATGATTAATTCTATTTATAGTGTGTATGATATCAGTAGTATAAATTAAGGTTATATAAAAAATACCTATCTAAAGTAATGCACGCATGCTATCGAATCCAGCATAGAGTGGGCATTTATATGGCCTCTTTCCGATTCTGACAAATCCTGCTTAGAACAAATTTGCAGGTGCCTCATCATTCTATAGTATTTTTTTGCAAATTGCTCTGAGCAATTGGCACTTTTTCTCGGAATTGTTCTTATTTGGTTAAACGACAAAATATTTTTTGTATTATTGTCCAAATTTGCCAGGCCTTCCTATTATTACTATATCATACATTTTTACTTCACTATTAGTCCTAATGATAAAATAACAATTTTGGTTTGTAAAAAAATTAAAACGAATGGACAAAAATGAAGTCAGTTATATGTCATTCAAGTCATATGTCATTTTCCTACAGCGTTGTCTACACTACACAGTGTTGCCAGTAATTTGTATAAAATGAAGAGGTTAAATACATACCGTATTAAACGGTATAATACAATGTATAATACATTTGTATTATACACTTTCACTTCACTAGCACAAGTGCAACGTTCTACTTGACTCCGGAAGTCAATCTAATTTGATGAGTGAGAACTTGAGCAAAAAGTTAGGTTTGACTCTTCAAAAAGTCAACTTGCCATTGTCCGGTATTAGTCAGATCGTGACAAAAATTGACTACCGTGCCCGAACGAGAATAAAATCTAGAGTAGGTCAATTCGAAATTGATTTATCTTTTTTGGTTTTGCCTGTGTTAACAGAAAAATTACCTTTGATAGGATTCGATAGGTCGTTTTTATGCATCCCGAAAGGAATAGAGCTTGCTGACGATTATGTTGACAAACCAAAACAAATTGACATACTGTTATAAGCCCAGTGCAGACGATGCAACTTATCGCGGGGGCAAAGTTGCAGCAATTTTAATCCCCGCGTTTTCTTGCATTTGCGTTCAGACAGTGCAACTTTTTTTATGCAATTTTTTAGAAACTTTACTAGACTGCTACCAACTTATCAAAAAAAAATCCATTCTGTCTTATTATTTTTGTAAACTATCTCTATGCCTAAAAGTTGATGGGTGAGGCCCTGGGTGTTAAAAAGAGATTTTGGAGGGCCTTTCGATTAATTAATGTGGAGTTTGAAAAAGCTGATGATTCAGAGTGTTCACCTAACCACACTTTTTTGTTCAACCTAAAATTTTAAGTTTTCGCTGGAAAGGCACTAGAAACGTAACCAAATCCCCGCGACAAATCGCATGGAAAATAGAACAATTTCTATTGCTATGCAATTGATTGCAGCAACTAAAATGCACCGTCTGAACAAAAAAATCCCTGCAACTTTTGTCGCAGAGATGAAATCCCCGCGATAAATTGCATCGTCTGCACTGGGCTTTAAGGCGCAGAAATATTTTTTGATTTATTACAGAGTGGCAGGATAAAGCTGGGTCCCGGTTTACCTATTTTGCAGGAGACTGTTCTCGGATGGGTACCCAATAAACATTGCGAGTCCCAAATAACGCCTAAGACGGTCACCATGCGATATTGTGAATCACAAAAGGGCGCCTATTAAGCGCTTCTAACTGCGCCCTCACAGATCCGAATGTCCGCCACACGGTTCCTCGCATAGAGCTCGTGGCGATTCCTTTTGCGATTCCAAAAAAGGTTTGCAAAGGCGTCTTATACGAATGGTAAATAGTACTCACTCTAAACTTCCCACGAGTGTTACATGAGTAACACGAAGTTGCAAAAAGATTTCTTCCCATAGGTATCGCATAAGAGATGCATATAAGACACATTTTATACAGGGTCTCACCAGGGACTGCGTCGAATATATGGAAGAATACAATTAGTTAAATGTTTTAAATTTGGGATCAACCGGAAGTCGTTGGGAGACAGCTAGACAACTAAAATATTTTTAGTCAGTTGTAATTTCTGTTATACCGAAAGTTAGTGCCATCTTTGTTTTTCTTTTTTTAAAAAAATAACCAGTTTTAACTTCGAATTTTATTATATCTTGCCACCTTAGAAATTCTCTCAAATTGCCACAAAAATCCTTTAAAGTTTCTAAGACAGCTTCAGAAAAAGTGGTTTAAAAATCGAGATTTTTATCTTTTAAAAATCTGTAAAGTTTAGACCGTTTAAGATCAATATAGATATATATATTATATATATAGCTTATTTTTTCATAAGCTCTTCAACGCTGCTAATTTTGTTTTATTTGAAAATTTAAAGTTTTATGAAAATATAAAAAAGGTAAAATAATTGATGAGCCTAACAAAAACTAAGACGTGCAGGCTAATATGGCTTTGCTCTATCAAAATTAAAACTAATTTACAAACATACAGATTATTTATACAAGTACAAGTTTTTCATACAGATTATTAAGTTTTACGGGTTTTCAAAAAACTGAAAAATAATATATATACCCATATATATATTTATAAGTATAAGAGATTACTGCCTAATTATTTGGCAAAAATTACTACTTAGAAATGGCGGTTGAATCGAAATTTTTCTGTTTTTTATTATAAAAAAACAAAAAACGCTCTCGACTTTCGGTGCAGATAATTGGAAGTGCAAATGTCTAGAAAATAATTTGTATATCCCCAAAACTGTTTATCACATTTTTGGTATAATCCCAAACTTTCACATTTTTTCTAATTGCAGTTTTTCCATTATAGATCGACGCATATCCCGGTGAGACACTATATCATTATATATTATGCATACTTAATTTAAAACCTTTTTGTGTTATTTTGCTAAATATTAAAAATCCAGGAGTGCCATTACGGAAAAGTCCTGTAGTTGCACGTTCAACGTATAAGGGCTAGAAATTAAATTTAAGACATTTTAGATTATAACTTTTTTTTTTTATTAAAATAAAATAAATTCAAACATGTAAGATTGAGGTGGTTAGTAGAATGTCCTATGCAGCATTCTTTTTTTTATTTTTCCTCTCGAGCCTTTGTCTGCAATGGCGCAACCATTCCGACACAAACCCTCGGAATTCATACTCCGAAAGAGTGTGCGCGTATTTTACAGCAGCTGAAAAATTTAAAAAATATTTTCAGAGTGCCCAAACTAAAAGCTTACATTTGCTTTTGTCGAATTGGGGCGCAAACTTAGCGTTTATTTGTTGAAGTGAGGATCAATAATCAGTATTTACTGATTAACCCTTACCTCGATGCAAAATATATGTATGCTGTAAAAGGTATAATCACGATAAAGCTCGTCCAAAACTGCGCTAAGAAAGCTATAATTTTTAAAACATGAAGCCAGGAATAAATAAAACTAATTTCACAATAAATTACTGTCACCCTTTAGGAGTGTATGAAGTTCCAGACTTCTTCAAAATATTGAAAATTGATCCCCACTATAATACTTTGCCCCCATGTAACTGTTCTTGCAATTCTAATTATTATTTATTGGCAATTTGGGATAACGATCGGCTTATCCCATACAAATTTCAATGCAGAGAACATCAGGTTATACAATTCCTTTTAAGCATAATTTTTTTTTAGCAATTTGGTTAACCTCTTTGTCTGCGTGAAATGTGTGTAATATTCACTACACATAATTAGGAAATAATTAATAATTATACATAAATGTTATATTTACCTTGGATTATATTTGTAATTTTCAATCCTTCAATTTTATAGTTATTTTGTTGTCCCGTCCAAGACAGTAATATTCCTAATTCATCAGAGAAAATTTTTGCCATCAGCAACCTTACTGCTTCCTTACTGTTGCTGCCCCCAATCGTCTTGCAGAATTCAAACTAGAAAGGGAATATTATTTAGTAAATTAAAGTTATGATGTAAGTGTGAACAGTGCAGTTCTAATACACTTATGTGAAAATTTACAGACGCAGAACGGGCAAAGCGAGTTCTGCCATTTACAATAAGTTAAAAGCACTTTTAACCCGAATTTCATACAATATTTTGTCGACAAGCGCATTAGCAAGTACTCTATTATAATTTAACTAGTACTCTTTTTTAAGCCCTAAAATAGCTTACAAGACTAGTGCCTTAAAACGCAATTTTTAGTTCCTTAACGTATGAAAAGTTGATTTTTTAATGCATTTATAGAAAAATATGTTCCAATGTTGTCCACCTACTTGCTCACATGACGAAAGTATTTCAACTTTAATATCAGGTCAAGTGCTAAGAAACCAAGAATTTTGACCAATGCTTTATGTTAAAACCGGATGATAAATTTATAATTTGGACTTAAAATAAGCTAAACTAAATACATACAACTCGGAATACTTACCACTTTATTTTTATTTTTATTTCCATCAATGAAACTTTCCATGTGTTGTAATTGATCCAAATTTCTCAAAGGTAGCATGTCCCTTATTTCATCCAAATTGGTGCCTTTCTGTGAGTTACTATTAAGAATTTTTAAATTTTCTTTTATTTCTTGAATATCCAAAGAAACTTTTTTAAGAATGGTTTCATAGTTTTTGCAGTTCTGACAAACTGAAATTTTATTACAAAATAGGTATGATAAGGTTAAATATAGAAAAACGTTACCACTTCTGCCTTCGGTGACACCATCAAGTATGTTTTCTCTAATCGGATTTAGAGATTCTGGCAAATCATTTCCAAAATCACTCACACTTTCATCAACTACATAATTCATATCATCTTCCTCTTCAATGCGTCTCAGATTATACAGCATGTTTGCATTATTTTTGTCGTTATATGTAGGGTTTTCCAGGTGACTATCTAAAATCACTATTTTTGTTATAATTATTTATTTTAATATATTTTTACTTCTCATAAGACATGTATTTATAACCATCTTAGGATTATTAACCAGTATACTACCTGTGTACATGTGTTAATAATGAGAACTTTTAGGTTCAAACTCAACACATATTCTGAATTACCTTTAGGTTCCAACTGGGGCTCTAACTCATACACTTCGTATTCTGCAGAGGCTACTTCATTCTCCTTGGATCTTCCATACTGAGACTCATTTCGTGGGGTATTCGGTCCAGAAAGTGTGTTTTGATAATTCATTATTGTTATTTTTATTGGGGCAAAAGATGTTTACCATAGTGCTTGCATATGATACCACGTCCTCATTCTGTGATAGGGTAGGCGATAGCTTCGGCGGAAGTGGAACAACTATAAGAAAATTATACACCATGCAACTGTTAAAGACATTACCGAATGAAAGTGCAAACCGTTTCTTTTTTTGGGATTTTCATTTGGAACAGGACTGAAAGCACGTCGATTTTTCTTTTTTCGACATCCTTTTCCTCTGTTGGATTCATCGTCAGTGGAAGAATTATAATTTACGAACTGTTGCGCTTCTTTTAATGAACCTTAATATGACACAATTATTGAACATAAAGTAATATAGGTAAATAATAAAAGTCAAAATTGATACATACCAAATTCACCCAAAAATTTGACTGGGAAATCTAACCAATCGGCTTGTGGAGCATAAAATTTGTTAATAAATATATTCACAGCACTATCATTCTTAGGCCATTTGCACGTTTTTTTGTCCTCTGAAACCCATGTAATAGGGACTTCGTTGCAAGTTTCTGTAGACTCTGTAGACTCCTGAATAAACGAGACAACAGCGTACTGTCGACTTTGTTCTGCAACGTAATTTATTTCAATCATTATGTGTTAAGTGTCATAAAATTATTCAAGATTTACCTAAATAAAAGTGTATTGTTAAGGTCATAGTATAGTCAAGTCCTGGGTAAAATCAGTTAATATTAATTAACTCAGAGCACGTTTCAACCTAGCTCTATTAACAGGCAACCTCTTAGGTATTCCTTATATTAATAATAGATGATAAAATGATAACTTATTTTAAACTATAATGGCTAATAAAATAATAACTAATAAACTAACATATTTATAAAATGAAACAAATTATCTACACTAATTATAACTTTAAAATAGAAACTAGAAGGTTCACAATTTCACATTAAAGATCAAGTTCAGAAATTATGTATTCATACTTCTACTAACATTTATAGTCGCTCTAGTTTATTTTCTGAAATTATAAGATATAATAGCTATTTATGATGTAAGTGTTAAAAGTACAATTTTAAGGCAAGCCTGTGAAAGGTTGCAGGACGAATGAAGCGAGTTCTGCATTCACATGACTTCCTTAGAAGCACTTTTAAAACGAATATCATACAGTATTTTTTCTACAAATGCATTAAAATGATTTTTATTGAAGTTTAAATAGTATTTACTTTTAACACCCTTGTTCAAAATAATTTACTTTTAACACTAGTGTTAAAAGTAGTCTTCTTTTAACATTAAGGCTTTAAAGCTATTTTTAATGGTTCATTAGCGTATTCAAAGTTGAATTTTTAATGCTCTTGTATAGAAAAAATTATTTAGATTACCTATGTTATGAAGTATGGTGTACAGGAACAATTAATGAATACTCGTGATCCAATTTAAAATTAACACATTTGAAGTTTATAGCATCTACTTCACAAGAAATTTCAGAAATATCTGTTCTGTTAGCAACATAAATGCCTAACACTGAAGACTTACATGGAGTGTCAAAATAATCTTTCAAATCATTGAATTTAAATCCCTCAACTAATATTTTTTTACCAATTGAAAAAATATTTTTTATTACTAAAATACAAGTAGTACCTTTTAATGATACACAGTTGTCTGGATGTGTTGACCTAATGCAAAAATTTTTAAACTTAATAACTGATTTGCTTTCCAAAAAAATTGGCTCTAACTGCTCTTGATATACAACTGGTAATGACTGAAGCTCAACTATACGGTTGTGCAACTGTTCTAAAGGTTTTCGACTAGTCCTTATTCTTCTCTTTAAATTGTACATAAAGTTTTCAAATTTGAATGCACTAAAATTGTCAAGAGGTCCAAATTTCCTAACATCATTACATAAATGAAGTAATCCATGGACATTATATGAAAGTTCTTCTATACTATAAAAATCTGAAAAGTGTTTTACAAAGTATTTTAAAAGTGACTCAGCATAATTTATTAGATTTTTAAATTTGTTACATGACAATATTCGTATTGCACAGGAAAATGACAGAAAATGATGGTATTTTTCTGGTGAGACATATTCTTTTAAAATTATAATTCCTGTGTACAACAAAAATTGTCGTAATTCTGTGGCCTTCCAACGATCCATATCTAATAAATGTCTTGGCTTTCTTGCAAATTCCATTGGAATATCTGACTTGAATGACAATAATCTTTGTGAAGCACCCTCTACATCTCGAATCCTTTCATTAATTTTTCCTTTTACTAGCCGACGCAAAATTTTCTTCTGCACTCCTAAACATACCAAATGCATATAGTCATAAATTATTTGTGAAACCATTCCAAATTGTGGGATTTTTTCTAATAAAGAATCCCCAGTATGGTGCTCTTCTTGTAAGCGCATTCGAAAAGACTCATCAGTCCTCAGTGTAGAGTCAATGTCTAGAAAAACAACTCGGCCGACAAAATCACCTTCTTGGATACATTTTCCACAGGAAAAGTACCCATTATGATTTTTAATGCAGGCAATAAAAGCTCTGGCAGGCGCATCACAGCATATCGCATTTAATTCAACCCATACTCGTTTTTCTTGGTATAAAACTCCATTAGCTAAAATGTCATTTACCTCTTCAACAAAATATTTAAGGTAATCTGCTGAGTCATCTGGTTTCTGATAACCATGATACACTCCAATTAAAAATACCTCTGTTTCCACATCCAAAACTAAAGAACCGCAAATAGGCCAAAAACAACTATTAGAACTACTTGCTAATGGAAGTCCATCCATATTAACATTAAATTTTACCAGGTGTGGGGCAGCTTTAAAATACTTTTGCAAGGAACGAAAAATTCCATTGGCCAACCCAAAGTGAATATACCTCCCTGGGGGCATGTCAACTGTTGTGATTTCCTTGGGAGTACCTTTTACAGTTCTAGCATCTGCAGGAACACTAATATTGTAGTTTCTTAAAATTTTTAAAAGTCTAGTGAACACATTGTTAGAAATAAAATTTTCAATAGCCCATCTCTTCAAATCAGTTAATAAATTTTCATTGCAATCTCTTTTTAAAAATGTAGTAAGGAAGGAATGTTGATCATCTTGATCATTTTGATCATCATCATCATCATCTGCAGAGTCACCCCTGGCAATAATATAGTCATCCTCAGTATCTGCATCACCTGAGGCATCATCATATACATCTTTTTTTGCATCCATGTCATTTACAAATAATACTGGTTCTTTTTCATCTGCCTCCAAAACTGGCTCTAAATATTCTTTTAGTTTGAAATCTATATCTGAATGTGTAGCACTATCAGGATCTCCTTGATCTGTAACCCTCTGATTATTATTAGGTGCCCCTGTTAATTTTGCTGCTTTAAGCAAGTCAGAAGCTATACGTCTTTTATGCCTAGTAGACATTTCACTGACTTGTTTTCTCTTAGTGAACTTGGCTATAAACGAGAGAAAAAACAAGTTACAACAATAAAAAATCCTGATAGTAAAAGTAATAGTTATGTGTCATGGAGCAATAAAGTGTTATTTATAGATCCATTTTGAGGCTATAAAGTAGCACTTTATTGTACTACTAAAATAAAGTATGTCAAAGTTTATAGAGAGAGCATTTATAACCATAAATTTTCTAAAGTAGGTACTCTGTTATGGTAAGGCTATTTTCTAAATCAGGTCAATACAAGCAATTTGACATATTAGGTGCTGTTTGCATGACTTCCCGATAAAGTTAACCTTAAGGTGGACATTAAACTTTCCCATATAGAATACATTGCTGTCAAATGGTCTGTCACTTAAACTTTTTTTTTAGAGATACTGCTTTGCTGAGTGGTAGATGCGGGTTTAAGCAATAGATGCCATTAAAATCGCATTTTCAGTAAAAAGTGGATACACACTTTTTGGGTTTGACCCATGAATTTTATTAATGAACAAGCTGTATAAAAACCCTAATTAAGAAAAAACTGTACCAACTGCACCACACTTAAATAAAGGGAAACATTTTCAATATTTAATATATATAGGGAAAAAAGGTTTTAAAAGTCAGAAGGGCCATAACTACTAATATATCTTGAAAATTACAGAACTTTAACTAGCAATTTAGCTAAACCCTTAGGTGCCCAGGGACGAACACAACACCTTATATGACTATGGTTGGCAAGTGTTCTTTCAACCATCAATTAGAATTAGGTACCTACTTCATGTAAATACTCGTGTAAATAAGTAATTTAGTAGGAAAACAAATGCACAAACATGTTATCTAGTTCTGTTGTATTTGACTAGGTAGGTATATTATACTTACTGGTACTAGCTCCACTCATTGTTTTTTATCTTGCAGTAGACGACTTTTCAGAACAAAACAGTCAAAACAGCAAACACACAGCACACAACAAAATGATTGCACGCCAGGCACGCCTGCTTTTATTTGGTTTTGCTTGGCTAGAATTAAAAAAAATGGCGACTGGGGAAACACGCCGGCCACCGCATACGCGACGCGACAAATGGCAAACACGTGACACGTGACGAAAGTCTGCCAATCAGGACTCCCTGAACAATAATTTTGGTGGGGACAATGGGGGTGCGTACGTTTTGTGAGCGGGAGTTTCAAACGTGTGAGTTTGACAATTCCCGGGCGATTTCCATAAAAATTTCAAAAGGGAACAACAAGGTATGATTTTTGTAACAAACATGGGACACTACAAGCTTAGAAAGTTTGATCCATAAGACGCCTATGGGACTTTTGTTAATCAAGACGGATGTGATCTAAAAAAAAGTTACAATGCGCGTTAAATAGGCAGTATATGACGCGCTTTTTCAGATTCACGTTTGTTACAGTGATGGGAATCCTCCTAGCGCGGTAACATGTTTGCTGGACTCAATCAGATTTTAGAAAAGGCTAATTTTAGGTTAAGGAAATGGTCGTCAAACAGTCCTACGGTTTTGAATAAAATTTTCGAATTAAATCACGGCGAAAATTCGGATAACTTTATAATTTTTCACGAAGATAAACATTTAAAAACACTGGGTGTTGCTTGGGAGCCCAAGCAGGATGTTTTAAAATACTCGGTAAATGTCAAACCAAAGTTTTCCGCTATAACTAAACGAAGCATTCCTTCAACTATCGCGCAAATTTTTGATCCACTAGGATTGATTGGACCGGTGTTAATCAGAGCAAAATTAATCATACAAGCGTTGTGGAAGTTAGAGTTAGACTGGGACATTGAAGTACCAAGTGATCTAAAGAAACATTGGCTAGAATTTTTGTCTCAGTTTGAACATTTAAACGAGATTAAAATTGAAAGGTATGTAGTTACCTCAGAATCTGTTTCTGTCAAATTATATGGTTTTTGCGATAGCTCTGAGAAGGCCTATGGTGCGTGCATCTATGTCGGCTCAGTAGATAGAATGAGAAATCAGAAAACTAAACTACTTACCGCAAAATCCAGGGTAGCGCCCGCGAAGAAAATAACTCTTCCCCGACTCGAATTATTAGCTGCTCACCTTCTGGTGAAACTAATGAATAAAATACTATCCACACTTGACATAGAGATCTCGCAAGTGAAATACTATACCGACTCCAGTATTGTATTAGCGTGGATTAGAACCGAACCCTCTAATCTTAAAACATTTGTCGCGAATCGAGTATCGAAAATTAACGATTTGTCTAAAGTAGCGGATTGGTCTCACGTTCCGAGTGGAAGCAATCCTGCTGATGTAATATCCAGAGGTTTGAGCCCGCGTGAATTGCTAACATGCGATCTCTGGTTCAATGGTCCCTGTTTTTTACAGGATCATTCAGACAATTTTGATCAGTCGGATATGAAATTCAGTTTATCTGACAACGCTCGGTTTTCGGAAGATTATTTGTCGGAAATGAAAGGAAATCTGACTGTCACTAACACTACTTCTACCACTCAAAAGAACAATGAAGTCGAGTCTGATATTTTCGGCAGATTCTCAACAATGTACAGATTACTTAAAGTGATAGGGTATATATGTAGATTTAAAAATCGCACTTTAAGAAAAATTAAAGCACAGTCCGAAGTCCTTACAGTTGAAGAAATGGACGAAGCATTATCGTTATTAATTAAATTGGCACAAATAAACGTTTTTCGAAAAGAAATTTCTGATTTAAAGAAATGTAACAGAGTCTCTAGCGACAGCAAAATTTTGAGTTTGAATCCGTTTTTAGACTCAAGTGGAATATTAAGAGTAGGGGGACGCTTAACGAATTCTGACGTTGGATTTGATCAACGGCACCCTGCCATATTACCGTACAAACACAAGTTCACAGACTTGATAGTTATGAATGAACACATGAGAAACCTTCACGCAGGTGTTCAGAACTTACTTTCCATAATTCGTTTGAGGTTCTGGATCATAAATGGCAAAAGCGCGATCAAAAGAAATTTAAGCAAATGTATAAGATGTTTCAAAGTGAAGCCGAGAGCATCGAAATTTCTCATGGGCTCACTACCAGCGGCTAGGGTTACACCGTCAAGGCCTTTCTCAAGTTGTGGCGTTGATTATGCAGGACCTATATTCGTAAAAGAAGGGGTCTTACGAAGAGCTAAATTAGTGAAAACTTATATGTGCATTTTTGTATGTTTTGCCACGCGCGCAGTGCACATTGAACTTGCTAAGGATTTAAGTACGGAAAGTTTTTTGAACGCTTTGCGAAAATTTTGCTCGAGACGTGGAAGACCGACCGATATTTACTCGGACAATGGTACGAACTTTGTAGGAGCAAGTAATCATTTTTTGGAGTTATATGATCTCATAAACAATAAAAAACAATTTGAATCTGTTTCTACATTTCTGGCCAAGGATCGTATCAAGTGGCATTTTTTGCCTGCTCGTAGTGCCCATATGGGAGGACTTTGGGAGGCTGCGGTTAAGTCCACCAAGTTTCACCTTCGTCGCGTTCTCGGGGAATCTTCTTTAACATACGAAGAAACTTCTACTTTGTTAGTGGAAATCGAAGCATGTCTAAATTCGCGCCCTCTGATGCCGATTTCCAACGACATTAACGATTACCTTCCTTTGACTCCCGCTCATTTCCTTATCGGAGACTCATTGGCTGGTTTGCCTCAGCATGAAATTGAAAACTTGCCTATGTCTCGACTCACTCGTTACCAACGACTGCGACGACTCCAGCAACAGTTTTGGCATAGTTGGTCGAGAGATTACATTTCCAACCTTCAAACCCGTCAGAAATGGAAAACACCTGTTGACCCGTCTGTAGCTGTTGGATCCTTAGTATTGCTGATAGACGAACGAAACCCACCGCTTCGATGGCCCTTGGCACGTGTTATACAGCTTCATGAAGGAGCCGACCATGTAGTGCGTGTTGTAACAGTACGTTTGCCTAATGGAACCTTGACGCGACGAACAATATCAAAAATATGTCCGCTACCTCTTACCGATTAATTATTAAAAAGTAAGAACTTTTTAACGGGGGCGGCATGTTTAAGTTTACAATTTGGAAGTCATGTTTGCTGGTGATTTTCTTTTGTTGTTGTTGATAATTAATTTGTTTTTGGAACACGAACCTTTTTTGAAAGAAAACTCGTAATTTTTTTGTCAATAAGGAACTCAACGTGAGTAAAATTTGACTGGTCCTTCGGAGCGAACCGTTGAGAACGACACGAATTGCACGTCCACGTAACATGCACCTTCGCCATTATGTCTAGAAATTTTACGTCATAAACTCGATAGGCTGTTACAGGTAAATTTTGTAAAACAATCTGGATCAGTTTGCTTGCTGCTAATTTTAACGAAAACCTTATTTTTTACTTTTCGGAAAAATGGAATAAATAACCAATCCAAAGTAACTTCATTGTACAGCTAAAGCAGCAACTTTATCTTCCCTATAAACTTGCCCTGTTTTTAAAATAACTTGACCTGTATTATTTTAATTTTAAGAATATTTCAAAAAATAGATTTCCTAAACATTAGTTTGTAGAATTAAGCAATTTTCCCTTTTAGCTTTTAACTTCGGTGGTCTTTACGCTTCTTATTTTCGTGACTGCTCATTTATTTCTTGTGCGTTTGGCAACGTCGCGTCGCGCCTATCAGCTGATTGTCAAATGAGCGTTCAATCAACGCACGCCCCGAGCTGTCAACGTTGACGTGACGTTTTCCTTGTTTTTTTATGTGCGTGATGAATTCGGTATCGATTTTGAACAATTAAACATTCAACTAATAAATTCACCTCAATTAAAAGATAAATTGTGAGACGTATTTGTGTTCTAAGGTAATCTGAACAAAGCCTGCAGATGCGCATCATTTTTGTGACCCAAATCGACCTGTTTTAAACCTGCTAATCATTATCTTTCCAGCCTAAAACTGTTGTTTAAGCAATATGGATACTTACCAGAACGGTACCCAGAATCGGGGCGAACAAGACTTCCAGAAGCTATGCCAGACTATAGGCTCCAGCATACAGAAGATATCACAAAATGGTAAGTTCATGTAACCACCCACACATCACCTGCAATAACAAATCTTCTAGTCTCATCAATGCAACGAATGGTCAATCAGCTTGGAGGCCATCAAGACTCCCCAGAACTGCGTAAACAACTGCACTCCTTACAACACTACACTCAAAAGCTGGCAAAAGATACAAATGGATACATCAAAGACCTCACCAACATTCCTCCGTCCTCATCGCAATCCGAACAGAGACAGAGAAAAATGCAGCGGGAGAGGCTGCAAGATGAATTTACTAGCACATTAAATCAGTTTCAGTTAGTGCAGAGGAGCACTGCCCAAAAAGTGGAAGATCAACTCAAGAAAACCAAACAGCAAGTTTATGGAGATCAGCCCTTTTTACGTAAGTTGTCAGATTAATTAAAAGGATCTTACTAATGAAGTTTTACAGCTGGTTTTAACAAAAAAGACCAGCAGCTAATTGAATTGCAAGATGGGACTGCACGACATCAAGCTCAGATGCAAGAGGAGGCCGATTTGAGGCAATTGCAAGAGCAAGAACAAGCTGTGAGACAACTGGAGGTAAGTTTTGTTTTTACCACTGGTGCAGACTATTTATAGTTTTTTGGTCAAAAGAATGACATCAGCGATGTGAATCAAATCTTCAAAGAGCTAGGTCAATTGGTTCATGAACAAGGGGAGATTGTAGACAGTATAGAGGCCTCAGTGGAGAACACCTCAGACTTTGTCAGGCAAGGAGCGCAACAGTTGCGAGAAGCTGGGTCATACAAGGATCGCATCAGGAAGAAAAAGCTGCTGCTTGCGGGAATTGGAGCTTTAATTCTGGCTGTGATTATTATCATCATAATCTGCCAGACTTCCTAAAACCAATTCCCCACTTGTTGTTGCAAATTTAGATTCTATTATACAGACAGGTGCAAGTTGGAGAGAAAACTTTCATCAGTATGTGTTTTATATTATAGTATAACCGTGCCAGGACTGGATTATAAGTACCTAATAAGTGAGACATGCATTTTCCACTCTGTTCATTCTCCAGAGATTAACCAATTTGGAAAATGAACAGATTTTTACTTGGCAAATTGCTGTAAGAGTTAACTCATTTGGGAGGTAAAAGGGGTCAGCATTATCCATTTAATTATTAGCAACAAGTACCATAATGAAATTGAGATTGTCTTAAAATAATCTCTCTACTCCCTATTATGGATTTTCAAATTATAAAACACCGTCGTAATAATGTGGAAATGATATTTATTGCTTAGATTTTTAGGACCAAAATAGTTGAGTTTTTATTTTATCGCTAAGGCTATAATAATAATATTAATCTTTTGTTGTTAATTTTAAATTGTATATAGTATTAACAAAAATCGTATTACAAAGCAACTCATTTATACCAAAAATTGTGTTTCTTTACCGCCCAGCGCTCTACCAGGAAAAAAATTTCAGCAGGTTATATATTAAAGAAGTTTGGCAACGTTTTTAGGCCAAGTCCGAGGAGAAAAGACTATTGCGACGCTGCCAAATGTAAGGAGCACCAAATTATTTCATAAATAAATCTTATTTAATGAGCCGGACAGAGACTAGTAGTAACTCCATAAACATTTCAATATCAAAATTCTTGTTTTCAGCTTCATTTTATAGTAAATTAAGCAGACAGATTTTTTTTTTTGGAAGAATAAACTAATGAAAGTCAACATTGCAACTTCCGAAGAGAAAGTAAGAGCGTTTTCGAGTGACTACTCTAGAGCGCTCTGAGAGCATTCCTATATTTGAACTTTTAATGAGAAAACAAGGACAGAAATACTCTCAAAGCGGAGATCGAAAAACGCTATTAGATACCTAACCTCAAAATAAATTTGCATCAATTTTCTTGTCTGTTATTTATGGTTATTTTCATGATTTTATTTACATTTTGATTTCACTACAATTATTTTTGTATATTTGTACATGAGGCATGAAAGGCAGGGCTAGTTGAAAAGGGGCCATGGATGATTTAACGCCAGCTTTCGACGTTGAAAACGATCTGTTTAGTTTCGAAACGGACCATTTGGCCCTAAAAGGCAACGAAGACTATTGCGAGGTGCTCAAAACGTTGGTTATCCTATCAGCCCAACGGGAACAAGCATTAAAAGTAGGTAAGTGCGTCTACGACAACTTTGTGAGTGAATTATATCGTTGTGTAGGATTATAAGACTGTAGCTGAGCTAAAACTAGAAGCACTAAAAGATCCCTTTGCGGTTTTGGAGAAATTAAAAAATGGTCAGGACTTGGAAGTACCAGCTCTTTTCGAGCTGCCCAAGGTAGTGATTGGTAGGTGAAACCTGTGGGGAGTGTATTTCTTATAAGATTCATTGTAGCTGCCAGTAATAGATTTCAAAAAGTATAAAGTAAAAGTACCTGAAAGTGATCTGATTGAAATCTACTCAGAAGGAGTTCCTGTAGAACCAAAGGAGAAACTTAATATAAAGATATCTAACAGCAATAATAATAATGGGTAGGCTGACCATTACTTTATCCTCAATGTGAAGGAAATAATTTTCTGCATGTCTAGAGCCTGGAGCCCAGCAGAACAAAAACGTTTAGAAGAATTGTTGCAAATTTACCCTCCAGAACCTGTAGAAATGAGGCGCTTTCACAAAATTGCTAAAGCACTGGGTAACAGAACCGTTCACCAAGTAGCCAGCCGGCTTCAGAAATATTTTTTGAAGCTGTATAAGGCAGGTTTACCAATTCCAGGGCGGATACCTAAGTCTGCAGAAAAGCACAAGGTATCTTATTAAGCCTTATGTCCTAATAAGTTGTTATGAGAGGATATTTGTAGAAATCTGCACTGCATAAACACCAGAGGCACAATCACTTTTTATGGAAGCCTACAACCTTCTTTCCCAGTCTCAGTGTTCCTGTGCAAATGGAAGATTTGAATAACATTCCAGGACCTAGCAGTGACGCACCTGACTTGAGCTCAAGCACAGGTATATATGTTGTCACATCTTGGTCATTATCACCTTGCTCTCTTGGGCTTTCCCTATGTAGATAAGCACTTAAAAAATCAGAAACAGTGTGAAGTTGGCAGCCTATTCGATAAAACTTCAATATTTTACCTTCATTGATCCTTTACTTTTAGCTGATTGAAGCTAAGGCAAAAGATCATAATGACTATTTTGAAAAATGATCTGAGCCAGAAAAAAATAAAGGGTATACTTTTAAGAAAAAAAAGGCAGAGAAATTAAAGTCCAAATAAAGGCGCAGATTTTTGATGGTCTGGAATTGAAAGCAAAAACTTAAAAGTAGTCTACCTATAGACTTTTTTTAGCAGACATACATACTTTTTTTTCTACCCTTCATCTCTTTCTCCATTATGACCTTTGATAAGGTTATCTCTCTTGTTGCACCCTTTTCTTCCATCCAAAACAAAGATCCAAGCACTGATTCTTCTGTCGTGATTGGCCCAGTATCAATGACAAATAAATTATGAGTTTTTGAACATGAAAGAGATGGCTAAACGAAGTAGGTATACATTTTAAACTTGCACATTCTGACAATTTGTGTTGTTGATAGTTTGGTAACAAATTGTATGGGCATGTTGGTGTCAACCGTCTGCTAATAGAAGGTTTCTGAGTCTATGGGTTAAGTCATCATAAAGTTTTAATTGTCCCACAATGTGGTTATAACCCAATTTTTTTTTTTGGTTAATTTTTATTTTTTTGGTGGTTTCAAATTTTTAATTTGTTTCTTTAAGCGATTTTTTTCTTCCTTATCATCGTCTTTTAAATACTTTGAGTTTGATCTTTACAATGTCTTATACCAAGTTTTCTTTAGTCCTTCAAGTTACGCTTTTCGCGATTCTTTGATTTCAAATTTTTATAATTTTTTTTTTTAATCCTTTTTTTATAATAAGTTTTAATTTCTAGAACATACTAATTTTAATGCGTTTTTTCATCTATTCCTTTTCTATTTATGATTTTTTTATTTTCTTTATTTATTTTTTTAACTTTTAGTTTTTTTGGCTATTTTTTTGAATTCTGAATTGTGTCAGTTTTTTAACGGATTTTCTTTATTTTGTGCTTTTTTTCTATTTTTTTTATTTTCGATCTTCTATTTCCGAGCTTTCCAGCCACGTTTTTTTATCTTTTTTTGGACTTGATTGTATTTTTTGAACCGATTTTCTTGATTCATTTAGTTTGTTTTATTAGCTGATTTTCAGATCAGTTTCAAGTCATGCTTGATTTTGTAATCATAATTCTTTTAATATCAGGGGCCTTGGTTCAGTTGTTGCCATAACAACCGCCAAGCGCTCTTTTTAGTTCAGACCTTCGAGCTAATCTGGAAACCCCCTTCTGTTTATCAGCTTGGCCCCCTTTTTAGCAGTGGAAACCTTTAAACTGATGACGAAATCCGCCGGAAGTGACGTCATGATGATCTTACGTCGAATTATTCCAAAACTGTCATTGTTTTTATTACTTCTTATTTCCAATCCAATCGAATATCGAACTTATAACCATCTCCTAGCTAGAGCGCAGTGGCCCCTAGTCCTTAGATGACGTAGCTCCAAGGTTTTCTAAAACTTAACTTCCAAGCCAACCTAACAAAAACCAAAAACAATCGAGACAGTCAATATCCGGTCCGGCTATAAGTTGCTATGACGTCCGCTGACGACAACATTACGTCTTGGAAACCTTAAGAGTAACCATATCTTCTAGGTCATTGGTTCGGACAAACAATTACAGGCTTGTCACTTAAATGGTCTTGGTTGGAGAATGCAGTAAATCCCCGTTTTTAGTTCAGACAGAAAGTTACAGGCTTTTTTCACAATATAATTTTTAAAATACGAAAACTTTTCATAACAGAAAAAAAAAACCGAAAAGAAGAAATAATCCTAAGAACCACGTCAAACGGTAAGGTTATTATAGTAAATCGTCTGCCAGCTTCACTCCTAGTGACCCTTAGAAAAATTTATTTCTGACCCTGTAGATAACTACTTAATGGGAAGTGACTACCATCAAACTCCCGATGAGGGTACCACTCTTGATAGCACTCAGGAGCTCCAGCTGAAACTTTTAAAGAGGGTTCGGGAGGTTAAAGAACAAGAGCAAGCGGAGAGCTACGTGCCTTTTACCCACGAGGGCTACCAGGTACTTATTTCCAGTAAGTTTATGGCCGGCTTATACACTAGAGCCTTGATGAATTGCAGTGCGACTACTGTGAAGAATCACCGATTATGGGCACCAGGTGGCACTGCACAACATGTCCAAATTCGGTAGATTTTTGTACTGATTGCGTGGTGTCCCAAATGTACACTGAGACCCCGCATGCCTTTAACCATTGGCTCGCTTGCTACGAAGGGGCGTCGGAAGGGCCCGTTTTCGAGGACCAGACCTCTGAGGCATACGACAAGCAAATTAGCGAGGAGCTTAAGGGAAAAATGGATAGTGAAGAGGACGATTCTTCTGAGTAAATGTGTTAAATAAATGATTGAAAATAAATTTGAAGTGCGCTAAAAGGTGACAAATTGTTATCTTAAAGATGAATCAAATAATCAAATAGAGATACATATTATCATGTGCCTAATAATGATTTGTATAAACAAGAATTTGTTTTCGTGTGGATGCATATTGTTCATAAATAGAAAATAATATGTTGAAATGTTTTAAAAGTGAACTTTTTGTTAGTGTTGCGGTCGAAGACACCACATTATTAGCTTTATCGCGATTTCAAGGTTGCCGCAGTGATTCCACGTACTTAATCGTTTTTTTATCACTGGTAAACATTACAATAAATTTCGGTAGGTATATTTTATAGATCTACACACACTGGGCGGTTGATGAGTCAATCAGATGGTTAAGTGTGTTTCGAAACGCGTCTATATTATGAAGGTGTTGTGTTATCAGTCGGAGACAAAATCTGGACGAGGCACATGTATAACACGGGACCCAATTCAGAGGTTTAGAGGTGTTAATAAAGATACAAACTTTTATAATAATATAATAATACCTAGTGGAACTACGCTTCGAATGCTTAAATGTACTTAAGCGTTTTGTGATAGCCAAGATCTTCAGAATCACCAGAGCGGTTTAGAACCTAGTACAGCTCAGTCAACTTAAAGACTTATTATTGAACCCTAGTAAAATGTGAACCCAATATTTCACAATTATTAATCATGGAATCTTAGTTCAGCTAATAAAAAAAAACTTTTAGCTCTAGTGGTTTTTGAAGTACAGGGTGTCCCAGTAAGCGAGGTAAGCGGCTGAAGACCCTTTTAAATTAGGTAGTTAAGGTTCTGCTCGCGACGCTGCAACGTCTGAAGGTCACCTGAATTTTTGGATGTATATTATGTTTTTTTACTCATTTTTCTTGTTAGTTAATTTTAATTTTATTTTAATCTAGCGGCAAACCTAGAAAAATTTCCAGCAACTTTCTCTCTCATTTACTATCAATTTTTTTCTTTCGAAGGTCTAAATGATGAATAGTTTCGTAGAAACCGCCGCTTACCGCGCTTATTGGGACACCCTGTACATTTAATCTATTAAACATATATATTTTCAGCTTTCTCAATTAACGAAATAAACGAAAAACGAACCAAACAACATGGAGCTCCTGCAAGACGTGGAACGTGGAGAAGACTTCACGCGCAGCGAAAGCATTCCCCTCATTAGCGATCAGTTTTATCCAGAAACTGCTAGTTGCCTGCCAGTAAATGAGCCCAATGATCCTCTTTTGAAAGCTTTGCTCAATGCAGACGAAAACCTTGATGATTTTAAGAATCGCTTAGCTGAAGGGGGCTTTAGCGACAAAGAATTCCTGTCAAGGCGACAATGGCGCTCGGGTGACCGACGTAACATCCTCACCATCGCCTGTGAGACCCCCAAAGTGAATGCAGAGACCTTCGATTCCATTTTTAAATACGCGATTAAAAATTTCGGTCCTTCATCAGAAGATTTTAGTAAGAATTTTAGTGAGCCTGATTGGTACTACTTCGAACCCGTCCACTTTGCAGCCTACCACGTGAATGCCCAAAAACTCCAACGGATAGTGGATGCTTTGAGGTCTGCGGAGCCGCTTAGTGCCCGTATTAATGCCCAGACACAGTTTTCAGAAAATGCTCTGCATGTGTTGTTGGAGTACGGAAGGCAGATCGAATCGTTCAACGTGCAGCTCTCCAATGGGTGGGAGAGCCGGGATTGTCACGTTATTGCAAAGGAGAAAAAAGAAGTCGTTGAATGCGCAAACATTCTAATAGAAGCAGGTATTTCTTCATTTCTGTGGTTGCTTTATTAATTGTCTACGGTAACATTAATCTTGAAAGGCATAGATGTAAACCACAATAACATATGGAATGAAACTCCTTTGTTGATCGCAATTCGCTACAGGCTGTTAGAAGTAATTAAACTGCTACTGACGAAGCCGGAGACCGAAGTGGATTTGGACACTTGCAAAGACCGGTTTAATAGAAAATCCGCCAGGGACTTGTTGAAGGAAAACGAAATCCACTTGGATTTGCTGAAACCAACATCGGGCCTCAAAATAGATGCCGTGAAAACCCTTTTTACATACTTAAAAGGAGGAAACGAAGAAATGTTTCTAAGGTAATTACTAATAGATAAATCCTCCGTGGTATTATTTTATAGATGTAAAGGGTAGCAGTTTTTAGTACCCGGCCAATCCGGGTACCCGGCTAAACGAGAGCCGGTTACTCGGCTCTTGCTGTCTAGGAAATATTTTAGTTTTCTTTAGTTTCTAATACCTTTCCATTAGAGTTCAATTAGGAAGGAAAATATAGTACTGCTGGCAGAAGCATCAGTTTTGAAATCAAATATTGCCAGTATTTCAAAGATTCATATTTTCTTTAGTAGGAGGTGCACAGAACATTATAGCCCCATAATGAGTTTGGCATGACTGTCTCCATTTATCTTTATGGATATAATGTCGATACCTTTTCTCTGTTAATAAAAATTGAATGAAAACAATCAGTTTTTCTTTAGTTTTCAATATCTTTCCATTAGAGTTCAATTAGGAAGGAAAATATAGTATCGTTGACACAATGGAAGAATAAACAGGCTAATAAGCGTTCCAACAACATGTTACAACTCCCTGGATACGAATTGGTTACAGAGTTGTCAAGTTCTAAAGTTTGAAATATATTTTGAGTAAAAAGCATGTTTTAAATGGCTGGCCATTTTTATATCAAATATGGCCAGAATTTCAAAGTTTAATATTTTTGTTACTAGGAGGATCACAGAAAACTGTAGCCTTAGAAGGCTATAAATTTTCGACAAAAGAAGGATGACAAAGATAGTAAATGGACTTTTGTTCCTTCATCCTTCTCTTTTGATATGCTACAGCCTACTACATGACTTTTTCAAATGAACACCCCCTCTTTTATTTTACTTTTGGGCCGGATAATAAAACCGGGTACCCCCTCCTGTTTCATGTCTTAATTTATTTTTCTCATATGCAGGTTCAACAACGAGAACATTCGTCAATACGTCAACAAAACCGACGGAAGTCAAATAACAATGCTACAGCTCTGCTTAATTAAAGGTCTTATCAACTACGAGGAGGAAGCGGTAACAAACCCTGATAACGACGACACAGACATTCTGAAAAGTCCAATGCTGACGTTTTTCTGCATCAACGGATTTGGAAGGAGCATTGAGCACCTCCTAAACAACGGAGCCGACGTTATGGTGAAAGCCAAGGTTTTAGGACAACGCAATGTATTAGAAATGGCCATGAAGCTCAACTACTACCCTTTCCTCGCCATGCTTTTAGAACACAAAGATAGTGAGATTACTGAACAGAAACTAGTGGAGATTCTGACTTCGATTGTTTGTGAGGACTGTAATTTATATTTATATAAGAGTCAATCTAATGCCAGGCATGCGCTTTACTTAGTGATAACCAAATTGGAAACGTTTTATAAGCCTGAAACAGACCTTAATATTAACATAAACATTAGAAGGATTTTGACTTCAGTAATGGACTGGTACCTGCAGTTCAACGATAGTAACGACAAATATAAGGAGAATATTTGTCAGCTGCTGAGGATGGGCGCTACATTGACAGGAGTCATACGAACCCAAATTGGCAAGAAAAACATGGATACAGATGGTTATTGGCATATCCAACAGGAGACCAAAATAAGGCTTGCTGAGGTTTCTTATGAAACGCTGAAATCGCACTTAGACGAATCCATCGATTCCAACAACAATATCAGTTATGACAGCGTGGTCCTAGATGATGGCGACAAATACTCAGAGACTGAAACCTTGCACGATTTGGGCCACGACCCTAAGAAAAACGACCTGTTAAATCATCCTGCGCTTATTTACTTAGTGCATTACAAATGGCTCAAATGCAACAAATTTTTCTATACAAATTTGGCTCTATATTTTTTCTTCTTGCTGACTCTCTATTTTTACGTAATTTCTTTGCAGGTGAACGTTACAAAAGCTGCGTTAAAGGGCATATTTTGTGTATTTCTGATAATACAGACCTTAAAAGAGTTGGTACAGCTGGTGCTTTACTGGAGACGATACTTTTGTGATGTGTCCAATTACCTCGAGATCACGGCTATTGTCAGTTCTTGGATAATTATTGTGTTTTCTAGGAGGGAACACTTCATGATTATTGCTATCTTGTTGTCATCCTGCAACTTTCTGCTTATGCTGGGGCAGCTGCCCCGATTCACCAAATACATGATCGTATTCAGTTCCACTAAGTACTTTCTTGAATATGCGGCGTTTTACTTCATACAGTTTCTCTCATTCGCAGTGTGCTTCTTCATTTTGTTGCCCCCCAACGAGAAAGATCCATCTGAAAACGATACGCTGGGCACGATATCTTTAAGGCTCTTCGAGACTTTGATCTACTTTATTGGCCAGTACGACGGACACATCAACTCAGTGCCAAAATTTCCGATATTCGGACGCTTTATTGTGGCTGTGTTCATTTTCTGTATGACAATTATCCTGAACAACTTGCTGGTGGGGCTGATCGTGACCGATATGGACGTTATTCAGAAAAACGGCAAACTTCAGCGACAAATAAAGATGATTCGATTCATAAGCCGAATAGAAACATTTTTGGAAACGTTAGAGAGATGGTGTCGGTGCGATTTGTTGAAAGAAAAGTTTAGCAGAGTGTTCGTGCAGGGACAACATAAAACTGTCATGGACATCGGCTTGGACATGTTCGACGAAGAGGACAAGGTGTGGCTGAAGAATATTCACGAAAATCGACCACCACAGAAAAACGTTTTACGTACTTTATACGAGTATATTATCGATGAGATAAAAACTGATCGAAGAAGTTTCAAGGAAACTAGAGACATTATGGTTAAGTTGAACAAGTTAGAGGATCAGATTCGCAAGCGTAATAAACACAAATAGTCCTGACAAGGTTATGATTTTAGACAAATAAATATACATTTCTTTACTTCAAGAATATTATGCATTTTTTTATAGACCTATTTTCTTTCTTCTCTTTTTTCCTATATTTTTTATTTATATTAATTATATATTTAAGTTCACCCAGATTATGCCTATACAGGGTGCACATACCAATTAAAAATTGAAAAACATATATTGTCTTGATCCATTATCATTTCATATTATACTTTAAACTTACTTTTAGTTGCATGTTGAGGGTGGGGGTAAAAATTTTGTGGGAAACGCTCTTCTTGTCAGGCCCCTTTTCGTTCCCGGAATCCGTTGTGAGTCTGCGAAATGCAACTCGCACACGAAGTAGGTTTTGTGTATCTGTTCCTTGGTTTTTGAATTTAACAGAATAGGTATTTCCAACCTGTCTTTTCCATGCATTAAAAAGTTCTATATCATTCTTTGGATTCGGAAACATGTTTCTGGAAAATAAATCACCACATCCCGGAACAACACACTTTATATACCGCTCTCTATAAGCTTCCATGTCGCGTCTTCAGCAATTAAATAAATGCGAATACAAAAATTGAATGAATGTTCTGAATTAACTATTATATAATATATAACTGAATTACTTTGCTTTTAGTACATATATTTTTTGGATATTGCCGGATGAATAAACTTAAAAATTGAACTTTTTATTATGCGTCTTTTTGAATATGTTTTCAAAATGGCGCCGTTGAAGAAAATGGAGGGCGGGGCTTATAGCCCATTCGTTTGCAATCCTAGAGTGACAAGAGAGGAAAAAATGGACGCTGTATATTATTCGTCCTTGTTACATATTGCACTTATCGCAATGTGTCAAACAGGCATGGACAGTTCTAAGCAGCCATCTTTTACTCTTATAAGATCTATAATTTTTATTTTTTAATCAAGAAGGCGCTTTCAAGGTGGCGCGATCTATTAATAGCACGGTTAACATATGAATGCGAGTTTTTTCTCTAGCGCCAGAAGTGGTAATTCACCTAACTACATATATTGCTGGTTGCCTAGAACAGTGACCCAGCATTTGCTATATTAGTTACCCTTATATTTTAAGTGTTATGTCACAGTATAAGGAATAATACATTATGGCCAAATTCCAAAATTCACCGGGTCATCTACCGGTTAAGCTGGTCATGTGATGGCCATCTAGCAATTTAATGGATTAAGCAGGTGACTGATCTACCCCCTAGATGATCAGGTGAGTTTTGGAATTTGCCCTATATCGTTATGTGTTTATGTATTATGGGAATGTCAAAAAGATTTAAAAAACTATTATTTATATAGAAATAGATAACATTTGTAAAGAATTGTTCTATTAAAAAAAAATCTAAATTTTTGTAGTTTTAGTTTTCTTTAAATTTTCACTAATTACGTCTTTTTTATTGTTTTGCGTACTGCGCCCTGTATGCTGTATGTTCACATTTGCTTTCTTTTTAGCCCTGAAGAAGGCTCAGTTTAGAGCCAAAACACCTGACAGTTGACAGTTGATATATCGTAAAGTTGGAAGCTCAGAAATTGTAAACTAATGGAATCCACGCGCGCAATTCTCCGCTACATCTCCGCTATATGGGCAGCTGTTACCAAAAATGATGAGGCGCCATGTCTAAGGCGAAAACCAAATATTTCGTTGGCTATGTGTTTTTCTGCAATAAATTGCATTTCGCAAGACTTTAATATTATAAATAATTGTTGTTTATAATGGTGGGAGGGGCAGATGACGGTTTTAAAAGCAGCGGCTATAGAAAGGAGCTTGGAGTTACGTTGCACAGTTAAACAGATAATGGCGTTTTGCAGCAACAATTAAATTATTTCAAATAACTCTAAAACCAGTTAATTTACATCCAAATCTTCGAAATGTGATGTAGTATAGACCGCAGTGAAGTCAATAATGCTATTTTGGGAAATATTTTTCTAATCCTGTAACTTGTAGACAGTTTTTGTATTTAAATTTTTGAGCAGTTTTTCCAGGGGCGCAGGACATGTAATCCCAGGGTTATCAACGACTATTAATTCACAATTATTTTTATTTATTTAACAGTGAGTCAATGTTTGCTAATAATATTATGTATAATTTTACTAATTTTACAAATAGTAATTTAGTTAAATTATTATTTTTAATAAAATATTTTCTTATGTGCTACAATACCAGTGCTACGTCACTGGCATTTTCACACTTGACAGATTGGAGCAAACTGGTAACAGACGCCGGCGTCGTAAGCTACTTCCTCTGGTTTACAATTTCTAAGGTTGGAAGTTTTGTTTCTATTTAGATTTATACCCGTTTTTTTCCATCACAATAATACATTCTTGTTCATCTTCGCCTACCAAGAAATTTCGAGAAGTCTTGGTATCGAAAAAAAATCATGTCTTGACAAGAGTGTTTATAACACTCTTGATCTTGTATTGATTTGAAGACAAAGAAAAAGACAAAACCCTTGAAATATTCAAGAACTTGGAGACCCCTAACTTGCAATATGCCCATTGCGTTGTGATTATGAATCATTAAGAGATTATTTAGGAGACAAGAAGAATCTCCACAGTCTACAGGAGAAGGTGGTAAAAAAAGGGAAAAACAGGGCCAAACTCTGTGATAGGGGATTATGATTATACATATTCTTTAAGTGGTGAGAGAGACAAAATAGAAAGTGTGACAAAATAGAAAGTGTATATAAAATATTTCAGTATATAGTATATACTTCTGGCCACACTTGGAAAAATCTGACAACACCGCTCACATAATGAAAGTTACTAGACCACGATAAGACGGCTGAACTAACGGTTGTACAGTGGTGCCAACTCGTGGGAAATTTCCCGATCCGTGAGAAGTTTCATTGCCCAGGGGAAAAAGGGAATTTTTACTCTATTCGTGGGAAAAAAGCTGCAAAAAAATTATAGATTGTCATTCGTAAATCGTAATTTAAATTCTGTATTTGTATTTCCCCATCTTTAAAAATGCGTATTTTATACGCTTAAACATAATGCCTATAAACATAAAAGCATAACTATCTGACCACTCTGACCTGTTCTCTTGGTTATGAAGCGAACCGAAAATGCGCCCTGTTCGTTCGAATCGTTCGACTTTGTCAATCGATGGTCGATATTCGACTTAATTGTTTATTTTAATTTTTGTTATTGTTATTAGTTTTTGATCTCGATCATTGGTGGTTTCAAGTTTGGTCATTGGTTTCGAGTTTCGTTTATCCAGCTCCAGAAACAAAAATCTGCAAAAATGTCTAGTTCATCATCAAATAGAGTTCTCGATAGTGGATTCTCGATAGTCTACATTAAAATTGTTTTTTTAGGAACATTTATTTTTGACCTAGAAAAAATATAAATAATCTAAAATGTAATTTATTACTTGGCAATTACATGTTATTTTTAGTAGAAATAAGATTTAGGTAGGTATTTCTAACATTTTGTGCACTCCTGGGAATTTTTATAAAAAAGGTAAATTTTATGTTCAGAAGTTGGCAACACTGCGGTTGTAGCTTAATACTTAATACGCTAGTAACTTTATGTAAATACACCTAATACACCACTGTTCTTGACCTTTCTCCTCGATACAAATCGTATAAATAAACTGGTAAGATAAGATTCCAATAGGAGTAATGCACGCAAACTGACTGAAAGTCGCTATAGAAATGTTTTTTACAATAATCGGGATTGGTGTGTTCGCCTATGGATGTTTCTACCTCTTAGCCACCACTCTATTCGACTGCGATGTCCTGCTGGGATTCTTGGACAAATTCGGCAAATCCCCACGTGAGTTTTATTTGTAAATATTATGTACTTTACTAGTCCTATCAAAAAAGCGTCTTTGGTTTTTGTTTGTTTCTCTCGGGGAGTGATTTAAATACACAAACATTTAATTCATTCTAACGTTAAATTTAGAATAAAAATTTGGGGCATTAACATTGCAAACATGGCACTTTTCTAACAGTGCAGATGCAGATAACAGAACATCTTTATTGCTTTGATGCCACCACTGCCTTACCACATTTCTGCACTTAAAGTGAAGAATAGGGCAACTGTGGTCCATTTCAAATATATATTCATCTAGCAGGCTGAGAAATTGACAGATTCTTCCTATTCCATCCATGTAAATGTGTCATTTATATGTCAATTTCTCAGCTTTATTGCCTTGTTGCCACACTTCTGCACTTAAAGCGAAGAATGGGGATGTTGTATTAAAATGAAGGCTATACATGCTCCAATATAGATCATTCGAAAATAAAAACAGATAGTACAAGGTTGAGTTTAAAGTCACCTCACAAAGAAAACAACACATAATTAGCAAAAATGCTATAAAAACCAAAACTCATGGAGCAATTAAGAACCTTTTAAGTAGATAACTATAAGCTTGGGATAATTTATTACCTATAACTCATTCACTAATGTTTAACATCTTGTTAGGTACCTTTAAAATTTTAATTTTTTCTATGTCCTACCAACTTTCCGCCCGCGCGGGCGTTTACTGGTTTACAGAGGTCTTTAATGTTTTTTCAATATCAGCTTTCACTTCAAATTATTGCTTATTACAGTAGTTTTGCCTTTAATTTTTCTAGCCTTATTGTTTCTTTTTTTCTTTCTATTTATTGTTTTTGAAAGTTTTTATTTTTTTTCCACAATTTTTTTTTGTTACTACTACTTCGTGACTTTTTCTTTTCACTTTAGAGAACTTTAGCTACCTATATAACGAGTTTTCATTTTTTAAATTTCTAGGCTGTTTCTGCATATAAACGTTATAGCCTCCAAAACTCACAGTCGCGGTCATTCCAAGTTTTCCTTCTAAAATTAATATTTTCTTTTCAAACTGCTTTGTGGGAATTTTATCTCAATCTTAAGGCTTGTTTCCTGCTTTCCATCTCATTTTTGTTATTCCAACAGTTGTGTAATTCTGGCAATTATTGCTCCTTCGATTTATTATATTTCTGGTCCTATTGCTCCTCTTAATTCTTCATTTATATTCTATTTGCTATAGTTATTATACAGGTTTATTTGACCTTATTTTTTGTAGCTTTACTGTCTGTTCCACTTCTTCTTTTAGTGTTTATTTATTTTCAAAATTTTTTTGCACAATGCAAAATGTATAGGCAGTTGCATCGTCGGGGGGGACATAGGATGTAAATCCCATGTAAATTTTGATAGGGTTAATTATTGGCTTCCCTAATTATTTTGGTAAAAAAATGTATTTAGATTTTTTTTAAAGAGCGCTAAAATTCGCAACCAATAGGATAACTTCAAGCATTTTTTATCAACCCCTTTACGAATTATTTGCCAGTAACATTTTTAATATTTTGTCTTTTTTATCGCCCCGTATTCCCCGACAACAGTCAAGGTAAGAGTTGGCTGTCAAATAAAGCTGTCATTCATGAATTTGTAGTGTTTGATAGCCAAATCTTACTGGTGTCCGTAAATACAGGTCCGTAAATACAGGGGCGATAAAAAGGACAAAATACTTAAAAAGTTATTGGAAATAACTCGTAATATATAAATAACTCGAGTTAATCAAAAATGTCTGAAGTTGTCCATTTAGTTGTAGTTTTTAATGTTCTTAAAAAAACCTAAATAGAATTTTTCTCTAAAATAACTAGGAAAGCCAATAATTGACCATTTTAAAATTTACGTGGGATTTCCTATATTCCGCCCGACGATGCAACACCCGGTATGGTCTTTCATAAACATAAGAACTGCTTCTTATATTCATTTCACCTTTGGCCCGCTTACGAATTTCGTTATATTTTTAGTTTTTTTTCCAAGGTGCTTTTTATTGGCTTCTATTTCTTATTTCAGCTTCTTGTTCACAGTCAATCCAATAACATATGTTTATGCCCTTGATACATAAACAACTAGCATGCACCCCGGGCATTAGTATATATTTATTCCTTTGGGCAACTTAAGAACCCTCAGGGCAGAGGCCCTCCGCATTCCTAATATCCATATTTATAGTCATAACTTGAGCATGCGTTCATGTGCTCGATCAAAAAAAGTTTGAAGTAAATCCATGTATTTCAAATGGAAACTAAATGTCAAAGCCAAACTTGAGGCTTACTTGTAGTCAAGTCATGACTAAATATGGGCATAAGCTCTTTACGCTCAAGGCATAAACACATACTTAATGCACTCGACACATAAATAACTAATTTATGTGTATAATTATATAATATAATGATACAACATATTTATGTCTTCGGGGCGAGAGGCTTAAGAAGGGCGAATTCCAAAACTCACCAGATCATCTACCAGGTAGATCAGTCACCTGCTTAATCCATTAAATTGTTAGATGGCCATCACATGAGCAGCTTAACTGGTAGATGACCCGTTGAATTTTGGAATTCACCTGAACCCTCAGGGCAGAGGCCCTCAGCATTCCTATAAGCTCGTCACACTCAAGGCATAAACAGCTACTTAATGCCCTCGACACATAAAGCCTTTTGACACATGTAGAGTTGAGAAGATACAATAAAAATGTCAAAGTCAAATTTCCAACGCCTACTTGATGTCAATAATAAGGGAAGGGTTTATAATATATGCTATAAGCAGGCATCTTTAGCTAAAATTAAAACAAAATAAAAACCAAATTTAATCGTAGGTAGATTAAGGGGGAAAGTTGCCTTCATAACCGGTGCCTCCAGTGGCATTGGGGAATATACGGCTTACGCCCTTGCCAAGGCAGGAGTGAAACTAGTTCTTACAGCTAGGAGAAATCAGGAGTTGCAAAGAGTCAAGCAGCAATGCATCGGCAAGTAATCACACACCCTCACTTCTATTAACATCAAATCTCTTTAAAACCTGCAGCACTCTCGCTAGGGCAGCTAGACGAAAAGGACGTCTTGGTTATACCCATGGATGTCTTAGACATGACCTCACATAAAAGCCACTTCCAACATGCTGTGCGCCATTTCGGTCAGGTTGATATACTGGTGAACAATGCAGGGAGGTCACAAAGGGCCCTTTGGGATAATACGGAATTGAATGTAGACAGGCAGATGTTTGAATTAAATGTCTTTGCAGTTGTAAACTTAACAAGGGTTGCCCTGGAACATTTCAATAAACGAGGCGAAGGGCATGTGGTTGTAGTATCCAGCTTAGCGGGTAGAGTTGGCGTCCCTTATTCATGCGCTTATACTGGGGCCAAACATTCCATCCACGTACATTCTCATGCTTATTCTTAAGGCACTTTTGTTAATGGACATTTTACAGGGATATTTTCAGGCTCTTAGAGTGGAAAAGATGGAACAAAACATTCATGTGACCCTTTTGTGTCCTGGCCCAGTCTTCACTAACTTTTTGGCTGAAGCTTTTACTGAAAAAGATGGACAGGTGCTAATAATACTGAATATTTCCCTTGGATAGAAAGTAATAATTACTGGCCTACAGAAACTTCAGGGAAGCACTCAGGCAACTGACAAGAGAATGACTGCAGAACGCTGCGGTCATCTAAATGCTGTGGCTATAGTGAACAAAGTGGGTGAGGCCTGGATGGGTGTTTTCCCTGTTGTCCCTTTGACTTATATCACTGTTTACTTTCCTCTTGTATATCAACTGTAAGTATTTTCTGATTTGTTGCAATGTTTTTTAATTAATAAAGTGTTTTCTGTAGGTGTATAAAGTTAATTGGACCTAAAAAGTTGTTTAGTATTAGAGACAGTAAAGAGTTCAACCCCACAGAGGTACGAGTGGTATAAATAAACCGTTCTGTACATATTTGTTTGTGCTTCGTTGTGTATGTAGATGATGCGACAATTTAGCTTGATAAATTATTTGAGTTCCTTTGCTGCTACAATGATGCATGCTATTCAGTGTCATTCTTTAGCTTTTCTATTTAATTGTACTAATAAATAACAATTTCTTATAGAGCGAGAAAGTTAAGTAGAAGACTTAACTAAGAGAGGTTTGGTGATTGATTCCAAGATACTAATACCAAATAAGAGAAATCTGCACTGACCCATCTCTTACCATCATTCTTTCATGGGATCTGGTTTTTGGGTGAGCACAGTAGATATATAGTAGTACACAGTAGTGTCGGGTGAGCACAGTGGTAAAGAGACTAACACTTCATACTTATATTATTCATACTTACATAAATATAGCTGTAAATTAATAGGTACCTATATATATTATATAGACTAATTTAATAGAGCCATGGACTGTAAAAAAGACTCAATTTAATAAATATAATTTTGTATCTGATGTGTATTAGTGTGTTTATAGAACAGCAAAAGAAGCAGTACTTGGGGCAGATTAGGGCAATGTGAGGGTCTCAGAAAATACATTTATAGGTACCAAAAGGGGTATCTGTATGTATTTAGGTAGCAATTTTGTTTCCCCTTTTGCTCTTAGTATATGTGATATTGTTTAGTTTAGTTCAATTAAAACTGAAACTTAACATGATAGCGATAGCATGAACTCAACGATCAACGATTACAAACATTCGAAAAAATGCCCGAGCAAAAGGATGCATAAAATTGACATTAACATTGATATAATCGAAATCATCTCTGTCTTTCTCGGTCATATTGCTGACAACAGACGCAAAACAAAAAAAGTTTGGCATTTGACGTCGCTGTCACTGTCATTGTAACTAAAGTAAAACATCAACAGGTAGGTTTATTTAGTTTTTTTGTGCTTTTTTATTTAAAATATAAATTAATTGTCAATTTTCTAAAGAAAAAACATATCAACGAACACCATTAAAACTCCAAGCTCCCTATTAATTCATTAGATGATGATGACAATTTTATATAAAACATTCCCACAATAAAGCAGCGAAAGCCAAGATATGAAAGTTTAAATTCCAATTATTATCAGCAAATCTGACTTACGTACTTAATTGTTTAGAAAAACAGTGTAAAATAACCGAACTGCATCTAAACAGCGTTGGCATGTCCAATGACAACATCATAGAGATATTCTTCAAGGATGGGGTTCGTAAAATTTTACTTAACAGACCAAAAATAAAGAATGCCTTTAATGGTCAGATGTGTAAAAGGCTTTCCCAAATTTTAAAAGATGATTCTAAGAACGACAATGTCGTCGTTACTATAATAACTGGAGCTGGTGACTATTACTCAAGTGGAAACGACATTAAAGCTAGTTTGAAGGGAGAATCCTCATTTGACCTGGTAAAGGAAATGGTGGAGACTTTTATTGACTACCCTAAGCTTCTCATAGGTAAGTAAATTAATCATAGCATAGCATTATTCAGTTGCATGCTCAGTAATAATTCTTTAGCTGTTCTAAATGGACCAGCAATAGGAATTGCTGCCACTACTGTGGCATTATGTGACATAGTATATGCTTCTGATCGTGCATATCTACACACTCCATTTGTGAAACTGGGCTTATGTGTAGAAGGAACATCTAGTTATTTATTTCCTAGAATTTTGGGAAAGAGCAATGCCTCTGAAACAATATTTCTGGGTAAGAGACTGACAAGTCAAGAAGCTTATAGGATGGGGTTGGTTTCTCAAGTTATACCCCATGAGCAGCTTCCGAAGTTTATAGAGAGTTTATATAAATATGGAGATTTGTCTGTAGACATTATTAAAATTAATAAAAAGCTTGTAATGGGTCATCTACGAGAGAAGCTGCATCAGACTTGTGATAGAGAGTTTGAAGGGCTGCAAGAATGTGCTAATACTGGTGAATTTGTAAAAATTGCTATTAACTTTATGCAACAGAGTAGCAAATTGTAATTACTGGTTTCTTTAATGTTTAAGATTTTTATTTAAAGGTGGAATAAAATAATAACTCAGGTTAACCTCTTAAAGACCTTTTATTTCTTAACAGCTCTTCTACTATTGAGGTGTCCCTTACATCCTATCCTCTAATAAGTACTTAACTTAAACAAATATTCTCTAAAAAAAAATAAATAATAATTTATTAGCAATTTGAGTGCACAGTCAAGTGCACAATAAATAATTGTAGATGACACACTTTTGCCTTAACTCTTCAGGAATACAAAATCTGATTCAACATTCACATCCCAAGGTAGCGAAAACATATCCCATGGTAAGGAAACGCAATGAGTGGCTTTGAAATCCTTCATGTATTTTTTTGCCTGCAATATTGCGAAACAGTCAAAAAAAACTGAAAAAAGGAGCACATGTAAACTTTACCAAGAAAAGAGCCAGTTGATTTTTTTCTGAAGAAGGCAAGTCTTCCCCAATTTTCATTGGGTAGGTCTTGGAAAACTCAGATATATAAGACTGCAGCATTGATAGACACAACTTATCATCAACATTGTACTTTTGCAATATCCTCTCTGCAAGAAAGCTCAAGGATGTATGCTTGAAGCAGGCGCACTCAATATACATACCTTGGTTAGATCCAGTGACTGCAAGGTAATCATTTAAGACCTGGAGCTGGGGCTCATCATATATGCAAGGATAGCGTTTTCTTAATATTTTAGTTAAGAGAACATTGCCTCTATTAGAAGACAAATCCCCCGCACTAGAATGCCCCACAGTTATTTTCTCTAATACAAAGTTTGGTATAAACACTCTTACTTAAGGCATATGACTTCATCTTTAGTTCTTCTAATTAGCAGCAATGGGCCTGGATAGTTGGATAGATGCTCATAAATGTCTAGATTTACATATTCCCGTATTGCTACCTTCACTATTGGTTCCCACCACTTAGGCATCTGGTTCAAAGCCAGAGGCAGAATGTCATCAAAAGTTGCATCTATAACCTGTTGATTGCTTGTTATTGATAAATTTACCATTTTATTAATATCTAAACACATACAACTGCTTTAATTTCAGGATAAGTTGTGGCAGCCCAAGATACTGTATAACCGCCAATACTCCAGCCAAAAAGCATTATATTGTCTAGTTTGTAGCCTAGCTTATTAATAGCAAATTGTATAACCACATCAATGGCATTTTCTTCTTGAAGTGGGTATGGCATCCCCTTGATAACCCTTGTATTAACATAAGTAACTTTATAACACTATTACACCTACCGTGCTACCTCCAAATCCTGGATGATTCCAACCTAGCACTGAATACCCAGCTTCAATTGGTGTGATCATAGTTCCGATTTCATAGAATCCTGCATTACCTTCACAACAAATAACCAAAATGTCCCCATGGGAGTGAGTGTTTCTTCTGTCTAATACCATTGTATCTATAGCATTGCCATCTGCAGCTTTTAATTTGTACCTTTGACCTCCATATACATCTATGAGACGAGTTCTTCCTTGTTGGATGCTAGACTCTTTTTAAGAGGTGTTATTTATTCTATATAGTGTTGGGTGTGGGTAAAACTTACCTAAGACTACTTGCAACAATCTGATGCTACCAGGGTATATTAATCGAATACCAAAAGTGTGTATGGCAAAGTAAGCAATGATCCGAAATGGTAAGGACAGTAAGTATTCCATGGCGCCCTGATTAATAGCCCTTTTGATTACTTTAGTTTTTGAATTGCTAAAATTTTAGTTCAAAGAAGATATTTCATAAAGTACACTGAATTAATAAGTTACGTTTTAGAAACAGACACATCATATTCAATAGGCCAAGCACTAAAATCAAAATCATATTTCATTAGTGCAGGCTTATAAGCTGCAACATCACCATTAGCTTGATGGAGTACCCCAAGAAAGTTCAAGTAAGTGGGATTAGTTGCTCTGCTGAGGCTTCGAATGCAAAATGAAACTATCAATATAACACCAACCCCAGCAACAAATTTTGTCATCAAGGCCAATCCTTGGGGTTCAAAATATCCCCTGTTGTATAAAGCTATGCCCCAAATGGGGCTGGTGTATAGCCCTAATTTCCACATCATGTAGATCTAAAACCCGTTTTTTAAGGCCGAGGAGGGTATGTATGTATTCGAGGGCTTACCGAATTGATAACTTGGTCGCCCCATTTTTCCAAGAACCCAGATTGGTATGCCCTCTGAAAATTTAGATTGATTTACGTGGCACAGACTCAGTGGAAACGGGATTACCTCTGTGGAGTTTCCGTAGATTTGTATAAGTTTTGGGGAAAACATGCAGTTCCAAAGGGTAGTTAGGGACGGCATGGGCATTGTTCTGTTGTGCCTTGCTTTGGATACTTTTATTAATTTTCAAAATAAAAATAAAAAATGGCGGGTCAAAGTCAATAGACGTCAAGAAAATCAGCTGTTAAAGAGTGACAGGTGTTCTTTTTCTAGATCGCGCCCTCTATGATCGCGCTGCTTAATATTTATATTTAATTAAAAATCTGGATACTGAACATAAGCCGTTTTCACTTTTTAGAATGCTAAATACAAGTGGTTTTTCAATTTTTAGATTGTAACACGTTTTTAAATTCACATGTTTTATAGGTATTTAGTGCACAATTTTGTGAAACATTTTTAAATTATCCGCTTCAGAGCCATCTATTATTGGGTAGCTTTTACACCTTTTTAATCGCTAAATTGGATAGAGTTTTCGGGTGGCGAGAGCAGGCAGAATGCTCGTCACCCAAGAACGGTGGAAGTTTTTATTCTTAGACATTTAAGTACATTTTTCATAAAAAAAATGTATTTACTATTTTGGAAATAAATATTATCCAGTGCTAAGATATAACAGTGTCAAAAATAATGCGATGTATAAATTAGTTAAAAAAAAAAACTTGTGGAGGCGCCGGGTATCGATCCCGGTACCTCTCGCATGCTAAGCGAGCGCTCTACCATCTGAGCTACGCCCCCTGATCAATGTAGGTGCTATTAGGCATATTTACCAAAACAGGTCTTATAGAAAAAAATAAACCTCAATTAAAAATATTCGCTTAACTTAATTGTTTTGCTACTACACTCACTTAAGGCAATACAAGATGACTTTTCTATCTACTTAAAACTCAAAACATACTTTGTAATGCATTTTATGAGTTGCAACCTAAATATGCTACACAACTGTGTAAAAAGGGAACAGCATGATAAAGAACCGCCACTGTACATCTAAACTTAGCTTAGGGGCTTTTAAAATGTTCCCTGCTGGATAAATCATCCAGAAGGAGAGCATATCAGTTTTTTTTACATTGTTTCAGTTAGAAATAATATTAACTTAATTTAAAATAATATAAAGAATTCTATGAAAAATATTGGGATTAAATAAGGAATTTCCCACTCCTAGTCGCTACTTATTTATACTAAATGTCAATTAGCAAATAAACTAAGCTCTTAGAAAGTCGAATTATCGCCCCAAGGGTGTTACCAGAATTTCATCAGTGACAGTAACAACGCTGGCTTCTTCCAGGGCGTCCGTGTGGTTCTTGTCCATGTGATTGTTAAGTTGCACCTGCCGAATGAAGCCCTTGGCGCATATTTGGCATTTGTACGGCTTCTCCACCGAGTGAGTCAATATGTGCCGGTTCAGGACGTCGATCCGGCCAAACTTTTTATTACAAATTTCGCACTGGAAAGGTCGCACATGGAGGTGGGTGAGAAGGTGTTTGCTCAAGTTGTGCGACTGCTGGAATCGCTTGTGACAGATAGTACACTCGGCCGGTTTTTCTCCAGTGTGGACCCGAGTGTGGCGCTCAATATCGCAGATTTTGCGGAAATCCTTGCTGCATATTTCGCAGCGGTATCTAAACAAGATCGCGTGTTTTTATACATCAAAAATCAACACAAACTGTCTATTTACTTTTTCTCTGCGGGCGCGGCTTTCTTCAGTACGTGAACACGTCCGTGTTCAACCAGTTCCTTCTTAGTATCGAAGCCTTTAGCACACTTTCTGCAGGTATATGGGAACTTTCCTGGAACAATTAGTTGGTCACAACACTGACTTGTGGTAAATGCAATAAAATAGGTACCTTGATGCATTCTTAAATGAGCTGTCAGAGCTTCAACGTCACCAAAACTGACTCCACACTCCTTGCATTTGTATGGGTTCAGTCTCTCTTGGTGTTCCATCTGCCATAATGATTTTGAAGTAAAACTCAAAAACAAACAAATTGCCATGATACTTACCCGATGTTTGCTCAGTTTGTAATAATTGGAAAAAACTCCGCAGCAGATCTTGCATTTGTACCCTCTCTTTTGTTTATTTAAAATGTGCTTCATCTTGTACTCAGCATAATCTTCTGGTAACCATTCGCCGCGGCTTTCTTCGTCTGAGCCTTCAATTTCCTGCACCTCCTCTTCAGGAAATTCACCTGGTTGGAGTCTTTCCTTTCCTAAGTCACCATGTTCTAAAGCTCGGTGTTTTCTCAGACCATAGTAACTGCCAAACTGTAGAGTGCAGAACTTGCACTTGAACATCTTGCCATCTGTTTTGTCATTTGACTGATTAATGACACCACGCTGCCTCCTGTACTCTGCGTATTCTTCAGGTACCCATTCCTTTCGGCTGTCCTCATCCGAATCCATTTCTTCTATATCATCTTCCTGCTGTTCTTCAATATCATGTCTTTTATGAACCACCAGTTTGTTCCCTGTAACGCCATCAGATTTGTTCATTACATCAGCTGCCTCATCAGTAGAAGTGTCAGTGCTGTATATTGGAACTATTGTTAGCTCTGCATACTGGAAATTGCAAAAATACTAATAGAGTTGCTGATGATGTAAAAGGAAAATCTATAATTTAACCACTTTGTGAATAAAAAGGTGAGTGTCAGTATTGGTGCACTTCCTGTAAGTGCTTATACAAGAAATGGATCACATCATTTCCTATATAACTTTTATACTTTTGGAACAACTTTTGACATAAAATCCATAATTTTTTAAATAGGAATATACCAACCATATATGTATCTATTAATATACCTGCACATTGAGTGATCAATATAAAATAGTACTGATTTTGTTTCTTTATATCTTATTACTGAACTTTTATTGTACCAATGTAAAGCCTAAGTTCTATACATGTAGGTAAATAAGGCACTTTTGGTTTAAAAAAATATCAATAGTTTTGGCTCCTTCAATGCTTTCTTCAGGCAAACAAAACTCCAGTTTTAAATTATTATTATTGTTGAATCTGTAAGTATGCAGACAGACCTTCTTCCTACTCATGGATATTAAAAAATAATGATCCAACTCACCAGGCATGGCCTTTTTATTTAGGAGAGTTTAGGAAAGGGCTTTACATAAAACTAATTGACACTTATTAGTTAATAGTGGTGGTTCGGATTTGTTCAAATGTTTTTAGATAAATATTTGTAACACAGTAATTATTCATAACACAATAAACAATACAAAAGAACATACATAACATACATACATAACATTCAAAATGTCATACCTTTTTCTTTTTCAAAGAAGGGTCTATAGAGATGTCTTCCTTACTAGAATATCTCCCCAGAGATCTCTCATCTAATATGATATCCTCATCTTCAAGTTTTTTAGGCATCCTCCTTACTCTCTTTTGCCTTTCGCCATTTAAACAACTTGCAGGGGTTTCAGTTATTTCAATAGCATCACTCTGCGGCTTTAAGCTCACTATTTTGCAATTGGTACGTTTTTCAACTGTATTGTTACTCTCTTTCTCAACTTTAGGAAAATACTTCAACAAAGAATTTTTTTGTGGGCTACTCTGCAACGACTTTTTTGGTTGGGTTTTCGGTTTTTTAAATGGTGAGCTTTTGGCTTCGGGCTGTTTTCTTTTTTTCTCTTTATTTTTGCTATCAAAGGTGGACTTCAATATCTCCTTAGATATATTTTCTATGCTCTCCTCCTCTGATAAAACATCTTCCTGTTCTTCAAGATGCCTGTGAATCAGATCATTCAGGTCATCAACTAGGGGCTCTTCAGGGTCTGGTATTATTGGCTCCTCATTATCTGAATCAGATATTTCTTGAGGCTCATCTTTGACCTGATTACCCTTGATAATAATGTCTCCCTGACCAATGTTTAAGCTTCTTGACTGTGACAGAATGGTGTCAGGGACTGTTGGCTTATTGGGTTTATCATAAATTACAATTTCTTGTATGATGGAGGCTACCTCCTTGCTCTCCTGGGCACGCCTTCGAATCATTATTACAGGGTAGTTGATAATGATAACCCTTCAATGAATTTTGGTACCCTGCAATGCAAATGTACAACAGAGAACTTGTTTGTTTAATTTGTTTTACTTCAGGCTGTGCTTCAGATTAAGCGATCACACTTAATAGATAATTGCAAATACTTACAAGCAAATTGTATGTAGGAAAAAAACTGAAAATACAATATTATTAAGCTTCAACAATATACACCATCAAAAGCGGAATTTAATAGAGCCCTAAACAACAAACAAAACAATTTTAACAGTAAACGAAACGCCTATCGTCCACCATCTCATCGGGATGAGGAAAGAACAAAACAAAATGGCGCAGGAGTTTGACGTTTCTCTCTCTCCCTTGATAGACCGACCATCTTCTATCTCCTATTATTCCAGTAAACTAGAGAGAGATGGACCCTTGGCCAACAAGTTTTCTTATTCAGTTAAAAAAGTACTGATCAGCCAATGCCATCGCGTGACGTTGGAAATTTCAATTATAGCGTTTTCGGGTACGTATTCAAGAGCGTTCTGAGAGTAGTTCTATCCTTTGTTATTTCAATAGCAAGGTAGGGACAGGAATAACCTCGGAGGCATCATCCAAAAATGCTGGAACTTTTCTTTAACTGGAAATGTCAAATCGTGAAAATGGCAGTATTTTGAATTATGTCATTTTTCATTTATCTCATTCTCATTTAAAATATAAAATGAAAACAAAGAAACTTGAAATTTATTAACGTTAAAACGTCGTTGTTTTCAGAATTAAAATGGATAAATTAAATAACATTCTTCAAACAATTCGCGAGGATGATTTTGTTGAGTATTACCTTTTTCCCCGTATTAACTCTTCTGAAGAATGCCGGCAGCAGGAACTGCTGGAGGAGATCCTTGCTCGTGCCTCCAAGGTGATAGAAAAACACTGCCAGGACTACTTGTGGCACAAAGATCCTATCAAACTAGCTATTCGCACTCGCCTTAGCAATTTTCTAACTCACATTGATGGAGAGAAAGGTGAGTTGCTTTGCTCTCATTCATCCTTCTTTCATAAAAGTGACTCATTATAGAGCACTTACCACCACATTTACATGGAGTGACTCACTATGGAGACAACATTGAGGATGAATGGTTTATAGTGTTTTTGTTACAAGAGATTACCAAAGAAATTCCAGAGCTTGTGGCTCGCATATATGATTCAGATGGAGAATTTCTTCTGATTGAGGCTGCAGAATTTCTGCCTCAATGGGCAAACCCAGATACTTGTGAGAACCGGGTAAGTGCATATGTTTTGAATTCAAATTAATTTGCATCTTATGTAAATTTTCTTTTTTAAATGAAAGTTTTCAATTGTGAAACTATCAGGTACAAAATTTTTTTTTATTTTGCAGGTATATATTTATGAAGGTAAATTGCACTTACTGCCACCTCATGACTTAGAGAACCCTGTGATAACTGTAGAAGAAGCTTTAAATCAAATATGGTCCAACATTAGCTCCTTTACAGCTTCTCCAGAGGTGCAAAACTGTATCCACAATAGATTGAGCATTTATCCCAATAACATAAAGTCCACACTTCATTTTGCCACTGCTTATGTCCCAACAGCAGTTGCAGCCATACTGAAAACTCGTCCAAGCCTAATCAGTGCAGCTGTGCAAGTGTTTTGCAATCGAGATCCAGTGGATTTGAAAGCTTGTAGGGCAATGAAATACTTTCCACCAGAGCAGCGTGTAAGAACAAGAGTAAAATTTACTAAATGTCTCTATGCCATGTTACTTAAGAGCCAATATGTCCCTGAAAAGAAGATTGGATGGAATTTGCCTGCAGCTGGTAGTAAGGAATACAAAGAGCATTTGCTAGGCATTAAAATAGCTTGTGGATTTGAGATTTTGGCTGCTCAAGCCAGACCCTCCCAGGACATTGAGGGAGATAGAGGATGGGTGCAATACCTGAATAGCCTTAAGGAAAGAGGTTATTTTGAAGGATTACTGGAAGGATCTAAAGGATACAGCAATAGACTGACTAAAGCCAAGGAGTATTATACTGAACATCGAGATTCCATGCATTATAGCCCTGCCTTAGGGCAGGATGTGCTGCATCTTTTAAGGACTTGTGAAATCAATTTTGAGGAACTTCAGCAAGAGAGTGAAAATCTTTCTGCAGATAATGATGATTCCTGGCTGGATATATCCTCTGAAGAGCTGGATAATATGCTTCAAGAGCGATATGGACAAAAAAAGATGTTTAAAGTTAATGAATCAACAGATGCATCTTCTTTTGCAGAGAAAGTAAACAAATTTCTGACTCATGTGTCTGACTTTGAAGGAGCTGAATTTCCCACAGAAAATACACCAGCAAAGCCTCCTCATGTGAAGAAAGAGGTATCATTTGAGCCAAAGCTCAATGACAGCAAGCCAACTGTGGACTTTGATCCAAACTCTTTTGCCAGTGCCATTCACAATATGCTCAACTTTGTCATTCCTGAAGACGACTCTTGGAATCTTGACTCAGACTCAGATATGAGTGAATATGAGAATGATAACTTGGCAGAGGATGATCTGAAACAAAACCAAAAGAAGAGCAAAATTCAACAGTATATGGATCAAATGGACGCGGAGCTATCATCAAGCACTATGGGGCAGAGCTTTGAGAAGAAGAAGGGAGATGGTTTCGATGATATAGAAAGCTTTGAGCCTGTGGATATTGACATGAACGCATTGAAGAATATTTTGGAAAGCTACAGGGCTCAAATGGGAGACGCGGGGCCGTCGGGCAATTTGCTGGGCCCTATGGGGGTACATTTAGAGCCTAAGAAATAAAATGCTTTTCTGTAAGATGGATAATAGTAAGTAAATGTTTTGTACCTATATCAGTTTTTAATTTGAATGGATTAATATATTTAAATGCGCAAAGCGATTTACAAGATTTACTTTCGCCATTATGTTCACTAAAATGTATTTTGGTATGATTCTATACAAGGTGTATAGAAGAATATTTGGCAATTTGTTTGCCTTCAAGTACTTACTGTGATGCCCACTTTGTTGTAAATTTCAAAAGTACTTTATTTGAAGCAGCAAAGAACCACAATTGGTCTCCAAACAGCCGTCAGTTCTGAAACAGAGAAGAGGTATTGCCCTTATATCCATGAAGATAAGTGGATATGGTGGGTACATGCTAAACTCATTAGGTACAGGGCTTTAGTCTTCTTAGGTAGCAAGACCCAGGTACTAAAAACTGGCTATCTGTTACATCTCTAGGTACTTTTTTATACTAATTAAATAGAAAGTTCTTACAGACAACCATATTCAAATAATACATTGATCTTTCAGAAATGACGAGCGCTTTTGAAAAATGGAATAAATATTCCAGATCCGCTTTTAAAAAAATTGAGTTGTAAAACGATAATTCGGTTATTAAAAGATACATAATGACGTGCGATATGTCATTTTGTAGAAATTAAAACGGTTCTTACACTTTATAATTAAAACTTTTCTTGTATCACAAATAGATCACGAAAAATACAGAAGTTTTGAAACATTTCTACATTTTCCAAATAACTTGGAAACATGGAAACCAATGAAAATGTGGCAACCTCGAAGTGGAATCTTAAGGAACCTCAACAAAAAGCAACTGTTTCCTAATTTAAGCAACCTTGTAACTCTTAGCGTTGCGGAGATTGCAATTGTGGGAACACATAAAAGAAACCCCCTGTATATATATTTTTAATTCGGTGCTTCCTCCTTCTCGTAATTGGCTCAGTTTTTATCTAGATCAGATCCTCATAGGAAGTTTAATATAGAAGAAAAAAAGTGAGTTAAATGGGCCAAATTTTGCATTCACCATTTTGTTCACAATGTTTATAGTATTGCTTGAATAAATGCTTTCCTCGGGCCAATCTTTCTGGTATAACGTTCTCTTTTATTACTTCTGTGCTTTTATTATTTCTATACAAGGCCTCGTTTTGTTAAATATAGTTTTACAAACATGTATTTTTTTAGTGCTTCTGGTTCTATAAAAGGCTAGCCAGGGTTATAGGCAACAAATTAGGTAGTAGACATTAACCAAAAACAAAGTAGTATAAAAAAAATGTATTTTGAGTGACAATCAACTAAAGCAGTATTCTATGTGCAAACCTCAATTGTGTAATCAACCACAAAATAACTGGACATTTTGTTGAGAAAAGTCTGTATGTTCTACAAGAATACGGAGATACCTAGTTTACTTGAAAATGATGTTGCTCTTTAACTAGAATACCTTATTGAAATGTTCGACTTAACAGTTAGGTGACCTTAGAAACGTAAAAATCTACCGACATAACATAAATCGAAATATACAAAATCAAACATATTTTCACGTGGGCGCAATTGCTTCTTAATATTTTTACCGGGCTACATCAGAAACCAAATAAAGCCTAAGAAACAAGGCCGGAAAGTCCTATTTGTATACTTTTTCAATATGAATTAAAGTGTACAAATGGTTTAACACCGGATCGATTCGTTGGGTGATTCACCGAAAACGGTAACCATTATTCTTATGGAAGCCGCCCCCTCCTTTGTGGTAATTCCGTTTGTGTCTGTTGCCGTGAAAGTATGGCTTGTGGTGGTATCCGGGCCCACTGGCGCTATTGCTCCAGTTCTTCATGTTATGGTATTCCTAAGAGTTAAAATAGGGTAACACGAGTTCTTGATAGAAACGAAGGGATAGTCGCAGGGTCAAAGCACCTACCTACCTGCACTGGGTTGTAGCCAGGATTGGATTTGCCCTTTTCAAAGGATGAGCTCTCTTTAAAGCGTTTCACCTGACCCTGGTCATCAGAACTATCGGCCATGCGCCGCCTACGATCCTCTCGTCTCTCCTGCTGAACTTCTTTTTCCAACTGCGACCTATTCCCGTTCCAAGTTGACACTGGAGCCGAATATCCTTCGGTAGATAGTTTGAACAGTTCACCCACAACATTTGGGCTCTTCGTCGAATCGCATTTGGCTTCTTCTTCCGGGCAATTGTCAGTTGTAGAAGTCACTTGCCACTCCCCCATCGACGCTTTTGTGGCGACTCTGGAAGTTATTATAAAATACACACTCTAGAATTAGAATAACCTCGAGTTCGATAACAAACCTGTTGGTATCAGAATGATTAGAGTCTTCGCTACTGCTAGTGTCACCAGTCTCGTAGGGCACCAAGCTCTTGGAGGGAGAAGGAGAGGATTTTTTGAGTTCTGTTTCCGGGCTGGACATGCTCGACACGCTAGTAGATACGATGGAATTGGAGGTGGGTGAGGCGTTTGGAGACACTTGCGTGTTAGAAGATACCGTCTCAGGCTCTTCATTGGCAGTGGAGCTGTCTGGTTCTTTTGCGAGAGAGCAAGACGCTTTCTTCGGTTCCTTAAAAGGTTGAACATCAAAACTAGGTAGAAGGTTTTAGTATCCGGCCAAACCGGGTACCCGGCTTATTTTAGAGTACCTAGTCCCTCTCTCTAAAGTACTATTTTTCTGTAATATTTTACCTAAATTGGGCATAACAACTTATTAAAATAAATGAGTTTCTCAAACATTTTTTACGGCAACTTTTCCGTATGTGTAACAAATGGCGCTCTTAGTGGGACACCCTGTATAGGCGCCAGGCTACCCTTATGATTTCAGTTAGCATCAGAATAAGTGGCCATAGTTTTATGGTAGTCTTAAGTATAATTGTACCTAAATTGGACATTAGAACTTATTAAAATACACGTTATTATAACTAAAAAGTTGTGCCTTTCGCGGATACACTGGGTACTCATTACATATCTAATTCAAATCATTAACAAATGGCCAACAAGCACAGTTAACTTGACATGATAATTACTCACCTCTTCCTCACTGGATTCGGTACTTGATTCGTCAGTCAACTCAGGTTGCGAAGGCATCGTACTGCTTAACTGAGCTTTCCTGCCATTGGTCATGGCAGGACTGACACTCACGCGTCCAGGAGGTAACTCAGGTCCATAAACTTTATCGCTAGTAAATCCAATGCCCAAAGTTTTCGTGCTTAACTCTTCGGATAATGCGCGCAAAGGACTTTTAGCGGTAGAGCTTTTGGGCGTCAAGGCAGGTGGCTCCGTTATGGTGCAACTCGCTTTGTTTTTGGGTGTTGTCACGTTTTTCGGACCTTGAGAAGCAGAATCCAGCTCGTACAGCATGATGTAGGCATTTGTGTTGAAGACTGTTTGGTGCGAAATTGGACGCACCATGCTGTCATCAAATTGGCAAAAGTTGCCCGAGGGTGTTTGGGCCACTGCGGTGTAATGGCCGCAGCTTACAGTGGGGCCCATATGAGTCACCATAGACACTAGTCGATAAATCAGTGGAGTTCGTGACCTAAGAATCAAAAAAATTAATAAAGAAAAAAAAAGTTATTTAAACAAAGCACTCACTTCTGCCTGACATATCTGGTGAGGTCTAATCGCTGCCTAAAAGCCACATGTTTGGTAATTTTGTTGTTGCTAACCGAAAATCTCTTGAGCTGGATACATAACACCATGGGAGCCCTTTCAAGGTGAAATTGCTTTGTTGCTTGCACCCTCTTCTGACATGACTCGCACAGATAGCTTTCGTCATCCAATTTCTCTACACAAAAATACGACTCCAAAGCCTCATCTAAAGTTTGAGCCTTCCGGATGTCCAACAACAAGTCCTGGAAATGCTGGAAAGTGGTGCTCACATGACTGCACCGTAAGCACCTTACTGAGGAACGTAAGTAACCGCCTAATATCTGATTCAGTGGTGTAGTCTCTTTAACTTTCTGATCAAACTGGTTGTGGTTTGGGAACCTTTGTAAATAGGATTTTTCCATGGCCTCCACCAGGTACCTTAGGAACTCGTGCGCATCTTCTTGGCGCCCAGGAATTAAATTTCTACACACTAGCCTTAATTTGTTGTATATCAGAATAGGTCTTATGGAGCTTAAGTTTCTTTGTTGTGACTCCAGTAGGGTCTTGCGCATGGCGCAAATTATACACATGCCTGCAATAAGTGTGGGTGCTTAGTCTACAGCATCAAGTTTTGTTGAAATGTTCAAGCAAGTGCTCAAAAAGTCTAAATTAATTTACCAAATACAATGCTTTATGTTATAGAGACAAGTTGGTTACTAACTGAAGAGCCCAAGGTCCATCCAATCACATAAACCATATAAGAAAAGATAGCAACTATCAAAATGTCGAAATGAACAAATTTCTTGTCAGAATCTGTTCCATTCTCAGGTTAATTAGATTTACCAAATAAATTCTGAAAATTTTTTATTCCTAAAAGAATTATGGAGTATAATTTGAAGGGGTTTATCTCTGGAATTATTGAACCAATGAGACTTTCGTTTATGGTAGAAAACAGAACATCAAAGAGAGGAATAAAACAGTTGGATTCATTCTGATTTGTGAATTCATTCTAAAGTTACAGGAGGTCAAATTTAGAAATTGAGAAAAAAAGATGTAATACCCCATTGGTCATTTTCAAAAATTTATTTATTTAAAATTTATTTATAATTGTCTCATTATCATCTCACTCAACATAATCTAACAGTTTTTGATTTACATTATCTTTCAATTCAACAAATTCATCCAATATCTCTGTGCTGAATGCTAGATAATTATGAAATCAAAGAAAACCTTGATTTCCCTGAACCCAATAGTGGTTGATAAATCATGTGACCCTCCAGCTAAGACTATTTTACACTATAGAAACTTACCACTGTCCATACACTCCGCAACATGTTGCTTATCAGACAAAAGCCAATTTACTAAAGCGGGCACATGAAAGAGAGCCTGTAGGGTTGAATTGAGGTAGCAAGTATTGCCCATATTAACCATCCCAGCTCCCACCGTCCAGTCCTTCATATGTGACCATCCAAGTTGAATTTTCTCCAAGGGATACAATTCCTGTTTGGCTAACGTGAGAGAGTCGTCGCATGAGGTTTCGTCTTGGAACTTTGTAGTTTTACTAAAGGTAAATGAACATAACAAAGTCAAACAATGCATGGATGGGAATTATTGGCAACATTTCAATGTGGCAATTGTGGGATTAATAAAACATACCTATTTTGTAAGTGTTCTGGCCTTTTTAGGACAATATACTTGGACTTCAGAGTGTCTAAGACAGAGATCTGGTAGTTTTCTGCAGCTTCAAACTCTATGTTGGTCAATAGAACCTTTTTGGTGCTCCCTGCTAACTGGGCATCCAAGTTGGAACTATCATCGTTCTTTGATAAGCTGGCTTTTAAACTCGTCCCTAACAAATCCATCGTGGAAGCCGGCATTTTATTCGGTTTGTATATAATTCACCCCCGAAGATACACCCCCTCAATGTCGTAGAAGAGTATCCCAAAAGAATCGGAGCCCCGACAACTTGGCAACGTGGCCTGTATGAGCGTTCAGTTAACCTCAAAATCACTTACGCAGGAAAACACGACGCACTATTGCCACATGTTCGGGAAGGATTCGGGGTCGGCGCCTGTCAGTAGTATGATGCCCTCGCTGTATTGTTTAGAGGCCGATTCAGTGTATTTAAGTTTCTACTAGCTCTGGAACGGCATGGTGCTGTTTAACGGTGAATTGGATGCTTCGAAAAGAACATTTCAACACAAATTACACACTTTTTTGGACGGTTTTATCAGGTTTTTTTGGAGAAAACCACACGAGACGGTGCACAAGAACCGTACGGATTTTACGAAGATGGCCGACGAAATCACGATGAGCACCGAAGGCGCAGCGAAGTGACAGGAAGAGTCCAGGCAACCAGGCAAACGTGAAGGCGGCCTTTTTGAATATCAAATAAAACAAGATAGTGCATATAGTCTTATTTTATTCCTTTGTAAAGAGACTTCCTTATGAGACTTCCGTTGGTGGGAGGTGAAAGAGGACATCCAGAAGAACAAAAAACTGTTGTGTTCACTCCAATCGGTCCTTGCCGTTCTAAAGTCACAAAGTAGAAGTAGGAACAAAGACAATGTAGGAAATTGAGACAAAAAGAAGGCATTTAGTCTTTTTAGCTATTTTCAAAAAAACTGATAGAATTTTTTTTTGCTCTTTTTGATTGAAATGAGACGATTTCATTCCGTTATGAACGTAACAAACTTAACAAGGATCAAAATAGTCCCATAAAGCAGGTTTTTTTAAAAGAGGCAAAAAACTCGATTCTAAAAATGCTTAAAAATTGACCACTGAAGGAATTATAGAACCACCCAAACTTCTGTTGGTGAGTGGTGAAGAAGGACGTCGAAAAGAAGAAAAAACTTTAATTTGATCCAATAGGTTCACTCCAACGATATTCCACTTAAATTGTAGAAGTTTTTCGTCAGATAGTAACGATGTTTATTGTTCATCAGAACAACCACGGGGAGTGACGTACATTGAACAAGTACAATTTAACTAGAAGAGCCTTGAAAAAGACGAAAAATAAACGTCGAAACGTCGGCAATTTCTGCGGAATCGTGCAAGTTTTATTTTTGTCCTTCTCCCGCTATCTTTCTCCTGGAAAATAATACATTATATCAGTAAAGTCAGTCGGTTGAAAAATCAAAACTCCTTTCGCCCTGCCCCGTCCGCCCGGCCGTCGACGGTGCACCACCAAACCGGTTTTAGCAGTGCATCGATGGTGCTTGAGTGATACAGAACGTTCGCCGGCTCGGCGGTAAGTTTAATTTGCGCGGATATTACACAGTGTCTTAAAAATGTGAAGGAAAAATTTGTGTTCAGTGGATCGCAGCTAAAGTCGTTTAAGAGAAGGAATGACATTTTTTAGATGTCCACAGGATCAAGAAAGCTCATCAGAATCATTATGTATTAAATTCTATAAATCCGAAATAATATAACACAGAAAATGGTGTATTACAAAAATGGTCTCCTAATAAACTCATTATTTATTACATTATCTATGTAGAAATATTACAAAGGTAAAATTATCCGTAATCAAAGAAATAAAATTACGTATATAAAGACCCCGTAGCACACTCCTGCAAAGATTCCATCCAACGGCAGCTATATCGCATTTACAAGTCGCTCGTAACTATTCGAGAAAATTGCCGGGTGCAGGTGCGCGATGCACGCTTTAGTTTTGGAAATATCAAAAGTGTCGACACGAACTGACGATACTGATATAATGTATTATTCCTTATACTGTGATGTTACATCTGGATACAGCCTTCTGTTTTACAGTCTTTTTTTAACATTGGGTACTTTAAAAATGACCTCTTACGGCAAATTATTTGAAGTTATGATTCACCAACTGATGTGCTCTAACGATGAAATTACGTCACGGGTACCTTAAAAATGGCGAAATCCGGCCAAAAAAACGGCACCATTTTTAGAAAAAAATCGATATTTGTTGTCTCTGTCCGGTCTTTGGTCCACTCGTTATAGAGTTGACTAAAAAACGTATGGAGCTACGAGCTAGTATTTTATCTGGAGAGACCTTTCTCTTTCACAGTTTTGCCCCTGTGTTTTAGCAGTGGATACCTTAGAAATCGCGGCGATACCGCTTGAATTGACTTCATCAAAGTCATCATTTGAAGTTGTGATTCGCCAATTGATGTGCTCTGACGATGAAATTACTTCATAAGTACCTTAAAAATATCGGACCTACGGCCAAAAAACAGGCCAATTTTTAGGGAATTAACATTTGTTTGTTGTGTCCATCCCTCCTAGGTCATTGGTAATGATTTTAAGAAAATGGCCGACAAAACGACCATGAAGACCGCAAGCGCAGCCAAGCGACAGGAGTCTAGGCAACCAGTCAAACGTGAAGGCGGCCTTTTTGCATATTATATAAAACAAGATAATGCATATTATATTTTATTCCTTTGTAACACACAAAATTATCACGTAAATGTTAAATGATATAGGCGGTGGCCCGCATCCAAACCAATATTAACTCTAAGAAAACACCTTCAATTAATATTCATTGTCATTTAACTAATACAAAGGGTCTCATAGTACTTCTCCCATGAAAATAACACTTCAGTATAAATGCAAGTAACAAGCTATGTAATAGGGGGTATGATAGTGGCCAACGCCAACGCTGTTCTAAACCTAAGGATATAATATAGTAAAAATCTAAAATAAACACAGCATTCTACTGGACCAACTCAGCTACCACCCGGTTTAAGTCGTCCTCGAAGCGAGCTAGCAAAGTTGCGTTCAAATCCCTATTCCAGAAGCCCATTTCGGCTAAAGCTTGAAGGTTGGCCTCACGCGGAGTCTGGGGACTGCTGCTCACCCAGTGTCCATTCACCCAAGTACCAGGAGGCTGAAACAAATGGGCAAAATCGTCGCACAGTGCACTCGATTGGTACAAGAAAATATTTACCTGGGTCGGTTTGATCATGTTGATAACTGACCTAGCTTTGTTCAGCGCCGAAGAGGCTACATTTACAGCTCCAGATACTAAAGCTTCTGGAAGAATGTGAACTTCTTGCGGAGCAGTAGACTGAACTGGCGGTGATCTAACTTCTTCGTGTCTTGGGGTCGAAGTAGGTCGGCTGGGGGGCACGCGCTGCTCTGGGGGAGTCTGCTGGAAATTGGGCACCGGCTCCACGAAAGGATTGGCCGCTTGTTCTTGTTGCGGGGGAACCACGAAGCTGTCAGTGGTCAAGTTGGGAAAATCGGGGTTGCTCACATCTAAGGCTGGGTAAACCACTTCGTAACCAGGGACATTTTGAGGGAACACAAAGATCCTGTTCTGACGCTCGCTTTGGCTATTAACTTCTGAAAAACAAGAACCAGCTGCTGAGCAATGCGACATATAATTGTTAGCTTCGAAGTAACTGCTTCTCTCTAGAGGGGCCTCGGAAGTGTCGCGCGTAACAGTGGACAGGTCAATAGCTTGCTGCGGTACCAACGGCTCTTGTAATGTCTTGACGGGGACTGAATCTAACGTATTTCCATCGAAATTTTGAGGTGTTCCAGGATGGAATGCTGTAGCGCCAGATGCAGTTGAGGCTAACGATGGTGTGGGCGATTTGTTGGTCTTGGTAAGAGGCGCTTCGCTTGAAATTTACAAAGTACAAAATTACGATTTTTTTAACATTCTTAATTTTGAAGTAGGTTTACGGGTATAGGAGAAAATTATAACACCAGCCCTTGTTTAAAAATTTGCCGATGTTTCGATTGTATCTGGTTTTATTCCTCCCATACCCATAAAGCTACCGCTATTCATTTAAAACAAGAAGGACGTTAAAAATCACATAATTCTTAATTATGACTTACTCGATGATTACTCCCACGGAGTTGGCGGCGCTGGGGGACCGCTCAAGTTCCTGGGCAGCATTGACCACTTCAGATTTAAGAATGTTTTTGGGTACCAATACTTTCTGTCCATCGACGTGCACGTAGATAAATCCTTCTTTCACTTGTTCATCTTTGGGTACGGTAATAACCACGATATTATCTAAATCTTCGTCTCTCAGCTTGATGGAGTTCCCAGAAGCGCCCGAAACGCTGTTATTCTCAGCCGTGTTGTTGTTGTTGTCGAAGGCGTCAGTTGCAGCCTCCGCCGGTTCCACAAGCTCCTTTTTGGTCCTCTGTGTGTCGTCGTTGCTCTCGGGTGTGTCAAGGACGAAGCACTGAGGCACAGGAACGACCACATAATCCTCTTTATCCTCGGATTTCTGCCAAAAGTGAGTGGGCTCGGAATCTGAAAACGACAACTGTGCAAGGGGGTTCTGTGCCAAACGTGGACCCTTACTCCAGCTGCAGTCAGAGTCATCAGTAAGGAGGGGTACTGAAGGGCGCTTACGCTCCAAACTTAGGTCCTTGAGGTCATTCGTGACGTTGTCTACATTGTTATCCTGAAGCAACTTGTACAGTGAAGCCAACGTTTCAGCAGAACGAGCTGGAATGTCTACCAACTTCTCGCGCTCTTAAGAAACGAAACAAAAACAGATATATCAGTATAGCTTTATTAAGGCAGCTAAATAGGGAAAGAGTAGGTTTTGGGTACAAAAGTAGCAAAAAAAAATGTTTATTATATTTCCTTTCCCTTCGGATCAATATATAAGGCAGTCCTTGCCTCGACCACTAGATGGCGTACAAGACTCTAAAACCAAAAATGTCCCCTGCTTTCTTTAAGTTTTACCCCGCTTTTTTTAGGTGGTCAGAAGTACCACTTTTCAAGAATGTGTTATACTCAAAATAGCACATTTGTTTAAATGAAACTACACAAGTACAATTGACTAATTGACCAAAAAATAGTATGGGAGTTGAGCATGATTCAGGAGCATGAAGACCAATCAGAGCAAGTGTCACTGTCAGAGTGCGAGGAAGTAATTATTACATATAAGCCATTCACTTATTATTGACATGAAGTAGGCGTTGAAAATCTGACTGTGACATTTTCATCGTATGTGCTGAAAGGAGATATAAAAAAAAAGACCGATAAATTTTAACATCCTGGAACCTCATTCTGTAGGAAGTTGTGAAAGTCAAAATGAAATCTTGACAACCTTGATTGGTCAAAAAAATCTGTTGACCAATTCCATTGGCCAGAGATTTTCATTTTCACTTTCACACCTTTCTATAAAATAAGTGCTCTAAAATCAGCAAAATCCAACTTAAAAGTTAATAAAATTTTATTATATATTAATGATACAGGCGAGGTGGGAGGTGTAAACGCAGCTATTTTAACTGCTTTGGCGCCTCAATTTAGGCAACTCTTTATACACAACTGCATTACTCACTTCCAAGAGAAAATTTGTTCAAGAGAAAGTCTGTCTAGCAGTAAAGCTGGTGGAGATACGAAAATTGGGAAAAGAGTTTTCTGTGCTAGTTCGGGCTTACATTAGTTTGTTATCAAAAAAAATTTTTATTATAAAAGTACCTACACTTCTGAAGTCTTTTCTTTATGGTTTAAAAATTATAAACGTCAAGAGAAAGACAAAATATTGACAAGTAAATTTCAATAAAACAGTTTTAGTCTTTGATAAAAAAATACATACCTTCTCCCATTTTGATCGAAACGCAGTGGTAATCTCCCTCAGCTTGGTCAGACTTTTGGAGGACTGACGAATGACCTTTCAAGTCAAAGCTGTCCACGATGACCTGCAGGCCCAACCAGTGACCGAACCTACGCCCGTTGTGCATAAACTGCCAGTAGCACTCGTACTTGCCGCTTTGAGTGGGAATGTGCAAGCGAGCACTTACAACCCCCTTTTCACCAGGATTCAAGTATGGAACTGAAATAGATTTTTCAACCGGAACTAGTTTCTTCGATCCCCATGTGTATTGCAGCTTAGTCTGAAAAGTAGTCTCGCTTAGTCCACCACTGATTCTAGTCGCTGCACTAAAATACTAACCAAAGAATTCCAAGAAGCATCTCCAATGTTCTGCACTTCCCACTGGTGTAAGTAAGTTTCTCCCCCAAGCATATGGGGAATGACGCTCTGAACACTGAGAGGCCGGGCATCCATTTTGGGATCTTCAACATTTTGCTGGATAGATTGTTCTTGTAAAGTTTCAAATTCATTCTGTTTTCGGTCTTTGGCAAGCGTGTGGCTGCTCGAAGGTCCCGCTTCACTGTCACTCGATTTGACCGCACACTCGTTAGGTTGGGGCCCATGCTGCAACGCCATGCGTTTTTCTCGGTATTTTGAGGCCTTTCGCTCTAGCTTCTCTAGTTTATTTTCCAATTTGAGAGACTTTATCAAGTCCTTCGCTCTGCACAAAATGATTGATTCACTTTTGCTTTTATTAGTACAAGAGAAATGTATATTTACTCAGAAGCAGTCTCCCCAAGGGAACGCCCACTTTTCTTCAAACACTTCTTGTTTCTAACCATATTGCAGTTGGAAGTTAAATGCTTGGAAGGTAAAGACTCCTTTACCAAGTGCGATGTACTTGGTAAAGGAGGCTTCAATTCAGCCACAGCATCAGCTACCATGCTCGAAACATTAGCAGTAATCTCAGCAGTAATATCTTTTTTTAGCTAAAGAAGACACGAAATAACATAAACAAACAATGATGTAGTCTAAAACAAGTATTATACTTGACAAAGTGCTGCGACAAACCACTCGGGCGGAGTCTCAAAATTGCAGCAGGCAGATGTAATGGATTGGGGCTCTCCATTGTCAAACTGAGTTTCCACGTCGTTGGAATGCCTTAGATTCTTGCGGTTGGGCTGATGGGAGATTTGCTCTAGATGTAGGGTGATCACCTCCCCAGCTCGGGCCTTGCGCCTGAAGGCGTAAAGGGCCACTTGAAAGTCAATTTGGGAGTTGATCCGGTATTCCTTGCCATTGTCCATTATAAAGTAAACCATGACATCATCTTCAGCTATACCGGAATTCTTTAGCTATAAGGAATATTGGTACACTTGGATTCATTGAAATATGGCAAGAAGATAAAAATTAATTGAAGGTGAGTCAACTTGATCCAGCCCTATTGTGTTTCAATTTATAAGTTTTATTTTTATGATTCAATACTTGCCATGAAACTTGAAAATCTATTAAAAATTGTATCAGTTTCAGAGTTTGATAGGCATGTAGGTAGTTATAATAATGGCAATTTGTATGAGTCATGCTGTTTAAAGTTTAAGATAAAAGTAGTTTTGACTGTGACTGACATATGTGTTAGAAGTGTTAAGAAAGGTCACAATCAGTTAACTTAAGCTTTCCTGACACAAGTGGGTGCAAATAGTCATACCAAATTTCTTTTGCTCATGTCAAGAACCAGAACCATAAACAAACAATTTAAAAGTAAATTTTTAAACATAAAGTAACACAAGGAAAGTTAATACCTTCCTCTATATCTAGTTAATATAATTTATGGTTACAGCAATCGATTAGAAGAGTAGTAATCACAACAAGAGTCCTTTGGTCTGAAACCCCACAAAGCTTTGACTACACGCTTCTGGTCTCTGAAAACCATGTTGAATAAACCAATTCTGCAAGCTCCAAAAAAAGAGATACCATAACTCAAGTGTGACTCAACTGTTGCAAAATAAACACTCCTTGCCACACAATGGCCCAAGTACTCTCTGACAGGGCGAAGAGCAAAACAAGCTCACAACACCCTGGAAGACAGACCCTGAATGTGATCATCAAATCTCAATGCCTCATCGATGCTGAGCCCAAGGTACATGCAACAACTGACAACACCAATTGCGCTGCTGTCCTCAATAATTTGGTCTTATTGAGGTTCAGGCAAAACGAATTGGCCCAAAAACCCAACTCTCAGAACTCTCCCCCAGATATGAATGAAACCAGATGAGGATATCACTTCACAAGCTTCATGAGCAGGACCCCATGTATTGTGTTGTATTCAATGTGAGTGGACTTATACAGTTCTTCAAAGCGACCTGTGGTCTATTGTGCCTCAATCGAAGTGTTACCAACAAGGTTTGGCCCTGATAGCTCCACTAGTTGTCACACGTTATGGCCAGACCCTCAACGAATCTGATGAATCTCTCGGGCGACACTGCGTTTTGCATCTTGCGGATCAATATGATCGTGTTTCCGGACGGTGAGTTCCGAACCTCGATCTGGCAATAGCCGGGCAGTCACATAGGACATGCTCAACTGTCTCGTCGTCCTCCAAGCACAGCCGACACTCCGTCTCTTCGGACAGTCCGAGTCTCTGCATGTGAGATCTTGGGTGGCTATATCCTATGTACAGTGCAGTGGCCACTCTGATTTGGCTCCTATTTAGTCTGAGGAATGTTCCTGGGATAAATTTTTTGGAGTGTGATAGTCCGGGTAGGTTCTCCCGCCAGTCCTGGGACTTGGCAACGCTCCATTACTGGAGTTCAGCCTTGACCAGAGAGTATGGAACTCCCAGTGCAGGGCCCGGGCCTACGAATGCAGCGCCCGTCGCCCTCCTAGCTAGAGAGTCGGCCCTCTCATTGCCTTCGTGACCACGATGGCCCGGCATCTATACCAGTGTGACGCTGTTCTCCTGTGATAGGGTGTTCAGAGTCCTGTGGCAGTTCCAAACAGTTTTGGAATTGCAGCGCAAAGACATAAGCGCTTGAAGCGCTGCCCGACTATCCAGCAGATCTTTATTGATCTATTGTGCCCTCCCTCCTCTAATAGGTGTCGGGTCCAATATTCAATAGCATTTATCTCTGCTTGAAACACTGGGGTGAATCAGCCCACGCTCTCTGCTATGCACTCCGGAGCCAGCTCCATTGTCAGTTTTGAATCCGTCTGTGTACCAAGTACTTCCTGCCAGTTGTAGATCTTCGCATCGCTCGTCCCAGTCTGCCAGTGAGAGAACCATGACATCATCTTCTTGAACCCTGTGGACGTAACGAGTGTCCACTGTACGTTTTGATGCCATAATGTTGTTTTCATTGCCTCTTGTTCCCGGAGTATTGGAAGTGGAAGCAGGTCGAGCATGTGCTCCATGGTTACCGTGGCCGTTGTTCTCGTTGCCTCCATGATGCAGAGACATATTTGTCTTTGCATAGAGGACAGTTTAGCTTTGATGGAGCGCTGTCTGCTCTTTCACTAAACGTAATACTAAACTATGGCCCCTTACGTGATGATAGGTCTTATTACCGTCACATATAGCCATATAGTGTTTGTTGGGGTCCCATCCCCCATGATTTGCCACACAGGTTCTTGCACAAGCCAGGATCCCATGACTGACACAGTCAAGGGCCTTAGTCAAGTCACAGAACACAGCTACAACAAGTTCCCTCTTCTTAAGGCCCAAATACATACTAAGCAACTCAAACAATGCATCTTAGGTGCTCCTGCCTCATGGAAAAACCAAATTGTGAGGAGGACAGTTTAATAATAATAATAATAATATTCTTTATTGCCATACAAATCCTCCCGGGACATTAGCAACGTCAAAAACAAGAAAACAGCAAGTACAATAATTTGAATACACATACAATGAGGACCAGAGTCCACTTAAATGCTAACATCGTAAAGACACTCATCAAGTAGGTATTCTGTAGCTTTTTGCTTAAATTTGTGTACATGAATTTCTGACTTTATATTGTCAAGAAGTCTGTTATATTCCCTAACAGCCTTATACAGAAATGTTTTTTGGAAGAATGCAGTTATGTGATTTGGTACACTCAAGTTCTCTCTATGTCTCATAGTGATGGTCATGTTATCTGCATAATGCTGTGCATTCGTTTCAAAGAGGGTCGGATTTTTTTTTTACAAAAAGAACTAAGGACTATATATATAAAGATGGTACAGTTAGCAGTCTTAAATCTACAAAATGTGGTCGAGCTGACTCACGAGGGCGTAATCTCAAGAAACATAGAATGATTCGTTTTTGGGCTATGAAAACAGCCTGGGCTCCCCTCGATGAACCCCAGAACATTATGCTGTATGACAGCACAGACTGCACAGAGGCAAAGTAAAGCTGTAGCAGAGAATCCATAGTAACCTGATCGCGCAATCTCCTAGCCAATGCCCAGAAACTGTTTAGCCTATTTGTGACAAGCTCAGTTTGACGGTCCCAGCATAGTCCTGAGTCCAGATATACTCCTAAAAACTTTGTGGTGTCTTTCTCTGGAATAGACCTCCCATTACATCTGACGTATAGTGATCGCTCCTTTCCACCTTTTCTGCCAAAAGACAACAAGCCAGTTTTATCAGAGTTGAGATTTAGAAAACTATGGTTACACTAGTTCTGCATTGAGGCCACAGTATGGGTACATGTTGCTGCCAGGATGTCAATGTTTTTATTTGCCAAGACCACTGAGGTGTCGTCGGCATACTGACAGACAAGTCCAGGGGCCAGGTGTTGTCCCATGTCATTTACATAAATTAGAAACAGTATGGGACCCAATATTGAGCCTTGTAGTACCCCTCTACTTAGAATTGATGGGTCAGAGAATTGGGTTACTCCATCCTGCATCTCACACACAGACTGTTCCTTGTTGGCAAGATAAGACTCTATTAACTGTGCAGAAACCCCTCTTATCCCACATACACTCAGCACTCCCAGCAGCCTTCCATGATCAACCATGTCAAAAGCCCTTGATAGGTCAAAGAATATACCAGCAACATCAATGTTTCTATCCATCTTCTGTATTATAAAAGATACCACCTTAAAAATGGCCATTTGTGTTGAGTGGTTAGGTCTAAAGCCATACTGAGTGCTTGTTAAAACGTTGTGGTTTTCCAGAAAATGCATTAGCCTATTGTATATTGCTCTCTCAAAGACCTTTGAGAATGAGGGCAGTATGGAAATCAGCCTATAATTGCCTATATTACACCTGTCACCCTTCTTGTGTACTGGTATCAGTTTTGCCCCTTTTAAGGCAGAGGGAAATTCTCCTGATATGAGGCAGTGGTTGATGACATCAGCAAGAGGACTAGAGATCAGCACTGCAATCCGCCTCAACAGGAACAGTGGCACTTCATCCATACCTGAAGAATATTTGTTGGGCCCTGTAAAATTTTTTGTACTTCCATGTTGTCAGCGGGCATCAAAAATAATGTCGGCAGAATAGCTACCTCACCGCCATCAATTAAGGGGGGCACTCTTGGGATCCCGGGAACATTAGAAACGTTAGCTGTAATAATTGTTCTAGCAAACAGATCAGCTATCGACTGCGCATCCTCCTCCAGTACACCATTTTGGTCCTTTAAGGTAAATTGGGTATCTCTGTGATTGACTTTGTTTGACTCGGTTCTGTCGATATTCCAGGCCGTCTTTGTAGCGTTTCGAGAGTTAACGATTTTATTTTCGTTTAGGGAAATTCGATAGTCCCTTAGAAACTTCCGATAATTTTTCCTTTCTATTTTGTATTCCAAATAGACTTCCTCGCTATTGGTATATTTATACCACATATATAAGTCCCTGACATAGTCAGAGTACTGGTGAATTTCTGGATTAACCCATTTTGGCTTCGCTTTCTTTACCCTATGAGTGCATCTAGGAAAGCACCTCTCAAAATAGTAGGAAAATGTCTGTGTAAAAATGTTGTATTTTTCATTCACACTATTGCCGCTATAAACATCTTCCCAAGTTTCATTCTGAAGCTCTTGCTCTAGCTATGTTAGCTTTGGTAAAGAAACGCCTTTTTTTAAAGTTTGGAACCTCTGGTGTGTTTGACGTAATCTTACATTCAATAGTTTGACCGAAGTGGTCGGAAATATGGGTATGTATTACCTGGCTTGTTACTTCCAGTATATTGCTAAAGATGTTATCAATCTGTGTATGTGAGGTCCGTCCCATCTTAGTGGTTTCGTTTATGTGTGGAAACATGTCGTAGCTCGACAGCAGTAGTATTACAGAGGTTGAGTTCTTATTAGTTACTTTGAAGTTTATATTGAAATCACCAGCTGCTATCAAATACCTTCTTGGAGTTGACACAGCATGGAGTAATATATTTGTCAAGAAAACACATCACTCTCTTTTCTATGATCCCCTTGACAATTTTGCACAGATATCTGCTGTATCATATATGTTACCAGCAGCAACTTTTCAACCAGAGCTTTAGGCCTTGTTATTGGGAATATGCAGAGTTTGCAAGAAAACCCCACAGAGACCAAAGGAAGCAGAGACATTTAGATTATAGACTGTATGTTAAGTAGTTTTTTGCCTTGCCTAGTGAAGTATTATTTTGTTAATTCATAGGGAATTAAAACAAACCTTCAATTTGTTCATATTGAGAGTTCTTGTTATAAACTTTAAACTTTTAAGAAGCCATCTAAGTTAACATATACAATTTTGAGAAAAATAACAATGCAGTCAAATCCAAAAGAACAAGGGAGAAATTGTATGATTGCTATTGTTCTCAACCTGTTATGTTTCCAATCAAATTATAAAAAAAAAACATAATTTTTTCTTTGATATTATGCAATTTTACCAAGTTGAAAAATTGAAAGAGGTGGATAGTGGGTGTAGGACATAAACACTTTATGTTCCATCCACCTCTTTCAACTTGGTAAAAAGACACAAAACATATGTGATGTGCAACACATCCTGCATATGTATGGCAAGGAAGCAATGCAAGTGCTGAAGACTTGGAAAATCTTCAAGCAAACTTGGCTTCTTTGGCTAATAGAAAGGCCTGAGAAAGACCTCCAAAGAGGTTCAAATGTTGGCAATTTCACAATCATGAAGTGGTGTTTATGTTGTACAGGGGCTCTCAATCCCTTTTAATTATGCAATACTTGAGGAGGTCTTGATGATTCCTCACAATATCTGATCAAGTCCATGCAGATTACACCTATCAGGCCAAGTGTACCTCCTGAAGATAAAGCAAACTCAAGGATGGAGAGGTGAGAGGATAAAACAAAACTAAAAAAGTAAAACAAAAATTAATCTGACAACACTGTTTCATAGAAATATGCCTTATGATGAATCACCTTAAATAATAAATATTATTATGAAATTGTGACCTTTAACCTATCACTACTCAGGCATATATCAAAATTGATCCTCTCTGTCCATTTTATGAGCCGGACCCTGATGAATTATTCCAGATGTTTGAAATGATCAGATGGGAATATGGCCGAAAGTTATGAAAGACTTTTTGCTTTGCATGACATGACTGCATGATTAAGCACGTAAACGTTTAATGACTTCGTTTTTTTGTTGAAATAAGGAAATCAAACCCTTCACTTCTAAATCAAGCCAAGAAACTTACCAAATAATTCTTGAAAAGTTCGAAATTCATTGTCGTGGTAGGAATGTCGAATATAACAACAACAGACATTTCCTTCTTGTCGTCCTTTTTGGGACCATTTTTCCATTGTAGACAGTAGATCATTTCCAGATCTTTCTTCTTGGAACTCATCCTGAAATCTCTTCCACACCTTTATGAGACTATATATATGTTCAAACACTGGAGAAGACTGATTATTTCACAATGTTTTTATTTTGATTCACAACCCATGCAAATTACAAAACCATGAGAAAAACACTGGAGAACGGGACGGGGATCACTTGGAAAGTGAAATGACAACGTAGTTTACCAATGACCAATCAGCAGTGAGAATTTATAGGCGCAAGCGCTTGGAAACTACGCAGCTGATTTTATTAATGTCACACTTGCCACCCCCGGTTGATAGATGGCGCCATGGGTTTGGGGATTAATATGAAATATTTTAAGCCTTTAATGATTTTATAGAGGCCCTTTTTGCCCTATTTCTTCTTATACATTTAAAGGCATGTAAATTACCAACATTACCAATATTTAATCATACATTTTTTAATGTTCTAAGAATGTATACCTTGAGTTTTAAAACCAACATTTCCAGGAAATCTTGAAATATATAATAAAACTTTTAGGGCGAAACTTGCGCGCTTACAAGGAATAACATATTTGGCAGGTCGATAGGGCAGTAAATCAAAAATTGCGCATGCACAAACCTGTTGAAAGAGAAGCTGTATGTAACAATAACACTTATCTCAACTTGTGTAAGGTCTAGATAATCGTTAATTTTAAACTACAGCTCAAAAATATAAAACAGCAGGTACCTACCTAAATGAGGTCAAATTAAAAGAATTTCTAAAAAAAAAATAAAAAATTGGATTTTTTGTGTTATTGAGGTATATAAATATATATTTTTTATTTTTGAAAATCTTTATTTCTTAAACAAAACTCAACTTTCGCAAGAAAATTATATATGAGTGCCGCTCATCGAGGTGCGTTGCTTTCCGGAGGCTGGACAAGAGGGGGCACCTCGGAAGTAGTAAGGAGGGCCTACCCCGCCTCAGGGGCCCAGTGGAATGTGCAAGTGGTTAGAGGCAAAGTGAACGGCAAATGTTTATGGAACGCTTGCAAAGCGCTCAGTTTAGGCCTGTTGCTGATGGTTCTGGGCGCTGCGATGGCCACAATTGGTACATAAATCAAACCTTTAATTTAAACATACAAATGAGTTTTTATGAATTAAAGGGTATTACGCTGATCAACTGTCGGTTGGAGTAGAGACCATAGGCAATCATACAGTGGCTGTTAAAAATGAGTCCAGAGGGTTTCACTTAAATAACTTGTCTTATGCTGGACCTATTGTGATGGGCGTAGGGGGTAAGCAAAAATTTGTGTAGTGGAACTATGTTGGGTTATTTATTAGAAATTAGGTAATTTATTTGAGAATGCACTTACGCTTAGCATTTAGCAAAAATCACTTTTTTTCTTTAATATTTTATGCATGAGAATAGAAAAGTACAAGAAACATCACTCAAAGTTTTAGTAGAATATTTATTTTAGTAGAATTAAATAAAAAAAAAAAAGATGCCCCCAGTGAGAATTGAACTCACGACCCCTGGTTTACAAGACCAGTGCTCTAACCCCTGAGCTATGGAGGCTGACAACTACCCTATGTCATATGGCCATATTTTAACAGATGACCCTTTACATTCTTATTTTAGTAAAATCGCTAATAAAATTAGTTTATTAAAATGTTCATAAATTCAATAAAATTATTAATACACACTTTGCCCGTCGAATAGATGATTAATCACGGCAGATGCGAATTTCACAATTCTGAATAATATGGCGAAAGAATTTTTTCGAAGTTCAATGACCAGCTCTTTTATTTAATATTTTTAATATTAATTATACCACCTCCAAATTTGTGATAACATATGAAATTTCATTAATTCCTCTGTACACGTTTCGGAATTATTAATTAAAAACCATCCTCAAGAACTAACTTTTCATACCCTGTACGTGGTAAACAAAACATTTTTCAATGTATGTTTATATGAAGTTTTCTTCTTATTTTGGACCTAGAATATTGGTTACATTTAAGGTACTATTTTCAGAAACTCCTTGCATAATCAAAGACATCTACATTACTTAATAACCATTGCAGGTTTCATAGTGGTGGCCGCGTGCGTTATGACTTTCGAGGCACGTGATTCTGCCGCTAAAGTAGTACCAGCTCGCTTCAAAACTAGCAGTACCGGACCGCCACCGGGGGTGTGCTCCCACAGCGTAGCTATAAGGCCTGGGCACGGCTCTTTGCGAACTGCCGGATCTCAAACTGCTGGTACAGCACACCAATCATTTTCTTGCCTTGGCAAGTCTAAAAAAAATCACATTAAATCTAGCTAACACAACTACTTCCACCCATCATCACGGAAGTCTTGTTCACAAGCATCACCATCCTCCGGACCGGCACAGCCTCACGCAATCTTTCGTCCAGTTCTCTAGGGGACTGGCTTTGGACTCGAAAAATATCAGTCATCGTAAAGCAGCAGCAGGTCCTCATCATGGAGCTTCGCCTAGCGGCACGAGGAGCAGTAGCCTTAAGGTTCCACAGGGTTCAATCAACCGTAGTCCATCCGCCCCAGATCTAGTATTAGACAATCATTCCAGCAAAGAAGCGTCTCCGACGTCGAATTCCGCGAAACATTACGACCTGATACAGCAGTCTCCCCTCGGAACGGCTGTAGCGGGCCACAGGAGGACATTTGCCGCTTGCGCTCTTCTTAATCCTGGCATGCTCCAGAGACACGCCCTAAGTGTTGACGAAGCTAATTACAGGAGCAGCGATTCTCTCACACACGGGGGGGATTCCCAGGGATCGATGGCGATGGATCTGCATTTGGAAGCGGTTACTTTAAAGATACGAGATAAACGAAGGAATCCTCTGAAGAGACAAAGGAAGGTTGAAGAAGAGGAGCACAAACAGGACGGCCCGAGGAAGAACTCACACTCCCAATCGTGGTCGCCGAGGTTATCCGGAGGTCGATTTAGAGAGGGCGGCTCCGCGCAACACCTCCACCATTCTCAGCACAGCTGCCACAGATCCAATAGACGCAGTTCGAATGCGTCTGACTGCACTCACAGAGCTAGAAGTAGAAGAAGAAAGTCTAACGGCTGTCATCATGCTCGGGGAAAGCTGGAGAGGGCGATCAGTTCAGGTATATACCCCGTGTTCATTAGAAAACTTCATCTAGAATTTTTGACAGAAAATAAGGATTCAAATTAAATTGGATTTTGTTCTTTCATCCTTTTCTTTTGGCGTTTCACAGCCAACCAGATGACGTTTTTAAATGAACACCCCCTATGAAATACGCATATAGTCAACAACGAATGCTTAAAAAATATGTTTAAACGCAGATTCCCGGCTAACTGGAGCTATACCCAAGTGCTACCATTCTCACGAGCCTTCGCGTAACAATTCCACGGAACACGATCATCATCAAGGTTCAACATCGGAGAATGACGTTAGGAGATCACACCAAGTTATGGTTCACTTCTCACCCACTACTGAACGCTAAAAGCGTGTTCTAGGGACCAAATAATAATTTTAAAGGTAGATATATATGTGATGCATTGAGCAATCTCGATTCATTGGCATTTCTATTCATGTACATTTTTATATACCTATAAGGCCTATTCGGTTTCGGAAATTTGCGATTCCGATCAGGTTGCTCTGGGTTGGTCAGTATAAAATGATTTTTAACCGATCGGATTATCGGACTTTGTGACATTTGTTTTTTTAAGTCTCAATAACGCCCTAGAGAATTGGTGTATTACTATCCTTATGTGTCGTGCGGTGTGCCCTTTGCCCTGGCCCCTGAGAGAGAAATTCTGTGTTTGTTGGTTGTAGGTTTAAGTGTATATACAGAGTGACCATTTATCGAGTTTAACCATGGGGATCTCGCTTATTTAATGAGATACGAAGAAAGTTAAATTAGGCGCAAAGTTGCGCAATTAAAAGTCTACAAATTTTCAACATTTTCAAATTTCGAAAATTCCGACTGGCTTCGGAAATATTTGCGAAAACTCAAAATTTTTAAAAATGTTTTTTGTTTTTTCATGTCTTAATTTCAGTAACCAATTTTCAATATCTTTTGCGAATTTCCGAACCCAGTCGAAATTTGAAAGCGTCATTTTATTTACTTCTAACTGCGCAACTAAGCACTAATATAACCTTCGTAGCTCTTCAAATAACCGAGATCCCCACGGTTAAACTCAAAAAACGGTCACCCTGTAAATCCCGTGTTCATTAGAAAACTTCATCTAGAAGGCTATGCAGCTTTGACGAAAAAAAGATAACATATATAATCAAATTAGATGGACTTTTGTATTCTTCCATTCTTTTCTTTTGGTTTTTCACATCAGCCTACTAGATGACCTTTTCGAATGAACAACCCATACGTATATCATACCCAATTTATTTGGTGTGTGCAAAATACAGGAAAGGAAAAATTTGGATTGTTGTACCTATAGAGTGTAATTTAGAAGATTTCTCGAAGCAATACTATATCTTATCCTTTATACTTTATACTTATAGGAACGTGTTTCTCTTAATGTTTGAAAATCGAAAGAGAATAAAACGCATGTCGAATATCTTGAGTATTCGTTAGAAAATGTCTGGTGTGATGACTTTCTATTGAATATCCATCGTATATCTATATATAAAAAATGTGTAGATACACAAAATAGACGTTTTAGGATTTATTTTGAAAAGATTTTTCGAAGTACAGAGGTAACAAAAAGCCCTTTTGCAAGTGAATAATAATATATATGTCCCGCCAAGACTTTCCTTTTACAGGGTGAAATAAATCAATTTTTTAATATACTAATGAATATTTATTAATAAATAAGGATTTTAGAGTGCAATACATGCAATATGTCTTGCCTCGGGGTTTCTATAAAGAAAATAAAATTTCGAAACTAAACTCTTTATATATCCGATAGTGCAGTATAAAAATGGAAACAAAGGTAAACAAATTATTGAGGAAAGCACTTTGGAGACACACCGGGTATAAATTAGATTTCAAAAGCGCATTCACATTAGCAGCGTAAATTATGATAACATATAGAGACTGATATGTGTATAGTTTAGTAATATAAATTACAAATAATTTTATTTGCACGTTATTATTGTTTATCAGTACACTATGCATTATGCGCACTAATCCCAACATCAAATAATACAACTATATAAGACAAAATTCATTTTATAGTATAGATAAATAAATTTAGGCAACAGACAAAATGGTTCAAATACGTAAAATGTTGTGCAAAAAGCAATCACATATGGCTAAAAAATCTCATATAAGGTATTACTTTATGTACAATACACCTCGTTGTTATATTAATTAAACATTGCTGTTGTACCTAATCTTAAAAAATAGATATAAAAAAAACGCGTAGACGGTCCCTCCTCGATAATCCCTCTTATAAAGTCCTTTCAATTTAAAGGGCTTTTCAGTAAGTAGAATGTAATATACTGTTAATTCTAACGAGTTTTATTAAGACTTCTTTACGTGTTAAAACAATATATTATGCTAATCATACTGAATAAGTAGGTCCTTTTTATGTGTATAAAAAACTTACATGTTTGTATGATACATTTATTTTACCTAAATGAAAATTTACATATTTTAGATGATGAATAATGTTATCCAGATATGTCACACCTACCCAAAAATAAAAAAAAACATTTCCTCAAATTGCATATTTCATATTTCCCGCTTCGATAGTTGCGCCATCTCTTAACAAATAAATTCAACACCAATCCGGACAAATCAAGAAATGAAGAAAGGATGGTGCAGCTTTTGTCCTTGTCTTCTAATGTCGACAAAAAAGAGAACCGATTGAGTGAGTGTTTATCTGAGAGCGTTTTTTGGGCAGTCGGTTTAGTACGCTTTGAGTATTTCTATCCTTTGTTTCCTCAAAAAAATTTAAACGATAAAAATACTCTCGGACTACTTTAGAGTGGTTAGGCGAAAACGCTATTGATAACATCAAGGTATGATCAAGGTCAATGCAAAGCAGAGCAAGAAAAAAGGTTAAAATTATTTAATATTTAATAAAACAACTACCAGGCGAAGAACTGTTAATTGATAAAACATATTAGGTAATCGTAAGTACTTTAAAAACATTCCATTTATTAAACAGTAAATAGCACGGCGGAGATGTCGTGCCCAAGCGAGCAGTGCAATGTGGATAAGTTCTACACTGTGGTCCTTGAACTTACCAAAGACTGTGGCCAGGTAATATTCTTCTAAATCCCCTTTTCAGCATTCATCCACGCTCCGCATTACAGCTAATAAAAGAGCGCATCTCGTCCCGTTCCAAAAAAGTCGAAACCAAATCTGGAGCAATCGACTTTGTAACCGAAACTGACCAAGATGTGGAAAGGCTGCTTATGGAGGGCCTCTCGAAAGCCTTTCCCGACCACAAGTTTATCGGCGAAGAGAGTGTTTCCACTGGGGCGCGTTGCGAGCTTACAGATGCACCTACATGGATCATAGACCCTGTTGATGGCACTATGAATTTCGTTCATACCTTCCCTCATTCCTGCATCTCCATAGCCTTGTTTGTTAATAAGCTGCCCGTTATCGGCATCATTTATAACCCCATGCTGGATCAGTTATTTACAGCACAGAAAGGCAAAGGGGCATATTTAAATGAAAAAAAGATTACTGTGTCTGGGACTAAGAATTTAGGTGACGCCTTGATTATGATGGAGTTTGGGACCAGCCGGGATCCAGAACGGCGAAGCGTTATTTTAGAAAATCAGCAAAAGCTGATGCCTCAAGTACATGGGTAAGTAACCCAATTTAATTTTTCATACTTCTATTGTAAATTCTGATGTATAGTCTCAGGGCTTTGGGCTCTGCAGCATTAAACATGGCCATGGTGGCTTGTGGGGCAGCTGATGGTTACTTTGAGTTTGGCATTCACATCTGGGATATTGCAGCTGGAGAGCTTATTATAACTGAGGCTGGGGGAGTAGTCATAGACCCAGCAGGCGGGGAGGTGATTATCTAGTTAGGGCTTCCTAAACAATTTCCATAAAACAACTTTCAGGTGGATAGATTAGCAAGAAGAGTTTTGGGTGCTAGCTCTATGGAGTTGGCTGAGCAACTGGCCAAGGAACTTTCACAGTTTTATCCAGAGAGGGACTGAATTCAAGGTCATTCAGTGCACTAAAAATATACGTTCCTTATAATTAAAAGTAAATTTGGGCATAATTCTAATATATGTTCCTTATAAGTAAAAGTAGAGAGAAATTTGGGCATAATTGTAATTGCTTAAGTGTAAATGGGTAGATATGTTTGTTTTAATTGTGCAATTCATGATTACGTTCATATCTGAGAATTGTTAAATACATACTGTAAGAATATGTCAATATTTCCTTTTTAAAATAAGAAATCTACTATACTTAGTACTATATTAACGTGTTTGTTTTGTTATGTGTTTATAGTAACTTAGTGCAATATAAAGTATATAATGTTTATCATTGTATTCATCAACACTCCTTAAGTACGGAAACCGTTTTTTTTTTTTTATTTATTATTACCACAGTATAAGGAATTAGTTATTTACGTTATAAGTCCGGTAAATATAGTTTTACAGTAGGAGTAAGATGTTTCCGGACGAGGCGCTAGCCGAGTGTGGAATTTCGAAACGACTACTGGAATATGTTACCGGACGTATGATGTACAACATTTTACTTCATACTTACTAAAAATAGTATATTGTTCAACGAGTGACGAAAATAGCATTTTCTCTCGCAAGAGAACAGTTAAACAAACGAGGCGAAGCCGAGTTTGGTAATGTTCTCGAGCGATAGAAAATGCTTTTTGACGAGTAGAACACTATACTTTTTCATCGACCATGCTAACATTAGTTCCTCATTTACTTTAAAAATAATCTTTATAGAGTATTTCTATCGAAAACTAAGGAGCGTCATTGTCAAAATACTGATTAATCGAAAGCGCCTACTCGATGTCCGATGCGCCGACGCAATGTTTTGTATTCGCCAACTATTCTCGCAATTATTATTAAATTATTTGTTTATTAGTTATATTGCGCAATATAATTGTAAATATACGAAATTTGATATCAAATTACACTTTTAAATTGAATCCTTGAAATTCAGTATTTGAAAATTGATGTTGCATCGAACTCCGCGCCATATGCTCCTTCGAACAACGGAACAAATAATAATCAACGCCACCTCGATTGTCACTGAGTTTCGTTTGATCAAATTTTCAACACTTTAATTTGCTTTTCTGAGACCCTGTAAGGCAAAATAAACATATTTTTGTGTGATATCACCATTTTCCATGGTGTTTAACAAGATTAGATCAGTTAAATCGCATTTAATTGGCGATATATAGGCGAAATTAGAACAACTTACTTTTGTCACTAGAGACGAACTTATAACGTTATGGGAATTTCTCTCACTAGAGACGAAAGTTACGTTTTCGGCTAGGGCAAGGTATGACGAAAGTTGTTTATTTTTACATGGTCGTAGAAAAAAATAATTTTATGCTCGGCAAATATATTTTTAGACAAATCCGGCAATTTGACAAATAGTTTCATTACGGTTTATGTAACGGTAATTATGTAGGTACCGGTACCGGTACAGGTTACCATGGATACAATGGATTTATAGAAGATGTGCCGGTACTCAATACTGTAAAATTTCTTTACGATATCCAATCCTGTAAAAAGCTATTTACCGGATTAAAATCAAGTACGTAAAAGTGTTCTAAATGATACAGTATGAAGTAAAATACGGGCTGTTCATTATAAAAATTCATCTAGCAGGCTATGAAATTTTGACAGAAAAGGATGATATCAAAATAAATGGACTTTTGTTTCTCCATCCTTTTCTTTTGACATTTCACCGCCAACTAGATGAAATTTTATATGAACGTACATTATATCAGTAACGTCAATCGGTCGAAAAATTGAAACTCCCCTCCCCTTGCCCCGTCCGCCGGCGGTGCACCACCAAACCGGGTTTGGCAGAGCGGTAACAAGTCCCTCGTAACTACTCGAGAAAATTGCCGGGTGCAGGTGCGTGCGGCATGCTTTAGTTTTGGAAATATCAAAAGTGCCGACACGAACTGACGGTACTGATATAATGTATTATTCCTTATACTGTGTTATTACACCCCGTTCGCGCGATTTTAAATCCAGGATTATGTCGCGCCATGCAACCGGTCACGGGCTCTTGCATAAACACTGGTTACGTTATCCCACTTTATACTTTCATGTAATTAACAGAGAGGGAGCATTGCATAAATGAAGACGGTAATCGAAATCGAAATGGCGTTTTTTTTTTTGTAATAATTTGTTTTCTATTGTTTAGATTTCGTTTAAATTTCTAACTTTTAAACTGTGAAGTGTGACCAGCGTTTGGTTAATGAATAGACACGAGTTAACTCCAACTAAGCGTCACTTTTGCCCAATTGAATTGACCAGTAAAACAATGGATTTTCCATAAACATCAGGTTGTTGCACGGTTAACCGATAGCTCTTACAAGCACAAAAAAAACAGTAGAAAAACACTTCAGCCGTTCAACTTTTTTGCTTTAAACTTTAAACCTACCTTTCATAGTGTTAATAACACTTTAAAGCTGTTGGACAGCATGCTGCACGTCCAAAAATGCAATTTTCTCTTCCTCCTCAACTTCGCCGTCTATATGGGAAATAATAGTGTCTGACGCGGTACGACTGGTAACCGAATTTTCAGCTTTGGAAAGTGCTTCTGGTTCTTTTGTCATCTCAATGATTTCTTTTTAAAATTACAAGATAATTTGAATTCAATGTTGAATAAAGACACGTTTTGAAAAATCCAATATGGAGACTGTCATTTTGGCTTTTCCGATTCGGCCCAAAGCTCAAGCTCTGATTGGTCCAATTGAAAAAAGACGCCATTAACTTTTAAGCGTGGTCACGCGGTGCAACTTACGAGCCGCTCGAGAACGCGTTGACAGT